>JANAVB010024400.1:28249773-28460044 GCA_029216955.1 Iris pallida | reverse complement strand
CTCCCTCTACAGTTTATTTACATGACATATTTCTATTATTATATAGTTTTACTAGTTGGTTATTACTTGTGATTTGTATATCGTACATGCGATATAGCTATAGTTCTTGTACATGGTTAGCCTTGTTAGTTCATATTGGATTGTTCTCTCGTGTATCGTGATTGGGGTCGTATCGTCTCTCACCTATGTCTTGACTGAGTCATGTCTGCAAGTTGTACGAGTGAACTCTATTCCTTTTCTTTCCTATAACCTGCGAGTTCCACACACGGGGCGAGGTTGTCCTTTGCACCTGCGAGTCCACATACGGGCGAGGGTGACTTGTCTTAAAACTGACCTGCAGTCCATATTCGGGGCGAGAGTTGGTATCCATTGATCTACCAGCAGTTCATTTATGCAACTTGATCCTGTATCCGTGTTCATAGTTACCTGTCAGTAGCCACATGTCCTCATGTCTATTCCTGTTTACACCCTGGTTATATATTGCATGATTAAACTGTTATATATGCATGTTTATGTATCTTGCTAGTCCTCTGAGACCTGATGATCTCTTCAGGTTTAGCGATTGTATGGGAGTTTGTTAGCAGAGCGGGATGGTAGAGGATTGTGATGCATGATACAGTATTTGCTTGTGATATTTCTTTATTATCCTCTCGTGCATTATATGTACCATGATATTTTCTGCTTATTTATGACTCATATCATCTTAGAGTCCTAATCGAACAATATCTAATGGGCTGCAGACCATGACCCATACTTGTTCATTCTTGTTTATATGATTCATGTGGATTGAGGTATAGTTTAGATTAGACATGATACCCATGACCTTACAGCTTATACGTACTCGAGTCGGGCTGGAGTCCGCTCGATACGTCTGGCTTGCTCACGAGCTCGCGTCCGAAAACCGGGTGTGGGTCGTGACTGTATTATGGTAGGATCCATACCTCTGAAGTCGTCATCCCGGATTGCTTCATAGCTTATGTCACTCTCATTTCCCGTTATACGTATTTTCAGTATACGTGTATGAATTTATGACGTTTGTCAGGTGACCCGTGTTTTGACTTGTCTTGTTTAGCCTAGTCTTGGGTTAATCTAGCCTTGGTTTATTTGGTCTTGGTTCATCTTGACTTGATTTGGTTTATTTTGGTTCATCTTGGCTTGGCTTGGCTTGGTTTGGTTTGGGTTTGTGTGGTTTGAGATGAGTATGTTGGTATATAAGTCAACCCCTCTCTCTCTCTTCTCCATAACTCTTTATTTATTTTCTTCATCTTCTCTATTACTCCTCCCCACCCACCAAAGAAAACCCTAGGCAAGTGCAACTTGCTTTATGATGGATTTCAAGTTTTAATGTTCTATTCTCTTCCTTGTAAGATTCTAAGCCTCATTAGAACTTGACATTCTTGGTTTTGATGGATGGATTTTTGTAGATCTAGATTTTGATCTTTTCTTATTTTCCTTGGTTTTAATCTAGTAAAACTTGGTATTTTCAAAAATAGTCATCCCAGGCTGTAGGAAATCTCGTTCTATACAGTTTAGACACTTGGAAGTCTCAATTCGGACTTGTTTTGGACAAATTATGGCATTTTGAAGTTTATGGGTTCTTTGAGCTCTTCTCGGTCTGTTGGAGAAGAAGGTGAGCAGTGTGCGCACGCTCTTTAGCGTCGTGCCACTGAGTTGCGCGCGCTCTTGGAATCATGCAATTTGGTTGTGCGTGCTCTTTAGTGCTGCATCTCTCCAGGCATACCCTAGCCCAGGCACCTATTGGTCCTGGCGCACTTGCCCCTGGCGCAACCCAGCCGGTGCTCTTTAGCGTCGCACCTTTCAACCTCATGCAACTTAGTCTGGTGCACCCCGACCTGGCGTACCCTAGTCTAGCCCCTTCCGACATGGCGAACCCCAGCCTGGCGTAACCCAGCCTAGGCGCCACCTGTCCCCCTTGGTGCCACTTGGCTAGGCGCCATCTGTCCCCCTTGGCGCCACTTGGCTAGGCGCCACCTATCACCTCTCTGGCGCCACTTGTTTGTCATGATACCCCTTGCCCTTTACCCCTATACATGTTCTTCTAGTTCTTGTGCATATGCTTGTGATCTTACATGTGTCTTGTACTTGGCCTAACTTGCGATGAGCCGACTTGATAACTTGTTAAGATGGAACATGATAGACTTGAGCATGGCATGACTTTCCAATATTGAACTTGATATGAATACGAAATGACATAAACGCGACTTGGCATGAACACGACATGATAATATGAACCCTTCTTAATAATCTTGAAAGTGGCCCATCGAGGCGCACTCTTGACAAGTAACAAATAAACTTGATATGACATGTATAATCTTGATAGTGGCCCGTTGAGGCGCACTCCTGACAAGTAATCTTGACAAATAACAAGTAACCTGATATGACATGTATAATCTTGAAACGTTGTTGCGACAGCTACCCTGACTTGCTAAGTAACCCTTGTCTTGACATCGTGGTTAATTTTCTTGATTATGCCTGTACAAGCTACCTGTTTTATCTTGCATCATGTCTAGGACATGGATTCCTGGTTACCACAGTCAGAAATTCATAATAAATCTGACTAAGTTAAATGACTAGATTAATCAAGTAGTCCATATAGAGAGATTTTCCCAATTACAGGCTGTCACACCCCAGTACCGAAATACGGAGACGGACTAGGCCAGCTACACCATATGAGGTACGTAACGTCATACGGCGATCGTGGCTGTCGAGAGACTAGGGGGTACATGCTACAATCAAGTCTCCTATGGTCCCACAGAGTTCTATGTCTCAATCAATCAAATCACATCAGCAAAAGATGAGCATTAAAGATAAAGCAGTAAGGCATCCCCGACGCTGTATCAAAATGATCATGAGAGACTAGCTTCATAATTTAGCTATCTCGGAGAGTCAGGAGTACAAAATTATACACAGCTGCAGTCTGTTTAATTACAATTATGTACTGACACAAAATATCAAGTAATCCGGCTAACAGGTGCCGGTGGCTAAACGCCGCAAAAGTATAAGCAGGAGTGGTGGAGAAGAAACCCACTCGAGTCCCCGAACTGCCATGCTCCTAGTATGCACCATGGATGTCAGGGAGGAAGATCGTGTCCTCTGGCTCTGCTACGGGATCTGGCCAAACAAAACCAGCGGGGTCAGCCCCGAATAGCAAGTACCGCCAAAGGGGCACAAGAGTTAAGACTAAACCCAGTTAATAGAATGAATGATAATAGTAATACTTATGCTACCATTATAGGGTAACGCCACATCCTCGAACCCATATGGCACCCTTACAACTAAACAAGGACAAAAGGTGCCGCATGGAGTCGGGACGCGTCGTACTCTATAACTTTCGCATAAGTTAAAGGGTATAGACAATAAAATCTCCTGATCGTGACTTCGGTCGATAGCCTATCGCAGCATAATAACTAACCCAACAATCAAACAAGAACATGGGTTGGATCATGTACCACGATAAACCATGTTCCTCGGTCATTCACAGAAGTAGCACTTCACAACCAGAATAAGTCTTCCGTTCATAACTTCGGTCCACAGCCTATCATAGTACGATAACCAACCCAACAATCAAACAAGAACATGGGTTGGATCACGTACCATGAAAGTCTGCTTCCCTCAGTTACTCACGGAAGGTAATAGGATACAAGCAAGTCGTTTTCACGGCCAATCAAGTCTACGCGTTTCTAGTGGAACGAGGTTATCCTCGCATCATGTTATTAGAAAATCCTCAGATCGTATCTTTCCAGCAAGGCTAGCCAACCCAGGGGTTCGCGTAGACAGGTATGATTGAGCACAGGTCCCTCGCAAGGCCACCTTGCTAAAACATATAATATGTAGCAGGAATTGATCGGATACAGTCATCCACTCGTTGCAGATGACACAGTATCCGTGGAGACCAGCCGGCGCGTCAAGACAGCATCTCAAGGCGGCTGGTGTAACACGATCTCGGGATTTTGCCCTCCCCATGCATCTAGTATATTTAGTTGCCTAGTTTAACCCTAGGTGAAATCTTGGACTCACATGTTGTGGCCTGCATGATTATCCTCCTAAGGTCGTACTTTAGTACGAGTACCCTAAAGAGGATCCATGTCAATCAGTATGTCAACATGTTCTACCCTCCTTAGTGTAATGCATCATTGCAAATATGCCACGTGGAGTTACGAGTCTTTTGTCGAGCATGAACAAGAACTGGGACATTCATGTACATGTATCAGGTAGGAACACTTTGTTCTCCGGGGTCACATTAGTGCTCATATCATGCTCGGGACAAAAGGCGTAAGGATATAAAATGGGCGTATAATATATATATATATATAATAATAATAATAATAAGGTAACAATATAGGGCACAAAAGTCCATGCGGCCCAAGGCGAGTGAGTCCATGCGGCCGGGTCAATACTGGTTCATGCGGCTGGGACTACACGCTCATGCGGCTCAGAGAGCCCCAAGGCGCATGCGGCTAGAAGGTCGAGTTCATGCGGACGAAGGGATGTCAGCATATGCGACTGCGAAGGGAGCAATCGCCAGGCGGCCGGGGTTCAACAGCATATGCGGCTAGGATCAGATGAAGCCTTATGCGGCTGAGCATGGGCGATACATATGCGGCTGGATGACGGATGAGCTTTATGCGGCCCAAAACAGTGGCGCATATGCGGCTGGGTGCAAAAGAACTCATGCGGCTGCGAAGGCTAGCCGCATGAAGTCCATGCGACAGGGGCTCATGCGGCTGGGTCTGAACAAGGCTATGCGGCTGCGAAGGACTTTCCATGCGGCTGAGCTCGAACGAGTCTCATACGGCTGGATAGGCCATGCGGCCAGAGACTTGCCGCATGAAGATTCATGCGGTCAAGTACTGCTCTTCTTCTCCACTTGACCGAGAAGAGGAGCCAAGCAACCATGGCTTCCAAACTACACAAAACCTTCATCCGGAGCCCAAATCGGAACTTTCTTAGGTCAAAATGGGGTAGAACAAAATTTTCTACAACATGGAACCATCAAAACTTAAAAAATAATAAAGTTTGCTAGATCAAAACCAAGAAAATCCGAAAATGGCTAAAACCTAGATCTACAAAGATTAAAGCTTCAAAATGGAAAACTTCAAGTTCTAAACTAGTATAGAATAAGGAGAAGAACATATTTTGACAAATAATTTTGTAAGAAAACATCAACAATATTTATGGATCCATCTCTTGAGCAAGTTGGTACTTGCCTTGGTTGGTGGAGGAAAGTAAATGAGAGAAAATAAATGAGAGGAGAGAGAATGAGTTGAGTTATTATATAGAATCTTGAACCCATGGGTTCATGATGAACCAAAGTGAACCAAGAATAGGTTCCCCAAATGAGCCAAAACTGTAGGCCCAAATGCAGATAATAAATTACGAAATAATATTTTTTTTTGAATATTTTTGGGAAATACATGAAGAAATATAGCATATAAATACAGTATAATTACAAGGTAGATACGGTTTATCGGTTTACGTATTAAAATACGTATTCCAGGATCGGGGAGTGACACAGGCGATCCTGTTATTCCGGCCACACCTGAGGGACTTATAGCCTGCCGACGAGTATGGCACATTTCCAGCTTACTGTCATGTGGATCACTTCTTGAAACATAAGTACTAAAAGTACACCAGTAATCTTGATAACTATTATAACTCTTGTAAATCACTTCGTCTGGATAACATGGATAGCTGCAGGGCTTGTGACTGTGAAAACATCTCAAAATTGCATCTTGCTAGTAACTAGGCATGTGATAACCCTAGTTAGCTAATGATAGCAAGCCGTAGGACTTAATTGGTCGTGCCTGAATGCTTGTCTCGTGATTAGCATGAGAATTATATGCTGCCTCTTGTTTTCCTAATACAAGCTATTATTTTATTCTAACCATGTCTTCATGTTACTTCTCATGTTTATTTATGTATCCTCCTATTTATTATCTGCTAGTTTTAGTTCCTTAATGAAGCCTCCCTTGTGGCACTTGCTCTTCTGGGTTCTGACTCAGCTGGTTTTGTATGGCCAGATTTCGGAGTAACACACGAGAATCTACCTATCTTCTAGCCAGATGGTGAATACCAGGCGTAACCCTAGCAACGAGTGGGTTTCTTATTTTGCTCACCCACTCTATTATAAATTATTCTTTTGAGGTGTTTAGCTGCCGAACAAGTGTTAGCTCATGTTGATACTTAATTTCTGTCTGCCTAAGGACTGTTACATGATTGGCAAATCCTAGGGTTGATTATGTATGACTTAAACTCTTGTTAGTCCACATTTTGTATGACTAGTTTCATGATCATCTGAATATGTGGACACATTACTTTGTATATCTGATGATCTAACATCTTGTAACATTTACTTGCTTGCTGGAGATTGAGACACTAGGCTCGTTCTTGACCATAGAGACTTATGGCTTGTAGACAAACCCTCATGCATTTAGACAGCTGTGACCGTATTGCGAGGTGGATTGCACTTCAATGTACGTAGCTGGCTATGTCTGTCCCCCGCTCTTTAGTATTCTGGTTCTGGGGCGTGACAGCTTAGCATGTTCCAATTCTGCGGGTGATATCTTACGATGGGATCACAAAAAACTGTTTGAAAATCATTCGCCAGATTGTGGTTGTGATGTACTCAAAAAATTTTAACGACCCACAAATTTGTAGAAATGGTGTACCCAATACGAAAAATTGCGTTACAACCACTTCTGCTATCACTTCTTGGCTCACGAACCTTGTTAGGAGCCTCATTATATTTCTTCAGTCTAAATCCCCCATTCGATCAACACCAACTACGGACCATCAGCATCACAGATTTGTTTTTCTTTACTTCGTTCTTTATAACACAGAAACCAACTATTTTTGAATATATTTGGTAGAATGTCTCTGCTTCTTCAATAGAGTTGAACTGTAAGCCAACAATATCTTCATCTAAGAAATCCCTTAGGTCTTTGTTAATGTTGGCAGACTGGAATTTTTTTCATGATCGTTGCATCGAAATCCAATGGAGATTCACCATCGTCCCTAAAAACATAATTAAACAAAATAAGTACGAGAAATCAATGTAAAAATATAATGCATTTCTTAAATCCATTAGAAATGGTGAAGCAAAATAATATTCCGTTGTTTGCGTTGATGTTATCGTCATCGTTATGGTGTATTTCTTCGTTATTTTCTTCCTCTTGTTCTTTATCGTCTCCTAAGTTAACAGATTCCAATCTTTTCTCATCATCCAAATCATCTGACACCGCTATTGAAGTGAAGCTTTCTTCATCAACTAATTCTTCCACATGACCATCAGTTTCTCCATGTAATACTGCCATTGAAGAAAACAGAGTGTGTTAGAAACCAACAGAAGAAACGAAGAACAAGAAACAATACAATCAAAAAAAGAAAAATACTTTATGTACCTTCAAAAACTCCCTCCTCTATGTACCTCCGCCACGTGGCCCTTTTCTATTGGCTCATGTCTTCCTCCAACTTTTCTCCTATTTGCTTGGGTCAATAAGGCAGCGCCATGTGGCGAGGGACATAGAAGAGGGTCATTTTGGAGGTACATATAGCATTACTCAAAAAAATGCTTGATTGATCCTAAAAGTATGCATAATTTTAAAGAAACAACTTCCAACAACACAACCTTTTCGTCTTCTGTGTACATGTTTGATTGAATTGTGTAGAATAAAGCATGCAGCAGCATCTAATGCTATGTTTACTAGTGTGTAATAATTTCTAATGATATAGTATTAGTGAACACAATATGCGAAAGAGAACCCGAGAGAGAGAGAGAGAGGGAGATGGGATAAAAAGAATTAGGGATATATTCTATCGGACGAACCAAAATTAACTACAATATTATTAAAACTAGTATTAATATTAGCACTACTGTTGCCGGACCATATTTTATTCGACTGGTAGCCCATCGGTTCGGAATGATATAGTTCGATGCGGCCGGTTTGACCCATACCTGCAGAACCCCTTGAATACAATTGATCAAATCAACAAGTTTTTATTTCAATAGCTCCTTTTACTAATAACTACCATCATCACGTATCTTCTTTTACATTACGCACGCGAAAGAATCGAGCTCGACTAGTTGTAGCGTACGAGCTTAGACGAACATTAACCGAGCCCGAGCAACGTGACATCAGCTAAGTTTCTAATACAGTGACATTACTGTTAATTTAAAATTTACAGTATTATTCAAACTAATATTAATATTAAAATTTAAATTAATTTTTGATTTAACATTTAAATTAGATTTAAATTCACAACTTAAAAATAGTTAAAGTTAAAATTTAATTTTTGATTTAATATCTACAATATTATTGTAACTAGTATTAATATTAACACTACTGTTACCGAACCATATTTTGTTCGACTGGTAGCCCATCGGTTCGAAATGATATAGTTCGATGCGGCCGGTTTGACCCATACCTGCAGAACCCTCCGAATTAAATTGATCAAATCAACAAGTTTTTATTTCAATAGCTCCTTTTACTAATAACTACCATCATCACGTATCTTCTTTTACATTATGCACACGAAAGGATCGAGCTCGACTAATTCTAGCGTACGAGTTTAGACGAACACTAACCGAGCCCGAACAACGTGACATCAGCTAAGTTTCTAATACAGTGACATTACTGTTAATTTAAAATTTATAATATTATTCAAACTAATATTAATATTAAAATTTAAATTAATTTTTTGATTTAACATTTAAATTAGATTTAAATTCACAACTTAAAAATAGTTAAAGTTAAAATTTAATTTTTGATTTAAAATTTATAATATTATTGGAACTAGTATTAATATTAACACTAGAACTTCCAAATAGTCTTTTCCTTGTTCGATCACCCCCCCCCCCCCCCCCCCCCCACAAGCAGGTTTTGCCCCTGAAACGAGCGGGTTAAATAGCATTTTCCATTAAGAAAAGAACCCATCCGACTAGAGAGAAACAAAGGAAAGAAGAAGAAGAAGAGTCGCAATGGAGAGGAATAAGAGAAAGATCAACAACAGCGGATGAGCCATCATTCCTTCGGAGATTCTTTCGATGATACTGGTACTGTCGGAGATGCTGGCGGACGAGGTCATGTGCAACGTGGCCCCAGTGTGCCGTTATAGGCCTGTGGAAGCTCGACGAAGCTCATTCCTACGGAGATTCTCCGCGTACAAGCTCGACGAAGCCGCCTTCTCTTTTACATGTTATAGGCCTGTGCAAAATTTTATTTTGTCTTATCTAATACTTTATTTTTTCTATTATAAAATTTTATGTATACTTGGTTAATTTCTATTGATGTTTTCCCTTTTTTATAATACAGTGGGAAATTTCTAAGGGTGTTATTCATTCCGAAGTGATATGTGAGTGATGAAACTTTCGTGAGACACTTGGAGTTTCTCCCGGTGCTGGAAGAACTCGACATTAGCTACTGCCTCTATATCATATCGACTGGAATATTTTTCGCTGGCAAGTATTACCACCGTCTGGTCAAGCTGGGGAGGAACATGCCCCCTCCATATTTCATGGTCAGAAATAGATTCGTGCTGAACACGTTCAACGAGACGGAGGAAAACGCCGTGGCCGATTCGATGTCGCATCTCGAGCACCTAGAGATGGGCTCAGGCATGTTCAACGGAGACACGCTGTGATCTATCATATGCAACTGCAAGAGTATTCGCGTGCTCAACATACGTAGGTGCTTCAACGTGCACCTCAACGACGACCTCAGAAAAATTTGTGATTTAATACAGACGTTTAAACGACCCTATGATGATGTAATCCCAGGGAAACGTGGATACGAGATGTATAGTGATTTAGATCTCATCAATCAGTCCTGAGGTGAATGGTTCTTCTGACATTAGCATGCATGCATGCATTTCTTTGTATTTTTCATATTTATATGATATCAGTATTTTATCCTCAATGCAATGGGTCATTAATGTTAAAGTATTATTAATGTTCTTAGTCTGGGTATCATATGATCTATTGATATCCTTCATTTTAGAGAAATTACAAAATTATCCAAATTAATGCTCCTAGACCATATAAAGACAAATTTTGACAGTACAAATAGTCCTAATACTGACTGTATCAGTGATTAACATTATGAGTTCATTGAACTCATTTAGAGTTCATTTCATCCATACAAAACTACTTTGGAAGTGGTTTTGTTCACCCACCAAAGTGGTTTTCACCTTTAATTTGATACGTGTCAAATTTTTTAATAGAGGGTGAACAAACACCCTAGTATTTGTGGGTGAACAAAAATGTACTCTTAACATTAATACAACACCTAAGTATAATCATATCCAAGAGATTTCGACATTTTCCCATACAATGATGATATTTTACCTTCTTCAAGATGAATTTTGACGGTGCAAATTCCACTCATATTTACGGTATCAGTGCCATTCACCATAATTAATGGTGATAGACATTTATACAAGAAGAGTGGTCCGGTAGAGATACGAAAAAAATTGGTTATTTTTCACAACCCTTTAAAATCTATTTATATAGCCAAACAGCCAAACTATTCATCTTCACCAGCCTTAAAAACTAATTTATATAGATTCAAAACTAAACTAAACAGCCAAACTATTTAAAATTCACAACCCTTCAGAACAGTCTAAAAATGGAGAAAAGAAAAACCTATATTTGCGGATGGGCCAACATCCCCAAGGAGATCCTAGCCATGGTTTTGGTACTAGCGGAGATGTCGTCTGAGGAGGTCGTCCGCTTGTCTTTCGTTTGTCGGTCGTGGTGGAAGGCGCTCTACTATCCCTGCTTCTGGTCGGACGTCAAGTTGATCCAGTGGTGACGCAGGGTTAACCTAACCTCAAAAATTGATGAGGCGGTGAACAAGCTAGTGGTGTGCAGTGAGGGAATTTTGACCTCCCTCTCTGTTTACAAACTCGGCAAAGAGGCCTTCTTCTTTACTTCCTCAAGGCCAATACACGATATTTTTAATCTATTTTGTTTTATAAGTTGTTAATTTTGATTTTTTTTGTTTTCCTGGTTATTCCACTATTTATAATATAGTGGAAAAATTTTAAGGGTCCTGTGAATGCCAATGAGCAACGTGAGTGATAAAATGTTGGAGGAACATTTAGAGTTTTTTTCGGTTCTGATAGAACTCGACATCAGCTACTACCTCCACATTACGTCTAAGGGCATCGAACTCCTCGGAAGTCGTTGCCAGCGTCTAGTTACGCTGAAGAGGAACATGTCACCTCCGTAGTTCATGATCATGAAGGGATTCAAGAAAGACACCTTCGACAACTCAGAGGCCATGGACGTGGCCTCTTCGATGCCGCGTCTCAAGCACCTTGAGGTAAAGTTTGGCATGTTTGACGACAATGGACTGAGAGCTATCATGACAGAGTGCACGGATCTTCGCGTACTCGACTAAGAGGATGCTGGAATGTGCGGCTAGATAGGGGCCTCAAGTACATACATGGTTTGGTAGATTTTGTAACGGATCCCTTCGAGGATCAGAACCCATGGGAGGAGGAGAATGATGATTCACTTGAACTAGGTGATAAACCATGGTTGGATTACAAAATGTCATATGATTGTTTTGACTGTTAATATTAAATGATTCTTATTCATTGCAAGGCTATATGTGTGCTAAATTATAATACTATATAGGATTATGATTGAATCTAATATTTTTTAACAGCGTCATAAATGTTTATGATGCGAGCTAAATGTGTTGGCTAAGATCGAAAAATGTGTTTCCATATTTTTAACAAGCTTCTTATATTATTATAGGCTGCAAAAGAAAAGGACTCAAAATTAGTTTAGATTAATCATACTCAGATTTCTTTATGTATTAGAACAAATTAAATTTGATTATAATTAGAATTCTTAATTTTTATAATATTAGGTTGTTAATTTGATTTGCATTACATTAAATCTTTACATAGATCGGACTCAAAATAATAAATTAGGATTAATATTTTGTATATACTTGAATATTTTTCATCCTAAATGTACCATACTTTGTTAAAAGCACGGAGGATGATCATTCTCCGTGTTAAAAGCACGAAAAATGGCCATTCCCCGTCTTAAATGTACCATACTTTGTTAAAAGCATATAATAACACCAAAAAAATGATAACAATAGAAAAATTCCACATAACCCACACACCAGACTCGAACCTAGGCCTTCCATGTAAAAGCCAAACAGCACAACCAACTAAGCTGGGACTTACATTTGATGAAAAATGAATGAGATACTTGAACATTCCCCATCCTAAATGTACCATAATTTGTTAAACGCACGGAGAGTGGCCATTCTCCGTGATAAAAGCACAGAGAATGGCCATTCCCCGTCCTAATGTACCATACTTTGTTAAAAGCATATAATAACACCCAAAAAATGATAACAATAGAAAAATTCTACAAAACCCACACACCATACTCGAACCTAGGCCTTCCATGTAAAAGCCAAACAGCAAAACCAACTAAGCTGGGACTAACATTTGATAAAAATGATTGAGATACTTGAACATTCCCCGTCTTAAATGTACCATACTTTGTTAAAAGCACAGAGAATGGTCATTCTCCGTCCTAAATGTACCATACTTTATTAAAAGCATATAATAACACCCAAAAAATGATAACAATAGAAAAATTCTACAGAACCAACACAATAGACTCGAACCTAGGCCTTCCATGTAAAGCCAAACAGCACAACCAACTAGGCTGAGACTTACATTTGATGAAAAATGGTAGTACTCGGTATTTATTTAAGTCAAATTAAATACCCCATGTTTTTCAATTAGAAATATGAAGAGTCGGTTAGGGAAACATGTATATATAACTATTTGTATCCCCATTCATATGGTAGGTTGCACATTAAACATGGCTCCAAAAAAAATCTCTAGGTTGGGAACCTTAGCCAGAGAGTTATGCGGCCACTAAAGCACGGAAGAGACAACCGAAAACGGACTGGCTCGTCGAGGCTGCTGACTTCCTCTCCTCCTTTGGGTTGTCCCTTGAGGTCATTGCTCGACCTCTCGATCCGGCGCCCAACTTTAACATACCTGCCAATCACTCCAGAGGAACGACAGACTTTGGAGATGGGGGAAGGCCTACGCCGCCTCCTCCATCGTGCGGGTTTGCACACCCTGGAGGACTTTGCAGAGGTCCTACGTGAGGCCAGTGAGGTGTCTACCTAGACCTCTTTTTTTGTTCAGTTTTTGCTCAGTTTACTTCTTACTCCTCTTGTCTCCCTCGCCGGAGAATGTTCCGATGGATAAGCTGGAATTTCAATGAAATATATTATTTTGTTAAGTAAATTTGGTTTATGCTGCCGGCCCATCAAGTCTTGTTACATCATACAATTGATTACGCTGCCAGCGACAAGTTTTTGCCGTCAAATCCATCATTCAACGATAATTATTTTATTTATTTTTGAAGTAACAATTTTAATTACAAAAACTAGTATAAAAATATTGTGTGTTTGATTGCAAGGTGGAAAATATGTAGAAAATAAATTAGTTACATGAAATTATTTTCCTGGAAAAAGATTCCATAGAATTTTTGTCACGCCCTAGTACCGAAATACGGGGACGGACGCAGGCCAGCTACACCGTATAAGGTACGAACACGCTATACGGCGATGACGGCTGTCAAGTCTTGTTGGGTATCCTAGCATGTAATCAATCTATGGCCTAAATCCGATCTCATGTCCACAGGCAAATCACAATGAAACAACATCAAGAGAGATAATCATATGGAAAGCAGGGAATACTCATATGATAATCAGAAAATCCACAGTACAGAATAATAATGTAGACTACTATACCTTCCCACGGTTCCTCGCATGGTCGAAAAATGAAGCACATCCTCCAAGTCGAGTGTGGAAGATCCACAGGGTCGGTCACAGGCAATCTGGAAACAATCCAGGGTTGGTCAGGCCAACCGTAGCAAGTACCAGAAAGGAAGGCTCAAGGACGGGCGAAGAAAACCAGCATGATAAAATATGACAGAAATAGCACGTATGAACAGCAGTAATGAGGGTAAAGGATCGTGCGGTACCAACGCACGATTACAGAATATAAGGCAGCAATTCAACTACTAATACGTAAGTAACCAATGATCATCACAGTCATTCTAACATCCACTAATGCTTGCATCGCCAACTGGAACTCGTAGTCTGTCATCGGAACAGTAACCCATCCCTACATCAAACAAGAACAAGAGAATGAATTACTGCGCCGGGACAGCATTACGTGTCAGCCAGCTTAGCAAGCAACAAGCCAAACAATTATATAAATGAGCGGTCACTCAAATGCCTACGGCTGTCTATGTGGAGCTTGGGTTACCACAACAATGCAATATAGGAATCCTCAGATCGTGCCATCCCAGCAGGGCTAGCGAGGCCAAGTATAGCATGTAAGAAGAGCACCGATCCCTCGTAAGGCCACCGGGCTTTGCATGTCACCACCGGTCCCTCGTAAGGCTACCATGCCGAGCATGCCATGTATATAATATATAGTACATAAGTAGCCGGATATTGCCATCCACTAGTACGAATGGTAACAATATACGTGGCGGGCAGCATGCAGGTCATGACTAATGTCTGGGATAAGGCTGGTAATGCACGATCTCGGGATTCCGTCCCCCCCCCCAATGCTTCTACCAGTTTAAGTTGCCTAGATTAAACATACATTTATCCGGAATCACATGTCGTGGTCACATGATCATCCTCCTAGATGTCGCACCTCAGTACGAGAACGCTAAGTAAGAATCAACCTCGGCACCTATAGGTTGTGATCCATCCTTAGTGTTATGCAACAAGCAAGCAAGCAATCCTAACCACGCTAAGACTATAGGCCAACTACCAGATACCCGTGCAGGTAATCATATAATATAGCTAGAATATCAAGATGGTGTCGCAATGCCATATAATCATGGAAGTAGCACCTCAAAGTGCCAATAGACAAAGGGCACCGCAGTGCAAGGTCAGGGCCAGTACCTCAAAGGGTAACTGGACTTATAGCACGGATACAGGTAGTCAGGTCTGGGACAAGGACAAATCTGTTAGTCACAAGAAGTCATCTGCCCATATCTTGGCATGGATATCAGGTCAAGTACAAGACCAGAACCTCTACTATAATAACATCTCAAGCATATATGGGAGCCTACAGCTCCAATCATCAAGTCGGTCCATCCACCAGATCAATCTAGCAAGAGTCTCCCATCCATGATGGAGTGAATATCACGTCAATAAAGACAACCACCAAATACCAAGCTCATCCCCCTAACAATGCTAGGCCCTCTGACTCACAAGAATCCTCCAAGTCAATGATCACAAGCTACTAGAAAACAAGCCCCACAACTACCAAGACATAGCAATCAAACCAGGTTCCCCAACTACCGAAATACACAAAGGTATCCAGTTTTGGACGTTTGGGAAGTCGAGCAAAAATCATATAATAATACCCTTGATATTCTATTCGTTCCGCGAGACACTCGCACCAATATCAAAATCCAAAAGTCCTCAAAGACATATCTGATCAAATTAGAACATCCCCAAAGAACTAGCAACACTATCTAAGAATCCACTTAGTCTACCATTATCACTATCTCAATATCATATCTCCTCATAGTCAATCCTCGAATAAGATCATAATCCTAACACATGGGTCAACACTAATCAACACCGTCGAAAGATGGCAAGGATTGTGTGAACCACTCTGGATCAGATCCACAACCCTTAAACCAAACAAGGACCAGGGTTGCAGACCTTGACCCGAGTAGAACCGCTTTCCTTACACAATCCGACGGACAGGACAGACAATGGGATAACAAACTAAACTGGAACACCATCTAAAAGAAGGGTCACGGGTCAAAATTCCAATGGGTGATACCGTCGAAAAGGCAAGGATTATGTGAACCACTCTGGATCAGATCCACAACCCTTAAACCAAACAAAGACCAGGGTTGCAGACCTTCACCCGAGTAGAACCGCTCTCCTTACACAATCTGGCGGACATGACAGATAATGGGATAACAAACTAAACTGGAACACCATCTAAAAGAAGGGTCACGGGTCAAAAGTCCAATGGGTGATACCGTCGAAAAGCCAAGGATTGCATGAACCACTCTGGATCAGATCCATAACCCTTAAACCAAACAAGAACCAGGGTTGCAGACCTTCACCCGAGTAGAACCGCTCTCCTTACACAATCCGGCGGACAAGACAGGTCAAGACGCTAGGCGACTAATCTAGTCGGGAGTCTACCTAGCAGGCAATGAGATCAGGGATGCTATACCAAGAAGAACATGTATGAGTTCAGTCCCGTAAACCAAAGGAATGGTTCTATCCAATCCTTCGAACCAAATTCCCAACCGGGAATTCTGGAAAAATTCGGCAGAGTCTCCTTTGTAATCTGGATGGGAGCACCCTACGAATAGAGACTAAAACACTCGGCGCAACCCGCCGTAGAATCGCAGAATCGTAGGCTGAGAACACTAAGTCTCAGCTACCAGCAGCACTACGATGCGTACTGGGAACAAATCGATAGCCGAGAACACTAAGTCTCGGCCTCCAGTAGCACTACGATGCGTACTGGAATCCAATCGAACCCGAGACCACTAAGTCCCGGCCTCCAGCAGTGCTACAATGCGTACTGGGCGCCAAGCCAACATGCATAATAATAAAATAACCGCCTCGCAGGGCGCACCACAACACATGTCCATAAATCCCTAACCCAAGCACAATCACCGCCACAGGTAAAGTTAGCCAAAGCCGTTACCCGACCACGAGTCGGACACGGGACATATGGGGACAATCCGTACAAGTGAGTCGTGCTCGTGTCCTCGGAGGTGTGGATGACCCATCCGAGTCGTCCGATACGGTCTATCCCAGTATCGGACCAAGCTAGTCTAGGTTATCATGGCAGTTCTACTGCTAAGCTACATTACTCATGGTTATACAATTTACAATAAATTAAATACAATAAAATCCAAAAGAGAAGGCAAGAGCCGCCGATGAGCAAGGGATACTTGCCTAGAGAGCTCGGCTAGGTAAGCAAGTCTTCGGCAATCGCGATCCAAGCTAGCACGCCAATCGAGATCCTCAGAACACACAATAAATTGTCATCAGCACCAAATAATAAACTAATAGAATAATCACAAGAGATGGCAGAAGGCTATACCGTGCGGGTCCCGCAAGCAGTGCAGGGATCGGGCACGGAAACCGAGGTACGCAGATCGATACGGACATGTAAACTGAGACGTGTACGCATTCGAGACGCACACGAGAATCGAGATGGCACGAATATCGAGATGAATGGGAAACACGTACACGTAAATCGAGACATGCACATAGATCGAGAAAATCACGAATATCAGAATGGTCCACGAATCACGCGACATGCAAATCGAGGCGAGCACGTAAATCGAAACGACCCAAAGTCCAAGGAGCACGTAAATCGATACGGCTCACAAATCGAGGTGCACAAGCAAATCGATACGGTGCGGAGTCCAATGCGGCACACAAACCGAGACGGTCATGCAAATCGATGCATACACGCGAATCGATACGGTACGAAAATCAAGAAAGACACAAAGGCCGAGTCACGGAAAATAAGACGGTGCACAAACCGAGATGGCACGTTGCCCGAGGCAGCACGGGGCTCGAGGCGTCCCACTGCCCTAGGCACACGTGGATCAGGATGGCACAGGAAACAAGACGGCACACAAATCGAGGTGTACGCATCCCGAGAAGCATGGAGGGCGAAGAGGCACACGAATCTAGGGTACGATGCCCGAGGCAGCACACTGCTCGAGGGTGCACGCACACCGAGGCACGCAGCCGAGGGACGGCACAAAGCTCGAGGCTGCACGCTGCCCGAGCAGCGTGGGGCCCAAGGGTGTCCCGCCGCTCGAGGCTGGCACATAGCGCTCACGGCGGAGCCACGACGGTGGAGAAGGGAAAGGAGGCGGAGAAGCTGTCGCCTGTGCGGGGCTCAGCCCACCAGCAGGAGGAAGGACAGAGAGAAGGGAAGGCCGGAGGAACTCACCGGGGCTCGGCCAGGTCGGGTCGACGCTCCCAGCGGCGGAGGGAGGACGGCAGCGACGGCGGCACTCGCGACGGCAGCGGCGGCGGCGCTCGCGACGGCAGCAGGCAGCACGGCGGCCGAAGGGGATATGAAGGGGCGGAGGGACGCTGGTCGCCATCGGGGAGCTCCGCCAGGTCGAGGCGGCTCACCGACGGCTTAGAAAAAAAGAGAGGGAAGGGAGAGGTGGTAGGAGCCGTCGGTGAAGGAGAGGGCGGTGATGCCGGTAGCCCACGGGGGAGTGGCGGAGGTGATGGTGGCTGAAGATGACGATGATGGTGGCGGTGGTCGCGGGGGTGACGGGCGGCCAGGCTGGAGGTGATGGTGGTGGCCGAGGTCGATGGTGAGGGCTGGAGACAGGGCGACCTCGGCGAGGGTGGCGGATGGAGGTGGCGGTTGCGGCCATGGGGAGGAGGCCGAGAGGGAGGAGGAGAGCTGAGGGAGAAGAGGGAGGGCTGGGTGTGAGGAGAGATGGTCGGAAGAAAGAGTAAGAGAAGAAGCTTCTCTTGGAAGGAGAGTGAGGAAGAGAGAGAATGAGAGAGGGGTTAGGTAGATATTTGTGAAAAGGGGTAGATTAGAATCAAGAAATTAATTAATAACAAATAATTAATAAGGGCAAAATCACCTCCAATAAAATAATAAAAATTTTAAATACACCCCGAAAATTAAAATCCTCCAAAATACGAAATACAGTCATATACCTATTTCCAAAAATAGGGATCTGACATCCTACCCACCTTACAAAAATTTCGTCCTCGAAATTTCAGAATTATCAAAATAGGGTTTTCAAAACTAGTACATATATATCTGCCATGAAAACTCTACCCACCTTACAGAAATCAAGTAATACAATAAGAGACGAACAAAATCTTAATATGAAAACATCAAAGAGAACAAGGTCTAGCTTAAATAAATCAACTCGCAAGGTAAATCGAAAACATCGAAAGAATCTCGAAAATCAAGGTCTCGCATACACGGAATAACCCCATAAATCAAAACAAGTATAGAATGTCAAAAATAATGTCAGAAAACGTAAAATCCCAACTGCATAAAGAAAAATAATAAATTCGCATAAAATCGTAAAATACAGGATATCTGTCTCGAATCGATGACCGTAGTTTCCTAATATCCGAAAAATGTGTGCCGTGGTCATTCTTTGCCACGCCATCCGGAATGGCTGCAAAAGATTCATCATGACACTATAATCGAGCGGCTACAACTTTCGTTACCACGCCGTCAAGGTATACTAGGGTCACCCGGTACTCTTGACAAATACCCAAAACGAATCAAATCCATAACCCAAATATCCGAATCACTAAAATCACAAAATTTCTAACAATATAACGAGTCCTAGAAAACCATCAAAATCCAAAATCCAGGTGAATCGTAACACACATCCAAAAATATATTCAATAATAACCACAAGATAGCTTTTCTAGGAAAATACTCCATATCCGTAGAAAATACTCCAAACCAAGGATCCATATCAAAATATAATATATAGCAAGTATATTTATAAAAATAATATCTGAAACAGATAATCATGAGTGCGGAACTGTCCGGAATCAAGGAAGCCGAATCGATACAAGAATATCCCTCGGATACTCAACAAATATTAAAATATCCAATCTCAGAGTCCTGATGAAATCTTCATCCTGCAACAATCCAGCCAACGCTCGAAGAGGGCGATAATGATACTAAGTCAACACGAAGTCAACGCACGAAATGGATAACAGAAAATCAAACAAGGCAAAACATCGATAGTGAGTACAGAATCCAAGATAAATAATCATGTAACCCAAATGATGGAGATAACATCTCATCAAATAAGGTGATCGACATGACCAACTATAGGATCATATCTATCAAACAAGGATCAGAGGTAGATAACACGAATAAGACATGGCCAAGCAAGATAGGTCCAAGTAGAGATGAGGACCAGTTCACAGGTTCAAGAGAGCGAAGGACAAATGTAACAAGTGGGAATACCAGTGGACTGAGATCAATAATCATGTGATACCCAACAAAATCTCAAAACAAGACATGCATGGGCCACCACTAAAACCATGTCATGCCCCAGTACCGAAATACGGGGATGGACGTAGGCCAGCTACACCTTATAAGGTACGAACACGCTATACGGCGATGACGGCTGTCAAGTCTTGCTGGGTATCCTAGCATGCAATCAATCTATGGCCTAAATCCGATCTCATGTCCACAGGAAAATCACAATAAAACAACATCAAGGGAGATAATCATATGGAAAACAGGAAATACTCATATGATAATCAAAAAATCTACAGTACAGAATAATAATGTAGACTAGTATACCTTTCTACAGTTCCTAGCATGGTCGGGAACTGAAGCACATCCTCCAAGTCGAGTCTGGAAGATCCACAGGATCGGTCACAGGCAATCTGGGAACAATCCAGGGTTGGTCAGGCCAACCGTAGCAAGTACCAGAAAGGAAGGCTCAAGGACGGGCGAAGAAAACTAGCATGATAAAATGTGTCAGAAATAGCACGTATAAATAGCAGTAATGAGGGTAAAGGATCGTACGGTACCAACGCACGATTACAGAATATAAGGCAGCAATCCAACTACTAATACGTAAGTAACCAACGATCATCACAGTCATCCTAACATCCACTAATGCTTGTATCGCCAACTGGAACTCGTAGTCTGTCATCGGAACAGTAATCCATCCCTACATCAAACAAGAATAAGGGAATGAATTACTGTGCCGGGACAGCATTACGTGTCAGCCAGCTTAGCAAGCAACAAGCCAAACAATTATATAAATAAGCGGCCACTCAAATGCCTACGGCTGTCTATGTGGAAGTTGGGTTACCCCAACAATGCAATATAGGAATCCTCAGATCGTGCCATCCCAGCAGGGCTAGTGAGGCCAAGTATAACATGTAAGAAGAGCACCGATCCCTCGTAAGGCCATCGGGCTTTGCATGTCACCACCGGTCCCTCGTAAGGCTACCGTGCCGAGCATGCCATGTATATAATGTATAGTACATAAGTAGTCGGATATTGCCATCCACCAGTACGAATGGTAACAATATCCGTGGTGGCCAGCCTGCAGGTCATGACTAATGTCCGGAATAAGGCTGGTAATGCACGATCTCGGAATTCCGTTCCCCCCCAATGCTTCTACCAGTTTAAGTTGCCAAGATTAAACATACATTTATCCGGAATCACATGTCGTGGTCACATGATCATCCTCCTTGATGTCGCACCTCAGTACGAGAACGCTAAGTAAGAATCAACCTCGGCACCTATAGTCCCAGTTGTGATCCATCCTTAGTGTTATGCAACAAGCAAGCAAGCAATCCTAACCACGCTAAGACTATAGGCCAACTACCAGATACTCGTGCAGGTAATCATATAATATAGCTAGAATATCAAGATGGCGTCGCAATGCCATATAATCATGGAAGTAGCACCTCAAAGTGCCAATAGACAAAGGGCATCGCAGTGCAAGGTCAGGGCCAGTACCTCAAAGGGTAACTGGACTTATAGCACGGATATAGGTAGTCAGGTCTGGGACAAGGACAAATCTGTCAGTCACAAAAAGTTATCTGCCCACATCGTGGCATGGATATCAGGTCAAGTACAAGACCAGAACCTCTACTATAATAACATCTGTAGCATATATAGGAGCCTACAGCTCCAATCATCAAGTCGGTCCATCCACCAGATCAATCTAGCAAGAGTCTCCCATCCATGATGGAGTGAATATCACGTCAATAAAGACAACCACCAAATACCAAGCTCATCCCCCTAACAATGCTAGGCCCTCTGACTTACAAGAATCCTCCAAGTCAATGATCACAAGCCACTAGAAAACAAGCCCCTCAACTACCAAGACATAGCAATCAAACCAGGTTCCCCAACTACCGGAATACACAAAGGTACCCAGTTTTGGACGTTTGGGAAGTCGAGTAAAAATCATATAATAATACCCTCGATATTCTATTCGTTCCGCGAGACACTTGCACCAATATCAAAATCCAAAAGTCCTCAAAGACATATCTGATCAAATTAGAACATCACCAAAGAACTAGCAACACTATCTAAGAATCCACTTAGTCTACCATTATCACTATCTCAATATCATATCTTCTCATAGTCAATCCTCGAATAAGATCATAATCCCAACACATGGGTCAACACTAATCAACGACGTCGGAAGATGGCAAGGATTTTGTGAACCACTCTGGATCAGATCCACAACCCTTAAACCAAATAAGGACCAGGGTTGCAGACCTTCACCCGAATAGAACCGCTCTCCTTACATAATTCGGCGGACAGGACAGATAATGGGATTACAAACTAAACTGGAACACCATCTAAAAGAAGGGTCACGGATCAAAAGTCCAATGGGTGATACCGTCGAAAAGGCAAGAATTGCGTGAACCACTCTGGATCAGATCCACAACCCTTAAACCAAACAAGGACCAGGGTTGCAGACCTTCACCCGAGTAGAACCGCTCTCCTTACACAATCCGACGAACAGGACAGACAATAGGATAACAAACTAAACTGGAACACCATCTAAAAGAAGGGTCACGGGTCAAAAGTCCAATGGGTGATACCGTCGAAAAGGCAAGGATTGCGTGAACCACTCTGGATCAGATCCACAACCCTTAAACCAAACAAGGACCAGGGTTGCAGACCTTCATCCGAGTAGAACCGCTCTCCTTACACAATTCGGCAGACAAGACAGGTCAAGACGCTAGACGACTAATCTAGTCGGGAGTCAACCTAGCAGGCAATGAGATCAGGGATGCTATACCAAGAAGAACATGCATGAGTTCAGTCCCGCAAACCAAAGGAATGGTTCTGTCCAATCCTTCGAACCAAATTCCTAACCTGGAATTCTGAAAAAATTCGGCAGAGTCTCCTTTGTAATCTGGATTGGAGCACCCTACGAATAGAGACTAAAGCACTCGGCGCAACCCACCGCAGAATCGCAGAATCGCAGGCTGAGAACACTAAGTCTCAGCTACCAGCAGCACTAAGATGCGTACTGGAAACAAATCGATAGCCGAGAACACTAAGTTTCGGCCTCCAGTAGCACTACGATGCGTACTGGAAACCAATCGAAACTGAGACCACTAAGTCCCGGCCTCCAGCAGCGCTATAATGCATATTGGGCGCCAAGCCAACATACATAATAATAAAATAACCGCCTCGTAGGGCGCACCACAACACATGTCCATAAATCCCTAACCCAAGCACAATCACCGCCACAGGTAAAGTTAGCCAAAGCCGTTACCCGACCGCGAGTCGGACACGGGGCATATGGGGACAATCCGTACAAGTGAGTCGTGTTCGTATCCTCGGAGGTGTGGATGACCCATCCGAGTCGTCCAATACGGTCTATCCCAGTATCGGACCAAGCTAGTCTAGGTTATCATGGCAGTTCTACTGCTAAGCTACACTACTCATGGTTATACAATTTACAATAAATTAAATACAATAAAATCCAGGAGAGAAGGCAAGAGCCGTCGATGACCAAGGGATACTTGCCTAGACGGCTCGACTAGGTAAGCAAGTCTTCGGCAGTCGCGATCCAAGCTAGCACGCCAATCGAGATCCTCAGAACACACAATAAATAGTCATCAGCACCAAATAATAAAATAATAGAATAATCACAAGAGATGGAAGAAGGCTATACCGTGCGGGTCCCGCAAGCAGTGCAGGGATCAGGCACAGAAACTGAGGTACACGGATCGATACGGACACGTAAACCGAGACGTACATGCATATCAAGATGCATACGAGAATCGAGATGGCACAAATATCGAGATGAACGGGAAACACGTGTACGTAAATCGAGACATGCACATAGATCGAGAAAATTACGAATATCAGAATGGTCCACGAATCATACGACACGTAAATCGAGGCGAGCACGTAAATCGAAATAACCCAAAGTCCAAGGAGCATGTAAATCGATACGGCACACAAATCGAGGTACGCACACAAATCGATGTGGTACGGAGTCTAATGTGGCACGCAAATCGAGACGGTCATACAAATCGATGTATGCACGCGAATCGATACAGCACGAAAATCAAGAAAGGCACAAAGGCTGAGTCATTTAAAACAAGACGGTATGCAAACCGAGATAGCACGTTGCCCGAGACAGCGCAGGGCTCGAGGCGTCCCACTGCCCTAGACAGCACGTGGATCGGGATGGCACAGGAAACAAGACGGCACACAAATCGAGGTACACACGTCCCGAGAAGCACGGAAGACGAAAAGGCACATGAATCTAGGGTACGAAGCCCGAGGCAGCACACAGCTCGAGGGTGCACGCTCACCGAGGCATGCAGCCCGGGGACGGCACAAAGCTCGAGGCTGTAAGCTGCCCGAGCAGTACGGGGCCCAAGGGCGTCACGTCGCTCGAGGCTGGCACACAGCGCTCACGACAGAGCCATGGCGGTGGAGAAGAGGAAGGAGCCGAAGAAGCTATCGCCTGTGCGCGGGGCTCAGCCCGCCGGCAGGAGGAAGGACGGAGAGAAGGGAAGGCCGAAGGAACTCACCGGGGCTCGGCCAGGTCGGGTCGGGGCTTCCAGCAGCGGAGGAAGGACGGTAGCGGCGGCGGCGCTCACGACGGCAGCAGGCAGCGCGGTGGCCGAAGGGGAGATAAAGGGGCGGAGGGGCGCTGGTCGCCATCGGAGAGCTCCGCCAGGTCGAGACGGCTCGCCGGCGACTGAGGAGACAAGAGAGGGAAGGAAGAGGTGGTAGGAGCCGTCGGTGAAGGAGAGGGCGGTGATGCCGGTGGCCCACGGGGGAGTGGCGGAGGTTATGGTGGCTGAAGATGACGATGATGGTGGTGGTAGTCGCGGGGGTGACGGGCAGCCGGGCTGGAGGTGATGGTGGTGGCCGAGGTCGATGGTGAGGGCTGGAGACGGGGCGACCTCGACGAGGGTGGCGGATGGAGGTGGCGGATGGAGGTGGCGGATGGAGGTGGCGGTTGCGGCCATGGGGAGGAGGCCGAGAGGGAGGAGGAGAGCTGAGGGAGGAGAGAGAGGGCTGGGGTGAGGAGAGATGGTCGGAAGAGAGAGTGAGAGGAGAAGCTTCTCCTGGAAGGAGAGTGAGGAAGAGAGAGAATGAGAGAGGGGTTAGGTAGATATTTGTGAAAAGGGGTAGATTAGAATCAAGAAATTAATTAATAACAAATAATTAATGAGGGCAAAATCACCTCCAATAAAATAATAAAAATTTTAAATACACCCCAAAAATTAAAATCCTCCAAAATACGAAATACAGTCGTATACCTATTTCCAAAAATAGGGATCTGACAATTTAAAAAAAATTCTTTGGAATACGTAATTTGGGTGTTTGATTGTCATTATTTTCCACGAAAATAGTTATTTTTCATGGAAAATTATATTTTCCTATGGGTTGGACAAGTTTCATTTTTTACCATTTCAGAAGAAAATATGGAAAATGATAGCTTTTTGGAAAATAATTCCATGGAAAATATAAGCTGCCAAACACTATAATTGGTGGAAAATTTGTGATAAAAATATTTTCCATGGAAAAAAAGCCAATCAAACACAGCCTTACTGAAAATGACAAAAAAAAATTCCCTGCATGTCTATTCCAACACAAGAAGTAATATATTCTATTAGGGGTAGTTAGGTACTTACAATATCTGGCTTTTAGTATTTCAATATTTTAGTTTTGTAAATAGTTTTTTTTAAGTATATGCAAACAAAAAATAAAAGACAACTTTGAGTGTCTTATACTCTTTTCATGTACATACAAATTAGTTTTTCAAATTTGGGTCTCAGATTCTGAAGTGTCGTGCTCTTAAAAATTTGAGACTCAACAATACTCATAGGTTTCCACTTCCCAATGTCATATAGTACTTGAAACTAGTTCCACTGTGGATGTTAATTACAGCAACCGATTGTTAGGGTTTTCAAAATACTGTACCTTTTCCTTTTCTTTTTCGAAACCCTTTCCAAATCCTTCCCAAACGACTGCTTAAAATTATCAAAATATCGCCGAAAAAATAACGACCGTCTCCGAAGGGAAAGAATCAACAAAGGGATGCGATACACGCCACAAGGACAGAAATTACAAGGGCGACGAAAGCCAAGATTATGGCCGCTAGGGCAGAGGCCGAAAGGGCAGAGACGGAAGCAGCCAAGCCACCTGCAAAAAAGGCTAAAAAACTCATTGCTCAATAAAGGCCAAAAAATCTATCTTCGATACAGAGTTGTCGGAAGACTCAACTTATGAACATCGAAGGCGTACTAAAGCAAAGGCTAAGGTGACAACGGATACAGAGTCATCAGCGTACTCTAAGGATTTTGAATCCTCATCAAAAGAGGAAGATGAAGAGGAAGAGCTATCATCAAATAAGTCCCAGGATGGAGATGAGGTAAAAAAATTTAAGACTCTAAATCTAAGAAGACTTACAATTAATATTTTTTAAAAAAAGGCTATTATGCCTGAAAGATCAATTAAGATGGCTGATGTCGAAGACGAAGCTTTCCTGGATATATTAGAATTTTATCAGTTGGAAAAACTGAACAAATCCTGTCTTGGGAAAATCTTCCAAACAATAGTAAGAGAATTTTACTCAAATCTTCGGGCTAAAATTAAAGAAAAAGAAAAGGATCAACAACTGGTATTTCTGAGAAGGAAACTGATTAGGGTAAATGATGCTGTCATCAATAAATTTTATGAATTTGATCCAGTTCCTGAGTTTGATATGAAAGATATTGATAATGTTTCCATGAGGGATGCAATTTATGAGATTAAAGGTGTATCAGTGGGTGCCAAGACCCCTCAAAATGTATACAAAGATCAATTAAAAACTTTCTATAAATTGTTACATGCCTACGTATCTCAAACACTCAACTCTACTGGACATGAGTTTTTCATCCATCCCGAGAGAGTAAAATTTCTTTATTATATAGGAAAGAAAAAAATGATGGATATAGGTTCTTACATGTTCAGTAGAATAATGGATCTCGTAGAAAAACTAATGCAAGGACAGCCCTCCCTTTCGGGAGATTTGTATGCTTAATGGCTAGTAAACATTCTGTTCCAAGCTTAGCAGGAAATGTTTATATTAAAAACAAAGGGCCCATGAGAAAATTAACCTACACTCGAATGTTTGGGAAAGGGGCAGCAGCAGCAAGCAAACCATCAACATCTGGAAGACCATCAACGTATGGAATCCCAAACACTAAGGACAGGGTTGATGATCTATATAATTTTTTTGCTGCAAACTTTGAGAATATCTTCAAAGAGATGAAGACTATATCCAACAAACAGAAATTAATTCTGGATAAGATTAACCAGATAGAGGTTGAATTTGCTGACAAAGAATAATATTTTCCTTCCCCCGTGAGGAAGGTAAATGGGGCTAGCCCCAACTGGTGCTACTTTACATTTTTTTCTCTTATTCTACTACTCTTGATGATTCCGTAATCTAATATACACATTTATACTCTAATATGTGAAGGACACATATATATTATATACACATTTATACTCTGTTACTAACTGATCTAGCTATCCATGTTATATTATTTTCTTATCTAACTTCTAGGTTTTCTTGCTAATTGTATATACTTGCTAATAGGACGATATCAGTATCATCACTAAAGAAGGAATTCAGAGAATCATTTGTATTTGAATTAAGGCTCCAATCCAGTTATTACTGTGTACATTGTATACATTTGTGAGCTTCAACTCAGCTAAACTGAATCTTCATCTTTGATGCTTAAGGATATATCAAAACTTCTTAGCCCCTATATTCTACATTAAACACTCTAGGACAGAAGCACATGGTCTTGAATAAAAGCTACTTTGGATATCCTTGATACTCTGCTACTCTGCTACTTGATGCTCTGATACTGCAAATAATTTACAATAAAAGTTAATATTGCACTGATACTCTGCAACTTGATGCTCTGATCCCCTATACTCTGTTAATTGATGCTCTGATACTCAGCTAAACCAAATAGTTAATATTACATTGATACTTCTGCTACTTGATGCTCTGATACTTGCACTGATACTGCCCAATTACACCCTTAAATGGTGATTTAGGACTGAACGGATGATGGTCCAATGCATGTTACATAGTGGAAATGCCTCAAGGCATATAATGTATGTCTGATACTAGAGTTAGGACTGAGCTAGAACACTCCCTCAGTCAGTGATATTTGGTATTATAAGCATGAGCACACAGCTATAATATAGGTTGTACTTAAGGGTAAGCCAGACACTTAAACTTGCTTGGTATCCTGACACTAGAGAGAGTACTTGAGAGTAACCTAACACTTGAGGTAACGGAAGAGTGTACTCACTACTCAGTGATAGATACAAAATGGGATCGCATCATAGAACCCGCACTGTGCACATTGATACTCTAATGTTAGAACCTGCAGTGTGTACATTGATACTCTTATGTAAAAACACACACTGTGCACATTGGCACTCTAATGCTATCCCTCACTTTATACTTCTATATATGTTTCTGGATGTCATTTCTACATATACAGTGAGTCCATATTGACTATAATTTCTTATTCCATCCCTCAAGGTGTAGGTGAAGGATATTTTGAAGAAGAAGAAGAAAAAAAGAAAAAAATGGAGATGGAGATGAAGATTCATCTTTTGAGTTTTGAAACTTTTATTTTAATTTGGAAGTAATATTTGAATTGTAACATGGTCTTGAATATTTGTTGGCCTTGGCGGTCAAACTAAATTTTATGTTTGAAATATTGTAAGACTAAACTTTTCGCTTGTACTAAGAATCGTTGCGGTGCATGGTTCGTAATTTGTTTGGAAAATGTAATATGGTCTTGAATTTAGAGTATGTCTGATATTTGTTTGGATTATTTTATTGTGAATTATGCAGGTTCTATGTTGAATTACTAACGTGGATTGGACAGATTATTCTAACTTGGATTATGCAATTTGTTGGACTTGGAATGAAGTATACTTAATTTGATTATGATTTGTTTGGTTGAAGCATTTATTTGATTTATAGTTGGCCTTTACAGATGATTTTGAATTTTTGGTGTATTCTTTTGATTTGCAGATGGCCTTCACAGATTTCATGAGTACTGGGTGCATTCCTAGGGTTTACAGCTGGCCTCATTCCGGATGCATTCCTGGGATCACTAAAACTTTATTTGATTGGAATGTGTTTTGCTTTTTGTAAATAATTAGTACATTTATGCCATCAGTATGAATTCGATGTCAGTGTAATGCATAATGTAATCCTGCTTGTTCATCCATTGTTATTGCTGAAGCAAAGTATATAATGTAAGAAAAATTCTCTTTGATAGTAGGTTAATTATATTTAAACACTCGCGAAAAAAAAATTCGTCACCCTATTTTGTGCAGCCATACAGTGGAAGCCTGATTAAATGATATTCAGATTTTCTTCAACATGCTTTAATATAAATGAATATACTTTGATAAATGATATTAAAAATACTGTAAATATTTGATAAAAAATGAATGAGATACTTGAACATTCTTCGTCCTAAATGTACCATACTTTGTTAAAAGCACGGAGAGTGGCCATTCTCCGTGTTAAAAGCACGGAGAATGGCCATTCCCCGTCCTAAATGTACCATACTTTGTTAACGTAAAAATTCGAATATACTTTGATAAATGATATTAAAAATACTGTAAATATTAGAAAGATGGTTAATATGACAAAATGTCACAATACAAAAAAAAACCATTCTCTCCGAAAATATTATCATTAGAAAAGTAAAAAATATTATCGTTAAAAAACAAAAACAATTTGTTTTAAAATATGTGAGCAGATGATCCGCCCGACCTTAGAATCAAGTTTCCTCCGTTCACCATGACCACCATGGCCTATAGCTTTATAACCAAAATATTAAATTGTTAGATAAAAAATAAAATTTTTGACAATGGTATGGACAGTAAAATTTACTAGCCGGGAGCCTGAGGAGCGGGCCAACTGTACTTTTCGTTGTTCGAGGAGGGCTCGACGACGTCCGACGTGAACCAAACCGATTCTTCTTGGCGCTGTTGGTACTCCTCGTTGTTCGAGGAGGGCTCAATGACGTCGGACGTAAACCAGACCGGTTCTTCTTTCCTTCTTCATCTCCGTTTCTCCTTCCACCACCACCACACCACCACGACCTGTAGTTTTATAACCAAAAAAGACTTTTACAGAATTTGTACGTAGATGCACAATTATTTTTACGAAATTTATACATAAATGCATAAAATATTAAATTGGATGGACGAAAGAGAGAGTAAATATGAGTTAATTTAGGGTATTCATTGAAAAATTAAAGTGAAGAATGACCTGATATAGCAAGTTACCAAGAGGTCAAGAGTCAAAATCATCATTAAATGATGTTTCTACTCTATTATTCAATCCGAACCATTGGATCAATATCTAATGGTTCAGATTTGGGATGTATCGATACATCCTTTTCTATGGGATGTATTGTAGAACGACCATATATATATATATATATATATATATATATATATAGAAAAAATATATATATATATATAGAAAAATTCTACAATACATCCATCCATTTTGGATGTATCGATACATCCGAAATCTGGACCGTTGGATGTTAATCCAACGGTCCAGATTAAATTCAGATAAAATAATACAGAAGACATCATTTAATGATGATTTAGACTTTTGACCTGTTGGTAACTTGCTTTAGCAGGTCATTCTTCACTTTAATTTTTTCAATGAACACCCTAAATTAACTCATATTTACTCTCTCAAAAGTCCATCCAATTTAATCTTAACCTTATTTTTTTTGGTTACAGGCCATGGTAGTCGTGGTGGTGCTGGTGGTGGTGGAAAGAGAAACGGAGATGAAGAAGGAAATAAGAATCGGTTTGGATCGCGTCGAACGTCGTCGAGCCCTCCTAGAACAACGAGGAGTACCAGCTGCGCCGAGAAGAATCGGTCCGCTTCGCGTCGGACGTCGTCGAGACCTCCTCGAACAAGGAGAAGTACCAGCGGCGCCGCTCTAATTTTACTGCCCATGCCATTGTCAGAAATTTTATTTTTTATTTAACAATTTAATGTTTTGTTAATAAAGCTACATGTCATGGTGGTGGTGGTGAACTGAGGAAACCTGCTTCTGAGGTCGGGCGGATTATTTTTTAACTTTTCTAAAGATAATATTTTCGATAAGAATATTTTTTTGGACGGAGAATGGCCATTCTCTTTGCTTTTAATACGGCGAATGGACGAAGAATGGTACATTTAGGACGGAGAATGGTACATTTAGGACGGAGAGTGGACGGAGAATACGGCGAATGGCCATTCTCTTTGCTTTTAATACGGCGAATGGACGGTGAATACGACGAATGGACGGAGAATGGCCATTCTCTTTGCTTTTAATACGACGAATGGACAGAGAATGGTACATTTAGGACGGAGAATGGTACATTTAGGACGAAAAATACGTCGAATGGCCATTCTCTTTGCTTTTAATACGGCGAATGGACGGTGAATACGGCGAATGGACGGAGAATGGCCATTCTCTTTGCTTTTAACACGGGAAATGGCCATTCTCTTTGCTTTTAATACGGCGAATGGACGGAGAATGGTACATTTAGGAAGCCGAAAAAAGCTCGTTCTCTCAAATCTCTTCTTTGTGTAAATTAAATCCAAGGAGGACACAATACCTAATTTTAGTTATTGCTTAGCAGAGTCTGCTTAGTTGTTGTAAAATTGTGGTGTTGCTTCTGTGACACTTTCATCTTTAATCTCATGTTTTCTATGAATTTGTGTTCTGTTTGATTTTGATTTAGTAATCTTTCCGTAATTAGTTTTTTTGTTTCATCTAACAATTTAATATTTTTGTTATAAAGCTACAGGCCATGGTGGTGGTGGTGGAAGGAGAAACGGAGATGAAGAAGGAAAGAAGAAGAAGTTCCGGTTCGCGACGGACTTCGTCGAGTTCTTCAATCATGCGGAATTAAACTTGTTATAGAGTTCCTTAATTGAAGTTGATCACGATAACCTTTTGTATTTTTCAAACGGCTAGTAGAATCTTCCTCGAGCCCTCCTCAATCAAATGGCTAGTAGATTCTTCCTCGAGCCCTCCTCAATCAAACGGCTAGTAGATTGTTTGCTAGTCTCGAAATTTATTTGTCTTTCTATCTTCCTCATTTTTTGTACTTCTCTCTTGCTATATATATAATAGTTTTCTTGTTTCATAGTACTATTATTCATTCTGAAATACATAGAATAGTTTTCTGAAATACAATAGTTTTCTTATTCTCAAGATGTCTACTCGTATGGTGGAAAATGTAGAAGACGTAGAAGATTGGTTGCCAGCTCCAAATGAAACCTTCATTCCGCGTATGTTGCGCAAGATTGAAGAACATCTGTCGACAATTTTAGCTGATGTTGTAAAGATCAAATCTAAGCTTTGTTCATTAGAAATTGAACAAATGAATTTATCTCGGCGTTTTGAGAAGATTGAAGAATCTTCAGCTTTGAAGAAGGCATCTTCATCTGGAGCATTTAATAATGCGAAGGTGGTTTCTATTGAATCTTCTTCCGATGAGGAGGACGTGGAGCTACAGTCTCGTAGTAAAGCATTGGACCGAATGCTCACATTGTCCCCTACAGAAGAAACTGACTTTAGCAGTTCTTCTAAAAGAATGCGTGGAAATTTACGTCCAGTCACACCATCGAAAAATTTAATAAGGGGTTCAACCTCGAAGCCTAGCAATTGTACTAGTGGTTCTTCGAGATATTACGACTATATTTTTGCCGTTGATAGACCTGACGAGTAAGTAATATGAGTTTTGATTTAATTCCAACAGTTTTTTCTCCTAATTTATTCGTTTCTTTTCTTAGAGAAATAATATCATCTTGTAACAAAAACTATGTGTCTCGGTTTGAGATGAAGACCTTAGCTCCTTTAACAAAAATTAGCAATAGAATATGTATAGATAGTATATTTCTTCTTAGATGCCATCTATGTTTACTTCGATTCCATCGCTGATATTTTTAATGATTTATTCAGATTGTAGGTATTGTCTCTGCTCTTCTCACCGCGGAAGAACGGAAAAGAACCTCCAATAAAGCTAATGTATGGTTTTTACCAATAAGGATATCGGTGAGTGAGCATTTTATTCTTCAATGCATATGCATTAACAATTTTCTCGTTTGTTTGTCCTTCGTAATGTATTAATTGATGTGTATGTAGAAAGCAACGTTACCTCCATCCAACAAAAAGCCTCATGAAATATGGAAGAAGTTTAAATATTTTCAGGATTATATGGAATCTTTAAGCACTTGTAACGAGGTATTAATTTATTTATGTTTAAATATTAATCCTAATTTTCTGAAAATTTACTAATTTGTTTTACCTAATTATTCTGATTCAGATATACATACCCATTCATTTGGGCGAACACTATACTCTTGCAAGAGTTCTGGTTAAAAAAAGGACTGTTGAAATTTGGGACTCACTTGCATCTAAAGATGATCCGATTTAAAGCAAAACAGTCATAAAAGAAATAGTAAGCTCATATTCATCAATTTTTATGAATTGGGTACAAGATACGCGGTATACTAATACATATTGTATTCTGGTAATTGTAGCTTTCAAATTTGGATCTCTTTCTCCAAGAAGAGATTTTGAAGTTGAGAGATGCTAGGTTCAGCTTTTCTACTTTTGCAATAAAATGTCCTTCTTATGTTCCCCGCCAAGGCAATTCTGTTGATTGTGGAATTTTTGTAATATCATTCATGAAAGACCGATGTAGTCTAGACTACCGTTCTCTCGATGTAAGTCTGAAAATATGTCGTCAAAAATTTCAACTTTTTAGAGCAATATTTTTGATGTTATGTTTGTTATATGCAGTTTGATGCGGGAAAGGAAAGACGCAAAGCTGCTGAATGGATTACAACTTCAGAGCACAATGAAGAGCTAAAAAAGAAGTCCAATCTGAAATGATTGAATATGGAAGACGATAATTTTTTTCTTCTTCTTTTATATCTAATGTATGGAAACCCCTAACGTATTATGTTCATTTGTTTTGTTGAGTTGTAATGACATTTTTGCCAAAGGCTTCGATTCTTTTTGATTAAGCAGAATTATTTTGCCCTTCAAATTAATATAATTAAGCAGAAAGGAGTCTTTTGCCCTTCCATCGAATGACATTTTTGCCCTTCCAATTAATTCAAAACACCCCCGAACCCTTTTATTAAAAAAAAAGAAAAAAGAAAACCGTTTCGAAGCTTCCACTTCTTCCATACTCCACTCTGTACTCAAACCTAGGTCATTCTCCTCCAAAATCTTCAAACCTTCCTCCCCATTCGTAATATTCATACCATATCGGCATCAGCGGCAGAATCATCACCGACAGCATCACCAATTAGAGAAGATGCACCAGTTACAGAAAATCCAAAAGCGATAGACGGAGAACAACCGAAACCCTATTCTAAGAAAGTTGCACAAAGGAAAAAGGAAAAAGTTGCTAAACAAAAAGAAGTGCAAACAGAAGGTATAACTTTGATTTTATGTTCGCAAATTCTGTATATATTACAAGGAAAATGATATTCTCCGTCATAAAACGTATTTGAATGTTAAATTCTATTCGCCGTTTAATTTGGAACGGAGAATGGCATTCTCCGTCTGACATGAAACGGAGAATGTCGTTCCCAATGTTAAAACCCATAAGAATGGCCATTCTCCGACCTAATTTTTTGTTTTTTTGTTTTGTAGAAAAAAATCTGTCAAGAATAAGGATTCAAGACTTTTTCGTTCTACCTTCAAGCCAATGCTAAATCTTATGGAGGAGGTCAATCGAGATGTTAGCCGTTTACCTGAGCCAGTTATTGGTTCCTTGAAGAATACCGGTTTCTGGAATTTTGTCGAGATTTTCTACCAAAACAGAGTCCACGTCTCCGAAGTGGCCAAGGTCTCCGAAGGGCTTAAGAATTTAATTGCAAGTTACACAGAAGAAGAAGATGGCGTCGGGTGCTTTGAATTGAGCACCACTGTTAAAATCGCGCCAAGCGTCGAGGATATGGCAGTCATATTCGGTCTACCGCTGAATGAAGAAAGCGATGATGATGTTTCTTACAGAAGATTGATAAAGGAAAAATAACAGCAGCCCACACGACCAGCATCATTGAGCCTGTGTAGTGATCACTTCACAAGATTGCTGGCTAATACCAAGGGCAAACACTCAGAAGTCACGAATAAGGAAGTGAGAGACAAGTTCTCTGAATTGTTACGACGGCTTCGTAGCGGAGATAACGCTGTTAATCCAGATGATTTGGCCAAGCTAATAATCTTCCACTTGTGCCAAACAGTATTCTTCACAAAGTCTGGCGGTTCAAATTTGCCGTATAGATTCTTGGCCTTGGTAGACAGTGTGGACGTCATCAGCAGTATATACTAGCCAAGGTTAATCCTGGCATATGTAATGGATAGCATAAAGAGGAGTAGAAGCAAAACTGAACAGGGGATTGCTCAATGGCTTTCCACAATTTCTGATTACCCAAGATTACCCAAGATTCCTGATTACCCAAGATTTTTCACATGGAATGGGTACGAAATCTCAAACTTCCTCAAGGCCGAATATCACAACAAAATGAGATCGAAGATGATATTTGAAGATCTGGTTATACCTGTTGGGGAAGAAGAAGGGCACAAAGAAGATGAGCCACCTATAGAAGAAGTTGAAAAAGAGGGAGAGGAAGAACACCAAGAAGCAGGTGGAGATAATTTTGATGAACAACGGATACCACAGCATCATGAAATGGATGCTGTGATGGATGACTCAGCAAAGGAATTGGAGGATTTGAGAAGACATCATTCTGATATTCTTGCACAGAATGAAGAACTCAAAGAAAAGTTAGAAGAGATGGAGGCACAAGGAGCGCAGTTACGTGCAGCCAACTTTGAGAATGCCATACTCAAAGAAAAGCTGAAAGAGCTCGAGGCAGAAGAAGCGCAACAACATGCAGTCAACGTTGTGATGGAGGGCTCTGTGCATGAACTGGAGGATTTGAGAAGACATCATTCTGATATTCTTGCGCAGAATAAAGAACTCAAAGAAAAGTTAAAAGAGATGGAGGCACAAGGAGCGCAGTTACGTGCAGCCAACCTTGAGAACCAGAAACTCAAAAAAAAGCTAAAAGAGCTCGAGGCACAAGAAGCACAACAACGTGCAGTCAACGTTGTGATTGAGGGCTCTGTGCATGAACTGGAGTATTTGAGAAAGCAGAATTCTGTTCTTAAATCAGAGCTACATGCACAAGGTAAAATCTTTTCTATTTCAAATTTTTGATTTGTAATCTTCCAGGAGAATGACTATTCTCTGTGTATTATAACACGGAGAATGTCATTATCCGTGTTATTTGAAACGGATAATTGTTATTCTCTATCATTTCGATACTGGAAAGGTTATTCTCCGTGTAATTCCAAACGGAGAATGCTATTCTCCTTATTATATTACACGGAGAATGTCATTCTCCGTGTTAGGTTCACATCATACATTTCATTGTTGTTTGTTTTATTTTAGTGCGAACAACCGAGCAACTCAGAGAAACAAATGAAAGGCTCGTTGAGGAGAAAAGGGAGCTTCAAAATAAAGTTGAATCATTTAATATTGAAGCCAATAAAAAGGATAGGAAAATTGTTGATCTCCAAGCCATGGTTGTAGCACTTCAGCGTGAGGAGATTCAAGCAGCTGCTGAACTTGCTGCTCCAAAAGAAGTCAAAAGAAGAGGAGGATCGGGAGGAAAGAGGTTAATAAAAGGCAATACATTTAGAGAGGCTAATAAAAAGCGGAAGGTTAATGCCGCTCCGAAATCCGGAGGAGACGCCAAAATGGCTGAATTAAAGAAGAACTACGTCATACTAAAGGAATGCGATGAACTCTTACTTTGGAAATATACGGATGAAGAGCTGAAGAAGCAATACATCGACATCGTAATTCCCAGAAAGAATTCTCCAAAGTATGTATTCTGAACCCTTTTTTCTTTTGTTTTTTCTAGACTTTTTTCACAATTATGTAATGAGAATCTATCTTTATTAATTTAATCTAAACTAAATTTATGTGCAGTGATATTGTATACACATTTTATCCGGAAAAGGGTAAAAAAGGAGTTTCAGTCCAGCTCTCGGCAGTAGACATGCAAGACATACTCAACTATGACGACATGGAGGCTGGCATACTGGACATAATAATAAGGAAGCTGAGAGAAATTCAAGGCAGTAAAAGGTGCGCCCCGTCTAGTTCAAAGGACGTGCCATTGATCCAGAAGCAAAAGCCGGAGCCCCAATCACATAAGTGGTATGCATTCATGATGGCCCACACATTGGTAAGAATTCAAACAGAAAAATCTATATTCATGTGTACACCGATAAAAAATGACAGAAAAAATTACTCATAATATTATGTTTTGTTTTTGGGAAACAGACTATCGTTGAACGTGCCAATGTACGAGACGCAAAAGCCGACGCCTTTGAAGACATCCAAACAGAGTTAGTAGACTTCGTCATGGGTTTGGAGGACGACGTAGAGTTGCTATTCATCCCACTCTTTAATGCATCCATCAAACCCTATACTCTGCTCACATTCAACTTTATCTCCTACGACTAGACACACTACAACTCCTTGAGGCAAAACACGTGCGATAAGTGCAAGATGGATGCAGAATTAATGAAGAACACCTTAGAGCCTATCGTCAGGAGAAAAGTTGATAAGATGAGGGAGAGATGCCCGACGAAGATGGAGTATAAGAGCAAAGTGTTAAATTGTTCTCCAAATTGCCCACAACAACGGGCACCCAACTGCCTCTTGTACACGGCATATTATATGAATATGTTGACGACTCCTCCCTTTGAAATACCGGGAGAAAATGACAATAAAACTCACCAGAAGATGACAACGATGAGGTTGGCATGGGCTAAGGAGTTGCTTTCAAGCAAATATGTAACACGAACCAAGCAATGACATTGTAAAACAACAATGTAATTATGATGTAATTAGGCAAGGAACTTCTGTCTTTTATAAGCTATGTTTAATAAAATTATTTTTGAATTACATTTACATTGTCAAAACTACAAAAAGTTTGACTTTTATTTACATATGAAATAACTCGAACTCATGCGCCAAGTTGCAGTCATTTTTATAATAAGCTCTCCAACTTCTGCCATTTATTGGCAAAATTTAACAACTAGAACTCATGCGCCAAGTGGCAGTCACTTTTATTGTCATTAATACCAATGAATCTGCCATTTATATGCCATTAATACCAGTGAATTCTTCCATTTATATGCAATTTATTCCTAATGAATCTGCCCCTTCGGATTATATTCTCCGTTTTATCTGGAACGGAGAATAGAATTCTCCGTTTACTTGAAACGGAGAATAACTTTCCCGTTTAAATTAAATCGTTTGAGGATTCTATTCACCATTTATTTCGGAACGGATAATAACATTCTCCGTCTGTCTTGAAACGGAAAATAACATTCCCAGTGGTAAAACACATTAAAATGTTTATTTGCCGTTTTTATTTAAACAGAGAATGACGTTCTTCGTGTCTTTCGAAACGTAGAATGTTATTCTCCATTTAGTTTGAAAAGGAGAATGAAGATGAGCTTGATGAGAATATGACGAGGTTGGTATGAGCTAAGAAGACTACAATGATGAGGTTGGTATGGGCTAAGAATTAGATTTCAAGAGAACTTCTGTCTTTTATAATGTCTGCTCTGTTGTCTTTTATAATAAAATCCTTTTTGAGTTACATTTACATTGTGAAAACTACGAAAAGTTTGACTTTTTGAGTTACATTTACATTATGAAAGTCTGAAATACTACATAAAATCCTACTATCAAGAAAAAAGTTGAATGTGAGCTGCGTGCGGGCATCGCAGAGCAATGGAACTCCTTGAGGCAAAGGAATTCCTTGAGGCAAATCACTTCATCGTGCATCGTCAGAGCAATGGAACTCCCTGAACAAAGGAACTCCGTGCATAGTCAGAGCAATGGAACTCCATGAACAAAGAAACTCCGTGCATAGTCAGAGCGAATCAAAGTGCAAGCGCTTCGACAGAGTGTGGGTCGGCAATAAATCCAAACCCAAGCACATCTCAGTCTTCTGAAGGACTTCACCACCAAAGCTTCTTCAACCAAAACCCTGCGGCTCTTCCAGTAACCAGCAGGAAAGAGTCTTGCCAAGGTGGAGGATTGGTAGAGTGCATCTCCAGGATAAAGAAGGATGCCTTTGCAAGGTGCTCTGCCTCAAGGAATTCCTTTGCAAGGTCCTTTGCTCTCAAGGAATTCCTTTGCTTCTGTTCTTGTACCTCAAGGAATTCATCTTGCTCTTGCTCTGACGATGCACGATGAAGTGATTTGCCTCAAGGAGTCATCCAAAGGTTCCTATGCTCTGACGAAACACGATGAAGCGATTTGCCTCAAGGAATTTAATCGAAAGCTTTGACTATGAAGGAGGAGTGTTGTTCTCCGTCGCCTTTCAGTTCGTGTCCATGTGGTAGATGTTCTTCATCGTGCATCGTCAGAGCATAGGAACTGTTGGATGACTCCTTGAGGCAAGTCACTTCATCGTGCAACGTCCGAGTAAAGGAACTCACTGAGGCAAAGGAATTCCTTGAGGCAGAGCACCGTGCAAAGGCATCCTTCTTCATCCTGGAACATGTCGAAGAAATGAACTCCTTGCGGCAAAGGAACACCGTGCATAGTCCGAGCCAATCAACGTGTGGGCGCTTCGATAGAGCGTGGGTTAGCAATAAATCCAAACCCAGACACATCTCAGTCTTCTGAAGGACTTTACCACTGTGCAGTGTCGGGCCAATGGAACACGTTGAAGAAATGAACTCCTTGCGGCAAAGGAACACCATGCATAGTCTGAGCCAATCAACGTGCAGGCGCTTCGACAGAGCGTGGGTTGACAATAAATCCAAACCCAGGCACATCTCAGTCTTCTGAAGAACTTCACCACCAAAGCTTCTTCGAACGAGGAGATCGATAACCAAGAGGAAAGCGTCTTGCCAAGGTGGGGGGATCGGTGGAGTCCATCTCCACAAGAAAAGCTAAGTGAGATGAGAACAAACTCTCCCTACACTACTGCCATTTATAGGCATAGAATAACTCGGACTCATGCGCCAATTGGCAGCCACTTCAAATTCAATTCAATTAATTTCCATAAATACCAATGCATCTGTCCCTTCTCAAGTAAAGCTAAGTAAGACTAGAACAAACTCTCCCAAATACTGCCATTTATATGCCATTAATACCAATGAATCTGTCCCTTCGAATTCTGCCAACTTTGATACCCCCTACTGTATAGAAATATTTTTTTCTTGATACAGTAGGGGGTATCAAAGTTTTGATACCCCCTATGTATGACATGTGGGCCCTTCCTGCTTTATAAAATGTGTACACATATATATATATAAATTTTGAGAGGGCCCACATGTCATACATAGGGGGTATCAAAACTTTGATACAGTAGGGGGTATCAAAGTTTTGATACCCCCTATGTATGACATGTGGGCCCCTCCTGCTTTGTAAAACGTGTAAACATATATATATACACATAAATTTTGAGATGGCCCACATGTCATACATAGGGGGTATCAAAACTTTGATACCCCCTACTGTATCAAAGTTTCTCTCCTGTATCAAAGTTTTTTTCCTTTTAAATGGGCCCCATACATAACTTAAAAAAAAGTATAAATAAAACAAAATTTTGTTATAGTCAAGATTTGAACCAATGACCTCTTAAATACAAGTCTAGCATTGTAACCACGACACCACAATAGCATTCTCCGTGTTTTATTAAACGGAGAATAGAATTCTCCGTTTTGAATTACACTGAGAATAGCATTCTCAGTGTTAAAAACACATTAGAATGTTCTTTCTCTGTTTTAATTTGAAACGGAGAATGATATTCTTCGTTTCATTTGTAACAGAGAATTATATTCTCCGTTTTGAACTGCACGGAGAATGCCGTTCCCAGTATTAAAACGATTGAGGATTCTATTCGCCGTTTAATTTGGAACGGAGAACGGTATTCTCCGTTTAATTTGGAACGGAGAACGGTATTCTCCGTTTAATTTGAAATGGAGAATAAGATTTCAAGTGTTAAAAACACATTAGAATGTTCATTCTCCGTTTTAATTTGAAACGGAGAATGATATTCTCCGTGTCATTTGAAACGGAGAATGATATTCTTCGTTTTGAACTGCACGGAGAACATATTTTCTCCATTTTTGATATTCTCCGTTTTAAACTTGGAATTTGATATTCTCCATTTTTATCTAATTGTCTTCTCAAACTTTTGTATTGGAAAAAATATTTTTTATCTAATTATCTCGTGTGAATGACATCTTGCCACATAAGAAAGACATTGTCTTAAGTCAACGACGTTTCATTTTATTCCATTTGCTCTTTGTCGCTATTTTGCTTTCGTACTTTACAATTACGAAAATTGTGACCCGATTTTTTACAAACTCTACATACTCTAGGCTTCGGAATAGACTGACTTTCTGTAGGCTGGCTTGATTTCCCTTGAGAAGGCCTTCCTTTGTTGCTACCGGATTTGGCTCTTTTAAAGCTTCATGCACTCCATGAACTGCATCAGCTACCATTTGTTCTTCACCAATATCGGTCACCATTTCTTTCAACTCCATCAGAACAGACGACATCAACTCCATTCTCCTCTCTTGAATTTTGTTTGACTTTTTACAATAGTATGTAAACAGATTAACTTGTTCATGAATACCACCATACCTTCTGCTCTCAATACTGTCTGGGTGGATGAATCTTCTTTCTGAGCCAGGTCCGGAGAGATAACTCTTTTTGCAATCCTTGAGCCAACGAGATTTTATCAAGTTCTTTAGAATATCTCCAATTTGCAATCTCTTCATTGCTGAAAAAATATGCCTACAAGGAATCCCCTTGGTCTCCATCCATAAGCATTCACAATTTATGATGTTGTCGGCCGGATCAAATGTAACCTTCCGGTTGACACTGTTTGGCGACATATACTTTTGGATAGTGCAAACTTCTGACTCTCTTATGATGTGATGATGGAGAACAGTATATGCATCAGAACGGGTGATTTCCTTTCTTACATCTATAAACACCGTTTTAGTATAAATTGCGGCAAATTTACCTTCTATTACGGCCATGCTAGTTTGATTCACAACTGGTGTTGAGAGTTTATCATTGACATGCTTACCCATCTGGCCGTAACGTAAGGCCGCCAAACCGTAGTCACAATTTTGAAGGGCCTTCCATAATGGCAGCTTCTCATTCAAAAACCTTTTCAGAAATGCGTTCATAGATTCACATCTATTTGTTGCAGTAGAACCGCCAAAATAATTTCCACGTAGGAATGTGTCCGCCCATCGCTCCCTCGTTCTGTACAATGCAGTGGTCCACTCATTGTTCTCTACATTATAATCTGTTAGCATCTGCTGCCAACAGTTTTTAAATTCATCGACTGAATAGTACCTGTTTAGAAAACATGGACAGTAACTAAAGTTGTGATATTGTAACAACAACATACTTTAAAGTAAAGTAGCAAGTGTGCGATGTACCTTTTAATCAGAAGACTCGGTTTATTTTGAAAACCCTCTCGGTGTACATGTTTGGCAGCATTGTTTAGGATATGCCATGAGTACGTTCAATGAACTACGCTGGGCATTAAATCCTCAATTGCTTTATTCATGGATCTGCAACCATCCGTGAGAACTGTCACTGGTAATTTGCCATTCATACACTCTAGGAATTTTTCTAGAACCCAAGAATATGTCTCTGCAGTCTCATTATGGATCATTGCAAACCCAAACACACAAGTCATCGTATGATTGTTTGTACCCACTAGAACCACCAACGGCATTTGACTTCTATTTATTTTATATGTAGAATCGAATGCTAGTGAATCTCTAAATAATTTGTAATCGAATCGACATGCATCGTCAGCCCAAAAGAGATGGGTCAATCTGGAATCTTCGTCTACCTTGTACGCGTAGAAGAAATCTGGGTCACTGTCCTCCTTAGATTGAAGAAATGTAAGTGTTGTCGTAGCATGAACATCGTCTAGTGCTCTACTATCTTGAGCTAGAGCGTTGTATAAATCCTTTCTCGTCCATACAACCTTATCCCAGCCACATTTCTTCTGGACAATTAAATTCCATATCTGTCCAGTCCCCATACCTGATTGCTTCATAAGCTTAATTTTTTCCAACTCTGCGGGTGATATCGTACGATGGAATCTCAAAAAAACTGTTTCATAATCATTCGCCAGGTTATGGTTGTGATGTACATGAAATTTTTTAACGGACCACATCTTTATTTTATGGGTGTACCCAATACGAAAAATTGCTTTACAACCACTTCTGCTTTCACTTCTTGGCTCACGAACCCTGTTTGGAGCTTCCTTGTATTTCTTGTGTCTGAATCTCGCATTCGAACAACACCAACTACGGATCATCACCATCCCAGATTTGTTTTTCTTTATCTCGTTCTTTCTAATACTGAAATCATATGCTTTTGAATATATCCGGTAGAATGTCTCTGCTTCTTCAATAGAGTTGAACTGCAGACTGACAATATCTTCTTCTAAGAGATATTTTGGATCTTTGTTAATGTTGGCAGACTGCAATATTTTTTGTTATCTTCACTGCATCGAAATCCAATGGAGATTCACCGTCGTCCCTAAGAACAGAATAAACAAAATAAACATGAGAAATAGAGGTAAAAATATAATACATTTCTTAAATCCATTAGAAAGGGTGATGCGAAATAACATTTTATTGTTTGCGTTGATGTCGTCGTCGTTATGATGCATTCTTCCATCGTTTTCTTCATCTTGTTCTTTACTGTCTCCTAAGTTAACATCTTCCAAACTTTGCTCATCATCCAAATCATCTGACAGTCCTCTTGAAAGAAAGCTTTCTTCATCGACTAAATCTTCCACACGACGATCACTTTCTCCATGTGACGTCGACATTGAAGAAAATAGAGTGTGTTAGAAACCAGCAGAAGAAACGAAGGACAAGAAACAATACAAGAAGAAAGAGTAATGCTATATTCGTACCACCAAATTGTCCCTCTAATATATAGCCCTCCCATCTGATGTGCCATATTAAATAATAGTGTGTGTCATCTGACATGACTGATGACATGGCAAATTTTAATCCAAAAAGTTAACTACCCAATTTTCTCCATAATAATTTAACGTTAATATCAATGTTAATTTAATGTTAATATTAATTTATGTTAATATTAATGTTAAGGTTAATGTTAATATTAATATTAATATTATTGTTAATGTTAACGATAATATTAATATTAACTTTAATGTTAATTTTTATTTTTAGTTTTATTTAAAAAAAATTGCCACGTCAGCTGCCAGATCAACATATCACGTCAACTGCCACGTAAAGATGGACAGTTTGAAAGTGCAATTTGGAGGTACAAAAAGCATTATTCAGGAAGAAACAACTTCCAGCAAGGCAACAACACAACCTTTTCGTCTTTCTTGTAACTCCGCCACGTGGCCCTCTTTTGATGGCTCATGAAAAATCTTGAGTGATTCTAGGAGCAAGCATAATTTTAAGGAAATAACTTCCAACAAAACAACTTTCTCGTCTTCTGGGTACATGTATTATTAAATTGTGTAGCTAATAACGCATGAGGAAGCATACAACAGCAATCTCCATGTGGCCCTCTTCTGTAGGATAACACATGCAGCAGCATTTAATGCTACGAAACCCTATTGTCTTGTTATGTGTTGTGTATCCTATGTGGCATGAGGCAGAAGACAATAACTTGCATAGGCGGCTATATTCATAAATGACAATAAGTTTAAAAAGTCATCTCCAATGCAAAAAAAGTATTGAGAAGACAATACAAAGTAATTTTTTACGACTTCCAAGACAACTTTTACTCTTCTAATGATATGGTATTAGTGTTTATTATTAAATTTTATAGGATAACGCATGCAGAGCATTTAATGCTACGGGATCTGTTGTGTAAGGAACACAACCTGTGAGAGAGAACCGAAAGAGAGAGAGAGAAAGAGAGAGTGTGGGAGATGACTAGATTTTAAACTTAAAATTTAATTTTTGGTTATCATTACTAATAACTAGTTCGCACGTACGAGTTTAGACGAACACTAACCGAGCCCCGAGCAACGTGACATCAGCTAGCTAGGTTTCTAATACCGTGGCATTCCTGTTAATTTAAAATTTACAATATTATTGAAACTAATATTAATACTAAAATTTAAAATAGTTTTTGATTTAACATTTACTTAAAACTAGTTAAAGTTAAAATTGCATTCTTTTTTATTTAAAATGTAATTGGAACTACAATTAATATTAACATTCGCTTGTCCCGTAGTTTAAGTCGTATTTCACTGCTTCTTGCTTAAGTCTATGCACCCAAAGAACTTGATTGTTCAAGTCGAACGTGTGCATAGTACGTTCCCTCGATGCAAGGCTTGACGTAGCCCTTGCTTGTCAAGTCGTTGCACGAGCACATTAGAAAAGAGTTTTGTTGGGCTATCGAAGTATAGCAAGCACCGTCCCGTGTCACGTACATTTGTTGAGCAGTAAAAGGGTGTGAAGGCCACTGGCAATGTCAAGCCATCACGGACTATAGCTGGGTTAGACGACGACCCTTTTGCTGCGGGCCGAATCGGTCCCTTGGCCTAGGAATGGATTGGTTGAAGGAGCAATACACAAGAATAGACTACCATATTGGCAGAATTATTTTTGGTATTCCCGGTGAGGCAGAGTTTTCATTTTCCGGTGATGCAGAGTTTTCACAATCGACTTGATTCCAGGGACGGCACCAGGATCGGAGAGAGTCTACAGGATGGCACCTTCAAAGTTGGAAATCTTGTACAAGATGATTGAAGAACTCAGAACCAAAGGATTCATTCGTGCTAGTGGATCGCCTTGGGGAGCACCGATGCTTCTTGTGAAGAAGAAGGATGGTACGTCAAGATTATGTGTTGATTATCGTACATTGATGACTTATTTGATCAGCTCAAGGGAGCGGCTGTATTCTCGAATATTGACTTGCGGTCATGAGGGTACCATCAGATCAGAGTCAGAGAGAAAGTCATCCAGAAGACATCATTCAGATCGAGGTATGGACATTGGGATTTCCTTGTTATGCCATTTGGAGCGACCAGTGTGCCAGCCGTATTCATGGACCCCATGAATCGTATCTTCATGCACTATTTGGATCAGTTCGTAATAGTATTCATAGACGACATCTTAGTCTATAGCTGTAGTGCCCCGTCCCTACATCGTGCCCCGTACTCCGTCCACGGGGTGCGCGAGAAAGGAACACTGTCGCTATCGATTCGGTCAGGACCGATAGGTCGGGATCGATTGACTCGATCGAACGGGAACGGTTGAATTAAGATCCATTCTCTCGTCTGAAGTAAACTCAAGGTGAGTGGTTGATCCTCCTCTTCTCGACCCCCTTCCTAGGTAAATCGATAATGTTGTTGCGAATGAAAGGATAAATGCAAGGACACAAACACGGGAAAGGGATTGAGTTTTCAAAGATAATATAGGTTGTCTTAATAACTAAAAGGAAAATATGTCTTCGTACGGTTATGGACAACTTGTCGACAAGGCGGTAGTTTCCTCGATCAGCAACCCGGGGCCACGGGACCGTTTCGACCTAGGAGAAAACAGGGTATAGTCATGTATAAGGTTTCAGCACAGGTTAAGCGGGGACTTGCATCGGAGCTAGCTACTTGCGTTGAAAGGACCCCGATTAACAAAGCTATACGTCCAGGATGGCTTGTGATGCCAATGACGTCGAAGAGGGACGAGGCGAAGGAGGTCAGCCACTCGCCTTAGACTTGCTTCAAACGAGCGACTGGTTGGCTGCGCTGACGTCGCCTACGCGATCACCTGCAACCCGCTGAATATGGGACTTGGTTCCAGAGAAGCCATTCCATAACGTGGAATGGATCTTAATTCAACCGTTCCCGTTCGATCGACCCGGCCGATTCTGACCTATCGGTCCCAACCGAATCGGTAGTGACATTATTCCTTTCTCGCACACCCTATTACGACCCGCACCCGGAGTAAGGGCATGAGTGCGTGACAGCGTCCCAGCCTACACCGCAGAAACGACGTAGAACGCTGTCTAGTTCTACTATCTGACAACAGTTATAATATCAAAACCTGTCGAGAACGGTCAACTCCGAATGGAGGACAAGCAATGTCAATATAATATACCCAATAAGCTATTATATTGTTGCGACCGTCCAGTATTGGTATTTATGTATGGTATTTATGGTGCACATCATCTTAATTCAATCGAGTAGTTCAAAGGAGGGAATTATGTATGGTATTTATGGTGCACATCATTAGGACGGGTTGCGACCGTCCAGTGTTGTGATAAGCTATGATATCAGTATGTTTGGGATCCTTCGGATATTGGGCTAGCATCCCGTATCGAAGCGATCATAGTCTTACACATAAGGATGACAAAGATGCATTACGGTGCAAAACACCGTGACCTTCATATAGATAGGGCCGGTGGGCTGAGATTAGCGCTGGGTGCAGGCGCAGGGCCTGCCACCCTTATGCATATGTTTAAGTTTACGGTTGGTTGAGTGAAATGATATGATTTCTTATGTAAAGTTCTAACCTTGCAGGCTAGGCGAAATGGGACATAGATGAGCACGATCACTATGTTTATGTTAAGATTATGTCTAACTGTATCTGCCGCAGGGACACGGTAGTGGACAAGTTCAGGATATATTTGGCTCGAGGCGGGGCTCGGCTTGGACGTGCCGAGGCATGGAGTCCTTAGCGTTCAAGTGGAGCTACCGCATTGGCGTTCGGACTTGCAACATGGAGATGTTCAGCCGGAGACTACTTGTTGGATATAAAGAGGCATAATGTATGGAACAATGTACTCCTTTGTGAGCTAGAGAGATCATGAGCGTTGTAGCCAATTGGCATGTTAAGTTGGGCTATTCAGAGCCATTGTAACCTTCAATTCATTATCAATAAAAGAGATTCTTGTTGTATACTACATTTTTCTTCCGCTGCTTATGTTATCAATTTGAGCTATAAACACTATTGTGAATCTGTTATCTTGCCTTGCACGAGCGCAACTCCAGATTAAATGCGGCATCACGCCCCAGCGAGGACGATGATTCGGGTGAAAACTTGATAATGAGGAAGACGGTAACTCGGTCGACAAACGTAAGTATCGAGGCATGATCGGGAAAATTTTATAGTAGCATTAATATTAAATCTACATTAGCTTTTCCGTTAATTTAAAATTTACAATATAATTAAAACTAATATTACGAAAATGCTATTTACACCCAAAAATTTTGGGTGATACCATCTTCCATTATGTGGCATATGACATGGTTGCTAACATGACAGCTGACATGACAAAATTTAACAATAAAATTAATATTAAAATTAACATTAATAGTAAATAAATAATTTAATATTAAATTAACATTAATTAATATTAACATTAATATTAACATTAATATTAATATTAACATTAACATTAACATTAACATTAGCATTAGCATTAACATTAACATTAATATTAATATTGACATTAACATTAACATTAAAAAAATTTGGGTAATTAATTTTTGGGGTTAAAATTTACCATGTCAGGTGTTATATCATCTGCCATGTCAGCTGTTATGTCATCTGCCATGTCAGATGCCACATAATGGGAGATGGCATCACCCAAATATGTTGGGAGCCCAAACGACTAATTGCTAATATTAATACAGTCACATTACCGTTATTTCCCAATAGATTCGTGCCTTGTTCGGTCATACCCCTCCACGAGCGGGTTACACCCCCCTAAACGAGGGGTTAAATAGCCTTTTCCAAAGAAGAAAACCCATCCGACTAGAGAGAAACAAAGGAAAGAAGAAGAAGAACAGTCGCAATGGAGAGGAGCAAGATCAACTGCAGTGGATGGGCCGTCATCCCTACCGAGATACTCTCGATGATACTGGTACTGTCGGGGATGTCGGCGGACGAGGTAATGTGCAACGTGGCCCCAGTTTGCCGTTCGTGGTGAAAGGCGCTCAACGGTCCCTAAGACTATTGGTCTAACGTCGACTTGGTACAGTAGAGCCGGAGGACCCAGCAAACCGCTGAGATTAGTTTGACCGTAATGAAGCTCGTGGCTCGCAGTGAGGGATATCTAGGGTCCTTCTCCGCGTACAAGCTCGACGAATCAGCCTTCTCTTTTGCATGTTTAAGGCCAGTATAAAATTTTATTTGGTCTTATTCTAATACTTTATTTCTTCTATTACAAAATTTTACGTATACTTTTGTTAATTTCTATTGATGTTTTCCCATTTTTATAATACAGTGGGAAATTTCTAAGGGTGCTGCGCATTCCGAAGTGCGACGTGAATAATGAAACTTTCGTGAGACACTTGAAGTTTCTCCCTGTGCTGGAAGAACTCGACATTAGCTACTGCCTCTATATCACGTCGACTGGAATATTTTCCGTCGAAAAGTATTGCCGCCGTCTGGTCAAGCTGAGTAGGAACATGTCCCCTCCAGATTTCATGCTCAGGAACATGTTCGTGCTGGACACGAAAAACGAGGCGGAGGAAAAGGCCGTGGCTGATTCGATGCCGCGTCTCGAGCACCTACATATGGGATTCGGTATGTTCAATGGAGACATGCTGCGATCTATCATATGCAACTGCAAGGGTCTTCGCGTGCTCGACATACGTGGGTGCTTCAACATGATCTTCGACGACGAACTCTGGAAAATTTGTTATTCAATACAGACGTTTAAAAAACCCTTTGATAATGTAATCCCAGTACCAGGGGAACCTGTATACGAGATGTATAATGATTTAGATATCATCTATCATTCCTGGGGTGAATGGTGAAAACATTAGCATGCATGCATGCATGCATTTCTTTATATTTTTCACTAGTCTACATACAAGATATTTTTTATGAGTTCGATTCTCCATTTTGACAAAATTTTACTTTTGTCAATACTAATTTTTTACATGATTAATTTTTTATAAATAAAATGGACTGTGATATAATGACGCCTAAGACGGCTCACTTCTGAGATTTCGACATTTTCCAACACAAATTTTACCATTAATACAACATCTCAGTGTAATCATATCCAAGAGATTTCGCCATTTTCCAACACAGATTTTACCTTATTCAAAATGAATTATGGCGGCGCAAATTCCATTTATATTAGTGGTATCAGTGCCATTCACCATAATTAATGGTGATCGATATGAAAATATTGGTTTCTTTTTCATAACCCTTTAAAATCTATTTACACAGCCAAACAGCCAAACTAATTCATCTTCACGAGCCTTCAAAATCAATTTATATAGATTCAAAACAAAACTAAACAGCCAAACTATTTAAAATTCACAACCCTACAGAACAGTCCTAAATGTACCATTCTCCGTCTTATATGTACCATTCTCCGTCCTACATGTATCATTCTCCGTCCTACCTCCGTCCTAAATGTACCATTCTCCGTCCTATATGGACCATTCTCCGTCCTACATGTATCATTCTCCATCCTACATTTACCATTCTCCGTCCTAAATGTACCATTCGCCGTCCTAAATGTACAATTCTCCGTCCTAAATGTACCATTCTCCGTGTTAGAGGAACGGAGAATGGCCATTAACAGCCAAACAGCCAAACTAATTCATCTTCACGAGCCTTCAAAACCAATTTATATAGATTCAAAACAAAACTAAACAGCCAAACTATTTAAAATTCACAACCCTACAGAACAGTCCTAAATGTACCATTCTCCGTCTTTTATGTACCATTCTCCGTCCTACATGTATCATTCTCCGTCCTACCTCCGTCCTAAATGTACCATTCTCCGTCCTATATGGACCATTCTCCGTCCTATATGTATCATTCTCCGTCCTACATTTACCATTCTCCGTCCTAAATGTACCATTCGTCGTCCTAAATGTACAATTCTCCGTCCTAAATGTACCATTCTCCGTGTTAGAGGAACGGAGAATGGCCATTAACAGTCCCAAAAATTGTTCCATACTAAGTTAAAAGCATATAATAGCACCCAAAAAATGTTAACAATAGAAAAATTCTACAGAACCTAAACACCAGACTCGAACCTAGGCCTTCCATGTAAAAGCCAAACAGTACAACCAACTAAGCCTGGAAAGACATCAATAATGCTAAGTCTACTACCAAATGCTTACAACACTCTTACAACCTTCACCCATTGCTGACATGTGGGCCATGGCCCACATGTCAGCAATGGGTGAAGGTTGTAAGAGTGTTGTAAGCATTTGGTTGTAACTGTAGCATTATATCCCCAACTTCCAATAAGGAATAAGAAGAGTCGGTTAGGAACGTGTATATATATACATAGGGGTCCCCATTCATCTGAGTAGGTTGCACATTTAACATGGCTCCAAAAAGATTATCTGGTTGGGAACCATTGCCAGAGTCTTCTTCCAGTCGTCGCCGAGCCTCTCCACATGGAGCACCCTCTGCGCCGCCTCGGCCCATGACTGGCTGGCAGCGGCTGCAGACTTCCTGACCTCCTGCGGGTTGTCACTGGAGGTCATCGCTCGACCTCATCATCCGGCGCCCAACTTTGACCTGTTGCCAATCACTCCGGAGGAACGGGATTCTTTGGAGAAGAGGGAAGCGTTTCGCCGCCTGTGCCATAGGGCGGGTGTGCGCACCCTGCAGGACTTTGCGGAGATCCTCCGCGAGGCCAGTGAGGGCTAGACCTCTTTTTTTTTCTTTTTTTTTGTTTTTTACAGTTTTTTGTCCTCCTCTTGTATACTTCTCCGGAGAATGTTCCGGCGACGAAGCTGGGATTTAATGAAATATAATATTTTGTTAACTCAATTTGGTTTTGGCTACAATCAAACTTTTTTAACCTGCTTACAACTTACACCCATTTGCTAACTATAGCATTGCTCTTTATAATTAACAAATCTTGTTACGTCAAATCCATATATCAGCGACGATATCTCCATCAATGACTTGTTACGTCATAGAATTGATTATGCTGCCAGTGTCAATCTTGCCGTCAAATCCATCTTAAATATGATTACAAAGTAAAATAGAGGACAACTTTGAGTGTTTCAATTTTACTCTTTTCAAGTACATAGTCTTCTTATTTTCAAAATTTTAATCAAATATTCGAAAAATGAAAATATTGAGATTAAACTTCACATTCTTAAATATGTTGTCAAATTTTTTTAAATAAACATGTTTTCACCACGTTTTATCTGCCAATTTTTTTAATAATTTATATGGAACACGTGGATATATACTAGTAATAATAGTAATAAATTTAATTTGGAAAGTAGTTTTTAAAATTAGGGTCTCAAAATTCCAAAGGTTTATGTAGTGATTTCACATGGATATATACTAGTAATAATAGTAATAAATTTAATTTTGGAAAGTAGTTTTTTAAATTTAATAGTAATAAATTCGACCGTCTTATACTAGTAATAATAGTAATAAATTTAATTTAAGACTCAAAACTATTCTAATTTTTTCCACTTCCCAAGGTCACATAAGACGGTCGAATTTTCCTTCTTCTTCTCTCAAACCCTCTTCATTCTCCCAAACCCTCTCCCAAACCCTCTTCTAATCAAAATGCCGCCGAAAAAAACAACGACCATCGCCGAAGGGGAAGAATCCACAAAGGGATGCGATACAGGCCCGAAGGGCAGAACTTGCAAGGGTGGCAAAAACCAAGATTATGGTCGCTAGGGCAGAGGCCGAAAGGGCAGCGACGGAAGCAGCGGCGGCGGCAGCGACGATGAAAGCGGAGGCGGCAGCCAAGCCACGTGCAAAAAAGACTAAAAATACTCATTGCTCGACAAAGACCGGAAAATCTATCTTCGATACAGTGTCGTCGGAAGACTCAACTTATGAAGATCGAAGGCGTACTCAAGCGAAGGCTAAGGTGGCAACGGATACAGAGTCATCAGCGTACTCTGTGGATTTTGAATCCTCATCAGAAGAGAAAAATGAAGAGGAAGAGCAATCATCAAATAAGTCCCAAGCAGGAGAGGAGGTAAAAAAATTTAAAGACTCTAAAACTAAGAAGATTTACATTAAATATTTCAAGAAAAAGGCTGGTATGCCTGAAAGATCAATTAAGATGGATGATGTCGAAGACGAAGCTTTCCTGGATATATTGAAATTCTATCAATTGGAGAAACTGAACAAATCCTGTCTTGAGAAAATCTCCCAAACAATAGTAAGAGAATTTTACTCAAATCTTCCGGCTGAAATTAAAGAAAAAGAAGAGGATCAACCACTGGTGTTTCTGAGAGGAAAACTGATTAGGGTAAATGCTGCTGTCATCAACGAATTTTATGGATTTGATCCAGTTCCTGAGTTTGATATGAAAGATATTGATAATGTTTCCATGACGGATGCAATTCATGAGATTACATGTATTTCAATGGGTGCTAAGACCCCTCAAAATGTATACAAAGATCAATTAAAAATTTTGTATAAATTGTTGCATGCCTACGTATCTCAAACACTCAACCCTACTGGACATGAGTTTTCCATCCATCCCGAGAGAGTAAAATTTCTTTATTATATGGGGAAGAAAAAAAGGATGGATATAGGTTCCTACATGTTCAGTAGAATGATGCATCTCTTGGGAAAACCAACTGTAAGGACGGCTCTCCCTTTCGAAGGATTTGTATGCTCGATGGCTAATAAACATTCTGTCCCAAGCTTAGTAGGGGATGTTTATATTAAAAACAAAGGCCCCATGAGAAAACTAACCTTCACTCGAATGTTTGGAAAACGGGCAGCAGCTGCAAGCAAACCATCAACATCTGGAAAACCATCAACTTATGGAATAAAAAATACTAAGGACAGGGTTGATGATCTATACAATTTTGTTGCTGCAAACTTTGAGAATGTCTTCAAAGAGATGAAGACTATATCTGACAACCAGAAATTGATTCTGGATAAGATTAACCAGATAGAGGTTGAATTTGCTGACCAAGAATAAGATTTTCCTTCCCTCGTGAAGAAGGTAAATGGGGCTAGCCCAAACTCTTATGTAAAAATACACACTGTGCACATTGACACTTTAATGTTAGCCATTATTTTGATACTTCTATTTATGTTTCTGGATGTCATTTCTACATATACAGTGAGTCCATACTGACTATAATTTTTTTAATCCGTCCCTCAAGGTGTAGGTGAAGGATATTTTGAGAAAGAAGAAGAAGTAGGAAAAAAAAGAAACAAGAAGAAGAAGATGGAGATGGCTATGAAGATTCATCTTTTGAGTTTTGAATGTCTCTTATTTCAATTTGGAAGTAATATTTGACTTGTAATATGGTTCTGAATATTTGTTGGTCATGGCGGTCAAACTAAATTTTGTGTTTGAAATATTGTAAGACTAAACTTTTCGCTTGTACTAAGTGCATAGTTCGTAATTTGTTTTGAAAATATAATATGGTCTTGAATTTAGAGTAGGTCTGATATTTATTTGGATTATTGTATTGTAAATTATGCAGGTTCTATGTTGAATTACTAACGTGGATTGGGCAGATTACTGTAACGTAAATTATGCAGTTTATTGGACTTGGAATGAAGTATACTTAATTTGATTATGATTTTTTGGTTGAAGCATTTATTTGGTTGGCAGTTGGCCTTCATAGATGATATTGATATTTTGGTGTATTCTTTTGATTTACAGATGCCCATCACAGATTTCATGAGTCCTGGGTGCATTCCTAGGGTTTACAGGTGGCCTCATTACGGATGCATTCCTGGGATCACTAAAACTTTATTTGATTGTAATGTGTTTTGCTTTCTGTAAAAAATCATTACATCGATGTCATCAGTATGAATTTGATGCCAGTGCCTGTTCATCCCTTATTATTGCTGAAGCAAAATTGTAATCCTGCCTGTTCATCCCTTGTTATTGCTGAAACATAATTGTAATCCTACCTGTTCATCCTTTGTTATTGCCATCAGTACATCGATGCCATCAGTATAAAGTCGATGCCAGTGTAATGCATAATGTAATGTAAGAAAAATTCTGTTTGATAGTAGGTTAATTATATTCAAACATTCGCAAGAAATTTTGTTCAGCCATACAGTGGAAGCCTGATAAAATGATATTCAGATTTTCTTGAAAATGATTTAATATTAAATGAATGTACTATGGTAAATGATATTAAAAATACTGTAAATATTTGGTAAAAAAAATGAGATACTTGAACATTTCCAGTCCTAAATGTACCATACTGTAATGTCCCAAATTCGTGATACGTATTTAGTGTACGTATACGTGTTTTGGACCCATATTTTATTTAGTCATGATTAGTTATCTTGATTTATTTTGCACTGGCTTAGTTTTATTGGCATTGATAGTTTAAATGGTTTTAATGGTTCATTGGTTTATTTTGGATTAGTGAGGCTTGGTTTATTTCATGATTCATTTGGTTTAAATTGCTAGAGAGAGAGAGTTTATTGGCCTTGACTTGGTTTACCTTGGTTTAACTTGGCTTGGTTTATTCCTGGGGCTGGTTTGGTTCGGCTAGGCTTGGTTGCCTTGGTTCATCAAGAACCAAGGGGTAAACCCCTACCTACCACCACCCATAGTATTTATTACCCTTTCTCTCCCTCTCTCTCTCTTCATTAATATCTTCTTCTTCCCCACCATTAACTCCTGCACCTACCAAGAGAGAGAGAGAGCTAGGCAAGTACATCTTGCTTCATGGAGGAACCCGAAATTTATTGTTCCATTCTCTTACTTGCAGCATTCTAATACTCTTTAGTACTTGGCATTTTCTATTTCCATGGCTAGATTCTTGTAGATTCAAGTTTATTTTATTTTTGAAGTTCTTGGGTTTTGATCTATTTAGCATTGTTATTTTTAAGTTTTGATGGTTCCATGTTGTAGAGCATTTCGTTCTACCCCATTTTGACCTATGGAAGTTCGGATTTGGGCTCTGGATGGAAGTTTTACGTTGCTTGGAAGCCATGGTTGCTTAGCTCTTCTTCTCGGAAAACTTGGAGAAGAAGAATAGTCTGGCCGCATGGACTCAGCCGCATAACTCTATGCGGCGAGTTCTACTGGCAGCATGGAATTCCCCAGCTGCATAAGACTTCTTGAGTACTTGACTGCATGAACAATCATGCGGCAAGTCTTTTCCAGCCGTATGAGACTTGACTCGGATCTAGCCGCATAGCCTTGCTCAGACTGAGCCGCATGAGTCCCTGTTATCCTGAACCGCATGGACTTCTGAGTTCCCAGCCGCATGAGTTCCTTCATTCCTGAGCCGCATGGGACTACTCGTTTCCAGCCGCATAAGGACTAGTCTCTCCCGGCCGCATATGACACATCTCCCGCTGGCCGCATAAGCACCACATTCCTGAGCCGTATGACCCTTGCTTGGACCCAGCCGCATGAGGCTCGTTCTCTGAGCCGCATGAGACCCGTCACCCTGAGCTGCATGAGATGTGCTGTCTCAGCCGCATAAGCCCGATTCCTCCTTCAGCCGCATAAGGCTAGGATTCCCTGAACCGCATAGGACCCTGCTCATTCCCTGAGCCGCATGGACTCGGATTCCTGAGCCGCATGGAGTCTTCCCGAGCCTTGTCTTATTATTTGTATTCGATTATTAATGTTATATTTATCTTGTAACTTCAGTATAACTTGAGTACACATTTACCCCTTATTGTATATTTTTACGCCCATTTTATATCCTTACGCCTTTTGTCCTGAACTTGAAAATCATGAATTCATTTGACATGTTTGGAATTGATAATTGAGCATGACACGATAGTGACCCGTAGTGGTGCACTCTTGACAAGTAACCTGACATGACCTGATAGTGGCCCTTCGTGGCGCACTCCTGACTAGTACACTTGGCATGATAACCTGACCTGATATATCTTGATAAGCTGTTGCGACGGCTACCTGACATGACCTGACTTGTATAAGTAACCTGGACACCGTGGGCGATTGTGCTTGTACAAATAATCCAGTCCTGTCTTGCATCATGTCTAGGAGGGGACTCCTGAGTACCACGGTCAGGAGTACCTACTGAAATGGACTAAGATTAATGACTAGTATAATTCACTAGACATGAAGAGATGTTCCCCAGTTACAGGCGATCCCGTTATCCCGACCGCAAATGTTTGGACTTGTAGCCTGCCGACGAGTAAGGCACATTTCCAGCCCACTGTTATGTGAGGCACCCGCCATTGTCACTTAAATGATTGTACTCTATTGTCACTCTTATGTATTGTACTCTCTAAATTGTCACTATAATGATTGCCTGGATAACCTGGATAGCTGCAGGGCCTGTGACTACTTGGAGCATCTCATTGCATCTTGCTAGTAACTAGGATTGTGATAACCCTAGTTAGTTAATGTAGAAAGCCGTAGGCAATGACTGGCCGTGATTTATTGGATGGAGTCTAGTCCAGTATGGTATTGTCTAGAAGTGATTGATTGCAAGATTGTACCAGAATAATTGAATGATTGTCACTCAAGATTGTCACTATAATGATTGTCACTCCAGATTGTCACTATAATGATTGTACTCTATTGTCACTCTAGCATATTGCACGCTTCATTGTCACTTTTATCATTGTACTCTCTCCTTTTCACCTTAATGATTGGCACCTTTAGCAATAAATGATCAGAGACTAAGTTTTGTTCAGGCGAAGGGTTACAATCTCGGTCCTTGTTTGGTTTAAGAATTGTAACCTGGCTTCCGGAATAGCACATTCGTCTTCTCTTCATATATTGTCCAGCTATATTTTATTTAACACGATTCTCCAGTTCTTTTATGTCAATGATGCTTCTCTTAATTATTTTCTCTGATTGGGGCAAGTGCATTGGTCGTGTACAAACCTCAATCTGCGTTATTTATTGTTGTTTTCTTACATGTTGAATGCTAATGATTTGTTGGCTTTAGTTCTTAAGTGAAGCCTCCTTTGTGGCACTTGCTCTTTCTGGGGTCTGACCCAGCTGGTTTTGTATGGCCAGATACCGGAGCAGCACCAAAGGATCTTCCTGCATTTCAGCCCGATGGTGGTCACCAGGCGTAACCAGGGCATCGAGTGGGTTTCTTTTGTTCTCCCACTGTAATATTGTAAATTATTCTTTTGAGGCGTTTAGCCGACGAGCAAGTGTTAGCTCGATTGTACTTACTTACTGTCTGCCTACGGGCTGAAACATGATTGACAAGCCCCGGGGGTTGATCATGTATGACTGAACTCTTGCTAGTCCTCACATTTTGTAACGACTAGCTTCATGATCATTCCGAATATATAATGTATGGGACGCCTTACTATTGTGTATTTGGTGGTCTGATATCTTGTAACTATTATTAGTTGGTTGAGATTGAGACAATAGGCTATCTATGACCTTAAGAGACTGATGGATTGTAGTGAAACCCTCACATATCTAGACAGCCGTGACCGTATAGCGGTGTGGATTCTATTCCGTTATACGTAGCTGGCTATGTCTGCCCCCGCTCTCCAGTATTCTGGTTCTGGGGCGTGACACATACTTTGTTAAAAGCACAGAGAGTGTCCGTTCTCCGTTTTCAAATAACGGAGAATGGCCATTCTCCATGTTAAAGGAACGGAGAATGGCCATTCTCCTTGAGAATGGCCATTCTCCGTGTTAAAAGCAAAGAGAACGGCCATTCTCCGTCCATTCGCCATGTTAAAAGCAAAGAGAATGGCCATTCTCCGTCCATTCGCCGTATTAAAAGCAAAGAGAATGGCCATTCTCCGTCCAAAAAAATATTCTCATCGAAAATATTATCTTTAGAAAAGTTAAAAAATAATCCGCCCGACCTCAGGAGCAGGTTTCCTCAGTTCACCACCACCATCATGGCATGTAGCTTTATTAACAAAATATTAAATTGTTAAATGAAAAATAAAATTTCTGACAATGGCATGGGCAGTAAAATTAGAGCGGCGTTGCTGGTACTTCTCCTTGTTCGAGGAGGTCTCGACGACGTCCGACGCGAAGCGGACCGATTCTTCTCGGCGCAGCTGGTACTCCTCGTTGTTCTAGGAGGGCTCGACGACGTTCGACGCGATCCGAACCGATTCTTATTTCCTTCTTCATCTCCGTTTCTCTTTCCACCACAACCACCAACACCACCACCACGACGGCCTGTAACCAAAAAAAAATTACGAAATATTAAATTGGATGGACGAAAGAGAGAGTAAATATGAGTTAATTTAGGGTGTTCATTGAAAAAATTAAAGTGAAGAATGACCTGCTAAAGCAAGTTACCAACAGGTCAAAAGTCTAAATCAGCATTAAATGATGTTTCTACACTATTATTCAATCCGAACCATTGGATCAACATCCAACGGTCCAAATTTTAGATGTATCGATACATCCATTTCCAGCAGATGTATTGTAGAACGACCCATATATATATATATATATATATATATATATATATATATATATATATATATATATATATATATATATATATTTCATTTGAGTGCTAAAAAAGTAGTTCCCTTCTCTTTTTTACATTGGTATTCTCATCCCTCATCCCATTCCTCTCTCAACTTAGGTTTGTGATTTCTTTGATTTGTATTGCTATTTTTTTACAGCGATTCTTCCTAAAAAATGTCTTTGATTTGGATGCAGAATTATTATTAGGAGCAGCAGAAGAAGAAGAAAGAAGAAATTTTGTTGGAATTGGGAAATCACTGTAGGGATGGGTAGGCTATTTCTGGTAGAACTGGAGGGCAAGATCTACAGCTGCAAGCACTGCCAGACGCATCTCGCCCTCTCCGATCAGATCCTCTCCAGAGTCAGTACTTTCTCTTCAGTTCCTATTTTTTTTTCTTTCTTTTTAGATCAATTATATATATAACTCATCCTTCATTCTTCTTAATTGTTTTTGCGACTTATAGATAATTATATTATGATCAGAATTTACTTGGAGTTAAATCTAGAGTCAGTTATAGGTTGTACTTATTTTATATTTGTTCAATCCAATTGATACTGGGGGTCAGTAATTGTCTTCATTTATCGTTAGGTTAATTCTTGTGCTTAATGTTTTGTGATCAGTAAATTAGAAACTATAGGATAGATTGGAATTTTATAATCTAATCATTGATCTCTGTTGGATTTTGGATGTACCATAATTCCAAAAATAAGTTAAACAGAAATGTGAACATAGCAGATTGCAAAATTACTCGTAATTCCTTAGCAAACCAGTATGGTGCTTGATTTGGGTGTTTACCACTTAGCTAATTTGTGTTACACGACTTGCGCATGTCCTAGTACAGCAGTAACATAGGAAAAAGAAAGTCATATACATTTCAGTTGACGTCCGAAACAGTTGTAGGCCTGTTGGGGTTTATTTGAATTTGGTCATTAGTGACCCGGTCACCTAGCAAACCCCAAGTGTGTGTATTTTATTAATTGAGCTATCATATATTGTCTTGTACACATTAGGTGTGTTAACTCGAAGTGGTGGTATGGTGGGTTTTTTTTTTCTTCTTCTAGTGGGCAAGGTTCAAATCCTACAACAAGCATTTGTTTTGTCACCTATTTCTGGAGAAATCCCTTTGTAGTTAGGCCCCAAAGAGGCCTAGTTCGGGCTCGGGTTCGAACTCGGGTGGAGGCGAAGGACGCAAAGTGATGCTTTGATGACGCACTTTGCACTTCACAGGAGCATAGAGATGGTGCGCTCTTGTGCGTCTGGCGAAAAGCTGACGCATGAGATGCAAAAAGCTGTGAAGGACGCAGAGCAGCGCGGTTCCGCGTGACGTAGTGACGTGACACTAGGGTTCCGCGGGCTTTCGGTGCTAGGTTCCGCGGGCCTTCAGAGATGTGGTTCCGCGGAGCTACTTAGGTAGCGCTGTGAAACTGCTACTCTGTCCTAGCATCGCGGTTTTGCTATAGGACTGTTTTGTTTTGTAACTGTTGTTCTTATAGAGAGTTAGTGCTGGTAACCGTCCCACTTAATAGGGAGTTACTTCATGATCTTCTGCCTATGTCTTTAGTGTTGAGTACCACGTTCAGGGGATTGTTCCCCTATTTAAGTAACTGATGCAGTACGTTGTGCTCTTAGAGAGCTGAAGGAGTTCGGTAGAGAATTTCATCTTTAGAAGTTGAAGCTTTTTTGCTTCAGAGCTAGGAGCTTGTCCAAGAGTCTAGCAACACTTCGGTGCTAGTCCTCGAAGGGAGATGCAAAAAGGTTCCGATTTTTTTTCCTGAACTTGTTGGTTCCTTGGAACGGATCGATGAAAACAGTCGAATCGTGTTCTGAGCAATGATGGTTCTGACAATTCCAGCAGCCTGTTCCATATTTCTAGAGCTCTGTTCTTTGTTCAACAACATTGTTGCTTTCAAGCACTTTGATTGCTAGCATCTATATTGCAATTTACTAGCGATTTTTTTATTTCTCCTAGCAAACTTGACTTGTATTCAGGAGTTTAGTCTTCATCGATTTTTACTGGGTTTTTCGACTTCAACAACAATCTCAAAGCGAGATTCCTCTGACCTTAAAAAATTGCAAGAATCTTATCAAGATTCAAGATGGATACCTGTACAAGTCTTCCAAATACTTGTACAAACTTGATAAGTTTGATGAAAATAATTAACAAGTGGAAGAGAAATATTAACATGCATCTGCAACTCGTCAACATGGAATATGTTCTATCTGAACCAGAACATATGTTCCAGAGACAAACAACGTACAAGCTATACTGTTCTGCAACAGAGGAAGAAACATAACAGTCTCTGTAAGTTGTTAATCCTAATTCTTTGGAGGATTCCTTGATCGAATCTTACGACAAGAAGGAAAAAGCTAGAGACATCTGAGAGTCTCTAAAAAAGGAGTACAAAGGTGAAGAAAACATGTCCAAGGTGTATCTGGTCAACAAATTTATGACTACGGAATTTAAAGACGAAAAGGCTACCTTCCCAGGTGAAGGAACTCATGAAGTTTCAAGATAAGCTAAGAGGTAGATGCTATGCTTCTACTTGACAAATATATGGTGGGAGTTATTCTCTTTAAACTCCTTACTAACTAGGATCGGTTCTCTAACAATATGTACCACAAGAAGATGGAAGTAACTTGAAGATCTTATGCACTTCATCCACATTGAGGACGAATTCAAGAACACGATCAAGGTAGATTATTATCCAAGCAGTTTGCCAAGGCAAACATGATCGAGTCTGGGGATCAGAAGGGTAAGCAAAAAGCAACATTTAACAACAAGAATAAGGGCTTCAAGAATGTGAAAGTGAACTCTACATCCTTCAAAACTAAGTCGTGGGGGCCTCCTTCAATTGCGGCAAGAAGGATCATTTCAAGAAGGACTACAGTTCCAAACCAAAGACAAAGCAGAAGGAACACAAGAAAGGTGAGTTTAACCTGATTGCTATGATTACACATGTTGAATCGTCTGTTGTTGACATCGACCGGTAGATAGACATTGGTGTCTCCTGCCATGTGTATTCCGTAAAGGAGTTGTTTACCACTTATGAACCTTTTTTCTATGAAGGTAACCATGACGAATAAGACACAAGCTGAACTAAAAAAAAAAAGGACGATAATGCTGAAGCTGACTTCAGGAAAGTTACTTATACTGCAAAATATGAAGAATTTTCTTGTTGTCGCAAAAACTTGACCTCTGGAAACCTACTACCCAGATGATGATGTCCTGCAAGGGAAGTTACTTCAACAAATATTTTTGTATCGAATAGATGTTTAAACTTCAACTTGTAGCTTCAAATGAATGTATTAATTCAATTTTATTTCTGATTATCCTCTTGAGTAGTGACATTATAGACTAGGAAATGTTCATTATAAAAGAATAAACAAAATGTCTAGTCTAGGCCTTATCTCTAGATATAGTAGTAAGAAGGTAGAGAAATGTAAAGTTTGTGTTCAGACTTAAATGGTAAAAAAGTCGTTCAAGCGGGTGAACCGAAGTACACATCTTCTGAAGTTGGTTCACTAAGATATATATGACTCAAACACTTCTCTAAGAAGGTTGGGATGAAGTACTTCCTCATCTTCATTGATAATTACTCAAGTACGCTTTCCTCTACATAGTTAAGTCGGAATAAGAAGCGCTCAAGTAGTTTAAAGACTTAAAGGCAGAAGTTGAACGACAAACGGGTCAATAACTTAAGAACAAAAGTAATCAAGACGGAGAGTATTATTCTCATGAATTGACATCGTTCTAGAGAAATTGGAATTGTCAACGAGATTATTGCTCTGTATTTCCCTTACCAAATGGAGTTGCAGGAAAAAAAAACCCGTACCCTGACGGAAATGATGAACTCCATGATTTTATCACTAGGTCTTCCAAATTGCTTTTGGGTAGATGGTGCACTAACGACGATCTTCATTCTCCACAGGGTGTCGTTCGTATATTCATAAGTAACTGCTCATGAACTTTGGTTTAAAGTCGAGCCTAACTTGATTATTATTCGAGTGTAGGGGTGAAGGCTTATGTTAAGCTTCTGAATATCAAGATTCAGAAGTTTGGACACAAGGACTACTAAAATGATCTTTTTGGGCTATGCCGAGAAGAGTGATGCTCGAAGTTTCTTGAACCTTTAATCCAATCAGATTATTTAATTTCGTGATGTTGAATTCTTCGAGGACAAGTCTGCCAGAACGAGAATATTCTTCCGAACTTACCGAAGAATACAGTCAGAAGCAAGGAATGTAGCACCTCTAAAGAAGCTAGTCCTGGAGATTATGATTGCAACTGAAGATGCAACAACATAACTAAAACTTACTAAGCCACCTTCAAAGCGTGTGAGGAGGCCGAAAGATTTCAGAGATGACTTTATCACCTATCATGTAGAAGTTGATCTACTTACCTATGATGAGGCAATGAAGACCATAAATGTTGTTTTCTGGAAGGAAGCAGTTAACGATGAAATTGACTTTGTAACATCTAATAATACTTGAGTATTAGTCAATCTACCTGAAGGAGCAAAATTTATTGGATGCAAATAGATTTTGAAGAAGAAGACGAGGGTCGATGGAACTGTAGATAAGGTGAAGGTCAGGCTGGCAACAAACGAGATTTCTGAAAAACATGGGATTGACTAATTTGATACTTATGCTCCGGTTGTGTGGATGACACTATTAGCTATGGAGTTAAAATGGTTTTTTTCATGATAACGGTCCAGTAGAGTTATTGATATATCACTGATATATCGAATTTATAACGGTAAATATCGGTTTGCATTTTTAACACAATTTTTATAGATGAACAACACACTTAATAGTTATCTATTATAAAATATACAAGAAGAGTTTCTTAAAGCATTAAAACTAAAATGTTCATACCCAATTCAAGCATCAGAAAAGAAGAAGAAAAAATGCAACAAAAACAGAAAAAAGAAGAAATACAGTAGCAGCAGAATAAAAGAAGAAAAAGAAAAAAAACACAACATTAATAGAAGAAGAAGAAGAAGAAGAAGAAGAACTGCAGCAAAAAAACGCAAAAAAAAACGCAGCAGAAGAAGTATAAAGAAGAAGAAGAAGCGTACCTGAAAAAATGCGTATGTTTTCTTTCTTTCTTTCCCCTTTCTTTTCATCCCCTTTCTCGCGCAGCACCAGCCGATTTTTTTTTTCTCTTCCTGACTTTTGGTTTTAACAAAACCTAACGACTATATATTGTTTTTTTTAAACCGATATATACTGATATGTCGATCATATCGGCCAATAATATCGGTACCGATATTTTATTAATTTTTTTCCAAAAATTTTTGGTGTCGAGATGATACCATTATATATCGGTTATATAGCCGATATATAATGGTTTTTAACTGCTTAGACTATTATAATGTCGATCATACTAAGTGCAATTCACAAAATGGTGATTCGTCATATAGATATGAAAACATCATTCCTGAATGGAATTTGATCGAAAAGATTTATATAAAGTAACTATATGGATTTGTCGTCAAAGGGTTTGAAGACGAGGTGTTCAAATTGGTGAAATTTCTCTATGGTCTAAAGTAAAGTAGGCTCCTAAGATGTGGCACAAAAAGTTTGATAAATCATCAGATCAACCAAATATAGAGTCAGTGAGATTGATAAGTGTATCTACACAAGTTAGCTGATGGTAAGGGGGTAATAACGTGTTTATGTGGATGCTATGTTAATCCTTGGCCTGAATCTGGATAGTGTTACAAGGACTAAGAAATTTCTGTCGTCAAAGTTCAGTATGAAGGATTTGAGAGATGTTAATATTATCCATGGCATAAGGATTATCCGTATAGAAGCTGGGCTTGCCCAATCACAAGCTCATTATGTCGAGAAGATGCTCACATGTATGAATATAAGATCTTCCAAGGATTGATACGTCATATAAGTCTGACCAGAAGCTGAACCCAAACTCATGGGAAACTATCAAGCAAATGGATTATTCAAGTATCATTGGTAGTTTGATGTACGCAGTGAGTTACACTAGACCTGATATTGCTTTCATTGTAAGGATGCTGAGTCGGTTCACGAGTAATCCGGATGTACATTACTAAAAAGTTGTGAAGAGAGTTATGGAATATCTTAAAAGGACTTAAAAGTTTGTACTGCACTATAGTGGTTATTCGACTATGGTAGAAGTCTTCAGTGTTGCTAGTTGGTGCTTAGAAAAGAAGAGCGAAAGAACCATATGAGAATTTGTCTTCTCTATGGATGGAGCTGCTATATCGTAGAAGTCGAAGAAGCAAACTTTGTTCTTACACTCATCAATGGATTCTGGGTTTTATGCACTGGCTATAGTGGTAGATGAAGCAGAATGGTTTTGGGAGCTTATGTATGATCTTCTTTCAGTTGGTGTGCAGATTCCGGCTATACTGATATAGTACGATAACCAAACGACTACATTAGGACATCCAATACTCTCTTTATTGGGGAGAAGTGGACTTTAAGACTTCGTCACACAACAATGAATGAGTATAAGTACGTCATTGTAGTTGTTGATGTTCGGAGTCAGAAAAATCTGACAGATCCGTTCTCCAAGGACCTTAAGCACCAACTTGTCGAATACACAACAAAGAAAATTTGCTTGATGGAATTTTGATGTAATGTCTATGTAATTTTACATAAAATGTTTTTTTTATTAGTTCAAAGAGTAATCTACTAGCCATCTCATTTTTGGTTCAAAGAAGGATCATTGACTGGGATACATCAGATACAGAGGTTTGTCCAATGGAGACATTGCTGGAATTAGATCCTAGAACCTATATGGTCTACTTTTTGCTCTTTGACCAAGTCCTCTGGTAGGTTGGCTTTGAGCCTTGATGAATTCTTAAGCATTTGGAATTCTCAGTGTGGTTTACATAAAGCACGGGTAGATCAACACTATAAAGGGTTAGAACTCCATGCTACAAACTACATGAGGTGGGACCTCAGTTTCGGGTCATGCCATAGCTGTGTAGAACCACAAAGAGATAGGTAGCCTCACTGCTGAGATTGAGAGAGTAGTAGTAAAGTACTTCAAGAGGCAATTATCTCATGCTACAGTGGTGTAACATCACACGAGGCAGTAAGACTCGACTTCGAGTTATGTTATAGCTGTATAGCACCTCAAAGGGGCATGTATCCTCATGTTGTGGAAGTTAAAACTCTCAAAAAAAGAAATAACTTATGTATGAAAAGAGATGTAGGTCGTCTCTTAAAGGGTAAATTTATAGATACAATATACATACACAGAAACGAGGTCAGCACATAACCTTTAACATGCGACCAGAGGAACAATTGATGTAATTTTGTGAGTGGAGAGAATTGTAAATATGATATTGAATTCAATTATTATGTATCGTACTATAGTTCGGTCTATGTGGGAAGATTCAAGTCATTAACTATGTCTATCCTAATGCATAATGTAAAGTCACTCTGGGGAATGCTCATTCACATATTGAAATATGTGGGTGATTGTTGTGGTTTATTTGAATTTGGTCATTAGTGATCCGGTCCCATCATTCCATGTTGTGGCAAACCCCAAGTGTTAATATTTGAGCTATTATTTATTGTCTTGTACACGTAATATGTTAGCTTACGTGGTTCTATGGTGGATTTTTTTTCTAGTGGACAAGGATCAAATCCTACAACAAGTATTTGTTTTGTTACCTATTTCTTGGAAAAATTCCTTTGGAGCTAAAGGGGCCTAGTTCGGGCTTTGACTCAGACTTAGACTAGGGTGTGGACGAAGGGCGCAAAGTGGCGCTTAGATGAGACACTTTACACTTCACACGTACGCATCAGATACTAAGATGGTGCGCTCTTGCGCGTTGGACGCGGAGGTGGCGCAAGAGCTGTGGAAGGGTGTCGACCAGCACGGTTCCACGGAACGCTGTGTTGCGGTTCCGTGGACATTCAACGTTGCGGTTCCACGGGCTTTCTGGGCTTCAGTTCTGCGGGACTTCAGTTTTTGGGCCTTCATTGCTGCGGTTTCACAGAGTTACTTAGGTAGCGTCACGGAACTGCTGCAATGTCTCGACACTGCGGTTTTGCTACAGTTGGAACTCTTCAGTTTTATAGCTGCCCTTCTTAATGGGCGTTAATGTTGGTAGCTGCCTCAGTTAATAGGGAGTTACTCCATGGTCTTCCACCTACGTTTTTAGTGTGCGCTTACCATTTTCAGGGAATTGCTCCCCTATTTAAATAGTCATTGCAGCACTCTGTGCTCTTAGAAAGAACAAAATTATGAAGGAGTCGCTAGAGAATTTCATCTCTAGAAGCCAAAGCTTTTTTGCATCAGAGCTAGACACTTATCTGAGACTCCACCAACATTTCTATACTAGTCCTCGAAGGGAGATGACAAAGTGTGTTCCATAAGTTCTTCTAAGCTTGCTGGTTTTTTAGAGCGGATCGACGGAGACGGTCGAATCTCGCTTTGAGCAATGGTGGTTCTGACCACCCAACAAACTATTCCATCTTTTTGGAGCTCTGCTCTTTATTCAGCAACTTTGTTGCTTTCAAGCAGTTTCGACTGCAAAGAGATCTACTACAAGCCTACAATTTACTAGTGATTTTAATCGATTTCTATTTCTCCTAGCAAGCTTGACTTGCATTCACGAGTTTAGTCTTCATTGCTTGTGCTGATTTTTTTCCCAGCTTTCAACAACAAGGTCATACTTGCAATTAGGATATGCATTTGATTGATGTTGGAGTGATGATTAATAGTTCCTTGTAAGTCTGTCTTGAGTGTGGCTTCATTGAGATAATTCTCTTCTTTTAGAACACTATCTATTTTTACTAGAGAACATACAAAGTAACACAAATTTTGCTGATAAGAATGTTAGTGTTTTCTGTCAGCGGCCGGAGCACAAATGCTATTAGCCTTTTACTATCATTGCATCAAATGACTCCTTTACATCCATGCACCTGCCTTTTTCCAATCATTATAAACACATCATGTTTGGTAACTGTCATAAATAACTCTGAATTTCACTTTTCGGTATAAAATAGTTCTCTATGTTCTACTGTGTAAATTACTTACAATTTCCTTGCCAAGAATTGAAGTTTCAGTCCCTTGAAGGACAAATAGAATCGGCCTTTATGGATCCTTTTCTTGGGCAATGATTGTACTTAGGACAACATCCACTCTTCCCCAGTACGACTTTCTTCCATGTTATTTAAGTTTCTTCCTCGCTTCTTGACCCTTCAACGGAAACTCGGCAAATTTCCTTGCCAGGCCTATTCATCTCTTTGTGGCAATTACTCATGCCATCAACCTAGGATGTTTCCCACCACATCATCAATTTTGGCAGCTCCTGTTCTCTCAAAATTCGTTCAGCTGGAGCACATCTCTACTAGGCAACTATTTGCAATAATACATTGTTGTTTTGTTGAACAAAGGAACTTGCTTTTACGCTCCATTAGCATAGAAGAAACTCAAAGTGGATTCCTTGTATTTGTTTCTGGTCTAATTATTTCCCCTAAAACTGCGAGGTCGTTTGTCATTATCATAGTTTAGCATACATTCTTCATCTCTTCAAATTCAGGGATGAACCAACAAAGGTTTTTCTAGATGGTAAAGTTGTTAGGTTGTAAGCAGACGGTCCAGAGTTCAAGCAACATATGGGTGGTGCATAATTTTATATATTTATTTATAAATTCTATATTATGTGCCCTTGCTAGTTTTTGGAGAATCTCTCCCTAATTATTTCTCTTTGTATGTTTATCTTTCTGAAATAGTGAAATTAGAGTCTCCCAACTAATGTGGGACACTACACGAATATAGCATTCTTGTCATCATTGGTGAAGCCTGGATTTTTTTTCCTGAAGGGGGGGGGGGGGGGGGGGGGGGGGCAAGGCAGTATCATGAAATATGTCCTACCTTACATATAAGTACTTTTTTTTTTTCTACATATCAAGAAGTAAGAAACATAATACTCTGATGCCAAGGAGAGAGAGAGAGAGAGTCCTGGCCAGAGAGCATGAAAAGGGAAGGAGAGATTCATCACCACTTTTTCTTCTTCTTTTATCATTTAATACAATAAAATCCTTGTTACTTCGATATGAAGTTCCAAAAATATGGAGAATGTATATTTTTACTTCTTTGAATGAGTAGGTTTGTAAATGACTGGTAACCCCCTGGTTTGCTTGTATTAGTTAAGAAAATAGCTAGACTACGACTGCAGCTCGGACTAGCCAAAAATCTCAGCTCACGCTAATATTCTCTAGCTTTTCTTGCGACCTACACGTTTGAATTGGAATTAAAGCCAGATCAGTTTGTACTTTGGTAAAAGCTTACGCCAAAAACTATTAATGATATGATAGAAATGAGTCACACATTTGACTTTAATACACATTAAATAGTGATATAATTATACAAACAAGCTTGCTCGTGAACACAGAGGACCGAATGCCCCTTAGCTCTGACTTTGGCTCATTTAAAAATGAGCCTACTCTAGGTGCAAGCTCTAGATTGGTCCTGATCATTTTATAGAGTCGTGCTCAAGCTAGATCACGAGTAGTCCGGCTCACTGACAGTACTAATCATCATTGCACTTCACACACACACAATTATGTGTGTGTGTGTAACCAAAGCTAAAATGTTACGGTGCGGCGGGCTATGCGCCAAAACCCCCACCCCCCACCCACCTCCCCAACCCCCACCCCTCCCTCCCACCTTTCCTGCTTGGGCATGCCTTCTTCACAAATATTACCTGTTAGCATTGTTCATTGTAGAGAGATTTTGGCTTAATGCTAAACTTTCTTGCAGTTTTGTAACTCCAGGTGAACTTGTCTGCCAGAACGTGATGCTCCATAGAAACCTCATAGATGTCCTTAAACTAAAATGCACACTTTACCTATATTTCCATTTTTGATTATTGCCAAATCATATCTTAGTGTTCTGTAACTAACATGCTTTGATTCTTATGTCTCTCCACTTGATTATAAAATTTTGTATTGGTAAAATTTGTCCATTTTCTTTTCCTTGAATAGATTCAAAAAAATGATCAACCATGATAGTTGCTATAATTTGTTCAAGGATCCTCCAAGTTTACTTACATGGTAGCTAGAATGTCAGTAGATTATTGAAGTTAGTTCTTCGTGTAGATTGGTAGACAAGGATCCCATTTATTATATAGAAGGATACAACACGTTGGTTTATCAGAATTTAGTTTGTGCTTTCATCTTCAATGTACTAACATAATATAGAAGAGCAAAAAATGGGAGGTAAAGTTTGTAATTTCGAGGGCCATGTCCTAGAATTGGTATTCCTGCTCAGTGAAGTGTTATCATGGTTTCAAGGATGCATGTCGTTTAAAATGTAAGACCAAGTTATTGTTTTTTTATTTAATTGGATTTAACTGTAGATTGCTAAGTTTGGTTATGAAAGAATACCATAAATGTAAATGTTAATTGTGAAATGTCTCCTGCTTTAGGTTTCTGATAAAACCTTCTATACAATTGTCAGGGTTAGAAAAGGAAATATTATTTGTGATTTGAGGAGTTACATACAAACAGGGGAGGATCCATCCTAGGCTGAGGGGGAGCGTCCGCTCCCCCTGACTTTTCGGTTTTGAGTTATATATAGACTTTAATCCTATATTTGTTTGTTCATTTTCTACTAGTTATCTAACAATTACATGGTTCAATGGGTTAAGTAATGAGGCTTACTTTCCAAAGGTCTGAGATCAAGCCATGTAATATACTTTTTTTTAATTACCCACTTGAACCACTGCCCCCCCCCCTCCCCCCCCACACCCCACCCCAACACCCCCCCCTCCCCCCCCCCCCCCCCCCTCCCCAAAAAAAAAAAAAACAAAAAAAAAAAAAACAACACATTGGGCGCACACGCGCGCACACACAAATTTCTATATTTTTAGTATATTTTTCCTCTTTGAAAAACTTAATGTATCTTTGCTCCTCCTGGGAATATTTTCTGCCACTGCATACAAAATATGCTTATGTTTTGTTTGAAATTAACATAATTTGGGAATTTTGCTTCCTTTAACCATCTAATGTCAAGTCCAGCCAAAGAGAAATGATGCCTTACCCACAAATACGACATATTTTAAGCTATTGTAACTTGTAAGCTAAGTTCTATATTGAATAATTCAACTTAGTTGCAGTGACACAAATATGACACAACACAAAACGGACAGGACACCTACTTTGGCATGTGCCCTAGTTTATCTTGGAGCATCTTTGTTGTGTCTGATTCATCTACGACACGGCACAACATGGAGATTGCACTGGCTTCTGGAGTGTCTGTGCTTCCAAGACACATACAATCAAAACTCCATATTGATTCATATTTTCACACAAGAGTCAAGTTCTATAATGTAGGCTACTAGTAGTATAACTGAATGTGAACATCAAATTAACTATTACTCTGTCTATGTTGTCTTTGTCCAGACTTTCCATTGCAGGCATGGGAAGGCTTATCTCTTCAATAAGGTGTAAGTTTCTTATTGTATTCACTTCAGATTTCTCAACTTATCCTCCACAAGATGTCGTACAGCATGATATTACCTATACATATCCAATTGTGATGTTTCTGTCCATTTCAATTTTTTGCTTAAAATATGCATAACATTTATGGAAGTGCAAAATATATTCTTGTTTAAAATTTGAAGTGAATTCTTTTTGCACTAGATTACCTTTCATCTAGTAATAACAGACTCGTAAAGGATAAAAGGATTAAGTAATAATTGATATCCAAATTATCAATTCGTAGGACTAAGGCACATATCATTTATATTTTATTTTTCTTTGAAATATCTAACTGTTGCTACTCTACATTAACTCTCCTCTAGGTCATTGGCTCAATTCCACAATATGAGAGAAAAACTGGACACCTATTTGTTCTTTCATAGACCAACTAAAGTATGCTTCTTGTAGTTTGTCCTTAAAAGAAACATCTGAGACATCATGGTGTCATATACATATGACGAGTGAACAACTAGTTGCCTATTGATTGTTTCATATACTAAGTTAAATAAGTTCGTCATATTTTTCTGCTTAAAAAGAACATTCGAGGCATTTTGCTTAAGATACAGTGGTTATTGCTTATGAGAATTTTTGACCTGTTAGGTGTGAATATGGTCTGAAAAACAAATTTACTTGGACCGGTTCTAGGAACAATAACATCTAATTGACTATCTTGATATGACGAGGAGTAACAAATGATGGTTACTAGAACTGTCATGATGACCACCGCTCAATCTCCTTACGAGTAGTGTCATACTGTCATCCTACTTCCTGTTTAACCATTACTTTAACTGCACCCTTGACCTCTAACTAACCCTTCCATCAAAACCAACCTCTCGCTCCCCCCCCCCTCCTCTCTCTCTCTCCCTCTCCACACCGCTGATCTCATCAAATATTGATGCCTTGATCTCATCACATTTTATTTTTGAGAATGCTCAAGAAAAGTATACAAGATAACATTAATCCTTAGGGTCTACTTGGCGATGGTATTTTCACCATTTGTCGGGAGTTTTTGAGCCGACCGTGTATGAAGTGTTTAAAAAAAAATCATGCTTGGTAATTTTTTGAGCCACTGGTTTTGGGGTTTTGGTCGGCTTAAAAATCCACCAAAACCGGTGTAGTGTAATTTTGGATGTCTTTATAAACATCCAAATCAGTGGATTTTAACAGTTTTTATTAATTTATTCCATTTATATCCTCACCAAAAATATAATTATAACTACTAATATCCTACCCTATTTTCTCTTTTTCATAAAATTATAACTCCAAACTACGGCTACTTTCTCATGTGAGTTTTTAAAATATTGTTTTTTTATTCTCTCCTATCTTCATTCAGAGGATCATTCTTATAATGAATATCTTCATCCAGACAATCATTTTTATTTGGTTATTGCCGAAGTCAAACACTGTATGATACACACCCATAAAGACATATTCAAGAATCCTGCATCAAGCAGACTTTGGCATCAGAAATGAAACTTTGAGAAAGATTTTGTTTATATATGGACATATAGGTAATTTTATTCGTGTAAAAAAAATCAGAACTACTCGTTAATGAATTACCAAGTATGGTTGGACTGGTTTAATAACCCGCTACTTAAAACCAACCAAAACCGGACCCCTCATAACCGATATTCTAAAAATACCTCATAACCGCTACCCCAACAATTGCCAAGCAGACCCTTAGTTCCTTGATGCAGCTAGTGCCCTTTTACATTGCATGGCTATGGTTATTTTTTGTGTACGTCCAATATTCTTCATCCTTATATGTATAGCACTCTCGTTGGGTGGTTGCAGCTTTCTGAATACTGCATATGTTAGTTAGTCCATCTGATGCTAGCATTTCATGAACTTGTATAATATAATAGAGAGATTAATTGAACAGACAAATATAAAAGTTTTTCCTAGAAGTTCACATTTTTCTAGTGCATAACCAAACAGAGGTCTTGTATAGTGGCTACCAAGAGTCATCCTCTAGTGCCATGGGAACTTTGTGGCAGTTTACAGGAATGACTGGCTCGACAGGAGGAAACTCTAGATCTATGCAGTTAATAACAATTTTTTTATGATAACGGTCCAGTAGTGTTATTGATATATCGGTGATATATCAGTTTTATAACGGTAAATATCGGTTTACATTTTTAACAATTTACATATATATAAACAACATATTAATAGTTAGCTATCATAAAATATGCAATAAGAGCCCAATTCATACCAAAACCAACATTACAATATAAAAGTTATGAGTTGTCAAAATATGCAAGAAGAACAGAAGAAGAAGAAGAAGAACAGAAGAAGGAGCAGTAAAGAAGAAGAAGAGCAAAAAAAAAAGAAAAAAAAAAACAGCCGTCCCTTCTTTTTCATATCAAGAAGAAGAAGAGCAAAAGAAAAGAAAAAAGTAGTGAAGCATTAAAGAAGAAGAAGAAGGAGCAGTAAATAAGAAGAAGAACAACAACAAAAAAGAAAGCAGTGAAGAAGAAGAAGCAAAAAAAAAGAAAAAAAAAACCAGCAGCAGCAGTTTTGTCAAACTGAAGAAGAAGAAGATCCGAAGAAGAAGAAGCCAAAAAAAACCTAGCCATCCATCGAAGAAGAAGAAGAAGCAAAAAAAAAAAAACAGCAGCAGCAGCAGCAGAACTTAACAAGAAGAAGAAGAAGATCCGAAGAAGAAGGAGAAGAAGTGAAGAACTTACCGGTTTTCAAGCAGCCGTCCCTTCTTCTTCTTCTTTTTTTCTCTCTCCCTCTTTTGAGATGTAACCTAACATATATTCAATGAACCGATGAACCGTGAGATATCGGTTATATCCCAAACCGATATCTCGAAAAATATCGGTCGTATCGGCCGATTTAATCGAGACCGATATTTTTCCGATTTTTTTCATAAAAAAATCGGTTGCAGACCGATACCGATATAAATCGGTTATAAATCCGATTTAAATCGGTTATTAACTGCATAGCTCTAGATGGACTAGGAAATAATTCTTTGTAAAGCCATATCTAGTACTCTTATGAGCCTGCGGCAAGAAATATCATTAATGTTCTGATCCATGCATGACAGCGTGAACATCACAGTTGGAGTGAATGAAGAGCGGATGATGATGACAGGGATGCACACTGTTGCCGACATATTCTGTGTTGGTTGTGGATCCATTGTGGGATGGAAATATGTAAAATATCATTTCCCTACAAGTTATTTTCTAGTATCGTCTTGCAACTGCCATCATCAACCTGGTGCCTTCTTTACAGGAGGCTGCCCATGAGAAGAGCCAGAAGTACAAGGAAGGGAAGTTCATTCTTGAGAGGTTGCTTCTTACTCATAACCAGTTTTATTAGTAGTTGAATTAGATGAACAATAGGGATTAGCCAATAAGAGAGAGAACTATGGACAAGGTAAAATAGTACGATATGTCGGTATGTAGCATCCATTATAATGGAGAATCGTTTGATGTTGGGCTATGTTCTTGATCAGGTTTAAAGTTACAGGACCTGATGGAAGCCATTACTGGATAAGCCAAGAAGCTCAAGTGGGTGGAAGTGATGCTGATGATGTTTGATTTGCTCGGATAAATTGATGCTGTCATAATTGTATATTCTCATCTCATGATTGATCTTTTGTTTAATCCAGAAGTGGTGCAGAAGATTAATTCTCTAGTACTTCTGAATAGTTCCAAGTTTTCAGCATATTATCTATAATAAAATTGTTCTCTTTTGCTTTCTCCCTATATAATCGCTTTGATGTGTGCCATAGTTTAGCCTACAGTTGATTATAACAATGGTGAAATGGAAAATATCAAGACTTGTCCAACCCCCAGTATTCATAGTAATGATGCATGATATTGAGTGCAAATTGGATGGTTATGAATTTGAACAGTACATGTAAGGCTTTTTCTAAGGGCACTACCACTTTTACTAAGGCTAGCCCAAAAAATATTCAAAAAAGTTACAAGTCAATTTTTTTACTTGGGGTTAGTCCAAATTTTTTCAGCAAGTAGGACTGCCACTAAGTTGGCAGTCCTAACATAATGTAGGACTGCCAACGTAGTGGCAGTCCTATTGCAGGACGAGTAAAGGGAGTCCTTACTCAGGTTGCAACAGCGACGCCACCTTCTCCTCCTCGTTCTCGGATCATGCCACCTCCTCCTCCCGCGTCCTCTCCCTCTCCCCCCTCCGAGCTCTGCCTCCTCCGCCTCCGCCGCCCGACCCTCCCGAGCTCCGCCTTCTTGTCCTCTCCCTCCTCCGCCACCTCCTCCTCCTCCTCCTGGAATCCTAATGGGGGGGGGGGGGGGGGTTGGGGGGGGGGGGGGGGAGGGGGGGGGGGGGGTGGAAGAGACTAGCCCGAAGTAATTTTTGGACAGCCTCTGTCACGTCCCAGAACCAGAATACTGGAGAGCGGGGGAATGACTCAGCCAGCTACGTATTACGGGTAGATGAATACCGTATAATACGATCAATGCTGTCTAACCAGACGAGGGGGTGCATACTACATGAAAGTCTTACTATGGTCACTTCACATCTATTGTCTCAATCATTCAAACAAGAAGCAAAAATAGAGAACATGTAAGATAAAGCAGTAAGGCGTCCCAAACGCTTAGTCAAAATGTTCTTGAGATCTGGCTTTACAAAACATAGCCAGATGGTATAGTAACATATAAACAATTGTTATCAGCTGCAGTCTGACTTAATTACAATTATGTAAAAGTAAGTGCAAGACAATCCGACTAACATGTCGGTGCCAAACGGCTAAGTATGAAGTAAATAACAAAACGAGCGGGGAAGTAAGAAATCCACTCGAGTCCTCCTGCGATCATTCCTCTAGTATTGACCATCTTGGAGGTGGAAGTAAGCTGAGTCCTCGGGAACCGGCTCTAAATCTGGCCATGCAAAACCAGAGAGGTTAGACCTCTAATAGCAAGTACCACAAGGAAGCACGATATGAAGGATTAAACCAGTAAGTAAGAGAATATAATAATAGATCTCTGCTTTCCACTAGGATTCACATAACATCACGACACTTCGAACCAACCTCCCAACCAAATAAGGACAGAAGTTGGCCCGTCATGTCCTGACATTCTGATCATCTCAGTTGGGCAACAGAGTAGGTACAGTACACAAACAAATTATCTTGAACGGCCAATCAACTCCTACGGCTTGCTATTGTGAGTCCCAAGTTATCCTGGACTTATGCAAATAGGGATTCTTCGGTTCTTACTATGTGCGAGCAAGGCTAGTCTATCCAGTCAATCAATTGCGCCAATCATGAATTAGACGAGTCCCAGCGGGACGTCCGTCATCAATATACAATATACAATAATAATATAAGCAGATACCGCTCCCTGCCCGTGTGGCAGGTTTACAGTATCTGTGGGAACCAGCCGGCCTGTCGGGCACTACTAGTCCCAAGAGGGCTGCCATGTAAGAACTCGGGGATCCATTCTCTCCATGCAATCATTATTTTATTTAACTTAATAATCTCTACATTGAGTGAAATCCCATGCTGTGGATCATGGTCATTCAAATGAGTACTTTCGTACGGGGTACGATATGCGCAACTCTACAACGATACCTGTGCGGCTAGGTTGTAGGTCTTACATAGCGTAATGCAACAATCAAATCTAACCACGGAGTAATCATGCCTTGACCATAAAGTACACATGCTGCTTTGTAGAAAAATAAATAGATTGAAGCCTGCACATGCCTGTATGTCAATATTCGGGATCGGCTAATCGATTACAATAGTTCATTACATGAACGTGTCTCATTCATTTAATTCAATAAGACGACTAGCCAGTCTCTTAGTTCCAACTAGGAACGCATGATCAATTTTAGTCAAGATAACCTTTATTATCAATGGTGACAAGGCATGAAAGTCAATTAGTATTAAATAGGGCCGAGTCTATAACTTCCTCAGGGTTAAGTTCCAGTCTTACTGGGTATCCATAAACTAATCAAGACACAGGGCACGTTCTACATAACCATATATATTAAAAATATTAACATGCCAAGATTATTGAGTTCATAAAAAGGGCGTAAGGATATAATAGAAGAATTATCATGCCACCATTAAATGAATAAATTATAGAACAAATAGAAACACCCAGGTCAGGAAGTCACGCCAACAAGTCTATGCTAAGGCCAACAAGTCACGCCAAGTCTAGTAGGTAGGAGTGAGCGTATAAACAGCGTGAGCGTGAAAAGTGGTTCACGTTGGCACGCACAGCGTGAGCGTGAAGGGTAATTCACGCACTCATAACGTGAGCGTGAAAAGTAACTCACGCACGCACAGCGTGAGCGTATGAGCGTGAAAAGCGTGATAAGAAATTCATGCACGCACAGCGTGAGCGTGATAAGAAATCCACGCACGCACAGCGTGAGCGTGATAAGAAATCCACTCACGCACGCAAAGACGTGAGCGTGACTCAAAATTTACGCTGGCACGTAAGAACGTGAGCGTGACTAAAAATTCACGCACGCACGTAAAGACGTGAACGTGACTAAAAATTCACGCTAACACGTAAAGACGTGTGCGTGACTAAAAATTCACGCTAACACATAAAGACGTGTGCGTAACTAAAAATTCACGCTAACACGTAAAGACGTGAGCGTGACTAAATCTCCCGAACTCCAATCTTATGGAGCCTTCGTTCCAAGCCAGAGATGAGGTTCCCATGGTTCAGAATGGTGTGGAATGAGAAGCTCTGCCACACGAACCATCTATTCCGAAAAGCACGCCAGTTTGGTGGGTCAAAACCCATGAACAACCGAGAATACAACAACTTAGATCTAGAAGAAACAAGCCAAAGAAATCAAAAATGCTAAGTAGTAAACTCTCTTAGAATCACAAGAGGAAGACAAATGAACCATAAAAATGGGTGAAGGAGAAGCAAGATGTACTTGCCTTCTCCTGGTCGGTGGAAGAGAGTGGTGAGGAAGAAGAAGAAGTAATGGTGAAGGAGAGTTATGAGGAGAGAGAAGGGGATGGGGGCTTTAAATGGAAGGGTGGTGGTAGGTGGGGGTTTGTGGGGGTTCGGTTCATGTGAACCACCATGAACCCGAAAAACCCTCCTAGGCCGAACCTAAAAGCAAGACTAAAAGCAGAGAATAACAACAGGAAATAAAATACAGAAATAAAATGCAGGAATAAAATTGCAGGAAATAAAATGCAGATAATTAATTAACATAAAATTAAAGGAATTTAAATACAGGATGATACATGATAAATATTAAATAAATATATATATGAGTTGCACATGTATAAAAATACGCATTCTGGGAACGGGGAGTGACATCTCTACCCACCTTAGAAAAATTTCGTCCTCGGAATTTCAAATCCAAGCAGGTAGAAATATCGGAGCTAAACTAATACAAGCAATTCTAGTGAGCAAGCAATCACTTTTACCATATCAAAAGCAAGTACTATATATGTAAATTCATCAATCCACGATATCAAGTAGCTCTACCCATAAGGTGATAAGCATGAAGAATCAGGACAATCAAGGTATACAGAAAGAGATATACCTTGTGAGTCAAATAGGTGTAGATACCGTGATCGGATATCATCCTCACGTTCCCACGTTGACTCTTCCAAGGAGTGATGACCCCAAGCAACACGGACAAGACTAATTGTTCGGTTCTTAAGTATCTTCTCTCTTCGGTCCAAAATGGACACAGACTGTTCCTCGTAAGACATGTTGGTACCAACAACCAGCTCAGAATGATCGAGGATATGGCTTGGGTCCGATACATACCTACGTAATTGAGATACATGAAACACGTCATGCACCTCTCGTAACGAAGGTGGAAGGGATAAACGATAAGCAACATCGCCTATCCGATCAAGGATAACAAATGGGCCCACGTACCGCGGACTCAATTTCCCGCGAACGCCAAATCTAATGACCCCACGAGTAGGTGAGATCCGCAAGAATACGTGGTCCCCAACAGAGAACTCTAACGGCCTACGATGCTGGTCCACCCAATGACGATGCCGGTCCTGCGCAACTCGAAGTCGCTCTCTAATTCCCTTAACCACTTCAACCGTCTGAACAATCATTTCTGGGCCTAACATCTTCCTCTCCCCGATATCATCCCATGCAAGCGGTGACCTGTACTTCTTACCATATAGTGCTTCAAATGGCGCCATCTGGATACTGGCTTGATAACTATTGTTGTATGAGAACTCGACCAAGTGCAGGTGACTCTCCCAAGACCCTCCAAAATCTAGAGTACAAGCTCGCAACATATCTTCTAAAGTCTGAATCGTTCTTTCTGATTGCCCATCCGTCTGCGGATGGTAAGCCGTGCTAAATCTTAACTTGGTACCCAGACTATGATGTAAGCTCTTCCAGAAATGTGATATAAAATGGGTATCTCGATCCGACACAATACTGACAGGAACTCCATGCTGCCTGACTATCTGTTGCATATACAACTCTGCCAACTTTTCTGTAGATTGCCCTACTCTGAAAGGAAGAAAGTGTGCTACCTTTGTAAGTCGGTCCACTATTACCCAAATAGCGTCCTTACCACTTGGTGATCTCGGTAAACCGGTCACAAAGTCCATTGTAATATGCTCCCATTTCCATTCCGGAATAGGAAGCGGTTGCAATAACCCAGCTGGCCTCTGCTGTTCTGCCTTCACTTGCTGACATACCAAGCAACGGGAAACAAATCTAGCTATCTCCCTCTTCATCCCGTTCTACCAGAAATGCTGCTTGATATCTTGGTACATCTTGGTCCCTCCAGGATGAATAGAATACTGAGAACTGTGAGCTTCTGCCATAACCTCCTGTCTGATATCTCCACTAGGCACACATAGACGTGATCCAAACCTAAGTGTACCATCTTCATGAATTCTTATCTCCTTCCTGAGTCCTGACTCACATTCTGCCCTAAGCTTCTGAATCCTTGGGTCCTGTGCCTGAGCTGCCTTGATTCTGTCTACCAAGTCGAATTGAACTTGCAGACTTGTTAGAACTCCTACGTCACTAGGAAGTATAACTTCGATGCCCATCTCCTGAAGGTCTTCTAAGATATGCCTCTGTGTTGTCAACATACATGTGCCACCTCTCCTGTTGAGAGCGTCTGCTACTACATTAGCCTTGCCTGGGTGATACTGAAGCTCTACGTCATAATCTTTGATCAACTCCAGCCATCTTCTCTGCCTCATGTTTAGTTTCTTCTGAGTAAAGATGTACTTCAGACTTTTATTGTCTGTGTACATGTCCACTCGGTCACCATATAAGTAATGCCTCCATAGCTTCAGAGCAAACACTACTGTCGCTAACTCCAAATCATGAGTTGGGTAATTCTTCTCGTGGTTCCGGAGCTGCCTAGATGCATATTGTAGGAACGAAATAGTAAAGCGTAATACTCTAGAGGGGGGGAGGGTGAATAGAGTTGGCAGCGGAAAAATGCTAATTAAAAATATTAGCAGCACAATCACAGAATATTAATCACAACTGAAATAATGTAAAGGCAAAGTTAAGAGAGCAAACGCAAAGACAGCGATGTATACTGATATCCCTTTGTTGAGGACTAATCCAGTCGGTAGAACTCTTGCTACCAGTTGAATCCACTATTGGAAAAACCGCAAGTTTTCTTACGAAGTCCTTGCAACTTCTACAACGCGAGCTTTGATACGAAGAACTCGTCCAACTTCAAATGTGAAGAGGTATTCTTCAATCAAGCCTTCTGATTACAATCTCTCAGAAACTTCTAGACCGTACCGCACTGGCAAATTGACTAGAGGATTGTAACTGGCTTGGGATCTGAAATTGAAAGCTCTAGAAAACTCTTTGGAAGACTGAAAGCTTTAGATAGAGAGAAGATTGAAAGTGAATGAGTGAATTGAAATGATCGAAATCCTTCTCTATTTATAGGAGTTCCAAAGGCAGACTTCTGTCAGAATTCGGGCAGAATTCGGGCAGAACTCTTTGAGCAAATCTCGGTCAAATCCGCAACTGCAGGAGGACCAAGTTCCAAAGATTCAAAATCACAACGGCCACCAACCGAACTCTGGCCGAACTCTGGCCGAACTCGGTCCGAGTTCTGTCAGGGTTAAGTCAGGGTTTAGTTAGGGTTTTTGAAAAAGCTTTTGGTGATTTTTGAAAACCTTTTTGAAAACCTTTTTGAAAACCTTTTTGTAAACCTTTTTGAGAGGTCGTTTTAAAAACATTTTGAACTCATTTAGGGATAGCCTATTTGCCAGTACGACTCGGTGTACAACATATTCCTAGACTCAAATAAAATAAAAAATACATTGCATAAGAAATTGCAGACTCGAGTAGGCAAACAGATTTTCGGTCTTAAATGGAGTGGATAGCCAATCTTGATCATGTCCAAGAATCCGAGATGTCCCGACTAGCTTCGTATATCCAGACAGAGTTTGATCAATTATTAAAATCAGGTTGACCATATGATCAATGGGCCAACAATCTCCCCCATTTTGATAATTGACAAACTATGAATGATATAGCATTAAGCTAAGCTTGTTCAAAAAATATCAAAAAGTAGAAATTGTTCATATCCTGTATTATCTCAAAAGAAATGTTAGATCTTTAATTTTCTCCCCCTTTGTCACTTAGCAAAATAATTGCAAAAGAGAAGGCTCCCCCACAATCAATGCATAAGTGACGAGTAGTGAGAAAACATATAAAAGGCATAAAAATTTGAGAAAAATAGTACAACATGTATTGTTACAGATTATCATTACAGGCATGTATTATTTCACGAAAAAAATCTCAGGCATGTTATTTCACAGGCAGTTTGTAATGAAGAAGCAGTATAAAGAGATATTGCTAATAATTAAAACAAAGTGCTGAAATAAACTGAAATGCCATAACTGAAACACCATAAACATGTCCATGAATGATAATAGTACTGAAGTAAACTACAAAGTGCTGATAATAACTAAAAAGTACTGATAAAAATAAAGAAATACTGATAAAAACTTGGAATGTTGGAGCATTTCCAAGTGTACAATAAAATGTCACTAAAAAATCAAATCACATCTCCTCATCACTATCCTCGTCATCACCAACATCAGCTCGACCAGCATGTCCTGAAGGACCAGCACCAGAAGTACCAGCGCCAGAGGGATGAGTAGGGGCGCCAGCATAGAACTCACCAACGTAGTCATGAGGTGCACGATACCAATCATAGGCGTTACCTGGCTGGAAGTAGGCATGGACAGCCTCATCCTCACAGCGGTAACCCAAAAAAGCTGGATCTCGAGGGATAGAACCGGCTGAATGACCAGTCTGAGCGAAACGAAGATCAGCCAAGGAGTTTGCCATCGCCTGATAACGGGTGACGTCGCTGAACTTACGCTCGCGAGTCATGTCCGTCATCGAGACGTGCAAAGCAGATAAATGCTGATGTATGCCCTCAAATGTCATGGCATATTGATGAGGTGGTGGAGAAGGTGCAGTAGGAGGAGCAGTAGGTGGAGCTGTAGCAGTCATGCTACGACGTGATAACTAAAGAAACTTGGGCTCAGGGTCCTGAGTACAAGTCGACAGATCGATATCGAAGCGCTGAAAGATGCGTGGGAGAATCATCACGTAAGAGAGATTTCTATCTCTTGCACGACAATGACCCATCATCTGAATCATGGTCTTAGGGGCAGAAAATGGAATCCCCTTAAGAATGTGGTACATGGCGGACAGCTCAAGAGAAGTCACATCATCCTTTGAAGTGGATTTAGGAAGGATAGTGGAATAGATGATGCGATGCAATTCATAGTTAAACAAGTTCAGGTTGTCAGCCTTGAACTTTCCAGAGCGTACTCTATCAGGTGCACAGAGTTCCGCTTTGAAACTTGCGAGTGTCGTGCCTTCGGGAAAGTCAAAATCAGTGATATCGACTAGCGGTTCACCTTCGTTAGGGATACCAAGGATCTCCGCTACGAGGCTATCATCGAAATTGATATCAATACCTCCAACACGTGTGCTCACATCGAAAGTGTCTAATATGAGATTGCAATAGAATAATCTAATGGCATTAGTTGCTATAGGGAAGCAGATTTTAACAAATAAGTGTAACCCTAATGCCTCAAATAAATGACGATGATGAGAAAAAATAGTCCATTTGACTGGAGCGCCTGTGCATATGGATCGCATAGAAAAATCACCATACCACAGTAGGGCTTGGTCGAGGGTTTGAAAAAAAAACCGTCGAACGCACCGTCGCTCGTTTGGACCGACAAAAAGAGTGAATCCGTATGTGGATGCGAAGATGACCCTTCCTCACTAGGGGTCGTCTTCTTCCTCTTAGATGGATTGAATTTAGGTGCCATATGTGCAAATTGGAATAAAAATGCACTAATTGAAAGGTGGAGAGAGATGGAGTTATACCTCACGAAATCAAGATATGTCGTAGAGAACGATGATCTCCGCACGATTCCAAATTTTGGAGAGATTTCACCACTTGGATTGGATGGAATAGGGTGGTGAAGAACTAGGGTTTTGATGCTCGGGTCGGCTGCTGCTGCTGTTTGAAATAGTTTGGAAGCAATGAAGAAGAAGGGCTGCCCGGGTTCTGTATATATAACCAGACACCCTCAACCGAACTCGGGCCGAATTCGGTCAGAGCTCTGGCCGAATTCGCCTAGGATTCTATAAAGTTGATTTTTGCCATTCTTTTTCATTGTCTCACTTCAAATATTTAATTCAAAGATTAGTTATTTTAGCCTTCAATTAACATAATTAATATTATTTTATGAATTAAATGTCGTTACACAGCGACTGTCTCAGATTAGCTGTAGGAGTACTGTCCCAGCTGACGGAGGTTCACCGAGGAACTCTTAAGTACCGCTTCGCTTCAACCGTAGTTGTGGTGACAGACAGACTCTTTATTGGCTTGTTTCTAACACATTTTTTGCATAATGGTATATAATCATAAAACAAAATCAATTAATATTATTGACGTCCAAAATTCCTAATTCTCGACGTAAATAATTGAAACGATCTTCCGCTAGAGGTTTAGTGAAGATGTCAGCTAGTTGATTTTTAGTATCTATGTACACAAGGTTTATATCTCCATTTTGATGATGATCTCTAAGAAAGTGATGTCGAATCTCGATATGTTTAGTACGAGAGTGACATACTGGATTTTTAGTCAAATTAATAGTGCTTGTGTTATCACAGAAAATGGGAATATGAGTGTAAAATAAATCATAGTCTTCTAGGGTTTGTTTCATCCACAAAATCTGAGCGCAACAACGTCCTGCGGCGATGTACTCAGCCTCTGTTGTTGATAGGGCTACAGAATTTTGCTTTTTACTAAACCAAGAGACTAAAGCTTTGCCTAAGAAATGACATGTGCCACTTGTACTTTTTCTATCAACTTTGCATCCAGCAAAATCTGCATCCGAATAACCAATAAGGTCAAAGGACTTAGTTTTGGGATACCACAAGCCAACAAAAGAAGTGCATTTAAGGTATCGAAAGATACGCTTAACTGCGGACAGATGTGATTCCTTTGGGTTAGCTTGAAAACGTGCACACAGTCAAACACTAAACATTATATCTGGACGACTAGCAGTTAAATAAAGTAAACTACCAATCATACCTCGATACTTACGTGTGTCGACTGGCTTGCCTTGTTCATCTGAATCAAGCTTTGTTGAAGTTGCCATTGGAGTGCCAATAGGTTTGACATTGTCCAGATCGAACTTCTTTAGCAAGTCTTTTGTGTACTTGGCTTGATTTATGAATGTCCCATTATCAGTTTGTTTGATTTGCAATCCGAGAAAGAATTTCAGCTCTCCCATCATGCTCATCTCAAACTCATTCTGTATACACTTAGAAAATTCTTGACACAGAGATTCATCAGTGGATCCAAATATAATATCATCAACATAGATTTGAATTAAAAGAAGCTTGCCATTAAAAGATTTAATAAACAGTGTAGTGTCAACCTTGCCTTTTGAAAAGCCGTTGTCAAGTAGAAAAGAGCTTAGACGATCATACCAAGCACGAGGGGCTTGTTTTAAACCGTATAGAGCTTTCTTCAACTTGAAAACATGATCTGGGTTTTTGAAATTCGTGAAACCTGGAGGTTGTGCTACAAAAACTTCTTCTTTTATAAAGCCATTTAGAAAATCACTCTTCACATCCATTTGAAAAAGTTTGAAATCATGAAAACATGCAAATGCACATAACATGCGAATGGATTCTAATCTCGCAACTGGGGCATAAGTCTCATCGTAGTCGATACTGTCACGCCCCAGAACCAGAATACTGGAGAGCGGGGGCAGACATAGCCAGCTACGTATAATGAAATGGAATCCACTCCACTATACAGTCACGGCTGTCTAGATATATGAGGGTTTATCTACAAGCCATCAGTCTCTTAAGGTCAATAACAAGCCTAGTGTCTCAATCACAAGCAAGTAAATAGAGTTACAAGATGTAAGATCACCAAATATACAATAGTAAGGCGTCCCAAACATTACATATCCAGCTGATCATGAAGCTAGTCGTTACAAAATGTGAGGACTAGCAAGAGTTTAGTCATACATGATCAACCCTAGGTTGCCAATCATGTTACAGCCCGTAGGCAGACAGTAAGTAAAAATGTACACGAGCTAACACTTGCTCGGCGGCTAAACGCCTCAAAAGAAATAATTTACAATAGAGTGGGAGAGCCAAAAATAACCCACTCGTTGCCAGAATTCCGTCTAGTGGTCACCATGTGGCTGGAGATTCGGTAGATCCTCTGGAGCTGCTCTGGTATCTGGCCATACAAAACCAGCTGGGTCAGACCCCAGAAAGAGCAAGTGCCACAAAGGAGTCTTCACTTAGGAACTAAAACCAGCAATCAGCACAAGAGTAATAATATAAAATAAAGACAACAATTAAGAAAAAATAGGGCAGGTGATATACGATGGGATAACCATGGGACTATTCAGATAACTAGGTTACAACCCGTAAACCAAACAAGGACCGGGGTTGTAACCTTTCGTCTGAACAGAACTTGGATTCTCCCACCATTTATCGGCAGGATAAATTAAGAAATCAGGACATGTAATAATCTTGTACAGAATCAAGACAAGAATAGACTGATAAACTTCATCCAACATTTCACGGCCAAGCAATAAGTACGGCTTGATACTTTAACTAACTAGGGTTATCACAAGCCTAATTACTAACAAGATGCAGCGAGATTATTCTACAGCCACAAGCCCTGCAGACCATCCAGGCTATCCGGACGCAATTAGAATTGAATTCAAGTGGGTACATCGTCCAGAAAATACATGTACTCTTAGGTGACTTAGAGGGTGCAACACATGACAGTGTGCTGGAAATGTGCCCTACTCGACGGCAGGCTACAGATCCCAAGTGGGGCGCCCAGATAACGGGATTGCCTGTAGCTGGGAAATCTCTTCATGACTACTGGATTTATTCTAGTTGTTAGCCGTAGTCGATTTCAGTGGGTACCCCTGACCGTGGTACTCAGGGATCCCCGTCCTAGACATGATGCAAGACAAGACGGGTTCATTTGTACAAGCACAATCGTCCATGGTGTCCAGGTCATTCAATCATGTCATGTCGTGTTAGCCGTCGCAACAGCATTTCGAGAAATATCATGTCAGGTTTATCATGTCCAGTGTACTTTGTCAGGAGTGTGCCACGGTGGGCCACTATCAAGAATTATCATGCCAAGTTATCATGTCAAATTTGTCAGGTCAAGTTATCATGTCAGGAGTGCACCACGGCGGGTCACCATCAAGTCATGTCATTATCAAGGAGGAAAGAAACTCGAGCAATTAAAATAATAATATAATATAAAATATATATTCTTGAAGCCAAGGAGAAACTCTACAACTTTCATGTTGGGAGTGGGAAGAAATTCTGACCACAATTCATGCAAATAAGACATTTAAATAATCAAAGTGGGACCCATGTGGTCCAAAAGTGGGAGAACAAACATGCGGTCAAAGAGAGTGGGAGGCCACCCATGCGGCCAGCCAAAGCTCATGCGGCCAGAAAATAACTGAAGGAGGGCCATGCGGCCAAGAGTAAATGCTAACAAGAAACATTCATGCAGTCAGAAAAGACAGAGAGTGGGAAGACAATAATTGCGAGCTTCCATTCAAACAAAGAAAAGGGGCACATGGCCACTCAAGTATAGTGGCCATGTGGGACCCAACAATAATTAATACATTAAACCCACGTGGCCAGCACACAATGGCAATTTGCCATGCGGCTCTGATTGCATGAAAATACAAACAAGTAACTAATATTAAATAATTATACAGCTACACTTGATTCATGCATTATAAATGATGCATATGCGGCTCCAGGCCTATCCCAAGGCCTATGCGGCCAACCTAGCAAGCCTTGCTAATGTAAGCAATTATTACACAGACTAATGCTATATAATATAATATATACTAAAGCTCATTAATCAGACCAATGAGACTTAATGCTTATATAATATATTATATACTAAAGCTCATTAGCTTTAGGAAATACAAATGACAATGCTCATAATATATAATATAATATATCTACTTGTAATTCATGCGGCCATGTTGCATTGGCTTAGCAAATGCAATGCCTAAATATACTTATAAGCCTATGCGGCCATGGCATTTAACTCCATGCAACCACCATGCGGCTAAAGAGTTAGCATGCAAGGCTAATACTGCACAAGCCATGCGGCTTGAATACTTACGTGCACAGCTGAAAGCAAGCCAATGAAAAAAAACAAATGCTAAAAGACAAAGCCTAATGCATGCAGATAATTATTAGTATATATAAGCAATGCAACTAAAGCTTGCATGCATTAATTTAACTCATGGCCTCTGCCATATGCGGCTCAATACTATCAGCATGCTCTTTTGCATGCAATTGCAAAAGCAAGCTAAGCCTTATGCGGCTCACATGGGTACTGATATCTTCCATTCTTAATGCATTAAATAATGACGCCTATGCGGCTGGCTGTAATCATTGCATTAAATAATGCAAGCAAAATAAATGTTGGCTGTTGCATTTATTAGGCCATGCAGCTGAGTGCAAAATGTCCATGCGGTTCAGCAAAATTTCATAGGTCAAATTTGGACCAAACGAGATTCTCTGCAACATGGGATCACCAACTTAGCAAAATATGCAAGTTTGATGGATCAAAATCCTGGAAACCGAAATTACCATAAAACTAGATCTACAAAAATTTAACCATGGAAAGAAAAAATGCCAAGTACTAAAGTGGGTTAGAAACTCATGAGAAAAACAATGGAACAATAAAAATGGGGTTCCTCCATGAAGCAAGATGCACTTGCCTAAGCTCTCCACTCTCTCCTGGTAGGTGAAGAGTAAAGATGGAGAAGAAGAAATGAGTAATGAGTAATAATGGAAGAGAGAGAGTGGGATAGATATTTATGGTGAGAGTGGTGGTAGGTGGGAGTGGTTCTCCACATAAAATCCAACCAAGCCAAACCCACTAAACCGAACCAAACCAAGCCAATGCCATGCCATGATGAACCATGCAAATGCAATATGCAAAAATAAAAATAAAAATTAAAAAAAATCCAAGGCTAACTAATTATGACAAACCAAAAATACGAGCCCGAAATACGTACACGTATTTCCAATACGTAATGCGAACTACGGGCATTACAGATACCTTCTTCTTGATTGTATCCTTGAGCTACGAGTCGAGCCTTATTACGAGTCACTAAACCATTCTCATTCAGTTTGTTTCGAAATACCCAACAGGTGCCAATGACCGGATGATCAATAGGCCTGGGAACAAGTTCCCAAACTTGATTCCGTTTAAATTGGTTTAATTCCTCTTGCATAACATCTATCCAAAAACTATCACTACATGCTTCATTAATAGTTTTGGGTTCTAGCTGTGAAATAAATGCAACACTAGAAATAATATCTCTACAGGATGTACGAGTACTTACTCCCTTGGTAATATCACCAATTACCAAATCCTTTGGATGATCAGCTGTAAATTTCAACCTTTTCGGTAAATTCTGAAGGTAGCTGGTTCCTGGATCTTCTCTAGGAGGTTCAGCTAGTGCAGAGTTTGGTTGAGAATCAGCTGGAGTTGAGCTTGGTACAGATGTATCTTCGTCATTGTCATCAATAGTCATTTGATTCAATTCATCAAAAGTGACATTGATTGACTCTTCGATGATCATGGTACGTCTGTTGAAGACTCTGTATCCTTTGCTCTTGGCCGCATAACCTAAAAATATACCTTCATCGGCCTTTTCATCAAATTTTCCCAAATTGTCTTTTGTATTAAGAATAAAACATTTACAACCAAAAATTCTAAAGTAAGAAACTGAGGGAATTCTATCAAACCATAACTCAAATGGAGTCTTCTTCGATTTGGGTCGAATTAGAACTCTATTGAGAACAAAGCAAGCTGTGTTGACAGCTTCAGCCCAGAAATATTTGGGTAGACTAAACTGGTTTAACATCACTCTGGCCATTTCGGTTAGAGTTCTGTTCTTACGTTCCACAACTCCATTTTGTTGTGGAGTCCTAGGGCAGGAGAACTCATGTATAAAACCATGTGTGTCACAAAATTGCTCAAAATCAGCATTCTTGAATTCGCCACCATGATCGCTTCTAATGCTAGTGATCATATAACCTTTTTCATTCTGAACTTTCTTGCAAAAGGCGACAAATTCGGATAATGCATCATTCTTGCGTGTCAAGAAATATACCCACGTGTATCTAGAGAAATCATCTACAATTACAAAAGCATAAAGTTTACCTCCGAGGTTAGCAACTCTGCTAGGACCAAATAAGTCCATATGAAGCAATTGTAGAGGTCTAGTAGTACATACTGCGTTTACTGACTTGAATGTGGATCTGGTAGCTTTGTTCCTTTCACATTGGCTGCATACCGAATCCTTCTTGAATGTAATGTCCGATAAACCGTGTACTAGCTTCTTTGTGGATAATCTTGATATTGTATCCATATTAGCGTGACCGAGTCTCATATGCCACAGATGACTCTCATCACTTTTGGCCATTAAGCATCTACCTGAAATGTTAGTTTCTTCTAACAAATAGAAAACATATATATTGTCTTCCCTGATACCTTCAAAGATAGTACTACCAGTTGAGCTATCAACTATAGTACATTTGTCTTTGCCAAAGTTGATGCCATAACCATGATCAGCTAGATGACTTATGCTGAGTAGGTTATGTTTCAACTCGGTAACCAGACAGACATCCTTAATCACAGGATAGGAAGACTTACCAACATCACCGATACCAATAATATACCCTTTCAAATTATTACCAAAGGAGACATAGCCTTCCTTCTTTTTCTTCGACAATGTTGCAAATAGGGTAGCATCACCGGTCATATGCCGTGAGCAACCGCTGTCGAGGATCCATTTGCTTCTAGCATGTGAAGGATGTTCCACCTACAAAACAGTTTGCAGATGAAACTTTTGGTACCCATTTCTTGTAGGGTCCTGAATTGTTAGCTTTAGGTATCCAAGCATAAATATTTAAATCAACAAGCTTTCTCATTCTACATGCAGATGATATATGACCAATGAGGCCACAATAATGACATTGTGCATGTCGAGTGTTGAAAGCTGAGTGGTGTGCATGGTTGGTAGGTTTGGGTTTTCTAGTATAGAAGAAAGCATACCTATAATCTTGTTTGGGCTTAACCTTTTGGGGTAAAGGTTTGATAGGGTTAGGTCTGACAATGTTTGGCTTGGGAATGTTCCGATTTTTTGGTAAGTGACACGTGTTAGGGAAGGAAGCAGTAGGCTCAGGCTGTTTTTCTAACCTAATTTCCAATCTTTTGGAAGTGTCATACAACTTAGTATAATCAGAAGTAAGTGATTCCATTCTAATTTGTGCACATCGAAGACTTTTCTTCTCTATAGAAAGTTCTTCCTTGAGTTGGTCAATAATTTTGTCTTTCTCTTCAGATGACTTGGTAGTCTCGTGTAATAAGAGCTTTATTGAAGAAAGCTCACCAGACTCACTAACATTATTTCTAACCTCAGCTAGTAGGTCGGTAAGTCTACCTATTTCACCTTTGTACTCTTTGAGTACCTTCTTAGAGGTCTGATACTTACTACACAGTTTCCTGTAATCAGTCATCAGGTCACTGAAGGCATCTCCTAATTGCTCAAAGGTGAAGTCATCATAAGTATCAACTACAGGTTTAGTAGGTACCTGATCGGATGCCATAAAGCATACGTTTGCAGCATCTTCTGATTGTTCGTCTTCTGAGTCGCTGGCTTCACTTTCATGCCATATGCTGGTGTTGGCATACTTCCGTGATGTTGATCTCTTCAGGTTTCCTTTTTCATACCTGTTGCTCTTCTTGCTTGATGATGAGTTTGTGGGACAATCCTTCTTCATGTGTCCCTTCTTCTTGCAACCATAGCAGACATCATCTTCTTGGTACCAGTTGTTGCTGTTGTTTTCTTTGACTCTCTTCTCATGTCTCATGAATCTTTTGAACTTTTTTGCTAGGAGTGCTTGATCTTCAGCGTCAGATCCACTGCTGTCTGAGTCATCTTCAGCAGCTTTTCTGTGCTGAGCCTTGAGGGCGATAGTCTTCTCCTTTGGTGCAGGCTCTTCAAAATCTTGTAGCTCCAGTTCATGAGTGAGTAGCTTACCCATGAGTACTTCGAGGGACATAGTTGTGAGGTCGTTTCCTTCAATGATTGCAGTAGCCTTTGGAATCCAGTTCTTGGTGAGAGCTCGCAGGAGTTTGCGAATCTTTTCATGGTTACTGTAATCTTTGCCTAGGGAAGACAAAGGATTTACAATATCCAAGAACCTCTCGAACATTTGTGTAACTGTTTCGTTGGGCTTCATTTTGAACGCCTCGTACTCTTGAGTAAGTCTGCTGACTTTAGATTCCTTGACTTGAGTCGTGCCTTCATGTGTGACTTCGAGTAGCTTCCATACTTCATTAGCCGTTGTGCAGATAGACACCCTGTTAAATTCAGTTCTGTCTAAAGCACAAAAAAGAGCAATAATGGCACGTGCGTCAAGACTGGCCCTTTTCTTTTCTTCCTCTGTATATCTGCTATGGGGTTTTTCAACTAAAACTCCATCAACATTTATACGAGGTGGCTTCTGATAGCCATCAAGAACAATGGACCATAAATCAAAGTCAAGAGATTTCAAGAAGAAACTCATCCGTGTTTTCCAATATGTATAATTCGTACCATCAAACAGTGGGGGTCTGTTTGTGGCCTGGCCTTCACTTGTGAATTTCACAGTTGCCATGTGTTGTGCTGTGATCTATATAACAGTTAATTAAAATGAATAAATAATTGCACTGTTACCTTTGTTTTACCTGTAACACCCGCTCTGATACCAATTGTAGGAACGAAATAGTAAAGCGTAATACTCTAGAGGGGGGGGGGGGTGAATAGAGTTGGCAGCGAAAAAATGCTAATTAAAAATGTTAGCAGCACAATCACAGAATATTAATCACAACTGAAATAATGTAAAGGCAAAGTTAAGAGAGCAAACACAAAGACAACGATATATACTGGTATCCCTCTGTTGAGGACTAATTCAGTCGGTAGAACTCTTGCTGCCAGTTGAATCCACTATTGGAAAAACTGCAAGTTTTCTTACGAAGTCCTTGTAACTTCTACAACGCGAGCTTTGATACGAAGAACTCGTCCAACTTCAAATGTGAAGAGGTATTCTTCAATCAAGCCTTCTGATTACAATCTCTCAGAAACTTCTAGACCGTACCGCACTGGCAAATTGACTAGAGGATTGTAACTGGCTTAGGATCTGAAATTGAAAGCTCTAGAAAACTCTTTGGAAGACTGAAAGCTTTAGATAGAGAGAAGATTGAAAGTGAATGAGTGAATTAAAATGATCGAAATCCTTCTCTATTTATAGGAGTTCCAAAGGCAGACTTCTGTCAGAATTCGGACAGAATTCGGGCAGAACTCTTTGAGCAAATCTCGATCAAATCCGCAACTGCAGGAGGACCAAGTTCCAAAGATTCAAAATCACAACGGCCACCAACCGAACTCTGGTCGAACTCTGGCCGAACTCGGTCCGAGTTCTGTCAGGGTTAAGTCAGGGTTTAGTTAGGGTTTTTGAAAAAGCTTTTGGTGATTTTTGAAAACCTTTTTGAAAACCTTTTTGTAAACCTTTTTGAGAGGTCGTTTTAAAAACATTTTGAACTCATTTAGGGATAGCCTATTTGCCAGTACGACTCGGTGTACAACATATTCCTAGACTCAAATAAAATGAAAATTACATTGCATAAGAAATTACAGACTCGAGTAGGCAAACAGATCTTCGGTCTTGAATGGAGTGGATAGCCAATCTTGATCATGTCCAAGAATCCGAGATGTCCCGACTAGCTTCGTATATCCAGACAAAATTTGATCAATTATTAAAATCAGGTTGACCATATGACCAATGGGCCAACACATATGCTATCACCTTCCCATGTTGCATAAGGACACATCCAAGTCCTTTACCTGACGCATCACAATATACTGTAAAACCTCCGGATCCAACTGACAATGTAAGAATAGGTGCTGATATCAACTTCTGCTTCAAAGTCTCAAATGATGCCTGATATTCTGTCGACCAAACGAATGGTACATCCTTCCGGGTCAAGCGGGTCATGGGTGCTGAAAGCCTTGCAAAGTCTGACACAAACCTTCTGTAATATCCTGCCAATCCCAAAAAACTCCGCACATCTGCTACGGTCTTGGGTACTGGCCAACTTTCTACTGCTTCTATCTTCTTGGGATCTACTGCTACTCCAGCTCCTGATATGATGTGACCCAAAAATGAAATGTGATCCGACCAAAACTCACACTTGCTGAGCTTAGCATACAACTGGTTCTCTCTCAGAAACTGCAACACTTTCCTGAGGTGGTCTTCATGCTCCTCTTCACTAGCAGAGTATACGAGAATGTCGTCGAGAAATACCACGACAAACTGATCTAAGTATGGCATAAAGATGCGATTCATCAAATCCATGAATATTGTTGGAGCATTGGTCAAACCAAACGGCATTACTAAGAATTCATAATGCCTATACTTCGACCTGAATGCTGTCTTGGGAATATCCTCCTTCCGAACCCTCACCTGATGGTACCCTGAACGAAGATCTATCTTAGAGAAAACTCTAGCTTTGCTCAACTGATCAAATAAGTCGTCGATCCTGGGTAATGGGTACTTGTTCTTCACTGTTGCCGCGTTAAGCTTCCTGTAGTCAATGTACAATCTGGATGACCCATCCTTTTTCCCCACAAGTACCACTGGTGCTGCCTTCGGCGATATGCCAGCTTGGATGAACTTCTTCTCCTTCAGTTCCTCTATGTGCTGATATACCTTGGCCTGCTCTGAATCCGCCATTCTGTAAACTTGATCTGATATCGGTTTAGTTCCTGGTGCCAATTCTATACTGAACTCAATATCTCTAACCGGTGGTAGACCTGGAAGTTCTTCAGGAAATACGTCTAGAAACTCTTCAACTACCTTCGGAATCTGAACTTCTTCCATTGCCGTTATTACTCCCTGCTCTTGTTGAGTTACCCCTGATCTGACTAAGGTGAACTGCTCCATGCCTGGAATATCAAAAGATACACTCCCTCTACGACAATCTATTGTCGCATGACTGTCTTTCAGCCAGTCCATGCCTAAGATAACGTCGAAATTTCCAACAGAAAATTCTATCAACCGGGCGGGTAAAGAATGCCCGTAAACTACAACGCTACATGCTAAAATAACTCTACTAACTCCTACGAGCCCGTTACCAGTGAGTATATTTAACCTCCCTGGCAATGCCTCGAACTCCATTCCTAGTCGTATCACAAATTGTGCAGATATAAATGAATGGGATGCTCCCGAATCAAAAAATACTACTGCGGGATATGAGGCGACGAGAATGTTACCTGCCACAACATCTTCCGATGCCAATGCCTCCTCCAAGGACAGAATGAATGCTTGCCCTCGACCTCCTTGCTGGTTTCCATGCTGCGGCCTAGTCTGATGCTGTTGCTGGCCCCTTCCTTGATGATGCTGGGGTGGTCTATGCTGGTGTTGCTGCATCGGCGGCCCCTGCTGCCGAAACATCTGAGCCTGCGGCATTAACGGACGTTGTGCCAACTGCCTTACTGCCACCGCTGGTCCTCGATACTGGCCTGCCCCTGGTGCTGGCAGAGCAGGAAACTGTTGCCCTGGTCCTCCTGACCTCGAATTCATAGGACATGTGGTAACCCGATGGTCTGGATTTCCACATATCAGACACAGTCCATTCAATGTCCGACACACATCTCTAGTGTGTCCCATCTTTCCACAATAAGTGCAGTCCGCCGGAGGTTGCTGGTTCTTCCTCTGTTGCTATTGCTGCTGCCTGGGTGGTGGTGCTGGTCCTCGTATCGCCATATCGTGGATACGAATGCCAGTGGATGGTGCTATTGTTCGGGGCGCTGCTCCCCCTCCTCCTTCAATCTGACTGTGGGATCTATTCTGACGCACAGTCCTTGTCGCAAGCCTCTGAATGGTGATCTCATGCCTTCGAGTTGCCGTCAATACTTCGTCAAAAGTTTGGTAATTGTGCCCCTCTATCAATTGCAAGAGTTCAAGATGAAACCCTTGCTGAAACCTCATGGCCCTCTGGCTCTCTGTTGCTACCATCTCTGGGGCGAATCTACTCAATCTGCAGAACTCCGCTGCATAAGCATCTACAGTCTTGCCGGCCTGCCTGAGGTTGATAAACTTCTGTTGTAGCTCAAACCGTGCCACAACTCCATAGTACTTGGTCTTGAATCTTACAGTGAAATTGTCCCAAGCCACAGGACGTCTGATGCCCACTTCCTCTAATTCCCACCAATCACGTGCGAGATCCTGAAGTAACAACTTCACTAGATCCACACGTTCTTCTGCCGGTACCTTAGCTGCTGTCAGAATAGCCTCAATATCCTTAAGCCATGCATCTGCTGATATGGCATCCTCCGTGCCCTCGAAACGGCGGGGGTTGTACTTGCAAAACCTGGCTGATGCTCCTGAATCAGTCCTCATTCCTCTTTCCAAAGCCGTCTCCAATCCTTGGTTGAGCAACACATTCTGCTCTTGTAGCTGAGTGTGCATGCGCTGCTGGGCCAACATCTGATGTTGCTGAGTAGCCATCATTCCTCTCATGATCTCCAGAAGGGCTGGTGTGTCCACTTGGGTAGGTGGAACTATGGATGGTATTAGAACTTCCGGATACTGCGGTTCAGCTGCTGGTTCTACTATCACTTCTTCTTGGATAGTCTCCTGAGGTGAGACTGGCCCTTGTTGCTGACCAACCTGGTCATGTTGCCCATGTTGCCCCTGTTATTGTCCAACTCTGACCGATACGGACGAAGTGCCCCTAAGAAAAGGGACAAGAGAACAATTAAACAACCGGACATGAAGGATCAATGAAGTCAAAGGATACTGGAATGTCAAGCAAGGGTTGAGAATAACGAATCATGAGATCAAGGGGGAACACGTGTGATTGAGACATCCTATAAATCAAAACACCCCACAAGTCTGAAATCAGACCTGCATGGGCCACCACTAAAACCTTGTCACGTCCCAGAACCAGAATACTGGAGAGCGGAGGAATGACTCAGCCAGCTACGTATTACGGGTAGATGAATACCGTATAATACGATCAATGCTGTCTAACCAGACGAGGGGGTGCATACTACATGAAAGTCTTACTATGGTCACTTCACATCTATTGTCTCAATCATTCAAACAAGAAGCAAAAATAGAGAACATGTAAGATAAAGCAGTAAGGCGTCCCAAACGCTTAGTCAAAATGTTCTTGAGATCTGGCTTTACAAAACATAGCCAGATGGTATAGTAACATATACACAATTGTTATCAGCTGCAGTCTGACTTAATTACAATTATGTAAAAGTAAGTGCAAGACAATCCGACTAACATGTCGGTGCCAAACGGCTAAGTATGAAGTAAATAACAAAACGAGCGGGGAAGTAAGAAACCCACTCGAGTCCTCCTGCGATCATTCCTCTAGTATTGACCATCTTGGAGGTGGAAGTAAGCTGAGTCCTCGGGAACCGGCTCTAAATCTGGCCATGCAAAACCAGAGAGGTTAGACCTCTAATAGCAAGTACCACAAGGAAGCACGATATGAAGGATTAAACCAGTAAGTAAGAGAATATAATAATAGATCTCTGCTTTCCACTAGGATTCACATAACATCACGACACTTCGAACCAACCTCCCAACCAAACAAGGACAGAAGTTGGCCCGTCATGTCCTGACATTCTGATCATCTCAGTTGGGCAACAGAGTAGGTACAGTACACAAACAAATCATCTTGAACGGCCAATCAACTCCTACGGCTTGCTATTGTGAGTCCCAAGTTATCCTGGACTTACACAAATAGGGATTCCTCAGTTCTTACTATGTGCGAGCAAGACTAGTCTATCCAGTCAATCAATTACGCCAATCATGAATTAGACGAGTCCCAGCGGGACGCCCGTCATCAATATACAATATACAATAATAATATAAGCAGATACCGTTCCCTGCCCGTGTGGCAGGTTTACAGTATCTGTGGAAACCAGCCGGCCTGTCGGGCACTACTAGTCCCAAGAGGGCTGCCATATAAGAACTCAGGGATCCATTCTCTCCATACAATCATTATTTTATTTAACTTAATAGTCTCTACGTTGAGTAAAATTCCATGCCGTGGATCATGGTCATTCAAATGAGTACTTTCGTACGGGGTACGATATGCGCAACTCTACAACGATACCTGTGCGGCTAGGTTGTAGGTCTTATATAGCGTAATGGAACAATCAAATCTAACCACGGATTAATCATGCCTTGACCATAAAGTACACATGCTGCTTTGTAGAAAAATAAATAGATTGAAGCCTGCATATGCCTGTATGTCAATATTCGGGATCGGCTAATCGATTACAATAGTTCATTACATGAACGTGTCTCATTCATTTAATTCAATAAGACGACTAGCCAGTCTCTTAGTTCCAACTAGGAACGCATGATCAATTTTAGTCAAGATAACCATTATTATCAATGGTGACAAGGCATGAAAGTCAATTAGTATTAAATGGGGTCGAGTCTATAACTTCCTCAGGGTTAAGTTCCAGTCTTACTGGGTATCCATAAACCAATCAAGACACAGGGCACATTCTACATAACCATATATATTAAAAATATTAACATGCCAAGATTATTGAGTTCATAAAAAGGGCGTAAGGATATAATAGAAGAATTATTATGCCACCATTAAATGAATAAATTATAGAACAAATAGAAACACCCAGGTCAGGAAGTCACGCCAACAAGTCTATGCTAAGGCCAACAAGTCACGCCAAGTCTAGTAGGTAGGAGTGAGCGTATAAACAGCGTGAGCGTGAAAAGTGGTTCATGTTGGCACGCACAGCGTGAGCGTGAAGGGTAATTAACGCACTCATAACGTGAGCATGAAAAGTAACTCACGCACGCACAGCGTGAGCGTATGAGCGTGAAAAGCGTGATAAGAAATTCACGCACGCACAGCGTGAGCGTGATAAGAAATCCACGTACGCACAGCGTGTGCGTGATAAGAAATCCACGCACGCACGCAAAGACGTGAGCGTGACTCAAAATTCACGCTGACACGTAAGAACGTGAGCGTGACTAAAAATTCATGCACGCACGTAAAGACGTGAGCGTGACTAAAAATCCACGCTAACACGTAAGACGTGTGCGTGACTAAAAATTCACGCTGGCACGTAAGAACGTGAGCGTGACTAAAAATTCACGCTAACACGTAAAGACGTGTGCGTGACTAAAAATTCAAGCTAACACGTAAAGACGTGTGCGTGACTAAAAATTTACGCTAACACGTAAAGACGTGAGCGTGACTAAATCTCCCGAACTCCAATCTTATGGAGCCTTCGTTCCAAGCCAGAGATGAGGTTCCATGGTTCAGAATGGTGTGGAATGAGAAACTCTGCCACACGAACCATCTATTCCGAAAAGCACGCCAGTTTGGTGGATCAAAACCCATGAACAACCGAGAATACAACAACTTAGATCTAGAAGAAACAAGCCAAAGAAAACAAAAATGCTAAGTAGTAAACTCTCTTAGAATCACAAGAGGAAGACAAATGAACCATAAAAATGGGTGAAGGAGAAGCAAGATGTACTTGCCTTCTCCTGGTAGGTGGAAGAGAGTGGTAAGGAAGAAGAAGAAGTAATGGTGAAGGAGAGTTATGAGGAGAGAGAAGGGGATGGGGGCTTTAAATGGAAGGGTGGTGGTAGGTGGGGGTTTGTGGGGGTTCGGTTCATGTGAACCACCATGAACCCGAAAAACCCTCCTAGGCCGAACCTAAAAGCAAGACTAAAAGCAGAGAATAACAGCAGGAAATAAAATGCAGGAATAAAATTGCAGGAAATAAAATGCAGATAATTAATTAACATGAAATTAAAGGAATTTAAATACAGGATGATACATGATAAATATTAAATAAATATATATATGAGTTGTACATATATAAAAATACGCATTCTGAGAACGGAGAGTGACATCTCCACCTTCTTGGGCTAGCCCCAAGTAAACTTTGCAGTGCCCTTAGAAAAAGCCTACACGTAATGGCAGTTCCAACAAAGAAGATTGTGTTTACCCAGCATTTCTTATCATGCTTGTAACATAAATTCATCTGTTTTAGGAAATTGCTAAAGGCAACACACAATGTGATAGGAGCTATCACATATCACATACTAGGGGACAACACACTTAAGTTAAGAATTGGTAGGTGGGAACACAATTTATTAGGAGGTAATATAACCTTTCAAACACCCAAACTCATATTCCCTCTTCCTCTTGTAACCTCTTCACCTCTCTAAAAATCATTATATATATATATATATATATATATATATATATATATATTTTTTTTTCTTTTTCTAACGCGTGCGGGCTCAGTATAATCGTGTGTCCCACGCACACGATTCTTGGCATATCGTATGGAACGACTTTTGGAGTGCGGACGTAGTCCGTTGGCCTTGTCATCATCGCCGTGCACACGTACCCCGCGCACCCCGCGCGCTCCAGAGCTCCGCTCGGCAGCACACCGTCTTTCGACGACAGTTACTCAACACCTCGCTTTGCCCACGACGCCGAAGAGACGCCCTCGACGACTAAGGGTGACCGCCCGTACGACGGCCACTGATTCCTTGTCGCCTGCGACTATCGATTCCGTCCAGCCGCCCGTTCTATGCGTACGACGCGCATATTGGCGACGATCGCCGACGCCCTTACGATCGAGCATGCGATCGTTTATGGCGGACGTCTTCTCGTCGCCCTCAGCAGCGCCGCACGACGGGCCGCGAAGTCGGCCTGTCGCTTATACCCGTGGGCGAATGGTGCCGATTCCCCGATTTGTCGCACGACTACCGTGCACTGAGTTTGCTACACGGACGCCTCATTCTGCCCCACGCAGGCTCAGTTCGTAGCCCTATATCGTATATATATATATATATATATATATATATATATATATATATATATATATATATATATATATATATTCTACTATATAATAGGAAAACTTAGATGGTGAAACTTTTGAATTCCGAAAATATCCTTACATACTTATACTAATTAAAAATTGTTCATTAATTTTAATAAGGACAACTTAGTAATTAGGAAGACTACCCTTTGGTCTTCCTAAAGAGTCTTCTTAAACTAATTAAGAAATGTTAAAATACGTGCAAGGCACGTGCACATATGCTAGTATATATATATATATATATATATATATATATATATATATATATATATATATATATATATATATATATATATATATATGTGGAACATGGTAAATTGTTTCTGGAATCTCTTCCACTGGAATTCGAACTCCTGACCACTCGGGTCGCATGCATCTCTTAACCACTAGGCTAGAGATCATCTGCATTATATATATATATATATATATATATATTTTATATATATATATATATATATATATATATATATATATATATATATATATATATATATATATATATATATATATATATATATATTGGGGAGGAGGGGGCAGCCATCATAGTAGCGTCTGGGCCTGGGCTTTAAAACGGCGAAGAAGAGTGGTCCTGGGCGCTCAACAGCGCTGGCCTCTTCTCAGTTGCCTCTACTTGGCAGGTCGTCTGTAATAGCCACATAATAAAATATTGCTTTTACTGTCTATTTCTCTATATTATATTTGTTAATAAACTTTTTTCAGTGTTATGCTCTAATTAATTTTCTAATAACAATATAAACAACAAATGATAATAATAATAATAATAATAATAATAATAATAATAATAATAATAATAATGATGAAATTTTCTTAATTAAACAAATTTTATAAAAAAATAAAAAATAAAATTTTTTTGCATTGAAATCTCTAAACAAATTGAAAATTTCATAGATAAGAGAATGCCACCTCATAAGCCATATGGCAACAAGAAGAACTAGGTGTCCTTCTCCTAGGACATGCGGCATTGGTCATGCCACATGTCTACTAGTATGAAGGAAAACTCTTTCCATGTGACACATCACCCTTTCCCTCTTCTTCATTTATTCATCTTCTTCCTCTATTTCTCCATTCTTCTTCATTTCCCTTCTCCACTCTATCTCTCCCTCCTTTTTTGCTACTGCTACTGCTGCTACATACTGCTACTACTGTTGCTGCTGCTACCGCTGCGGCTACCGCTGTCGCCGATCGTCGGCCACACCACCGCCGCCGGTCACGCCGTCGCCGGCCACCTCTCTCCAGCACCACTTCCTTCTCCTCCTCCCCTTCTACTTCTCAAAACATAGGTAAAAACCCCCCATTTCTTTTTTCTTTTTCTTTCAATTTCAAATTTAGGTTATATATAATTCAAACTTTTGATTTGGGTTATATTAGGAAAAGTTGGGAGAACAACTAGGTCTTCATCAACCAAGGCAAGCCCTCCTTCCCTCTTTCTCTTGAAATTTGCTTTCTAATTTTCTTGAGTTAATATAGTTTAGTTATAATTCTAAAATTTATGCAAATTCATGATAAATCCAACTTTATGAGAAATGTAATATGGATTTAGGCATAAAATTTAGTAGAAATCTACTTATGGATACAATAATGTATGTATATATAAATTAGACACAAAGTGTAGGACACAACATGAATGAACACTTCGAATCTAAATTTTGTTGAGAATAATGCAGGACTATAACCCATGAAATATATATATATATATATATATATATATATATATATATATATATATATATATATATATATATATATATATATATATATATATTTATATATATATATATATATGTGTGTGTGTGTGTGTGTGTGTGTGTGTGTGTGTGTGTGGGGTATTAACACCTACATGTATGAATACATACACTTATACCTTGACATATTGTGTGGACATGAACACATGAATTTATATTACCATGGACTCTTATAAGTCTTGGATCAATTTAGGAAACTCAACTTATACATTTTAAGGCAAATCTATATGGATTTTATTTTCCTAGTTTGATATGTATATACTTGGGTTAGTGTTGAATGTGAAAAATTGAAGAGTTATCAAATTAACATATTAATTCAATTCTGTCCACAGTAAAAAAATTATACTTAATTATCATGTTTTAGCATGTTTAACTAGTTAAATATGTGCTTAAAGGTACTCATATGTTAGGGTAACCTCACACTTATAAATTTTTCTTATTAAATCTCATTTTGCATCTCCAAGAGCCAAAATATGGTACAAAGTAAATACGAGTTGAATTGAATAATTAGATTTACTATGTGATTAATATTAAGCAATCACTACAAAGCATATGATATTTAGAGTGTGTGATGTCGTCATTGTGATACTAATAATTTTATTTTTCTTGAAACTTGGATACGTTTAGTGTTGGGAACGAAGCACGGAAACCGTTCCCCTAAACCAGAAAGTCCTGCGAGAGAACCGAGCAAAAGTACACAAACCAAAAATGCCAAACACAATCGCAAACACAAAGATTTTTGACGTGGAAAACCCTTGCGGAAAAAACCACGGGACGATCGGAGTCCAACCCTGAAGAACCTCCACTAATGGAATAAAGAGAATACATCCTCTACAAGCTCCTCCCGATCCAACACGGATCACCACAACTCACTTGAAAGAAGAAATTTTTTGATTACGGACTCCGAAGAACAAGAGATGCTAAAAAATTATTCGAAGCAATCTCTCCTTCACAATAGTCCTTAATCCTCTCTCTCTCAAAAATTGTAAAGCACTCTTGTTTTGAGATGATTTTACAACTAGCATGCATCACCCTTTTATAAGCCCTTGGTAATCCATACATGGAAGGCCAATATATATGGAAACTTCTAATATGCATCAATCATATATTTAATGGAAATCCGATCATAATTGGCTTGCCATAATTGGAAACCCAATAATATGGAAAGCTACTATATGAAGGGTCCAATCATAAATATATGATCAAAGTAAATATGGAAATCCAATCATATATTTTATTACCATATACGTTCCAAAATAGGATCCATGCACTCCCCGAGCTTCTTCGACACACGGATGGCGCTCGTCGCTCTCCGGGGTATTCTCCACATAAGTTGGGAACCCCACCCACTCCAACAAATCTTTCCCTTCACAACTAGATGGAGGAACTCGTCATCCCGACAATCCGCCTGCAGTACTCAAACTTCTCCCTTGGTAGAACCTTCGTGAGCATGTCCGCTCCATTGTCATCAGTATGAACCTTCTCAAGCATCGCATCCTTCTTCTCAACCACATCTCGTATCCAATGATACCGGGTCTCAATGTGCTTGGACCGACTATAAAATGTCTGGTTCTTCACAAGGTTAATAGCACTCTGACTGTCGCAAAGCAAAGTATACTACTAGCTCTTGCTTCAGCCCTATTTCCTACAACAGCTTTTTCATCTACAGTAACTCCTTGTAAGCCTCCGTCGCCGCAATATACTCTGTCTCTGTCGTCGACAAGGCAACACACTTCTGCAACCGCGACTGTCTCGATACCGCTCCTCCAGCAAACATCATCACATAGCCCGAAGTCGATCGCCTCGTGTCTACATCTCCAGCCATATCAGCGTCGGTATACCCAACCAGCTTTGGCTCGTCACCACCAAAAGAAAGTCTCCAATCAGCAGTGCCCTGAAGTTATCGTAGAATCCACTTGACCGCACTCTAATGTACCCTTCCAGGATTTGAAAGGTACCTGCTAACTGTGCCAACTGCATGAGCAATGTCTGGCCTCGTACACACCATAGCATACATAAGGCTTCCCACAGCTGAGGCATATGGAACCTGCTCTATATCTTTTTTTCCGTCCTCGGTAGATGGACACTGCTCCTCAGTGAACTTAAATTGGGCCGCAAGGGGGCAACTTACTTTCTTCGACCCGTCCATCCCGAAACGCTGAAGTACTCGGTAAATGTACTTCTTTTGGGACAAGTATAGCAGCTTGGACTCTCTCTCTCGGCTGATCTCCTTCCCAAGAATAGTCTTTGCTACACCTAAATCTTTCATAGAGAAGGTCGTGCCCAGTTGGCGCTTCAACTCCGCTATCCTAGTGGCATTCCGATCCACTAATAGCATATCATCTACATAGAGTAATAAAATAATAAAATTATCATCGACAAAATACCTCACAAATATATAATGATCCGACGTCGTCCGTGTATAGCCATGCTCCCCCATAAACAACTCGAACTTCCTGTACCACTGCCTAGGAGCCTGCTTCAGACCATACAAGCTCTTGCTCAACCGGCATACCAAATGTGACTTACCTTTCTCACAGAATTCCTCTGGCTGCTCCATGTATAACTCCTCCTCAAGATCACCGTGGAGGAATATCGTCTTCACGTCCATCTTCTCGACCTCCAAGTCGAGACTGGCTGCCAATGCTAGCACCACCCGAATAGATGAATGCTTGACGACAGGCAAAAAGATCTCATCATAATCCATGCCTTTTCGCTGACCGTAGCCTTTAACTACCAGCCTCGCTTTGTATCGAGGGCGAGTAGCATCATCCGTCTGCTTCACTCTAAACATCCATCGATTCTTCAAAGCCTTCTTTCCCTTTGGCAATCACACCAGCTCATAAATGGAATTGGTGTCTAAGGAACTCATCTCCTCCTGTATAGCCTCCATCTACTCCTGCCTGTGTTAGTCTTCCATAGCCTCTGTAAAACTTTTGGGCTCTCTTCCGCCAGTCAATAGCACATACGCACCCGGTGAGTATCTCATAGATGGTCAACGCTCTCTGTCGCTCCTTCTCAGTGGAGCCACTGATGCTGGCTGTATACCAATAGCCTCCTCCTCTTCAGGAACCGCCTCTCCGGCATGCTCATCCTACTGAGGGACACCCTGACCACCATCAGCTGGCTGATGATCAAGGTTGGGAGCAACTCCATGTACTGGCTCCTCCATAATTGGATCCTATGCGATGTCCTCTGGAAACTGCTCGAAGCGAAATGACTCTAACTCAGTATAACACCCACGTTTTGAAATAAAGGTATTTAAGTCATTTTAGCCATTTTAGTCATTTTGTGATTTTCTAGATATTTTTGGCTTGTGTTTGTTTTAGCATTTGGTTTAACCTTAGAAAATCCATATTAGAGACTAACCAAGACATATGATGATCATCTAGCTAATTAGAATTTATTTTAGGCTTTGGTTCAACTTAGAAGGCCATTTGACCATTTTTAGGCTATTTAATTAATTGGCCTTTTTAGCCTTTCTGTTAATGGGCTTAACTCAACTTAGATGGAGAAGAGGGGCCCATGAACCAACCCTAACCCTAGAGGGACTAGTATGGCTGGCCAAAACAGGAAACCCCCCTCCCTATATAAGCATTGCATTAGTTTTGACACCCCCTTTACAAAACCCTAGTTTCCAGCTCTCAAAAACCCTAACTTTCTCATCCGACCTCCGTTTCACCTCAAACGAAGTGCATTGTGATCATGGGAAGGAGGAGAACTTTCTAGAGCATTGCTAGCAAGGAGTTGGAGACGTTTGCTCGGTGGAAACTGGTCGTCTCATTGATCGAAGAGTCAGTTTCATTGGTATTTCAACTCTCAATAGGTAAACACCTAAACACTATAGTTTCTCCTGATTTTTCTTCATGGTAGCATGCATCTAGGTACCCTAGACCCACCCATGAAGTTTGGTGAGATTTCGTGTCTGTTTGATAGGCGTGTCGGACGCGTATCGGATTAGGGTTTAGCGTGTTTGATGATTTATCTCTTAGAATTCAATACTGTTATTATTGCAAACTAATTACATGATCCTGTAGGCCTTTAGATGTAGATTATATATATATAAATTTTATTTGGTTTTTGTGTCGTATCGTGTCCCAAAATTGGGTCGGACATGCAGCACGAGACTGCGTCTTGATGCCCTGCTGCTGCCGTGTTCGTTCTCGATGGACACGACGACGACACGCAAAACTTGGTGAGTGGGTAGGGGCCATGTCTGACATGATGCCCATAAAATTTGGTGGGGTTTCGTGGAGAATCGAGGAAGAAATCTACGTAGCACTGATTTCGGCCTGTCGCGCGCGCGTCAGTTTACGGCGTCCGATACGCGCGTCGTGCGACTCGGACACGTGTCGTGCAGCCAGTGCAGACACGTGGGCTTGTAGCCCTATAGGTGGGCTACATATAGGAGCAAACACGTGTCATAATTCGTTCTGTGTCGAGCCCTAGGTCGCGTGACACGCGTGCACGAGGACTGGGTTCCAGTCTTGATACACGAGTATTCTGGACACTTCGTGTCCTAATACTTGGACACAACTGCACCTAAAGTTCATGTTCACACACGTGACACGTTACCAACCACTGGTTTCGAATATTATTAGGTTTTCGAGGGTTTTAGGTCATGATTAGGCATTGTGTTGTGTATCAGGTTTTTAGGTCCCAGTTTTCCTGTTTCAGTTTTTTTTGTTGATATGTTTCCATCAGTTTTCGATGTTAAATTCTGTATATGTCGACCTACAGGTCCTAGATAACCATATCTATGAGATGCCTATTAGTTTGCATTATGGAGAGGACTGGGTTCGAGTTTGGGTTAGCCATAGGTACTCAGGTAGGTTTCAGTTCCCTGTTTTAGTTTTTAGTTCAGTTTTCCCCTTTACTGTTTAGTATTTTTGTTCAGTTTTTGAATGATAATTTCTGTTTAACCCAACATACAGATCCTGTATGATCCTACCTAGAGGAGTATCTACTAGTTGCATAATGGATAGGCTATGTTCGAGTTGGATTAGACATAGAGTATTCAGGTTGTACCTAGATGGGTATCAAAAGAGATAGGTAAATATTCCTATAACTGAGATTTAGATGGGTAGGTTGATCTTGATTGGGATTAATTCCAGTAATGCCAAGATCAGTTGGCTGTTAGTTAGGAATTTGGTATCACCAAGTTAGTTAGTTGTTAGCAAGAATTGTAATGTCCAGTTTAGTTAAATTGATTAAGTTAAGGGCTGTTGTTGGAGTTAGAATAGAAATCTGAATTTTTGAGATGTATATATGAATGGGTGTTGTGGATTGAGGGAAATAGGAATAAAGCGAAGAAATTGCAGCAGCAATGGTATGCTGCATAGCAGCAGTGACTGTAGTAACAGTAGGCTTGGCCTAGTACATGTATTCAAGTATGTGGATGCATTGGGTCGAGCTGTGAGAAATTAGGATTGAGATTTCCTTATTTTTCTAAACTAGAAATTTTTCTAAGAGATACCCTAATCTAGAGTTTTGGTAGAGGTTAGTCTAAGGTATAGATATTAGATATAGGGTATTATGAGTTAAGGTATTTTGTGAATTACATTGGTTGTTAGGATTAGGTTTCTTGGACCTAAGATAACACCAACTCAATACCCAAAATCAACTCTAGGACTAGTATTGACCTAAAATTGACTTGTAGACTAGTTGACCAAACTTTGACCTAGTTTGACTAGTCTGGTTGACCAAAGTTGACCCAAGGTTGACTTTGACTTAGATTGACCCAAATCATGTAGAATTTGCATTGAAGGCTTTCCTTATGATATTTTAGACTGTATTATGACATGTGGTTGTTTTAAATAGGATCTTATTACTCCAGTCCAGTCACTTTTCATCATCAGCAGTTCGGATTGCCAGACGAGTACATTCTCTGATCTTTTCATGCTTTTTTGGATATATACTCTTGTTATAGACTAGTATACTTGATGCTGACACGACGTTCACACGGATCAGTACCCTCTGGATCTTTTCATGCGATGTTATCCCCTCGGATACATCGAGTATGTCATGTTCATGTACTTTATCATGGTCATCATGTACTCCATGTATTCACATTTATCCATATATACTCATATGTTATTCATGTACACTCATGACCATATGAGTTCCATGTATACAGTAGTTGTTATCCATGTGCAATAACATAACTTGCTTTGATCCTTGTGTATTGGTTGGGGGCAGGGAGAGTGTAGTTAGTTATGTGATCATTATCCCCAGTAGGTATCCATGTGCATTCCATAGCTGTATCCATGTGCAACCCAAGTTGTTTACATAACCAATTCATGCTCTGATTCACGTAGAAGGTTACATTCTTTATTTATCATATTATATCTCAGTTATATCTTCTCTCTGATTGATTTCTCTTTACAGCGATTCATGTATAGTTTTCTATAGCTTGCTTTATATGTCCATTCTTGATATGAACTGTTGTGAGAGATATGTGCTCGTTCCGTCCTGACTGGGCATGTTGAAAATTTTACAGGTGATGATGAGGAGTACTGTCCTACTTATTATGGCATTGGCTTAGATGACACTGGCGATGTGGACCCACAGGAGGATCCCACAGTCGCTGAGGACTTGTCCATAGTCTAGCTGAGACTTAGTACTTTATTTGTATTTTCTGTTTGAGACGTTATGAGTTGTACTTGAGATTATTTCTGGTGGTTTACACCTAGACTTTTATTGTGACTCTCTTGAGATTCTTCTTCTATTCCATCTTTAGTATTGTGATTGAGTTACTTATTATTTTACTCTCTATTCATAGCTTATTTAGATTGTGTTAGATATGGTGACTCAGGATAGCATTCTACCGTCGACACTGCAGCGTAGGCTGGGCGTTCGTTACTTCTCGTGCCCTTACACTGGGTGCGGGTCGTGACACTCAGGAAATTTCTCAGCCTCAGAAGGCGTCTCGAAATCCTGAGTGTTGGTCATGGTCTGATCTTCGACGAATACCATGTCCCTGCTTCTGTAGAGCTTTCTTCCCATCGGGTCGTAGAGTCTATAGCTAAACTCATTCCGACCGTAACCGACAAAGATGCTTCGCCTTATATTCGGCTCAAGTTTGGTCCTCTCGTCCTTCGGTACATGTACGAAAGCCTTACAGCCAAACACTTGCAGGTGATTGTATGACAACTTTTTGCCGTACCATACTTTGTCAGGCACATCACCCTGCAAAGGAGCACTAGGAGATAAATTAATAACAGAAGCAGCTGTGAGAAGAGCCTCACCCCAATAACTGCCTGACAAGTTTGCTTCTGACAGCAAATACCGTACCCTCTCCATCAGTGTCCTGTTCATGCGCTCTGCTACACCATTGAGCTGAGGTGTCTTGGGCGGAGTCTTCTGGTGTCGTATCTCCTGCTCTCTGCAATAAGCATCAAAGGGACCAATGTATTCGCCGTCGTTGTCGGACCGAACACACAATAACTTCTTGCCCGTCTCTCTTTCAACTGAAGCCTGGAACTCTTTGAAAGTAGGTAGCACCTGATCCTTGGTCTTTAAAGCATAGACCCAAACCTTCCTAGAACAGTCATCAATAAAAGTTACAAAGTAAGAAGCACCACCGATAGATTTTACCTTCATAGGACCGCAGACATCTGAGTGAATCAACTCGAGCGACGCCGGCTTCCTTGAACTTGGGTGACTTTGGAAAGACACCCTATTTTGCTTTCCAGCTAAGCAGTGCATGCACTTCCCAGCTTTGTAGTCTTGAGCCCTGGAATCACCTTTCTGTTTACCAAGTAGCTCATCCCCTTCTCGCTGATATAGCCAAGTCGCCTGTGCCACAACTCGGTAGACGCATCACTGACTGCGTTCACCTCGTGTGCCCCCTGTGCGCTCCCCTCCATATAGTAGAGACCGAACTTCTTGCTTCCTCTGGCAATCACCATCGAACCTCTGGAAAGCTTCTACTGACTATTTCCGAAGAGACTGAAGAATCCCTCGTCATCCAACCTTCCAACCGATACTAGGTTGAAACGGATATCAGGGACATGACGAACATCTTTGAGAACAAGAACTGCACCCATCTTCTTCCTCAAATGCACATATCTAACGGCAACCGCCTTCGACATATCTCCATTGTCCATCTTCAACACTCCATAGTCGCCTGTCGTGTAAGTGGCAAATAGTACCCTGTTGTGAGATACATGCGCTGAAGCCCATGAGTCCACCAGCCAAGAATTGTTATCGCAGGCGAGGTTTATGACAACCTCATTACCTACGACGATCACATCGCTTCCATGTATCGAATCCGCCGCTGTAGTGTTCTCATCTTGCTTCCCCTTTTCGTCCTTCTTCTCTCTCTTCCAAACGAAACAATTCCGCTTGATGTGGCCCTTCATGCCACAGTGGTAACACTCCGAGTCCTCGTACCGACCCTTGGACTTTTTTCTGCTTTTGTCTCTGCCACCACCTGGACCCCTGCTTTTACCCCTTCCGTGACTCTCTGAAACTAGTGCATGTAGATGAAGTGCCCTGAGAACGTCTCCGCATCTTTTCATTCAGTACCCCGCTCTTGGCAAACTCCAGACTGACCACGCCTTCCGGAGTAGAAGCGATCATAGATACTCGTACGGTCTCCCACGAGTCTGGCAATGTACATAGCAACCAAAGTCCTTGAACTTCGTCGTCGAACTTGACTCCCATCGAGGATAGCTGGTCTACCATGCCCTGAAACTCACTCAAGTGATCCGTAATGGATGTCCCATCTTTGTACCGCAGACCCATCATCGTCCGGATCAGGAACAACTTGTTTACCCCGGTCTTCTTCGCGTACAAAGATTCCAGCTTATCCTATAACGTCTTCGCGTGCTCAATATTGGTAACGTGGTTGTACACGTTCTCGTCAATGAACTGTCGCATGTACCCACACACCTGTATATGCTCGAAGTTCCAGTCCTTATCGGATTTGTCACTGGGCTTCTCGGATGCAAATACTGAAAGATGTAGCTTCTTGACGAACAACAAATCCTTCATCTTGCTCCGCCAATAATGGTAATTGATACTGTTCAGGTTTACCATGCGCACCGGCTTTGCGTCCATCTCTGCTTCCTGGTTTGACTGTCAACTCCTGACACTTTTTTGAACCCGAAGCTCTGATACAACTCTGTTGGAAACGAAGCACGAAAACCGTTCTCCCAAACCAGAAAGTCCTGTGAGAGAACCGAGCAAAAGCACACAAACCAAAAATGCCAAACACAATCACAAACACAAAGATTTTTGATGTGGAAAATCCTTGCAGAAAAAACTACGGGACGATCGGAGTCCAACTCTGAAGAACCTCCACTAATGGAATAAAGAGAATAAACCCTCTACAAGCGCATCCCGATCCAACACGGATCACCACAACTCACTTGAAAAAAAAAAAATTTGATTACGGACTCCGAAGAACAAGAGATGCCGAAAAATTATTCGAAGTAATCTCTCCTTCACAATAGTCCTTAATCCTCTCTCTCTCTCAAAAATTGTAAAGCACTCTTGTTTTGAGATGATTTTACAACTAGCATGCATCACCCTTTTATAAACCCTTGGTAATCCATACATGGAAGGCCAATATATATGAAAACTTCCAATATGCATCAATCATATATTTAATAGAAATCCAATCATAATTGGCTTGCCATAATTAGAAACCCAATAATATGGAAAGCTACTATATGAAGGATCCAATCATAAATATATGATCAAAGTAAATATGAAAATCCAATCATATATTTCATTACCATATATGTTCCAAAATAGGATCCATGCACTCCCCGAGCTTCTCGGACACATGGATGGCGCTCATCGCTCTTCGAGGTATTCTCCACATAGGTTGGGAACCCCACCCACTCCAACATTTAGAAAGAGCTAAATTGCAATAATTCAGGATGCTTACTAGCTTGCTTGCTTGTAAAGGTAAAAAAGTTTATCAAATTGAATATATATATGAATGCGTGGTTTCGGTGTTGAAAGTTGCTCAAACGAAGGGGTCGACGAACTCGGTTTTTATATTGCGTGATTTCGGTGTTGAGAGTTGCTCCACCGAAGGGGTCGGCATACCCGATTATTGATATATTTGATCTATCGTAAAAATTTTGGAGTCAATAAATACAAAGGAGACTCAACCAAAAATTTTAAAAAATTTCAGGGTTAGCCATTTTTGGGAATAAAATGGTTAAACCCTAGTTTCTAAATTTTATCAATTTTTTTAGTACAATTCTAATCCTGAAATCCTTGAAAGTGTTACCTTAGGCACACAAATTCTAGTTTGACATTATTTTTCGCTGAAGACGGAAATCTCCTGCTTAACTTTATTTTTGTTTTATGTGTGTTTCCTATCACACTAAGAACGAAATACAATTTAAATTTAAACCATAATTTAGAGTACAATGTAGATTAGAATTGCATTCGGATGGGAGAGAAACCTTTGGATCACACCTTCGAACTCTTGTAATATTATATTTTAAAAACTGATCAGTTTCTGTTATCAGTATGCGTACGGCCATACAATATCCGAGGTGAGGCTTAGCTCACTTTCATGTTTCCTGTTTTTTGTTTTTTATTGGATTTTGAATCCCTGAATTCGGTCCTGTAATATCCAATGTAGCTTGGTTCCGATATTCTTAAAAAATTTTAAGTCATACGACAATTGTTATAACACTTGATTCCGATAACTCGAAAAATAACTCATGTGTTATCCTGAATTATATCACATCATTATGTGATTCCTGATACTAATGGGACAGATAAATCTAAGCACCGTCCATTTAGTATAAATCTGATCCCGGATAAATAGAATTATTGCCAAGATATTAGCAGTTGTGTGATCCAGAAGTATTTCTCTAAATATTGTATTTGCATACAAGATTTGTTTGGGGTTTACACATTTATAAAAACTGACACCTGAATTCTTTTAGAAAATGATGCTAATACTACAAGAAATTTTTTATCAGTACATCTACTTTTAAAATTATCCTTCTCCAGTTCAATTTCGATAATTTTATTATCTTACCTTACCTTGCTTATCTCATTCCTTGACTGAAGGCTTGCTTATCGTATTGACGACCTAGTATTGTTCACTAGATTTGTAGACATACTTCCAAGGAACTGCTACGACAAGTTGAAATGAAGCTAGAGAACAAGAATGAGATTTTACCTTTGAAGGCAATTATGTTGGAATCAGAATACTCTCTATATCATTAATTTAAGTATACTTTTATATTATATATTGGGTTAATTGTTACACTGGGTAGAGTAGTTCATTTTCCTATTTATAACTTAGAATGTCCCTTGTAGAATAATATTGATTTTATTATACAAGATTATGACCTGTGATCAACCTATCCTAGAACCCTACGGGCGACAATCACGAATATGGATACTGAAGTATTCATATGTTGCGTAGCCTGGAGATGTTGTTACGTACTCGGCTCGTCGTATTTTGTGAGCGGGACGTGACACATCTTTTTAGTAGTGGCCTATGCAGGTCAGCAAAGAATGAAAATCTAGGATATGATGTAGGTCAGTCTTAATAGAAGGACCCTAAAGAACCTTAAAGTAAGAAATACCCTGCAAGTTTTATTTCTAGACTATGTTCCGTTCCACTTACCCTATAGATCTTTACCTAATGGATTTCCTATAGTGATTCCAAGTAGTTAAGAATCCTAACCTGTGAATAACATTAAGGATGTAGATGATATTCAGAAAATCATGGATAGTATAAGGATAGATATGGCTCGAAAATATAGGTAAGTAATTTGTAGAGAATTAGACAAATATTCTCATTAGAGCGGCCTAGTGAAGGATTGCGGAAAGTTCTTAAGGGTCTTGAACCTTGTATCCTTAGTAAATCTGGGGTTAAATTTATCTATATACTATATAGATTGGGATAGTAAGGGAGTAAGAACTACCTAGCCAATAGGCCCAACATGATCTAAGATATTATTTAGAATGAGTGTAGTATGTTTGTAGGATTAGTGTATATGTATATATGACTTGGGAGAACTATTGAGTAAATGAGTACTAGCAATATCTTGTTTAAGGTACATATATATATATATATATATATATATATATATATATATATATATATATATATATATATATATATATATATATTATAGCTTATTGAGTGTAATATGATTTTCCAGTATCTTGATCTTATCTTTTCTTAATCTTGACTCGTCCCATTTATTTGTCATATTTTATTTTCTATTTTCACAAATTCCCAACTTTCCTGAAATTTTTTAATCTCATTGTTTCATCTATATTTCATTGATTTAGAATCTTGAATTATATTCTTGTTTCTCCATCTAATTTTATTTTTTAGCAGTATCTCCGATCCCAGTATTTGTCCTCCACTTAAATACTCATGTATGCATTTCTCATTAATTTTTATTGGATTTTTTTTCGTGAAGCATTATTTGATTGGATCTGTAATTGAATTTCATGTGAAGGAATATTTATTTATTTAATTGTGTCAAGAATTCAAAAATTCTTCAATTGATTCGTGAAAAGAGAAGTTGTTGCAGCCATCCGGACTGGCGAGGCACTACATTCTCGAAACATGATTCAAGAATTTAGTAAGATTTCGGAGATCTCGATAACGATCTTCATAACTGGTTTTCATGCTTGATATTCATAAATCAAGTTTGTTTTATTTGGGATTTGAAAATGGTTGGCCTAAATAATCTTATATGATATTTTGTGTTTTGATAGTGTAAATATATAAGGTTTATTGTACTAATTTTGTCAAAAGACTTTATCCTATATTATATTATTATATATATTAGTTTTTGATACTATGATAAAATGAGGATGATGATATGTAGAAAAGTGAATTTAAGTATTGATATTTGAATTTATTTTGAATTACTGAAGACACCCTAACTTGTAAGACTACTTCACAATCATATTTTCTACTCATTCTATGGCTATCAAGGAAGAGATCGCAAACCCTAATAATGAAATGGTATCATTGTTGTAGCCATATGTGCAATGGCGAGGCACAAGATTACTATATCACGCCAGACAATAAGAATAAGGAATATAATTTTGAATTCAAAGATCATATATGGTTATAGTTTGAAACAACATGATATATGACTATTTTTATTTGATTTTATGGAATTTCAAGAACTTTTATGATTTCTAGTACTTTCGAATTGTTTCTATTTTCGTGAAGCTTTTAAAATAATAATAATATATATATAATAAGTCTCAAGATATTTCATTTAATAGTTTAATAAATTACTACTTCACCTCTGTAAGGTGGGTAGAAAATTTTGTCTTCCTCTATGATCGTTTTTGAAAAGCTTATCTTTAAATTTAAATTTCGAGGACGAATTTTTTGTAAGGTGGGTAGAGTGTAATAGCCAACTAATAAAATATTATTTTTATTGTCTATTTCTCTATATTATATTTGTTAATAATTTTTTTAAGTGTTATGCTCTAATTAATTTTCTAAATAACAATATAAACAACAAATAATAATAATAATAATAATGAAATTTTCTTAATTAAACAAATTTATAAAAAAATAAAGAAAATAAATTGCGTTGAAATCTCTAAACAAATTGAAAATTTCATAGATAAGAGAATGCCACCTCATAAGCCATGTGACAACAAGAAGAACTAGGTGTCCTTCTCTTAGGACATGTGGCATTGGTCATGCCATATGTCTACTAGTATGAAGGAAAACTCTTTCCATGTGACACATCACCCTTTTCCTCTTCTTTATTTATTCATCTTCTTCCTCTATTTCTCCATTCTTCTTTATTTCTCTTCTCCACTCTATCTCCCCATCCTTTTTGCTACTACTACTGCTGCTACATACTGCTACTACTATTGCTGCTATTACCACCGCTGCTGCTGCAACTGCTGCGGCTGCCGCTGCCGCCGACCGCCGGCTACGCCACCATCGTTGGCCATGCCATCGTCGGCCACCCCTCTCCAGCACCACCTCCTCCTCTTCTACTTCTCAAAACTTAGGTAAAAACTCCCCATTTCTTTTTCCTTTCTCTTTCAATTTCAAGTTTAGGTCAAAATTAGGTTATATATAATTCAAACTTTTTATTTGGGTTATATTAGAAAAAGTTGTGAGAACAACTAAGTCTTCATCAATCAAGGCAAGTCCTCCTTCCATCTTTCTCTTGAAATTTGCTTTCTAATTTTCTTAAGTTAATATAGTTTAGTAATAATTCTGAAATTTATGCAAATTCATGATAAATCCAACTTCATGATAAATGTAATATGGATTTAGGCATAAAATTTAGTAGAAATCTACTTATGGATACAATAATGTATGTATATATAAATTAGACACAAAGTGTAGGACACAACATGAATGGACACTTCGAATCTAAATTTTGTTGTGGATAATGTAGGACTATAACCCATGAAATATATATATATATATATATATATATTATATATATATATATATATATATATATTATATATATATATATATATATATATATATATATATATATTAAAATATATATATATATATATATATATATATATATATATATATATGTGTGTGTGTGTGTGTGTGTGTGTGTGTGTGTATTAACACCTACATAATATATATATATATATATATATATATATATATATATATATATATATATATGTGTGTGTGTGTGTGTGTGTGTGTGTGTGTGTGTGTGTGTGTGTGTATTAACACCTACATGTATGAATACATACACTTATACCTTGACATATTGTGTGGACATGAACACATGAATTTATATTACCATGGACTCTTATAAGTCTTGGATCAATTTAGGAAACTCAACTTATACATTTTAAGGCAAATCTATTTGGATTTTATATTTCTAGTTTGATATGTATATACTTGGGTTAGTGTTGAATGTGAATACCTATTAATTCAATTCTATCCACATTAAAAATTATACTTAATTATCGTGTTTTAGCATGGTTAACTAGTTAAATAGGTGCTTAAAGTTACTCATATGTTAGGGTAACCTCACACTCATATGTTTTTCTTATTAAAGCTACATGTTGAAAGGAAGCTAGAGAACAAGAACGAGATTTTACTTTTAAAGGCAATTATGTTGGAATCAAAATACTCTCTCTATCATTAATTCAGGTATACTTTTATATTATATATTGGGTTAATTGTTACACTGGGTAGAGTAGTTCATTTTACTATTTATAGCTTAGAATGTCCCTTGTAGAATAATATTGATTTTATTATATAAGATTATGACCTGTGATCAACCTATCCTAGAACCCTACGGGCGACAATCGCGAATATGGGTACTGGAGTATTCATATGTTGCGTAGCCTGGGAAAGTTGTTAAGTACTCGGCTCGCCGTATTTTGGGAGCGGGGCGTGACATCGTCCGCGTCCCTTGCCCGACGTCGATGGAGATGTGCGGCTTCTGGCACTCATGTATCCCTCTCAAGTGGTCCATTGTCATCTGGCGGGCAGTCCGCCTCAAGCTCCTAACTAATGATGCCCTGCATTCTATTGGCATTAGCCTGGCATCGAGGTGTAACTGTTGTGTAGAGCATCCGTCGGAAACATTCTTGCGAAAGAGGATGCGGCTTGACAGATTTGGGGCCACTTCAGACGTGGATGCATGGTAGGTAGGGTAGGGGGCGGGGCAGGGGGAGACAACCTCAATGTGCAACTGAGGAGTTGGGATAGTGGCTACCATGGCCACGTGCATCAGGTGGTTACGACGGCTATTGTCTGGGTTAGGGATCATCATTTGACACGAAGTATATGGGCGCCCGAAAAGCCCGCTCGGCCCGATAGGCCAGATCCCGATAGAGCCCGGTCATTAGGGTAGCCCAACCCGATGTATATTAGTATAGGGTCGGGCTTGGGCTATGCATCCGTCCGCCCGAGCCCGGCCCGAGGCCCGTCCGATACAAGCTTGGACTATGCGTCCGCCCGAGCCATAGCTAGCTCGGATATATATAGTGAGTGTTTTAAGAGAGGACACTGTTATCAAAGCTGCTGCATATATATATATATATATATATATATATATATATATATATATATATATATATATAAAATATATATATATATATATATATATATATATATATATAGGTGTCCGGTCATCCTCACACAAGTCCGTGGCCACGCCACCCAGCCAACTTGTGCGGGAGGGGGGCTCGATCCCGGGTCTCCCCGCCAAGAGCCCCCCCTCCTGCCACTTACGCTAGGAGCGCCGGACATATATATATATATATATATATATATATATATATATATATATATATATATACACACAAGCCCGTGGCCACGCCACCCAGCCAACTTGTGCGGGAGGGGGGCTCGATCCCGGGTCTCCCCGCCAAGAGCCCCCCCTCCTGCCACTTACGCAAGGAGCGCCGGACATATATATATATATATATATATATATATATATATATATATATATATATATATATATATATATATATAGATAGATATATATATTGAGAGCATCTTTCTCCTGCTGAGCTACAGACCAAAGCACTATATAGTAAGAGCACTATATATCCGGAAGAGCAAAGCAAATGAAAACGAGGGCTAGTTTTATGTAGTGCTGAGCTACAGACCAAAGCTGTTGTAGGAAGAGCAAGTAAATGAAAGACCTTCCAGATATGTGCAACTCCATTTAAACATACAAATTGTACACAGCTTGTATGCCCCAACCAACGTATCATTGTCATATGCACACAAACATGAGCGATATAAAAGTCCAAACTTTGTATTTTGAAAGAGTAAAATATACAAATTATCAATTTTTATAGAGCTAGTCCGTTCTGATATGACTTGGCCCGAAAAGCTCGACTCTTGTGGTCGGGCTTGGGCTTCATAAATAATAAGTAAGCCCGACCCAATCCGGCCCAAAAAAATTTTAGGACCAAAAAAATTGGCCCATGCCCGGCCCGAGCTCGTACTTTATGGGCTTAGACGTTCCGGCCCGGCCCAATGCCGATCCTTAGTCTGGGTTCTTTCGAATAACCAAAACAAACAAAGATTTGAGGAGTACTCCTTTAGCGGAGAGCAGCTGATTAGGGAAGTGAAACGACTGATTGACATCGTCGCTAGGAAGTGCTCTCATATAGTGCTGGAGATTCTGGGCATCTTCAGGAGTGGGAGAGCCAGTGGGTAGTGCGTGGTTGGCTGAGGATATTGGTCGTCTTTTGGGGTGGTTCTTTGATACATAGGCTCTTTCTTTTTTTTTTTGCTGGTGTATGTGGTTTACTTGTATAGTCTGCCATCATTTTGGCCTACTTCTAATATATGAATGGATCCCTGCTCCCTTCCTCCACCGTCGTATCGAGCGGGGCCCACTCGAACCAACACAGGGGGATTGGCTTTGGCGAGACTTCTGGACGAGACTTTTGATCCGCGACCTATATATATAATGGACGTATCGGGAGCCCCGCAGGAGCCCTGTCGGCAGCGGGCTCCGCGGGCGGGTCTCACTACCAAAATACAAGGTTTTAGCGACGACACTATCCGTCGAAAATCCGTCAGTAACTCACGTTACCGACGGATTTTCGACGGATACGGGCTAAAAAAATCCGTCGGGAATAACCTCGTCGCTAAAACTAGGTCGTCGCTAGTCCGCCGCTCTGCGACTAATTAGCGATGGATTTCCGTTGGCAAAATAAAAAAATTTAGCGACGGCGTAACGACGGCTTCCCGTCAGCTACGACAGTTTAAATTTTAAATATATTCATAAAAGTAGCGATGGAAAAGTTGTCGCTAAATCGTCGCTAACCGTGTATCCGAGGTTTCTGATACGCAATATCCGTCGCTCAAAGCGTCGCCATCCTCGACGGATTAGCGGCGGAATAGCGACGAATAATACGTCGCCTACATTCTGGAAATCTTCCATATATTCCAGAATATATTAGCGACGGAACCTCCGTCGCTCTTACTTCGCGACATTTTTCCAGAATTAGGCCGACGGACAATCCGTCAGAAAATTGTCGCTAACTGTAAATGTCAGTCGGTAAGCCGTCGGTAATCCGTCGCTACCTGTAAAAGTCCGTCGGCAAGCCGTCGATAATCCGTCGCTAACTGAAATATCTTTGAAAAAAAATTGCAGGAAAGAGACTATTCCCTGTAATATAACATATTCAGCATCCACCATACACAAATATAACATATCCGACATCCAATATATCCAACAAATATCTATATTGCCAACACAATATCTCCAAACATCCAATATATTACAACATACACAAAAAATATCCAACACAATATCCAACACACTATCCCAACATACATAGCAAAATATCCAAACATAAACAACCCAATACAAATACGAAGGCTCAATCTGGTTGCGTTGAGACATGTACCATTCTATCAGCCACTTTGTAAAATATCCAAACATAAATAATCCAACACAATGCCTCAGAAAAGACCGCAAGTAAGACGATGAATCCTCACAGCTAGGGATCATAGTTGCGTTGAGGCATGTACCATTCTATCAGCCACTTTACATACAAAGGCTCAATCTGGTTGAGGTCTTCTGTAGGGATATGAGGGTCGGTCCCGATACTACTACTCTCTGACGGTGGCTCCTCCTTAACTTCAACCTTGGGAGCAATCTCTTCCCTGATGGTCATTGGTTCTTCCTTGATCTCGACCTTTGGTAACACCTCCTCCTTAACAGTCACCGGCTCTTGTTTGACGACGGGGACTTCCTTCGTACCTCCAAGGGTTCCTTGCCTCGGCCCCTTCCTCGGCTAGCAGCACTACCTCGGGGAGTATTGGGAGCCATCTCTCCGACAACAAAAATTTTCATATAGGGTAAAGAAATTTACTCAAATTATAAAATAAATAAGAAGTTTATCAAAATTTTCAGCCACATATGATATCCACCTCGGGGAGTCTTGGGAGCCTTCTTCTCTCCTCCATCATAGCTCTGGACCCATCTGCTCCTCCCTACTTCTCTTCTTCTTATTTGACTCTCTCAGCCAAATATGATATCCAGCTCAAGTGTAGAATCGGGGGAGAAGAAGTGGGCAGGAAGAGGAGGGGGAACCAGCACAGCCGGTGGCATGACCTGGAAGAAGTACATAGGTTTTGCTGGAGGTGCTGGCAATTTTCCCAGGATGGTGTTAAGGAGCAAGTGTAGAGTCGGCCGAAGGAAGCTATGGCTGCTTCGGTCGACTCTACACTTGCTCCTCAACACCATCCTGGAAAAATTGCCAACACCTCCAGAAAAATCTTCGTACTTCCTCCAGGTCATACCGCCGGCTGTGCTGGTTCCCCCTCCTCTTCCTGCCCACTTCTTCTCCCCTGAATCTATACTTGAGCTGGATATCATATGTGGCTGAGAGAGTCAAATAAAAAGAAGAAAAGTAGGGAGGAGCAGATGGGTCCAGAGTATGGATGGAAGAGAACTAGAAAGCACTAACCTTCCTGTTGTGAGAACTGTGAAGAGTGAGAAAGGAGAGTGGGGTCTTTAATTTTTGCGTTCATCATCATTAGAAGGAGCAGCACTGGAAAAGTTGTGACGTTGGTAGCATAAGAGAGTAAAAATCTGTATCACAAGACTAACAGAATTACTATGTAATCATGTACTCACCAATAACCGGATGTAACTGGAAATCTTTCATAATTCATTCTAGCATACATTAGTGTGAATCATCTATGTTCTTTACATATGGTGTAGTATACGTTCTTATCGAATCTAGTATCTAGTATCTGAAGAATATAACAGAATCAAGATGAACTCACATAATGTAATACTAAAACATCATCTACTACTATATAAGATATAGTGATAGGTTGTCGTATCATCATTGCCGAGGGATGAGGGTCGGAGGACAGTCAACTTTATCTACGGCTACATAGTTTCTGCCTCGCCAGTCGAATGGCTGCAGGGACTATGTGCTGATCACCATGTCGTACCGTAGATTAATACAAATGGAGCTGGAGCTGGAGCCAAAATACAGAATCCAAAATACAAAATACAGAATCCAATCCTAGGTTCGTCGAAAATACAAAAACAAAGATTGACACACAATTCTAATTCATATGTGTTTTAAGTGTGAGAACGGATGGCTCAGAACACAACCCACAGTTTATTCTAGCATATATTAGTGTGAATCATCTATGTTCTGTACATATGGTGTAGTATACGTTCTTATCGAATCTAGTATCTAGTATCTGAAGAATGTAACAGAATCAAGATGAACTCACATAATATAATACTAAAACATTATCTACTACTATATAAGATATAGTGATATGTTGTCGTATCATCATTGCCGAGGGATGAGGGTCAGAAGACAGTCAACTTTATCTACAGCTATATAGTTTCTGCCTCGCTAGTCGAATGGCTGCAGGGACTATGTCCTGATCACCATGTCATACAGTAGATTAATGCAAATGGAGCTGGAGCTGGAGCTGGAGCTGGAGCCAAAATACAAAATACAAAATCCAAAATACAAAATACAGAATCTAATCCCTGGGTTCGTCAAAAATATAAAAACAAAGATTGACACACAGTTCTAATTCATATGTGTTTTAAGTGTGAGAATGGATGGCTCAGAACACAACCCAAAGTTCATTCTAGCATACATTAGTGTGAATCATCTATGTTCTGTACATATGGTGTAGTATACGTTCTTATCGAATCTAGTATCTAGTATCTGAAGAATGAAACAGAATCAAGATGAACTCACATAATGTAATACTAAAACATCATCTACTACTATATAAGATATAGTGATAGGTTGTCGTATCATCATTGCCGAGGTATGAGGGTCAGAGGACAGTCAACTTTATCTACGGCTACATAGTTTCTGCCTCGCCAGTCGAATGGCTGCAGGGACTATGTGCTGATCACCATGTCGTACCGTAGATTAATGCAAATGGAGCTGGAGCTGGAGCCAAAATACAGAATCCAAAATACAAAATACAGAATCCAATCCTGGGTTCGCCGAAAATACAAAAACAAATATTGACACACAGTTCTAATTCATATGTGTTTTAAGTGTGAGAACGGATGGCTCAGAACACAATCCAACCGGAGAGGATACTCTGAGAGATCCATCTGAGTAGGACGTATACTCTGAGAGATCACCTTTACAAGAATGATATCAGTAGTGGGATTGAGTGTTGGAGGAGATACTATCAGAGTATACGTCCTACTCAGATGGGTCTCTCACCGTTACTATTTTTTTTGACAGAATGGTGGATGTGCTCCGTCAACAGATTCTTGCTCTGAGCCAAAACTTTGCCCCGGAGCTCAAGTGGACATCCTTCGTGTAGAGCTCGAGCGAGAGGTTCCTGACAGCATGGTGGTCTCCTTTGTCAAAGAATTCTTGCTCGTCCCACAACCAATTATGGGACGAGCAAGAATCCTTTGACAAAAGAAACCACCATGCTGTCAGAAACCTCTCACTCGAACTCTACATGATGGATGTCCACTTGAGCTTCGGGGCAAAGTTTTGGCTCGGAGCAAGAATCTATTGACGGAGCACATCCACCATGCTGTCAGAAAAAAAATAGTAATGGTGAGAGGCCCATCTGAGTAGGACGTATACTTTGATAATATCTCCTCAAACACTCAATTCCACTACTGATATCATTCTTGTAAAGGTGATCTCTCAGAGTATACGTCCTACTCAGATGGATCTCTCAGAGTATCCTCTCCGGTTGGTTGTCGTATCATCATTGCCGATAGATGAGGGTCGGAGGACAGTCAACTTTATCTACAGCTACATAGTTTTTGCCTCGTCAGTCGAATGGCTGCAGGGACTATGTCCTGATCACCATGTCGTAATCCAATACAATCCAGAGATTGACACAGTACTAATTCATATATGTAGTCCAATACAAATAGTCTAATACAAAAACAACCCAATACAAATAGTCCAATACAAATAAGTTTAGTAATAGCTAATGAGAACCATGCAGCTCACGTAAACGCTCAGTAATACGATCGCACAACCACCTCGAATAAGTGGGATCGACAGCGTTAGGAGAGATGTAGTTCCTTGCAAGTGCTGCATGAATAGAACTCCCGGTCTCACTAGCTACCGGTGCTGGATGAATAGAACTCTCGGTCTCACTAGCTACCGGTGCCAACAGTAGGAGGAGCCACCTCAGCATTCAGTGTTTTCCTCAAACGACGTGCCGCTCCTCGGGTCATGGGTGACATCTGGTAAGATCGAGAAATAAAGAGAGAATGGGGCTACTGTCATGAAGAGAAGGGATATTAGTTGGTGTCAGTCCTACAATCATTGAGGACATGGGTACTGTTTTGAGTGTTCAGTTGTATGAGTGTCTTGTGTTGGTCTCTTTGGATCAGTAAAATGAGGGTGTATTATGAGTTAGTATTTTATTAGCAATTAGGATACATGAGTTAGAGAGGTCAGTAATCCAAGTATCAGAGTTAGTGATCAGTTGTATGAGATTAGAGGACGGAGCACTTGGAGCTTGAGGATTTTTAGATCTTGGAGCCATTTTAATTAGAGATCCATCTTCCAATTGGTATATGCATTGTAAACCCTCTAAATTGTATTAAATAGTGTAGAGGCATCAAATACGAACCCCATGCAATAGGGTTGCCAATGGTGAGGAGTTTTGACTCTTCTCCTTCCATTTAAGGACTTTCTTCTTTGTATTTCGACCTATTTTGCCAAACTGTACCGGTATCGGTCAGTATCGGTCTGATATCGATTCCGATTCCGATACCGATTTTGATATCCCCCTCCTCCGATCCGATACTCATAGGATTGGTCCGATCCAAAACCACTTATATCCCCTCCTCCGATCCAATACACCGATTTGAAACCACCGATACTAATAGGAATGGTCCGATCCGAAACCACAGATACCCCCCACCCCCTCTCCTACCCCGCCGGACAGTAATCTCCCCTCCTCCACCTACACCCCCCCGAAAGCAAACCCCCACCCCACCCCTTCCCCCCCCGATAGCAAACACCCACCCCCGGCCCCCTCTCCCTCACCCCCCGACAACAAACCCCCACCCTACCCCCTCCTCCCCCCTGAAAGCAAACACCCACCCCCCTCCCCCTCACCCTCCGAAAACAAACCCCCACCCCACCCCCTCGACAGTAAACACCCACCCCCTTCCCCCTCACCCCGCCCCGCACCCAACACCATCCACCCCCCGCCCCCTCCCTCTCCCATCACCGCCGACCCCCGCGACAGCCGGCCCACCCCTCCACCCGAAACCCTAAACCCTACCCTGCCCCCTGTCCTCAACAACCTCCCCCCACCCCGCCGGCCCCAGCGACAGCCGACCCCCCCACCAACCCGAAACCCTAAACAGAGAGAGAGAGAGGGGAGGGAGAGAGAGCATACTTGAGAGAGATATCCCGTCGGAGAGAGCTTCACCGGAGAATGTGACCCGTCGAAGAGCGCTCGCCGGAGAGAGAGAGAGAGAGAGAAGAGAGAGAGTTTTTTTAGGGGAATAAAAATCCCCCCCGTCGGTCAATTTAAGTTAGGTTACAATATTTAGCGACGGATTACCGACGGATATATCCGTCGGTAAGTGGCCGCTAAATACCAACTAGATTACCGATGGAACATCCGTCGCCAAATAGACGCTAATTTAGCGCGCCATTTATTTCAGATTTTGGTGCCACAATGTGCGACATATTAGCGACGGACATGAATCCGTCGCTAATATTTCGTCACGTTAGCGACGGATGTGCGACTGATTTTGACGCAAAAAACCTAAAAAAATATCCATTGCTTTCTGACGGTAGCCAGTCACAAGGTAGTCGCGAGGCTGTCGCTATACCCGACGAAAAATATCCGTCGCCAATTTGCTGTATTTTAGTAGGCGTCTTTTGATCCGCCCCGATATATATATATATATATATATATATATATATATATATATATATATATATATATATACATCTGCGATGCTCAAGTTTTGGTCGCTTCTCTCTGTCTCGTTTGCCACCGGGGTGCTGTGCCCCGGCTAGTGTAGTCGAGCTCGCCCGCCGCCGTCCTGCTCCCCCTCTTCCCCTTTCCCATGGCCTCCACTCCAGCCTACCTCCTCGCCTTCTTGGGCCTCCCCTCAGTTTTGGCGTATCCCTTCTCCTTCCCCGCTTTTTCCTATCCGCCTCTAGTCTTAGCACCCTCACCCCCCTGCTTCCCCCCCCGTTCGGTGCTAACACCCCCTCCTTCACCCGCCCCCAATGCCTCGTCATTCCTCCTTCCCCTCCCCCTTCTGCAGCCTCCCTCACCGTGCCTTTCCAGTGCTCCCCTGGACGCTGCTTGCCCTCTCCCTATCGAACTTTGCCGCCGGGCCGGGTACCGCTCTCCCGAAGGCGCCCTCCACCTAGCATCCTCCTTTTTCCACCTCGGGTACCCCGCCTCCCTCCCGTATAGCTTCGATTCATTTTTTGAATGCGGCTTCGGGGAGCCACGTCCTCCCCTCGGGAACCGTCTACCGGTTGGTAGACGTGTGCTCTGGGCCTGTCAGCTGCGTCGGGCCCCAGGGCCACGTGTCTTTGCATCATTCCTGTGGTGCACCATCTGGTGCTGCTGCTGCTTTGGATTTCCTGTACGGAGTAGTTGGTGTGGGCCCCAGCGGTGCACCCTGCTCTGTTGGTGGTGCACAATATGGTGCAGTTGGTGGCACACATTTGTGGTTCCCGCGCGGCACAGTTGGAGTGGGCCCCAGCGGCGCTCAATGTTCTGATGGTGGCACACCTTATGGTACAGAAGCTCTTCTGCAGGTCCCATTTGGCGCTGTTCCTGTGGGCCCATGCGGCGCACCTTATGGCTATTGTGGGGCGGCAGCTCCTGTGGGGGCCCAGTTTGGCCCAGTTTCCATGGGCCCCAACGACGCCTCTAACCTCGTTCCAGCTCGTGGCGCTGCTCTTGGCGCGTCTGTTCCTGTGGGGTCCCAGTTTGGCGTGGGCGCCACGGGTCCGAGTAGCGCTCCCCGTGGGTCTGGGTGCGATGCCACTTGTAAAGACCCGACGGGTTTGTCTGTGGAGCAGTTTTTTGTGGTGGCGCAGCCTTTTGGGGCACCACCTGACGGGTTTGGCGCTCCCTCTTCTGGAGTTGTTGGCATGGGTCCCAGTGGCACTCCCGGCGGGTATGCTGCTGGCGCTTCCTACGGCACCGGTGCCCCCGATGGTGTGTTCTCGGGCGCTCATTTTGGATCGGATCCACTGGGCGCTCCCGCCCGGTGTAGAGCGTCCCCAGCGCACCATGGTGCGGGTCCTTGCCCGGCCCCCACCTCCCCCACCCTCCTCTCCGTTGGTCGGGCTATCCCTGATGTTCTGGTCGCCCTCTTTCCCTCCTTGGTGCCGGCCACCCTCCCGGCAGGAGATTTGCCTCCGGCTTTGACCTCTTTCCGTCTCTTCCGGCCTATCCCTTCGCCCTCAGTGGCCCTGGTTCCTTCATTCACCGAGAAGCTCCGTCCAGACTTAGCAGCCAGGAAGAGGTCTTTGCTCCCCGACGTGCCTCTCCCCGATGTAGCAAACGATCCTGATTCAGACGTGCTCAAAGTCCCCTTCTCTGATCAGGAACTGTACGTGCTGTTCACCTCATATCTCCACACCTTTGTCCTCAAATTCTCATCCGGCTGCCCTAAGTTCTGTAGAGTGTAGGAGATTATCGCCAGCTGGAGGCTATCCGCAGAATATATGGTTGCCTCCTAGACCCCAGGCATCTTTTGCTTCACCTCTCCTCCGAGCTTGACCACCGGACCGTGTGGGCCAAGGGTACCAGCAGGGTGGACACTCACCAGATGAAGATCATCAGATGGTCTCTGGATTTTAACACCAAAGTGGACTCAACCACGGTGGTGGCTTGGGTGACCCTACCCAATCTCCTCCTGATTTGCTTCGTTCCTGCGGCTCTCAGGCGAATCGCCAACTCTTTCGGGAAGTACGTGGCCACCGTTGTCGAGACTAGCAATCTTTCTAAGGCTCACTATGCCAGGATCTGTGTCGAGCTCGATCTCACCAACGAACCTCCCAATCATATCCTAATTGAGCTAGGCAGCCAGACGCATACCCAACAATTAGTTTACGATAACCATATCATGTTCTGCAATCACTGTCACCTGAGAGGGCATCTCCCTAAACATTATTTTCGTCTTCACCCAGAGCTCAAGAGGAAACCTGCTCGAAAAGACTTACAGGCCAACGAGAGCAGGAAGCTTAAACCTCAGACGCAGGCGCTCTCGCCCCTACTTCCTTACCAAATTCCTACATAAGATTCAAATCCAATGGAAGTGAGCCAGGCACGTCACTAGGAACAACGATGGTCCCGTACAATTGCCCTGCGTCCACCGTATCTAATCGGTTCAACGCTTTACTAACAAAAGAGGAAGACATCACTCAGGAGATTGATCTCCTCGAAGGACCGTCTGCAAACTCTGAGCCGGGATCAGAGAAGGGGACCTTTGGAGAATCATGCACGAAGGCCATTGGGGAGAATCCCACAATCTCAAACTCCGGATCTACACAGCCCTTAGCTGTCCACCCCCCAGTAATGAAATCCTTGGTGCAGAAACCCTTGCTATCTTGGGACCAGAGTAGGTCCTTCGGGGACAACAGGCTATCGTCGCTGGATATATTATATCCGTAAAAGATTCTACCAGCTACACCGAAGACACCCTTATCATCCTTTCCGAGGAGCCCACCCTGGACACGGCTGGAGAATTGCTTAATCATGCCACAGACTCCTACGTCCCCCCGGACAGCTTAATGTTTGCTGAGTCTACGTCCACCATAAAAAGACAGTCCAGAAAGGAGTCTCCGAGGCATCAGTCATACACACCAGGTCCGCAACCAAGCGGACCAAACATACCCCTCAAACATTCATTAATGCTTAACATCCTATCCTGGAATGTTCGAGGTCTGGCGAACAAACCAACTATGAGACGACTTGTCAGTCTCAACAAAATTTATAAGATTGACATCCTAATCATTATTGAACCCAAAATCCCCACCAAAAAACTCAAAACCATACAGCTGCAGCTTGGCTTCACTACAGCCATCACTGGCAGACATGACATCTGGATCCTCTGCTCGAAGAACGTCATTATCGGAGTCATCTAAGACTCAAAGCAGGCTCTTTCTTGCTGGATGGAACACCCATTAATCCCTAAGCGTGCCCTCCTGTCAGTGGTCCACGGCAGTTGTGACATCGCCGAGCATAAACTTCTCTGGAATGATCTCATCGATATCTACCACAACCACATCAACCTCCCTTGGCTTTGTATTGGGGACTTTAATGCTGTTACCTGCAGGGAAGAGAAGTCTGGCGGCCGCCCTCCCCCCACATGGCCATGCAAGATTTTAACAACTTCATTTTTAACGCTCACCTCTCCCGCTCCAGTTCAACGGTAATGCATTTACCTGGTGCAACATGCAGGAAGGCGACCATAGGCAATATTCTCGTCTTGATAGGGCTCTTACTGACGCCCTATGGAAGGGATCGGGGTCCATCTCTAGACTATCCCACCTTAATTCTACCGAATCCGATCATACCCCTCTTCTTATCGAAATTAAAAGCAAATCTACCTAGATCAAAAAAATATTTCGCTTCCTTGACTTCTGGACCGAACACCCCCACTTTAAGCGCACTGTAGAAGAAGCATGGGCCCAAGTGGACTCCCTCAACCCACTCATTAGACTGGCCGAAAAGCTCAAGGCAACGAGGCATGCCCTCTCGAGATAGAGTAAACAAGCATACGGGGACATTTTCTAGGTCGTTCGGATCGCTGAGGATGACGTTACCCGCGCCAAAAATCTATTTGCGAGTGAGCATTCGCCTGCGGCTAGGGTGGCTCTTAACCTCACCAAAGCTATTCTCAAATTTCGGCTGAAGGTTTAAACCGATTTTTGGAAACAAAAAATGAGGCTTAGATGGGACAACGATTGGGACAAAACTCAAGCTATTTTTATGCCTGCGTCAACGGTCGCAGACAGAAACTCACCCTGCATCAGATAGCCGACGAATCAGGGAAAATCATCACCGACCAACGGGATATCCAAGTGGAGGCCGCAAAGTTCTACTTACAGCTGTTTACCAAAGAAACGATCCTCAGAGACAACTCCATCCTCGCAGAGATACCTCACCTCATCAACGAAGACGACAACAACCAGCTGGAACTTCTCCCTTCTGTGAGCGAGGTGAAAGATGCGGTGTGGGCACTAGATGAGCATAGTGCGCCAGGACCCGACGGTTTTTCGAGGGTATTTTTTCGTACCTGCTGGGATATCATCAAGTATGACATTCATGAAGCGGTCACGACCTTCTTACAGGGAGCTACCTACCCCAGAGCCATATCGAGCGCCAACCTGATCCTTATTCCCAAAAAAGACAATCCAGAGACCTTTCGAGATTTTTGCCCTATTAGTCTCTGCAACTTCACCAACAAGATTATTTCCAAAATCATCATCTCCTGTATGTCAGACATTCTTCCCAAGATAATATCTGATGAGCAGAGTGGTTTTATCAAGGGTAGAAACATCCAGGACAATATTATGCTGGCTCAGGAGCTTATCACCTTTATGAAGTTCCCAGCGAGGGGGGCAACATAGCCATCAAACTTGACATGGAGAAAGCTTACGACAGGCTGGATTGGCAATTCATGATTTGGGTTTTCAGGGCCTTCGAAACGTGGACCAACATAGTCTGGAGATCAATCAACAACTCCTGGTTCTCAACAGTCATCAACGGACAAGCTGATGGTTTCTTTAAAGCCAGTCGCGGGGTTAGGCAAGGAGAACCATTATCTTCCACCATCTTCATCATTGCGACAGACGCTCTGAGTAGACAGCTGAATTGCATGACTAGATCCCCGAACTTTCAGTACTTTTACACTGTTAGCGGGTGTCCGATTATCACTCATCTGGCCTACGCCGACGACATCATCATTTTCTCCTCTGGGGACGTAGGGTCGGTAGAATTGGTCCACAACACGCTCAAGAAGTACAACATATGTTCTGGACAGAAGGTCAACCCCGCCAAGAGTGTGATCTACGCCCAACACAACACTAAGAGCGAGCAAGCGGCCAGCCTATCCAGCATCACCTCTTTCGTCGTCAATAACCCTCCTTTCCACTACCTTGGTTGCCCCCTCGTATATGGCAGATCTAATGCTGGCATTTTTGAGGACCTGATTAACAGAATCAGGAAAAAAATCGAGGGGTGGCACAATACTACTCTATCCCCGGGCGGAACGATGATCCTCATCAAACATGTGCTCACCTTCATCCCCATTTACAGCCTGGCTGCGTGCTTCCCCCAAGAAAGTTCTATCTTCGCTCGAAAGCATCTTCACCAATTTCTTCTAGGGTCACAGTGAAGGCCACGCCAGATATCACTGGGCTAGTTGGGACTCCATGGCTAGGCCCACCGACGAGGGGGTCTAGGATTCACCAAACTCTCCCATATTATTGATGCCTTCTCTATGAAGCTGTGGTGGAAGCTTCGTACTAGTCAGAACTTATAGGATAGATTCATGAAGGCCAAGTACTTCAAACATATTCACCCATCGCTGGCTATTTCCAATAACAGATCCTCCACAGCTTGGTGGCGTATTCTCACGGGACGTTCCATTACGGAACCGGTGATTAGGCTTCAACTGGGTAATGGTAATTCTTCGGCATTTCTGAAACGATGGGCGGGAGACTCCTTGCTCCCCAGCCTCCTGACGGCTCTAGGACAATCCAAGATCAAGGATTTATGGGACCAACCAGGGAATGACTGGAATTGGAATCAAATTCGGGATTGGGTCGGGGAAGAGGCGGTCTACTGCATCCGCAACAACGATCTCAAGATTTGTCCCGAGCAGGATGTACTGAGGTGGTCGGCCGAAACTTCTGGCTCCTTCTCGGTCTGCTCGGCGAGAAGAGTGGTTCGGGGTATTGGGGTGCCATCTCCAACCATCGCGGCCTTCTGGCAGACCTGCATCCCCAATAAGTGGTCCTTCCTTATTTGGAAGGCATTTCACAAAAAGTTGCCTACTGATGACAATCTCAACACCATTGGGTTCAGTCTTGCGTCTGCGTGTAATTGTTGCTCGGAGCGTCAGACCAAAACTACCGACCATATCTTCTACCACGGGGATTTACCTGCACAGGTCTGGAGAGTCATCTCGCAGCATTGTAGGCAGCTTCAGGGGGACAGGCGCTTCAACTATCTCTTGGCAGATTGGGCCTCTACCTCCTACGGTCACCAGATCGTTGCGGCGGCTGCTACGTGGGTCCTCTGGAAGAATCGTAATAAGGCGAGATATGAAGGACACCAGTACTCTGCCGACCAGCTTATTAGGGAGGTGATCCGACAGTGTCAGAAGATCAAATCCTACTGCTCACACAGCCAATCTCCCTTTTGGAACTCTCTTCTCTCCTAGCTCCTGTTCGGGCAAGGTCTAGGCGTCGGCATTTTGGGCCTACGATTTTTGAGTTCTGACTGGCTTTCCCCTTTCTTGTTGTATTTTGCTTTTTTTGCTTACTTGTAAAGGCTTCGGCATTTTGCGCCTTCAATGAATAAAAAGGGGGGTTTCAAAAATAATATATATATATATATATATATATATAGGGATCCGCATCCCCTCACTTTTGTATCCCCTATACATCCCTATGATAACACCCGTTGGATATGGTTTAAGTCATCTAATCTTAACCGTTGAAATATCAACGGTTAAGATTAGATAACTTAAACAAAATTTAATGGATGTGAAAGAGGAGATGTATGGGGAATGCAAAAAATGAGGGGATGCGGATCCTTCCTCTCTCTCTCTCTCTCTCTATATATATATATATATATATATATATTCAATGAACTCCATCCGCTTTATTCATATTAAGGCGCAAAATGTTGAAGCCTTTACAAGTAAGCGCAAAATAAAACAAAAAAAGGACAAGAAAGAAGGCATCCTCCTACTCCCCGGTCAGCCCGTCATGAGAGAATGGACTGCCAGAAGGCCTCTTAATCATGATTGTAGTGTCTGCTGACTTTTTGAGTCTGTCAGAGGGCCTTCCGGATAAGTTGATTGGATGAATATTGATGGCCCTCCTATCTGAATTTGTTGCGGTTCTTTCACATGAACCCCGTGATGACGGCTGCAACGATCTGATGGCCGTGAGAGGTGTTACTCCAAATGGCTAGAAGATCGTTGAAGCTCCCATCGACTTGGACTTGTCTGCAACGGTGAGAGAGAGCGGTCCAAACCCTTGTAGATAAGTCTCCGAAAAATAAAATATGGTCAACCATTTCAGATTGTCTCGAAGTGCAACAGTGACACGTCGATGCTAAACTAAAGCCAATGGTATTGAGAGCGTTGTCAGTGGAGAGCTTTTTGTGATACGCTCTCCACATCAGAAAGGACCATTTCTTAGGAATGCAAGATTGCTAGAAAGATTCGATGATGGGGAAAGGTATCCCAATGCCCCGCACAATATTTTTGGTCGATGCAACCGAGAAGGATTTGTTGGCTGAAATAGACCACTACAGGATATCAGGTTCCATTCTAATCTTCAGCCTAGTGTCGATTATACGCATAGTTGTGGCCTCTCCTCAGCTCCAATCTCGAACCCTATCCCAGTTCCAGTCGCCTGAGTTATCCCAAATATCTCTGATCGTACTGTGGGTCGGGGCAGCTGGTAACTGGGGAAGGAGATCATTCCTAGACCAGCGTTCGAAGAATAATGATGATTTGCCTAAATCCAACTGAAGACGGATCAGAGGCTACGCGAGGCTCCAACCATAAAGGATTCGTCGCCAGGACGTGGAGGATCTCACTACTAAAATAACACATTTTAGCGACATCAGAAGACGTCGCTAAATAAGGAAAATATGTCGCTAAAACCAATTTACGATGTATTTAGCGACGAAAACCGAACGTCGCTTATAGGCAAGTCGCAGATGACACTTTAGTCGTCGAACGTCGCTATTTGCGACGCGAAGTTCATTGTCGCTAGACGTCGCAAAATTAGCGAAAGATAGCGACGTATCACTACATGCCAAAATTGCAACGTAAAGCTACCACTTGCGACGCTGTAAACTTTATATATGATGACATGGCATGACAGCCACGTGGGCAACTTAGCGACGGCTACCGACAGATTTAGCGACGTACACCCTCAGCCCACGTCAGCATATTAGTGACATCTAGCGACGTTACGTACACCCTTACCCCACGTCAGCCCACCCTCCCCCCATAGAGCCGTCGACAGGAAGAATGCTGGACGGAGGATCAGGGATGCTGGACGAGGGATCAGGAAGGCTGGACGACGAGGGAGGAGTCGGCAACCTGCTGGAACTGCCCTGTCCCGGTAATGGATCGGGAACAGAACGGTATAATGGTGTACTCGGAGATGATGATGAGGGTACAGAATTGCCCTCTCCATCCCCAGCCCGAGGCTGACGGGACTGGCTAATATAAAATCCTCCGCGTCGTCCTCCTGGTCTAGTCATACCTGATAATAACATATGACAATAAAACAAAAATACATATTTATATGATAAACATCACAGATTTTTAAAAAATATCATGGTCACAGATATAAAGTGTCACAGATTTATTATTACAAAAATACATATTTATATGATAGATATCATAAATTTTAATCCTCTTCTGAAAATTCATCTAGTTCGTTTAGTTCATCTTCTTCTTCTTCTTCCTCCTCTACATCTTCACTTTCATCTGCATCTTCCTCTTCAGATAATTCTACTTCTTCTACACAATTAGATGTGTAATGAGGAACTTCCGTCGTGTCCACTTCTATAATATTTGTTACAAGAGGTAATTCATCCTGTTGATAAGCTATATCATCAACCTCAAAGGTATTTCTAGCTTTGGTCTTGCATACTGCCTACCAGTCCGACCTTGTTGTTCCCTGTTTAGGATAACTTGTGAAGTACACGAGCTGAGCCTGACTTGATAGGACAAATGGTTCATAGGCTTGATATCGACGCCGATAGTTTATATCAACAAGACCGTGCTTGTCTACTTTCCAACCCTGACCTTCAATCGGATCGAACCAATCACACCTGAATAACACAATCTTAGTAGGCTCTATTCCATAACTATATGTCAGCTCAACGATCTCCCGTAGCACGCCATAGAAATCGTTGCCCGTATCAACATCTTTGTAGTTCGAAGATCTGATACACAAACAGCTATTTTTGGTGGAGTCGAGATCCACAAAGTTGTCTCTGATCGGGCAAGTTGTTGACTTGAACCTAAACCCATTAACACAGTAGCTTGGCCATATTTTTGCAGCATAAATTGGTCCCTTGGCTAGCGTTCTAATAGACTCATTCTCAAGTCTTGCATATGGACGATCGACCTAAATACCACGAAAGAAGCAATTAAGCTCATTCTAAATCAAGTGCATATACAGAAAGGTAATTACAGAGTTCTCAAGTCTTACATATGCACTCAACCATGATGGAAAATAATGCCTCATTTCTTGTTCTAGTTCTTCTTCCGTTATGTGTGGCCTACCTGACCTCACATCATCATTAAATATGCTAAAAACAACATCGTACAATTAATATAATAGTATCATTCTCAACACTATTAAAATAATATAGACGTATTAATTACTTACCCCTCCAGTTTCTCTACTTTCTCCTCGTCGCAGTTGAGTAATACATACACCTGAGCAGCCCTTAGCTCATCATCGTTCAGATATCTCTTCTTCATTTTACCCGATGGCTTTCCTGGAGCATTGAATACCTTCAGTATTGTAACATTACTTTCATGATCTCCGTCGTCATTTCTGGAAGCTCTCGTTCTATTAGTTGCAACATGAGGCTTAAAATACATCGAACAAAAGTTTGTAATCTCCTCGAGAACATAGGCTTCACAAATAGAACCCTCGACCCGTACCTTATTTTTCACCTTTTTTTAGGTGATTCAAATATCGCTCGAACGGGTACATCCATCGATATTCGACGGGTCCACCAACACGTGCCTCATAGGATAGATGAATCGACAAATGCTCCATAGAGTCGAAGAATCCAGGAAGAAACACCCTCTCTAGCTTGCATAGTGTTACCGCAATGTCCTTCTCTTGCTTTTCTAGACGATCAACGAGCAATTTCTTGGAACAAAGATCCCTGAAGAATATGCTAAGCTCCGTCAATGGATCCCAAACTGCCTGCGGTAAGAATTCCCGAAATGCAATCGGAATTAACCTCTCCATGAATACGTGACAGTCGTGGCTCTTCATACCCGTCAATTTGTTTTCCTTCGGATCGACACATCTTCTCAGATTTGACACATATCCGTCTGAAAATTTTAGGCCCTGGATCCACCGACAAAGTCTCACTTTATCCTCCTTGTCCAGCGAGAAAATTGACTTCGGAAGGAACTATTTTCCATTCTGCTGTATCAAATACAATGCAGGGCGTTTGCATATTTCTTCTAAGTCCAACCTGGCCTTGGGATTGTCTTTCGTTTTTCCCTTTACGTCCATCACAGTATTAATTATGTTATCAAACACATTCTTCTCAATATGCATGACATCAAGATTATGTCTGATCAGATTGGTACTCCAGTATGGCAGATCCCAGAATATGCTCCTCTTTGTCCAGTTATGATCTCTACCAAATCCATCGCACTTGTACCCAGTTGTAGGATCTTCGATAGCACATGGAAAATCTTTAACCTCCTTCCATATTGTGGCTCTGTACCACCTTGGCGGTGGATCACCCTTCTCTACAACGCCGGTACGGAATGCATTCATGTTCCTTCGGAACGGATGATCTTTTGGCGGAAATTGTCGATGACAATCAAAGAAGCACGGTTTTCCTCCGTGTTTCAAACGAAAAGCCTTACTACGGTCCATGCAATACGGACATAAGAGACGGCCATGAGTGCTCCATCCAGATAACATTCCATAGGCCTGAAAGTCGTTGATGGTCCACATAAGGGTTGCCTTCATCTGAAAATTCTGCTTCCTGGAAACATCGTACGTGTTAGCGCCTACTTCCCATAACTGATTCAACTCATCTGTCAAAGGCTGTAAGTACACGTCAATGTTCCTCTTGGAATTGTTCGGACCAGGAATTATAACGGTTAGAAACATGTACTGAGTCTTCATGCACATCCAAGGCGGTAGGTTATACGGAGTGACAATCACAGGCCAGCACGAATACTGGGATCCCGAAAGACCAAAAGGAGTAAAACCGTCAGAAGATAGTCCCAACCTGACATTACGCGGATCTGAAGCAAAATCAGGATACACTCGATCAAAGTGCTTCCACGCTTCTCCATCGGATGGGTGATCCAACACTCCTTCAATCTGTTCTCGTATGTGCCAACTCATATTTTCGGCCATCTCTTTCACCATAAATAATCTTTGCAACCGCGGCGTTAAAGGCAAGTAGTACATTGAATCGGTCGGTCTTCTTGCACCGGTAGACCTTCCTGTACTAGTTGTCTTATAGCGATCAGCACCACAAAATCTGCACACATCTGCGTCCTTGTCGTCTTTGTAGTACAGCATGCACCCATTGCGACAGGAATCGATTTTCTCGTATCCCATCCAGAGCGATCTCACCATCCTCTTAGACCGGTAGAAGTCTTTAGGCAACTTAGCACCCGCCGGCAAGATCTCTATAATCAACTCCAACACTCGGTTGTAGCATTCTTAGGACATGTTAAAATCTGACTTAATGCTCAACAGTCATGTAACCACCTCCAACGGTGAATGATCCTCACAACCAGGATACAATGGAGTCCTTGCATTCTCCAGCAACTCCATGAACTGTACAGCATCGGCGTTCGGTGCCTCCTCAGGTGCATCATGAACGAAACTAGGCCCCGCAGCGTCAAAAATCATGTTCACGCACCCGTCGTCGTATGCATGATTATCTGAAATAAAATTAGGTCCCGTATGCATATATGGCTCAACATAAGGCTCCGGCTCTGATGCTAAAGACACAAGTTCTCCGTGTGCGATCCACTGATAGTAATTAGGCGTGAAACCCCTCGAGTACAAATGATATGTCACTTCCACTTCTGGATAATATTTCACGTTATGACATTTCACATACGGACACTTAATTTTGGTGCCGTCCATATACTGAGGGAACGCCTTAGCAAACTGCAGGAACTGCTCTACTCCCGCTATGTATTCATCCTGCATACCACACATATCATCAGGACGACGATTGTACATCCATGAACGATTCCGCAAGTAGTAATTCATATCCATTTGGAAATAATTCTGCAAAGATGGACACACATTATCCAACAGGCACAAATTCGTATATTATGTCTTATTAGGGACACACATTAGTAGCGGACAGTTACTAATAACAATGATATGCAATCTAGGTCAAACTAGGTTGTACTAAGTCAAACAAAGTCAAACAAGGTCAACCTAAGTCAAACAAGGTCAAAGTAGGTCAAGGGTTGACCTATAGTTGACTTTGTCAACTCTTAGTCCAATCTAAGTCAAATATCCTATTTCTAGTCATTACCTACCAAGGTACCGTTTACCTTATCGCTATTGGTATCCCAATACCAATACCTTAAGTTGGTACCCTTTACCTTATCGCTATTGGTACCCTTTACCTTATCGTTATTGGTATCTCAATACCAATACCGCAGTAACATGGTTGGTACATTAAGGGTCTTTGACAAGGTTTATAAAAATAACTAATAAATCTCTATCCCAACTAATAAATAGTCAACCTTGGTCAAACAAGGTCAAATCCAAGTCTTCATCCATGTGTACACCTAGCTCATTTTGTTTCCTAAACTAAAAGAAATGAGACACTAGAAGACGCAAAATCCATATGGCTAGCTCTATACAATTTAAATGTATCCTTCTACAAATTTCAAGATATTCGTTTAAATAATGAGTTTGTCAAGAATTTTGGGTTAAGCAGATTTCGACATTAGAAATAAAACTTCGAAAGAGCTTTTGTTTATATATGGACATGTATATAATTTTATTTTTCTAAAAACCTTTCACAACTACTCATTAAATGAATTGGGGATGACTCTAGCAATCTAACAATCAATATTCGTTTAAGTACAGTCGCTATTGTACAATTAGATTTGGGGATGACTCTAGCAATCTAACAATCAATATATTGGTTTGTAGACAAACATTAATCTCAATCCAAAATCAACACAAAGAACACAAGTAATTTATAACGAATACACTAAAGCATCCCCAAACGCAATTCAATACTATAAAGTCTAGAATCAAAGAGAGTATTAAACATAAAAGATAGTATCAAATGTACATAGCCATGTTGTCAAGGCGACTAGAAACAGTTCCAGAAAATAAGAGCTAACACTTGTTCTATAACATGCGATAAAGAAAATTTAAAAGAATAGAATAGTAGGAGGAATGGGGAGTCGAAGGCAGGGGTGTGGAATATGTTGTTTTGTCATTGATTTGGAGGGGGGAATATGTTCTTTCTTCATTGATTTTTTTTTTCCATTGATTTGAGGGGGGATTATGTTGTTTGTTTTTTTTGGGGGGGGGGGGGTGAGGGTTCAACATTTTTGGTTGGGGTTTAGTGAATGTTAGATGCTTCTTTTAGCTTAATGTGTTTAGATGTTAATTGAGTTTTCTATGCGCAACAAATAAAATAAAGACAGGTCGTCTAGGTTTTATGACATGACTCTCTCGAGCTACATTGATTAGGAATTAGGGAAAAAAAGGACACAAGGGTTAATGTCATGTTGATAGATGATATGTAAGTTCTTCCTATGGAACTTTCTTGTGCTGACTTGTCAACTTGGAATATTAGGTGGCATTTCTATACTGGAATGAGTATTATTGACAGGGACATCCCGAACTGCCGGCGGTTGTAGTTTTGATTACTTGTGGGAATTCAGATTGTTTGATTCTCATTGTTGATTTTCTTTATTTGTTTAATACAGAACGACCGTCTAGGTTTTATGACACGACCCTCTTTCGAGTTCGTACATACTTGTAGCTATATTGCTTAGGAATTTGGGAGAAAAGAAGTAGACACGGGGAGGGTTAATGTCAGACTGATAAATGATATGTTGGTTTTTCTTTTGAAACATTCTTGTGATCCGTAGCTGATGACTTGTCAACTTGGAATATTAGGTGGCATTTCTATATTGGAATTGGTAAGTTAAGTAATTTTCTCATCTTGTCCTAATTAATCCCTATGTGTGTGTGTCTGTGTCTGTGTGTGTGTGTGTGTCTATGTCTGTGTCTGTTTGTGTGTGTGTGTGTCCGTGTCCGTTTGTGTCCGTATGTGTATGTGTGTGTCTGTGTCTGTATCTGTGTGTGTGTGTGTGTCCGTTTCCGTATGTGTCCGTGTGTGTGTGTGTCCGTGTCCGTGTGTGTGTGTGTGTCCGTGGAGAGGAGGAGGAGGAGGAGTTAGGGTTTACCTGACGAAGGGGAGGAGCTCGAGGAGGAGCACGACGGGGTAGGGGTCGCCGGGGGGGAGTCGCCGGAGGAAATCGCGGGGGAGGGGGGGGAGTCGTCGGAGGAAATCGCGCGGGGGGGGCGCGGGGGGGGGGGGGGGGGGAGTCGCCGGAGGAGATCGAGGAGGGGGAAAAATTGGAAGAGGGGGAAAAAATTTTCGAGTGGGGGAAAAAAGAGCACAGCGTGCCCTAAGTAAAATATTTAGCGACGTCACCAGTAGACGTCGCTAACCGTCGCAATAATTTTAATATAAGCGACATATTTTAATAATATGTCGCTGGACGTCGCTATTCAGCGACGTAGTTTATATAGTGTCGCGGAACGTCGCTAGCCAGTGACGGTTTGCGACATCAATAGAAGGGAGTCGCTATATTATATGTTTAGCGACGGAATTTTATTCCGTCGCTAAATAACGTCGCTAATAGAACATATTTTAGTAGTGTCTGCAGTTGTACTCCGCGGCGGATGGATGGATGTGCTTGAAATATCTTGCTTTCATGAACCTCGCCCATAGACTTCTGCTCACTCGAAGCTTTCACCACAGCTTCATCGAGCAAGCATCTACGACGTGCGACAGCCGACAAAATTCGAGGCCTTCTTCATTGGTAGGTCTGGCCATAGTGTCCCAACTCGCCCAGTGATGCTTGTCCTTACCGTCACAGTGACCCCAAAATAAGTTGGCGAACAGATTTTCAATGGATGTGGGCACCTTCTTTGGGGGGGGAGCAGGAGACTAATGTGTAAATGGGGATGGAGGAGAGATCATGTTGAATCAGTATATATATATGTGTGGGGGGGTGCAGGTGTGTGCGTGCGCGCGCATGCGCATGTACATTGCGTGTGCGAAAAAAATGTTAAAATAAATTAAATATAATTTTATTATAAAAAATCATCACTCATAAGATTTGAACTCAAATAACAAAGAAAAATGCCATGCATCATAACCACTTGAATTAAAATAATTTAGTTATAGATAAATTATATAAGATAGCTAAATAGTTAGTTGAGTTTTTTAAATAATTAATGGAGTATTTAGTTAGTTGTTTAGTTATTTATTATTTTTAATTTATTTAAATGTATGATTATATAGATATGGCTTACATGGCTCACTTTTGATCCGTTTTCAAGTCGCATTATATATACTAGTAACGTGCCCGTGTATTGCACGTGCAAAAAAAATATTAAAATAAATAAATAAATAAAACTATATTATAAAAAAAGTGTGATTCCTAGGAATTGGACTCAAGCAACCAAGAAAAATGCTTTCCACTTTAACCATTTGATTTAAAATTATTTAGTTATAAATTAATCATATTAGATAATTAAATATTTATTTTAGTTTTTAAGTAATTAATAAAGTATTTAGGTAGTTGTTTAGTTATTTTTAAATATTTAAATGTATGATGATATACATACGGTTTGGACGGCTCACTTTTGAACCGTTTCCAAGCAGCTATATATATATATATATATATATATATATATATATATATATATATATATATATATATATATATATATATATATAATATTGAAACAATGGCTAATTGTGCCGAACTCGCCTCCACTGAGGCTCGAACTCCGACCACTTGGACCGTATGCATCTCTCTTAACCACTAGGCTAGAGGTCATTTGCGTGTGTGTGTGTGTATATATATTTTTTGAAGCAAAATGTTCTTCTTTATTAAAACTGTAACAATCTTTACGAATCGGAGGCCATAGAGGCCCTTCCAATAGCTACTCCCATGTACAAAGCTTTAACCCGACACCTGATGAAGCACACCCCACATAATAAGTCCAGCCTTATCCTATACTAGCCTCCATCGTCTGTAGATCAGAGTTGATATTATTGAGGAGCCAGTTAAGGTGTTAACTCTGTCTTCAAATATTCGATTATTATGTTCCCGCCAAATGTGCCACGTGACGGCAAGAAGTCGAATACAGACCTCCCAGTACTTCTGTCCTTGATTTCTCATTTGCCGAATCTCGTCCACCACGTCCATAATCGCCACCTGCCTTCTGGCTGGTAAGCCCAGTCTTCTTCTATATAAGTGCCACAGCTCATCCGAGAAAGAGCATTCGAAGAAAAGATGATTCCGAGTTTTATTGCTTCCTCCGCATAACACACATCTGATGTCAGGAATATGAACACCGATACGCACTAACTGCTCTTTAGTAAGCAGTCTATCCCTTATAGCCTTGTACAAACACAGCTTCCACTTGCTTGTCGCCCCCCTGACCCAAGCCACGTCCGCCCATGGCATTGCCGGAGAGACGACATACAGTTTCTCGTACGCCAAACTATGGATGAATCCGCCTTCAACAGCGCCATCCCATACCCATTGGTCCTCTCCATCTTCGGCTATAATAGGAACTTGACCAATTTCTGCTCCAAACCATTGCTGAATGTGTCGATTTGTCACATTCCATACTCCTATGATATTGCTAAATTGAACATCCTGTCCGACCATCTCATAAGTAGGCCACCCCAAACGATCTATGAAGCTCTTTTTTCCGAGCCACGGGTCCTTCCACAAGCTTATCGCACCCCCGTTCCGAATTACTCTAGAAATGCAAGACTTCAGCATTTCCCGCTGAGCTAAAATATTTTTGAAAGGGACAGAGTAGTTGTTACTATGTGACATAACCCAGAAGTTGTCATTTGAAGCATACCTTGATCTCATCCAGTTTGCCCACAAGGAATTACCCGTCAAGAATTTCCAAGCCATTTTTAGTTTTGCCACCTCACTTAAAGTCTTAAGGGACGGAAGCCCTATACTGTTGGAATTATTCAATAATTAGGGGCCACACATGTAAAATTAATTGTGTTTGGGCTATCTAAATAATTAAGCCAAATTAAAGTGGTCTATTTGGAAATTGGCTTAAGGGTATAATTGTCATGGAATTAATGTGTAGATACTGGAGATAATTCTAATTTGATGAGGGGCCAAATTAGAAATATCATAACACACATATCTATATATATGTGTATTCATTAGAGTTATGGTCCCCAACTTATACGGCCACCAAAAGAGAGGTTTTCTCTTTTTCTCTTCTGCATCCCCATCAACAGAAAGAGAGGGACAAAGGATTCAGATTCTTCTTTGTCATTAAGGGTCGTAGCAAGTTGGAAGATCGAACCCAATAAAGAGACGATCGCTTCAAGATCCATCAAGCCTAGCAATGGATTCAGGTACGCTTCCGTAATTTAATTTATGTTTTTCATCTCATGAATCGACATGGCACAATAAAGTTCTAACAAGTGGTATTAGAGCCTCCTGTTTGATTTATGAGGTCGAAGTTTAGAATCCAATTTTTTATTTATTGTTATTCAGAAAACCTAGATCTTCGATCTAATTTAATTTAGGGTTCTGGTTGATCTATCAAGATCCACAAATTAAAACCCTCTTTATGTATACTGCTGGTTTATTTTATATATAAATCAAATCATTGTTTTTTTTATTGTTTGGGTCCGGTATTTATCTTTGGATCTGTTAGGAGTTAATTTAGGTATTGCTTTGTGGTTTTATTTGGTAAGACATGTTATTTCTTGCTTCTTCCGGTCACCGATCTACTGATGGTCATCAATATTGCAACTTCTGTTTATGGGTCTTTACGAATTCTAGCATGTTCTATCAATTCTGTTTAAGTATCAATATTGCAACAAAAGGTGATAGTTTCGGATATAAAGAAATTATTAGTATGGAAAGCTCTGATTAAGTATCAATATTGTATAAAACAGATTTAGCATTTTCTTTATGGTATTGTTATTTATTTGGATTCAGAAATATAGTTTTCGATAAATTCATGCAAAAACAAATTCACATGCATATGATTAAAGGAGATATCTTTAAGATATATGATTATTTTTTAAATTAAAATTAGGATTTTGTCTTCGGTAGATTATTTTATTTAAAATAATCCTTATAGTTTATTTGATATAATCTATTAATGCATATATTTGACCTTCTATAGATTATTCTATTTAAAGTAATCCTTATGCATTATTTGATATTATCTTTGGATGCATATCCTCCGTAGATTATTTCATGAATTTTGTTATAGTGATAATATCCAATTTTGCCAAATTGAAATTCATGATTATGCTTTTGATTACTTTATTTGAGTAATAATCTTATGAATATGCATGTATATAAAGTTTTGGACATGATTCAGTTTTGTAAAATTCAGTCAACATTCAATTTTTTGGTGCCTTTTAAGACTAGCAATAGTTGTCCAATATTCTAAGTAGACTCATTGAAACAAGATGTCGCCAAAGTGACCTCTCTTGCGTAGATAGTCTATGAAGGATGTCGGATGTTTGTGTGTGTATATTCATGCGGGTATTATCCGGCCCAAAGGAAGGTTAATACTTGGCCGAATTGCACACATACTTGTGGTGATAAATGTGTGACAATTATACGGTTTACATGTGAATAATAACCCGATCCAAAGATAGGCTTATTATTTGACATGACTTATTGTCAACATTTGATCACTACACCAAGAGTACCACTTGTAGTTAATATCACTGCCCAAAGACTTGATACTAATGATGCGCTAGGTATCTTGAGATGGGGTTCACCATTGTTTGGATTTGTTTGACTATATTTTACTCTTTGGTTATTAATTAGAGCATGTCCGTTTTTGTTTTATTTTGTTCTCTTTACAGTTAATGTTGCTATAATATCTGCAAATAAGAAATTAGTTTCCAAGTTTAATAGGATAAACTTTAAGGGCAAAAGAAAATGAATACAGTAGCTGCTTAGGGTCCAGCTCAAAAGAAACAACAATATAAAACTAAGGGTTGTTCTTTTGTGATAAGACATGACACATAAGGAAGAAATGTAAAAAGTATCACGCATGACGTATAAAGAAATATACATTTCTAAGTTTGGTCTGTTCTGAGGTTAATTTAGAGTTAGTACCTAAAAACACGTGGTGGTTAGATTCTGGTGCTACTACCCACATTAGTGTTTATAGACAAGGTTGTTTGAGCTACCGAAGCCAATTGATGGTGAAAGATACATCTATGTGGGTGACGGCAAATCGGTAGAAGTGGATGCAATAGGACATTTTAGGTTATTTTTAGGAACCGATTATTATTTGAATTTGATAGACACTTTTATTGTACCGTCTTTTAGACGAAATTCAGTTTCAGTTTCCTTAATGGACAAATCTGGTTACCATTGTTCATTTGGAAATAATAAGTTTAGTATATCTTTAAATTCAAATATTATTGGTAACGGCTCCCTTAAGGATTATAATAACCTATATTCAATTGAAATTATTGTATCTTATAATGAAACATTGCAAGTGAAGTCTTGTGGTACTAAATACAAAATTAATAATATTTTTTTTAGCCTCATTATGACATAACCATTAGGTCACTTCTCTAGAAATAGAGTTGAACGATTTGTGTCTGATGAGATTTGGATTCCATTGATTTTATAGACTTTAATATTTATATTGAATGTGTAATGGAAAGACAGACCAAAGTTAAAATAAGCAGCTACTTTATTCGTTATGCTACAGATTAAGGGGTTAATAATTATACAGTCCCACACTAAGAATTTTTTTTTGAGACGAGAAGTGTAATATAATTTTTGAGGATGTTGAGTTTGGGGGAGAAATAAAGTCAGGATTATTGTCTTTGAGAAGGAATCATTTCTACTATCACTTTTGATGATGTGCAGGATTCTATACCTGTCATGATCAAGAAGTGAATTCGGAGTCTCAAAAAGACAATGTCGAATTACCTCTATAAGTCATTGTTGAGATACCTTAACAACGACAACGTAGCGGCACCCCATTCAAGATAAGGTAATTATTTCTAAGGAACAAACTCAACAACCTCAAGAACCGGTAATATTAAGATGGTCCACCAGAGAAAGGAGAAATATAATTTCGGATAATATTGTCATATTTCTCTAGGAACGTGAAGAAGACTGTGGATACTGGAAGATGATCTAATCAACTTTCGTCAGGCCATGGAAAGTTTCAGTTCTCAAAGTGATTGATACAATAAATAAGGAGTATAAGTTCATGCAAGACAATAAAGTTTAAGAACTTGTCCCATTACCAAAAGGTATGAAATCCATTGGTTGTAAATGGACATTTAGAACCAAGAAGGATTCGAAGGGTCATGTGGAGAGGTATAAAGTACATCTTGTAACTAGTGACTTTTGGGATTGATTTTAAAAAGTTTTTTCTCTTCGGTATTTTTGAAAAATTCCTTTAAAACAATCATAGCACATGTTGCATATTTTGATCTTGAATTACATTAAATGGATGTCAAAACGGTATTTCTCAATGGTAACATTGACAAAATAATTTATATGGTGCAACCAGAAAACTTTGTGTCAGAAGACCCAAAGAATATGGTTCGCAAACTGATAGAATCTTTTTATGGACTTAAGCAGGCTTCTCGTCAAAGACACTTTGAGTTTTAACAAGTGACTATCTCGTTTGGTTTTGAGATGAACACTGTTGAAGATTGTGTGTATCACAAGTTCAGTGGGAGTAGGAATAATTTTCTGATTTTGTATATTGATTAAAGTATTCAATGCAAACCAGGTGACACCTCTCGTTAAAGGAGACAAGTTCAGTCTCAGTCAAGTGCCCTAAGATTAGCCTTAAAATTAAGAAAATATAATAGATTTTTCTTTCATGATCAGTTGTAGGGAGTCTATTGTATGCTCAAGTATGTACGGGTCAGGATATTACGTACATATTAGGATGTTAGGCAGATATTTAAGCAAATATGGATGGATCATTGGGTAGCAGCCAAACTACTTAAGTAATTAATTGAGAACAAGAACTTATATGCTCTTTGTAGTAGATCGGATAATTCTGGAGATCATAAGGTATTCCGACTCCGATTTTGTTGGATGCCAATACAGCATGAGATCCACATCAGGTTATGCTGACTAATGGAGATAAATTTTGGATGAGTGTCAAACATGCACTCATAATTTTTTCTACCATGGCAGCAAGTTTTATAACATGTTGTGGGGCATCTATTCAGGGAATATGGTTGTAAAATTTTGTCACAAGGCTGCGCCTACAGTACGGTGTTGAAAGACCACATAAAATTATGGTGTGATAATGAATCAACAATACTGTATTCCAATAACAACAAAAACTTGTATAAGTCAAAGGATATTGACATAAAGTTTCTAGTTGTAAAGGAAAGAATTCAGAATGGTTATAGTGTCCATATAGCACATTAGGATAAACTCCATGTTAGCGGATCCGCTCACAAAAGCATTATCGTCTTTCATGAGCATACTGCTCATATGGGTGTTAATTAAGAATATGGCAATATAGTGGGAATTTGTATTTTATGTATTTAGGTGCTATTTGGTTTTGGACACATTTATGTATTAAAGTATTTTGGATATTTATCTGATCAGATATATGGAAATTCAATTCATTCTGTTTTCATTATGTTAAAGTATTGATCTCATTAAAGTTAAGGAGGACCAGTTGGAAATAGACATGTATTGATCACATTGCGTGTAATTTCCATGCTACGCATCCATGATTGATCTATGTCGTTTAGCTATATTGGTATATGTGACCATTGATGGTTTAGTTACGCTATATGTGACGAATGCCGCTTTGATCCTATGTTGATATGGTTAATGGACGAGATTGTCCGGATATACCCTAAGGATTAAGATAGCAATTTATGAGCTCACTAAGGTTAACACAATTATAAGGTTACATATGTGGCCCAGTGGGAGATTGTTGGAATTATTCAATAATTAGGGCCACACATGTAAAATTAATTGTGTTTGGGCTATCTAAATAATTAAGCCAAATTAAAGTGGTCTATTTGGAAATTGGCTTAAGGGTATAATTGTCATGGAATTAATGTGTAGATACCGGAGATAATTCTAATTTAATGAGGGGCCAAATTAGAAATATCACAACACACATATCTATATATATGTGTATTCATTAGGGTTATGGTCCCCAACTTATACGGCCACCAAAAGAGAGGTTTTCTCTTTTTCTCTTCTGCATCCCCATCAACAGAAAGAGAGGGACAAAGGATTCGGATTCTTCTTTGTCATTAAGGGTCGTAGCAAGTTGGAAGATCGAACCCAATAAAGAGATGGTCGCTTCAAGATCCATCAAGCCTAGCAATGGATTCAGGTACGCTTCCGTAATTTAATTTATGTTTTTCATCTCATGAATCGACATGGCACAATGAAGTTCTAACATATACCCCCCCTCCTCCGTTGGCTGACAGAGTTCCTCCCAGGCAATAGTATGTAGACCCCCTTTTCAGACAAAATTAGCATAAAATCGTTCAATCTCTTTTAAGTTTTCCTTCGGGATGATGACGGCCTGGAACCAATAACCTGCGATCGCCCATATCACTGAGCGTACCAGCTCAATTCTTCCACCAAAGGAGAGGAGTTGTGTCTGCCACCCTTCCAACCAGTTTTGGACATAACTAACCAGCCCCATACAATCCATATTAGAGACATGATTAATCGAAAGGGGGATGCCAAGATACCGTACCGGAAGAGTTCCCTATTCAATCCCAAGTCGTTCCGACCAGTAGACTTGTAGCGGGCAATCTTTGCTAAGGAATAACTGAGACTTGTTCCTATTGAGTGCCAAGCCCGCCTTATTCCTGAACTCCTCGAGTACTTGATTAAGCACAGTAACTCCCTTCTCTGTAGGTTCCATAAAAACCAGAAGATCATCAGCGTAGATAAGATGAGAAACAACTGGACTAACCCGGTGGAATAGCGGCGTGATGTTTCCCCTGTGGACCTCCACATCAAGCAGGCAAGTAAAGTACTCCATAACGATAGTAAATAAATAAGGGGATAAAGGATCACCCTGTCGCAATCCATAAATGCTGCCGAAATAGCCTTGTGGTTGGTCGTTCATCATCACTGAGAAAGAAGGAGTGGTAATACATTCAGCAACTCTGTCGATCCACCATTGGTCGAAACCTATGCCGTGGAGAATCCTGCATAGGAATCGTCTATTCACTGTGTCGTAAGCCTTCCGCAAATCTAGTTTGATGCACCCTTTCCGCCCTCTATTCTTGTTAAAGTCTCGGATTAGTTCATGGGCGAGAAGGCAGTTTTCCGCAATAGCCTGCCCCTTTACAAATGTTGCATGGTTCGTCGAGATGAGCTCTTGCATGATGTCCTGCATCCTGTTACACATGATATGAGTAATAATTTTATAAATAAAATTACAACAGGCTATAGGGCGCAAATCTTTCAGTTCCGTAGCGCCTTCTTTCTTGGGGATGAGCACAAGAAAAGTATGATTGAGCTCTCGGATGAGACGACCGGTAGCGAAGAAATCTTCTACTACTTCAAATACGAGCTCCTTCAACTGAGTCCAATGATGCCTGAAGAACGCTGCATTGAACCCGTCCGGGCAAGGGGACTTGTCCGGATCAGCACTCTTAATAATATTTTCAATCTCCTCCATTTGAATTTTCCTCCGAAGCCTGGCGTTTCCAGCCTCTGAGACCATTCACTTGCATATAACCACCGGCCCTTGTTCTTCGATCTCATTTGAATTGTACAACTCGGTGAAGTAATTAACAGCATCAGCGTTCAGTTGCTCAGGCCGAGCAGTGGCTGAGCCGTCAACGTTCATTAGAAGGGCCGACGAGTTCCGATGTTAGCGCGCCTTCACCGTTGTGTGGAAAAATTTAGAACAGCGATCCCCGTCCTTGAGCCACGCACACTTGGCTCGCTGCTTCAAAGAAATTTCCTCCTGGAATCGGAGCTGACGTACTTCTTCTTGAAGACTCGCCTCCTTACGGGCCAAATCCTGGTCGAATGAGGACGTAAGCATCCCATCTTGCACTTCCTGTAATTGCTTGGCTTTAACATCTATCGACTGATGTGGTCTCCTCATGTTCCAAGCCCGGAGTTCCTGCTTCACCCGCTTGAGCTTCCAGATGAGTTGGAATTGGGGGGTGCCCATAACATCTATCTGCAGTCCCCCGTATATGGTCGCCTCCCAAGCTTGTGAGTATGTACCAGGCGCACCAGTATATGGGCATGGTCGCTGTTACCCCTCTGTAGACCTTCCGTCCTGGCTTGGGGGAACGTCGCTATCCATCTCAGGTTGCCAAGCGCTCTATCCAGTTGATAGAATACCCGATTATCAATCGAGCTATTGTTCTATGTCCACACCTGTCCCGTTCTTTCCAGGCAGAGTAAACCCAAACTTGAAATGCAATTCTGAAAATCTGCCAGAAGGTTGGGTGGCACCGGTCTACCACCTTCTTTCTCGTTAGCAGCTAGGATGGCATTAAAATCCCCGCTGAAGAGCAGGGGGGTTTGGTTGCCTACTTCACTGGAGATTTTGATTATATTTTCCCAAAGTCTGCTTCGCAAGCGTCTATCGTTGTGCCCATACACAGCCCCAACGATAATTTCCAATCCACCTTTATTAGTAAGATCAAGAACTATCAGTTGTTCCAAGGAATACCGAACCCTTCCCTTCTAGATTTGGCTATCCCACATAACCCATATCCTCGCAGCCCCTCCTTGGACTAGATTGTCAGCTGCCTTCCAATTGTCTGGAATTCTCTGCTGAATTCTGACCGGATCTTTAATTTTACTCTCTAATATCGCCACTATCGAACTCTTAGAACTTCTCACCAACTGCTAAATTTCCTTCCGCCTACCAATCGAGTTAGCCCCCCTAACGTTCCACGTTAGAATGGTCATTGATGAATATTGGACCCGTCCGCCTTGTTCTGCAGACCCTCCCCCGGACGTTGATGTTGAATCCTTTCTGTGTCGGTAGTACTCCACTTACCTCTCTTATCACCTCCTTCCGGATTAGCTCATTTCAGTTTGGCGAGCCATAGTGGGTTCTCCCTGGTAAGATCTTCCCCCTTTGTGTGTTCTCCTTCATACGTATCCCCGTATGTTATCCTGCGCGGCTGTTCCCTGTTCCCGTCTCCAAAGATCCGGACAAACTTCGACACTCTTCCGCCTATATCTTCCTCCCATTGGCCCTCATCTTCTGGTAGGTGTACCAAGTCCATGAGGTTTCTGACTCTCTGAGACTCGCCTACTATCCTCTGTTCTCCCATGGTTAATGGCATATACCCCTCATTAAACCCCTCTTGTTCCGGAACTTGGCGTTTACCGAGCACTGAAGATCCATGACCGCCTGATGCTTCTTCTCCTTGTTGTGTGGCACAAGGATGATCCTCCTCCATCTCCTCCCTCTCAATCGCCTCTTTAGTTCTTTGGGTCTGCACCATCTCCCTGTCTTTTGTGCCATCCTGTCACGACCCGTTACCCAAATTGTTGGGCCGGGCCGAGCCATGTCCAGCCTACGCTTAAGATAAAGCGCAGTAAGCTGTTCTAGAGATAACAAGATAAGACTAAATGTGCTAACAGTTCTATAAGTAAAGAAGAATCATAAATGCTCCAAACATAAAAGTCGTCGTATATAGTAAAATATCCAAGTACAAGTGAACTGTAAAGTAAAACTGGATACATGTCCAGTTACAAAATGATATAGTCTAACACATGACTACACTAAGTATCCCAAGCAGCTAAGCAAACTAGACGAGTCTCCCCGTAGGAACATCCTCATATGGCAAAACCGGGTCCTCGGCAGTGACTCCATAATACGAATCACAGAGCAACTCCTCCTCAGTAAGTATACCTACAACGTTATCCTGTCAGGACGGGAGCAAGTACTAAATCTAGCAAACTAGCATATGAAACATGGAAATGAACATGAGAGGAATAACTGGAAAGTATGGCATCACATAGTCTATCATAGCAAGGAAACATATGTCATAAAGACAGATGTATATGTAATGTTTAAAACTGTAGCAGGTACATGATCGGTCAATAGGTGTACAATGTACTGAGGCACATGTAAATAAAATGTACATACGTACAAGTGTAAAGGCGATATATGTACACACGTACAAATACAGCTTGGAGAGTAAGGCCTACGGCGCAGTATCATATAAAATGTAACTTTGCTCGGTACTGAAGAGGGGGTATGATCACGTACTCTACTATCAGTTTCCCCATAACCCATATTCTAATCATGTGAGAGATACATCAAGACTGTTCTAAGCATGGTAGTAACTGAAAGTACAACATGTAGAGATCTAACTTGCTACCCCAAGGATCAGCATGTAACATGGTGGGGTTTGCAGTTCATTTATGTGACAATATGTAAAGTTCGTAGAAAGTACTTGCCTCTAGCAAAGTAAAACAAAACAAGCTACGATAACAATGCTATGGATGTCTGGTAGCTCGTCACTGTAGAAGTAAATATAACAACTTAGTTTTACACTAAGCTAAGACACTAGGACACTAATTGGTGAAACACGACTTGTGACTGGACACCTAGCCAAAATGATGACTTGGCATAGGAGACCAATGTGGGGTGACACACTATGTTAACTAACTTCCTAGGGTCTTTACACTAGTGAGGGATGGGGTTCAACACGACTAAAACTCCAAATAACACAAAAAGCTACAAGTCGTAATTAATCAATAAATAAATCAAAAGATCATTGTGTTCTAACAATTTTTGAAGTAGACAAAAAGCCTAGTTTTTCTTAAAGTAAAGTACTAAAGTGATCCTTGTTAATCATAGAAATTTATTATAATTTTTCTGGAATTTATTAACCAGTACAAATATTTTATAAAAATCAGTTTTCCTAGGTATACAGAAAGTGAGTTTTGGTTTCATATGCCAAACTAGGGGCAAAACAGTAAATTAAATACTACAAAAATTATACTAAAATAGCCAACTTAACATAGTATCTAAATACTATTTTTCCATAATTTTAGCAGTACTTTAAGTATTTTTAGAAAATCAAAAACAGTAATCCACACAATAATTAATTATCTGCGTATTTTGTCCATGTACATAATTTGAACCAAAGTTCAAATACAGGACCCAAGGCCATGAATCAAGTCCACTATGACTTGTACAGGTCTTGAATATGTGAAAACACATTTGGGCCCAAATACCCATGCTAGGCTTGGACACCAAATGGTTGCAGTAATTTAAATACAATAAAAATACAATTTGAAAATAGTCAAAATAATATTATTATTTTAATAAGGTAAAGTTTTACATAGTAACTATAAAAGTGTGAATATTATCTTATAAAGATAATTGTACTAAGCTAAGTGAAATATCAAAATAATATATATATATATATATATATATATATATATATATATATATATATATATATATATATATATATATATATATATATATATATAAAATATAGGGATATTTATACATATAGAAAATGCTCAACTATATATTATATGTATATATACAAATATATATATATACATATATATAAGAAAATACTAAACTATATAATATATATATATATATATATATATATATATATATATATATATATATATATATATACAAAATAATGTATACATATACATATAATAGTATATATAATAATATATTTATATATGAAAATATATACATATATACATAATACCTACATATATGAATATATATATATATAAATACTAACATATATATACAAAATTTACTAACTATAAAATATATATATACATATATATAAAATACTGTCAAAAACAGTATATACATATATACTAATATACATATATATATATATAAATATATAAAACTGAAAAAAAGAAAAAGAAAAAGAAAAAGAAAAGAAACAGAAAAAGAAAAGAAGACAGAAAGGAGGGGGGGGCTCGAACCCTGTCCTCAGGAAGGGGGGGTTTTGATCACTGCGCGCTGGCCAGTGGGCCAGCGGCCCGCTGTGTTAGGAATAGGTTTTAGGTTAGTTTTATTTAGCTTTAGGTTAGACATTATATAAAAAAAAAAATATATACGAGCCTGTGTCCGGACAGTTTGGGACACAGGGATCCTCGTGTCCGTGCTACGCACGACACGCATGACCACTGATTCTCGTGTCCAGCTACTGGACGAACATCCCCGTGTCCTGGCGAGCAACATAGGTCAAAACGAGACACGTACGACACAAAATGAAACTGTAACCTACGTGTCCGGCGAAGAGGAAGGGTTTCGAACGTGCTGTGCGGCGGAGGAGGTGATGGGGAAGCGGCGCTCGGGTGGCGCTGGGCACGGCTCAACGCGACGAACCTATCGGTGGTGGTTGCGGGCGGTGGTGCTCGGCGGTGGGGCTGGGCAGAGCTCGTCGGAGTAGGGTTAGGGTTTAGGAGTTCGTCAGGGAAGAACGGGGCGGCGGTTGGTCATGGAGGAGATTTAGGGTTAGGGTTTAGGTCAGGGGAGAGAGGGGGAGTTTTATAGGGGGTTGATGGCGGTGGGGGCAGCCGGGTTCGGCGGGGGGCAGCGTCGGTGAGTCGGTCGGGGCAGCGTCGAGTCAGAGGAGAGAGAGAGTGACTGGTCAGGGGGGGTTTCGGGTAGTTTGCAATAGGCCCCCTAGGTTTTAGGGTTTTACATAAAGGCCTCAAAACATACAAAATGCAAAATAATATTTGCATCCTCTAATTAAAAACAATTTCCTATTTACAAACTGATATAAAATCATTTCAAAAATTACAAAATGATATTTAAAACATTTTATAAATTTACAGATCAACATTTTTGTATTTAAAAATCATTTAAAAATCATTTAAAAATTTCTAGAAAATTCCTAAAATCATATTAAATTATTTTAAAACCAATAATGATATTTAATAATTAATTAACATTAGTTTAATAAATTTTTGAAAATCAGGGGTTGATAAGTCTTCCCTCCTTGAAAAATTTTGTCCTCGAAATTCACAAGGATTGAAGACCCAACAATATTCTAACATAGCAAGCAATGCAACAAATGACTAAGGCTACGATCAAAACTAACCTCCTGAAACCTGTTCCGGCTCCGGTTCAAGGACTAGGCTATAAGTCTTCCCCTGGGGTCCCTTGGCTACTGGGCAGTCCCGAATCTGATGGATGGCAGACCCACAAGCTAAACACTGCCCTAACCTCTTCCTGCAGACGACGAATTCATAACCTGGTCTTCCGTAGAAAGAACATATAGCTCCCTTCTGCTGCTGCTGCTGATGTCGGGGTCCCGGGGTTCTAACTGGCGGGGTCTGACGATGTGGTGTAGGGGGATGGTAAGTCTGCGGGGGTGGCGTCGGCGCTCTCTGCTGGAAAGCCTGACGCTTGGACGGTCCCTCATGGTGTACAGAAGTCAGTCTCTTGCTAGACAGAAGACGCTCCTCGATGCTCCGGGCCAACTCTAGGCTCTGGTAGTAGTCAGTCGTACCGTTCGCCACTATAAGAATGCCAATGTCTGGAACTAGACCATGGCAAAACCTACGGGTCATCTCCTCTGGATCAGCAACCAGACTAGGAGCAAAATGGCTCAGGCGACTAAACTCTCCCGCATAGTCATCAACAGAACGGTTCCCCTGCTGGATGTTCTGGAATCGTAGCCCCATGGCTACTCTAGCAGTGGTCGAGAAGAATTTCTTCTTGAACTGGGTCTTGAACTGGTCCCAGGTGGCTCTACCTCTCGCGAACAACGGCTCATTCCTGAACCAGACTCCGGCTAAGTCTATCAGCAAAAATCCTGCTGCCTCGACCTGAAGGTCATCCGGCATCCTAACTCCCAGAAGCTTCCTCTCTACAGAATCTAGCCAGTCATCAGCTACTACTATGCCCTCAGTCCCTGAGAACTCCTTGGGATTCAGACCCATGAAGTCCTTGACCGTTTCCGCTTTCTGCCGTGGCTCTACAGGTGGTGGGACCACAGGACGTCCCTCAGAACGCTCCATGCTCTGGCGGAGTAGGGTAGTCTGCTCCTGATGGGTCGTTAGGAACCCCTGGATCAGTGTGAGCAGCTGGGTCCCGTCGAGAGTGACGGAAGCCTGGGTGGGTATAGTGATAGGGGGTGGTGCAAGTATCGGGGCCTGCTGGGACTGGGATGTGGAAGGTGGTATCTGGGTCTGTGGATCTGTGGAGTGGGGGAATGTGGTAGGTGGAGGTGTATCAGTCAACCGGTCAGCTGACTGGATATGGAGGGCCCCATTCTCGGGGGTAACATACTGGGACGAACGAGTAAGCACCATCTAAATTACACATAAAAAGACTTATAAGGACTTGTTTAAAGTAAGCAATCATATGCAAGAAAATCTAATTATAATAGCAAATATGTGATGTATTTCCTATGTTGTAATCCTAGCATTCTTCTAGGTGTTCTAAACGTCTTTTCTAATGTTGTCTAATTACCTTAAGTTCCTAATTGCAGGCATGCTTGGTACAATAACGTAACCAAACAGTTTAGTCAGGACCTTGCATGGGCCGCCAAAAAAACATGTCACGACCCGTTACCCAAATTGTTGGGCCGGGCCGAGCCATGTCCAGCCTACGCTTAAGATAAAGCGCAGTAAGCTATTCTAGAGATAACAAGATAAGACTAAATGTGCTAACAGTTCTATAAGTGAAGAAGAATCATAAATGCTCCAAACACAAAAGTCGTCGTATATAGTAAAATATCCAAGTACAAGTGAACTGTAAAGTAAAACTGGATACATGTCCAGTTACAAAATGATATAGTCTAACACATGACTACACTAAGTATCCCAAGCAGCTAAGCAAACTAGACGAGTCTCCCCGCAGGAACATCCTCGTATGGCAAAACCGGGTCCTCGGCAGTGACTCCATAATACGAATCACAGAGCAACTCCTCCTCAGTAAGTATACCTACAACATTATCCTGTCAGGACGGGAGCAAGTACTAAATCTAGCAAACTAGCATATGAAACATGGAAATGAACATGAGAGGAATAACTGGAAAGCATGGTATCACACAGTCTATCATGGCAAGGACACATATGTCATAAAGATAGATGTATATATAATGTTTAAAACTGTAGCAGGTACGTGATCGGTCAATAGGTGTACAATGTACTGAGGCACATGTAAATAAAATATACATACGTACAAGTGTAAAGGCGATATATGTACACACGTACAAATACAGCTTGGAGAGTAAGGCCTACGGCGCAGTATCATATAAAATGTAACTTTGCTCGGTACTGAAGAGGGGGTATGATCACGTACTCTACTATCAGTTTCCCCATAACCCATATTCTAATCATGTGAGAGATACATCAAGACTGTTCTAAGCATGGTAGTAACTGAAAGTACAATATGTAGAGATCTAACTTGCTACCCCAAGGATCAGCATGTAACATGGTGGGGTTTGCAGTTCATTTATGTGACAATATGTAAAGTTCGTAGAAAGTACTTGCCTCTAGCAAAGCAAAACAAAACAAGCTGCGATAACAATGCTATGGATGTCTGGTAGCTCGTCACTGTAGAAGTAAATATAACAACTTAGTTTTACACTAAGCTAAGACACTAGGACACTAATTGGTGAAACACGACTTGTGACTGGACACCTAGCCAAAATGATGACTTGGCATAGGAGACCAATGTGGGGTGACACACTATGTTAACTAACTTCCTAGGGTCTTTACACTAGTGAGGGATGGGGTTCAACACGACTAAAACTCCAAATAACACAAAAAGCTACAAGTCGTAATTAATCAATAAATAAATCAAAAGATCATTGTGTTCTAACAATTTTTGAAGTAGACAAAAAGCCTAGTTTTTCTTAAAGTAAAGTACTAAAGTGATCCTTGTTAATCATAGAAATTTATTATAATTTTTCTGGAATTTATTAACCAGTACAAATATTTTATAAAAATTAGTTTTCCTAGGTATACAGAAAGTGAGTTTTGGTTTCATATGTCAAACTAGGGGCAAAACAGTAAATTAAATACTACAAAAATTATACTAAAATAGCCAACTTAACATAGTATCTAAATACTATTTTTCCATAATTTTAGCAGTACTTTAAGTATTTTTAGAAAATCAAAAACAGTAATGCACACAATAATTAATTATCTGCGTATTTTGTCCATGTACATAATTTGAACCAAAGTTCAAATACAGGACCCAAGGCCATGAATCAAGTCCAATATGACTTGTACAGGTCTTGAATGTGTGAAAACACATTTGGGCCCAAATACCCATGCTAGGCTTGGACACCAAATGGTTACAGTAATTTAAATACAATAAAAATACAATTTGAAAATAGTCAAAATAATATTATTATTTTAATAAGGTAAAGTTTTACATAGTAACTATAAAAGTGTGAATATTATCTTATAAAGATAATTTGTACTAAGCTAAGTGAAATATCAAAATAATATATATATATATATATATAATATAGGGATATTTATACATATAGAAAATGCTCAACTATATATTATATGTATATATACAAATATATATATATACAAATATATATATATATATATACATATATATAAGAAAATACTAAACTATATAATATATATATATATATATATATATATATATATATATATATATATATATATATATATATATATATATATATACAAAATAATGTACATATACATATAATAGTATATATATAATAATATATTTATATATGAAAATATATACATATATACATAATACCTACATATATGAATATATATATATATAAATACTAACATATATATACAAAATTTACTAACTATAAAATATATATATACATATATATAAAATACTGTCAAAAACAGTATATACATATATACATATATACTAATATACATATATATATATATATATATATATATATATATATATATATATATATAAAACTGAAAAAAAGAAAAAGAAAAAGAAAAAGAAAAGAAACAGAAAAAGAAAAGAAGACAGAAAGGAGGGGGGGGGGGGGGGGCTCGAACCCTGTCCTCAGGAAGGGGGGGGTTTTGATCACTGCGCGCTGGCCAGTGGGCCAGCGGCCCGCTGTGTTAGGAATAGGTTTTAGGTTAGTTTTATTTAGCTTTAGGTTAGACATTATATAAAAAAAATATATACGAGCCTGTGTCCGGACAGTTTGGGACACAGGGATCCTCGTGTCCGTGCTACGCACGACACGCATGACCACTGATTCTCGTGTCCAGCTACTGGACGAACATCCCTGTGTCCTGGCGAGCAACATAGGTCAAAACAAGACACGTACGACACAAAACGAAACTGTAACCTACGTGTCCGGCGAAGAGGAAGGGTTTCGAACGTGCTGTGCGGCGGAGGAGGTGATGGAGAAGCGGCGCTCGGGTGGCGCTGGGCACGGCTCAGCGCGGCGAACCTATCGGTGGTGGTTGCGGGCGGTAGTGCTCGGCGGTGGGGCTGGGCGGAGCTCGTCGGAGTAGGGTTAGGGTTTAGGAGTTCGTCGGGGAAGAACGGGGCGGCGGTTGGTCGTGGAGGAGATTTAGGGTTAGGGTTTAGGTCAGGGGAGAGAGGGGGAGTTTTATAGGGGGTTGATGGCGGTGGGGGGCAGCCGGGTTCGGCGGGGGCAGTGTCGGTGAGTCGGTCGGGGGCAGCGTCGAGTCAGAGGAGAGAGAGAGTGACTGGTCAGGGGGGGTTTCGGGTAGTTTGCAATAGGCCCCCTAGGTTTTAGGGTTTTACATAAAGGCCTCAAAACATACAAATGCAAAATAGTATTTGCATCCTCTAATTAAAAACAATTTCCTATTTACAAACTGATAAAAATCATTTCAAAAATTACAAAATGATATTTAAAACATTTTATAAATTTACAGATCAACATTTTTGTATTTAAAAATCATTTAAAAATCATTTAAAAATTTCTAGAAAATTCCTAAAATCATATTAAATTATTTTAAAACCAATAATGATATTTAATAATTAATTAACATTAGTTTAATAAATTTTTGAAAATCAGGGGTTGACACATCCTCTGTAGGGATGTTTTTTGATTGGTCCTCTTCCTCCATAGGGCTCTCCTCCTCATGACAGTGTAATCTGACATGTCCAAACACCTACACTTCTCGCACGACGGCAGGACCCACTCATACTCAATAAGTTGCCACATTATCTCACCGTTTGGCAACATTAGTTCAACCCGTCTTGGTAGTTCCTTAGTAACTTTGATCTCGACAAACACCCTAGCAAATGATAGGCGTTTCCGTTTGGCTGTAAGGATATCTGTTCGAAGCGGCTTACCAATCATACTGGCAATTTTCATGATTGCCGGCGTGCTCCATAACTGCGGAGATAACCAGGGTAATCTGATCCAAACTGGAACCGACGAGAGTCGATCTTTTTCGAAGCAAGATTCTGGGCACCATCTTTTTAGCACGACGAGTCTTCCATCGAACGTCCACGGACCCCCTTCTAGCACTTTCTCCGGGTCCTCGGCAAGATCGAACTTGATGGAATAGAACCCGTTTTCTCTGGAAAATATCTCTATCTCCCCTTTTGGCCTCCATACTCTCTGGGCGTATGCCTTTAATTGTCCATAATAGGGTTTATTTCCCATTACGTACAATATGGGAGTGTTTTTCCAATATGCCGAAGTCTCCTCTATGTCATCCGCCGTGATCTCCACAACTTTCTGTCCATCTATCACCCTCGGTTCGACATATTGTAGCTCTACTTCTTCTTGGACTGCGGCTAGTTTGCATAAATCTGCCCAAGAGATCGGCGTCGATCTAGGTCGAGGTTCGCCCATCTTAATAGAAGTATTCATCTCCATCATCGGCGAGCCTACAATATTTCCTCCCGTTCTTGCTCGATCACTTCTCCCTGCTCCGGCCGGAGAGGGAGCCTCCGGCCGTCTGTTTGCACCCTGTGGCCTAGCCGGCACAGGTCGGCCCTCTCCAGGAATCCTCTGCGCCATATTCCTGTTTCCTACTCGCTCGCGGCGCCCTATTTGGCTCGGGCGGCATTGGCATTCCACAGTGGTCCACCCGCCCCCCCCGTCTCTCGGGGGTGGATCACCTGGTTCTTCCGCCACGCCCGGCGGTCCTGTATCCCGTATCACCGTGCGGCTGAGATGCTCCGCTTGCAAACCCTAATATATATATATATATATATATATATATATATATATATATATATATATATATATATATATATATATATATAATCGATCTTCTAACCACTTGAACTACATGTCTTATCATTACCACTAGGCTAGGGGGCTAGGGGTCATTGGTTATTTATATAAATATATATATATATATATATATATATATATATATATATATATGTATATATATATATATATATATATACTACTATATAATAGGAAAACTTAGATAGTGAAACTTTTGAATTCCGAAAATACCCTTATATATTTATACTAATTAAAAATAGTTCATTAATTTTAATAAGGACAACTTAGTAATTAAGAAGACTACCCTTTGGTCTTCCTAAAGAGTCTTCCTAAACTGTAACGCCCCAGTCCCCAAAATACTTGAGACTAGATACGTATCATGCCAGCTGTATACATACGAAGTATATAGACCATCGTATGTATACATAAGCTGTAATATGTAGTATTCCAAGACAAACTAAATCTCATCCACAATGAAAAGAATAATAATAGAAAAATTCAACTTGAAGATTTATGATACAATCGTTGGGCGGAGACAAAGTCCACTACCAACTATCTCACTGATATAAATGTACAGAAAGCGATCGACAAAATGATAAAACGAACCAAGTGCAATTGTCTTCGAAGGAATGGAGAAGACTACGGCCTTGGCTAGAACACCTGCAGGAAACATGAACACATACCTGGGAAAAAACCAGGTCCTCAGAGGGACGTAACAAAACACATAATATCATGCCGATAAACTGAATAAATAAGCTCAACATAAAAAGTATGCATGAGTAAAGGTTCCTATCCATTCTAGGTGATATGCACTTTGAGGACAACGTTCTACGCAGGGGCTGTAACGGATTCACGCAAGCAAGTAATAGAGAGTGGCCAGCAAGTAGCGCACATCCGAGACGCTATCGACCTGGACAGAAGGTAGTGCTCATGAGAGTCACCCTCGGCCCAAAATATGTGTAAAAATAAAATGTAGCCCCTACGCTAATAACTGGCCCCCTCAATGATACTATACATGTGTCGACTCCACGATACTGTTTAATCCTTAATAACTGCCAAGTCTTCTACACAAATCTATTAGCAGTTATATCCTAACGCACGGCCTGTACGCGCCAATGATCAGTCAGCACGCAAGTCCGCATCTATATGCGACTCACAACTCACACATAATCCGTGGCACATCGTGACAGTTTATGAGATGCACTAAACCTACGGTGGTCCCTTAACTCTAAGCCAATTGCATAAAATATAATAATTTACATATATATATAATTTTGAATGAACAATATAAAAAAAAGCATACATGATATTGAGCAAGAATTTAAATAGTAAAGGTAAGGTGTCTTGCCTGAGGTTATGTGCAAAAATGAATAATCCAGTAGCTCGAACAGACCAATAGATGAAGCAAGAAAAGCCAAATGCCGCAGATGACTCCGGATGCTGCAAGAAACATCACGAACGAGTTTGGAATATAAGATATGCCTAGGAAACGCCTGTCCAAAAGTTAAATTCTGGAACAGGGGCAAAATCGTAATTTCGGATCAAAATGATGTCCGCCGTTGGACCCGCTTTGCACCGAAATGTGCGCCAGAACCTACGGTCTCTAAAGTCGTCAAACTACATGTCTACGAATTTGTTTTGATGAGACGAACCCAACGGTATATCCAATTTTGGATTCCGGTGGGCTGTGCACAAAATCGCCCGTTGAGTGAGATTGTGGGCCCGCCAAAATAGCGTTCCGATCAACGGTCTCAGAATCGGACCAAACTTGGCTCACAGGACCAGAAAAATATTTTGAGTCCAATGGCGCAAGTTTCATCGCGATATGATGAGTGTGCACAAAGTTGTGACTTAATTTGCAAAGAGTCGATACGGGGTATCTCGACGGATACGCATTGATTTCGTCTCGCACATGCAACAAAATCGGGTTCCGTCAGTTCCCACACGTCAACAACATCCATAAGCGTCTTTTGATGCATATAGTGCGCGACCACGTCGCCCGGTTTGTCGGGACGGACGCCGTATCGGAGTATTTTTCTAATTTTCGAAAACAGAATTTATAATTTTTTTGGAAAACTTTAACAACGTGTAACTTTCTACATACTAGATGAAAAGTGAATCCAAAAGGTGCATTACAATCTCGGTTATGTTGTCTTTGACTACCTTCAATTAGTTTTTACGAAAGTTTAATGGACAGCGAGAAAAGTGGCCGACAAGTTGGTGTTTTGAAACAGTTTTTAATATTCAGAAAAGTGGGTTTTTCTCCAAATTTGTCTCGATTTTTCGAGCAAGTCAATGATTTGTTTCGAAATCCACCTAGAGGATCTCAAAGTGGTTCAAGTCTAATTTTCAGAAAATTTTACGGATCGAAAATTGGTGCTACGAGTAAAAAGTTACGTCGTAGGGAAGTAGGGTACCGTGAGTGGGAAACTGCTCCGTGGATGACGCGGGACTGACTTCCGATGCTCCGTTCGTCGCACATAAAACTCCGTCTCTGGTGAAACGAACTTGTAGGCGAAGGGGGTATGATCAGCTACAACTTTTGTTTTGGAAGTCTAGGGTTTTGAGGTTTGTGGGAGAAGTTATATATAAAACAATTTGCCAAAACTAATTCTAATATGATTCTAGTAACCTATTATGGGTTCCACTCACGGGTTAAAGAATTATAAGCCGCAGGAGCAGCTTGTAGGGGAGGGGCCTGCCCACTTATGTTGGGGGGGGGGGGGGGCTGATTTTTTTTGCTTTCCATTTCTTTTTCTTATTCTTTTCAAAAATCTTTTTAAATATATATATTTATATCTATATATGTATATATCTAGAAATACACCAAAAATCTATTTAAAATCCAAATAACAATTTAAATATTATCTAACCAAATATTGAATATAAATTTAAACATATCTACATAAATTCAATTCTCAATAAATCCACTCAAAGTAATAATAATATTTAAATAGGAAAGCATATTTATTAAACCTCCACAAAATAACTTTAATAATAATAAATTAATAAAAATTGCTCCAATGGGTGAACTTTACCGCTCATCCATGTATGGGTCCAAAAAATTTGTACCATCTTATAAAATATTATTTTATTAATAAAACATAAATTTTGTACCAAAAGTCAATAAATTTTCAACAAGTCTCAAATTATTTAAAAATATTTGTACATACACAAAATATTCCTATATGGCCACCTTAGTCACCCCACATGCTCACATGGGCTTAAATTTGTTCGGGCCCTGTTTGGGCTGAATTGGCCAACCCGGGTCATCAAAAAAGATAATAAATAAAGCCATAAATTGTATAAATTCATTTTTAAGTCTAATAAAATAATAAAAAATAATATATAAAAAATAGGGGTTTTACATCCTATCCAACTTACAAGAATTTTGTTCTCAAAATTTAGGATTAATAGGGTAGATAGGGTTGAGGGATAGGAAGAGTTCGTCAATACCAAAATACAATTTAATTTTGGAGGAGGCGCTAAAACGGCGTTCAACACCACCATGCAAATAGAAAATTGTGGAGTCGATACATACAAAAATATATCATGGTTATGGAATTGAATAAGGGTTGCCAGTGAAGGTAGCAAAATTTCGATAATCCAGTTTGGAGAGTAATAAGGAATTGAGTAGATCAAAGAGAATAATTTAGACATTTGAGAGATGTGGTTCCTAGAGAGAAACTGGAGACTAATCGCCTCGATTGAGAGTTTGATTTAAGTGAATGATTAGAATCATTCTCGAGTGCTCAAGAACAATTGGAAGGACACGATAATAATTCTAGGGTTGAGAAATGAGGAGTAGTTAAAGGCGAGGATATAGCCACATGAGTCGGTCGGTGGCTATCTACTTTTGTGTATAATTAACTGATTGTGCAACCAAAGATGATACCTTGAGTCTATCTTAGCAAGTACAGTGCCTTGTCTTTCCAAAATGAGTAAAAGACAAGAACAACAAGGTTTCAAAGACGGTGTTATATATTGAGTACGAATTGCGGGTTTCATAGACGGCAAAATAATTTCAAAAGAGAATTGTCAAGGCTGTCGCGGATGAGACTCTAAGGCAAGTTTACTATGTCTCCATCCACGTAGAATAATATGTGATAAGCGAACCAAAGTGCAATAGGTTGATCAGACCATTATGCACCGGTTCTGATTAGACAATATGTTAGTGGGTGCACCCAATAAAATATGTCATGATCAAGCTTGATAATGAAATAAGCTTGCAAAACTGAAGCTATGTTAGCAGTATGAAATAGTCAAAATATGAGCAAGGGAGGTACTGATGAAGGAAATTAAATAGTCCAAGATCTTTTAAAATCAAGGCTCGCCCAAAGTTTGGGCCTATACAGTTGTCCTAGTGTTTCCTCATTTATGGCTTGGTAGACTAGATAAGGTAGGGTCCTCTGAATTTATAGTCTAAGTGAACTTACCAATGTGGTTCACAAGGAAAAAGGGTTGTTAGGTGGTGAGGTATTCTACCCAACATACAAGAATTAAACTAGTAGTGTGGTAGGACAATGTTCAAGCAATCACGGTAAGGCACGAGGTTCAGCATTAAGGGATTTCGTAGAACTTGTTCACATATCGGGTTAAAGGATTGAGTCAAGGTTGGATCTCTATCCGTGGTCGAAAAATATATCGGTATCATGGTAAAGATTATAGTTTGGCCATTTTGACCATAAAGTCATATCAAGAAATAGAGTACAAGGAGACGTGTTTTAGTGGGACATGATATATCTACATGAATGTGGGCTTGTCTAGGACTTACAAATGAAATTTGTTGAGAGAAAAAGTCTAGTGTTGTGCTCCAATATCCAAGTCATGGTAAGGGACGCCAAAAGATATAAAATAGAAAGTGGGAGTTCACGAGGTGATAATTAATGCACAAAATAAAGAAGATCAAGTTAAAGCATGAAATAAAATTAATTAAAGAATCCATAAAAGTAATTTAGGAACACAATTCCGGAGAGAAGATAGTCTCCTAGATGAATACAGTTAAGGAACCATTAAATCATTATTCAAATTGTAAGTGGGTTAGAAGGTCGCAATTAAAAGATCAAGAATTGAAGGAAGGTCGAGTAAGCCGAGGTGGAAATACAGTCACATAGCTGGGTAGATGACTAACTACACTTGTATATATACTACTATCATGGTCATGGGTGGCATGGCAATTAGTGTGGAATACTCAGTAGGGTTATCTTGGGGCCTACCATTAAAATTAACTCAAGTTTTCTCCAAAAGTTTCTTAATAAAATTTTCAAAAATAAACCACCAAAATTTATATTCACTCCAAGTCGTTCAAATTCATCATAAAAAATTTAAATCACTCTCATAAATCTCAAAGCAAAGTTTTATCACGTTACTACTAACCTTTTCCAAAATTAACGTTTAAATTCAACTATTTACTCAAGAGTTCATAATTTACGAATCCATAAAAATTTCACAATCAACCAAATATTTAACACTCTAAAATTTTCAAATAATTTATAATAAAACTCTTAGCATATTAAAACCAATCTCAAAAATTAAGCTCAATGCTCTCATCAATTTTAACTTCTATTCATGCTATGTTATTCCAACAAAATCACAACTTCTAAATGGTAACTTCCTTTAATCAACCAAAATAACTTTCCATCACATCCTTCGAAATTCTGGCAAAATTTTTAATATTAGCAATCTCACAATAAACTAAATTTTCAAATAATATTATCAGCCAAAATATATATATATATATATATATATATATATATATATATATATATATATATATATATATATATATATATATATATTAACAAAATCTAAATAGATTTGTAATCCTCAATCATAGGACACCATTTAAAATAAAAATTTCTCAAAAATTGTTTTCATAACTTTCAAATATTTTAACCCAAAATTCGCCATCATTACTTCCACTTAAAATTCAAAATTTATTAAACACAAAAATTGCAAGTTGTATGACTCAAATTTAAATAATTCATATGGCCATTTTTAAAAGCTAAGATCATTTTCAAACCAAATTCATAACTGTTCAAAGGTGCATAACTATAACACAATAAATCATAAACATCAAAACTCGAAAATTAAATAAATTTTATATTTGTTCAAAGATGTATATCTATCACCCAAAATTTATAAATATCACAACTCGAAAAGCAAACAATTTTATACTTGTGCAAGGATGTATAACTATAACCCAATAAATCATAAATATCAAATCTCAAAAAGCCAATCAATTTCTTAAACCAAGTATGAAATTCTATAAATCCTCTGGTGTTTACTATTTATAAATCTCAAGGTAAAAACCTTCCGTGGTAGTATCCTACTTTATAAATTACTAATCATTAATTCACACAAAAAGCCCCTTTTAAACTCAATTAGTCTTGAATGTATTCCAATTGCCAATATAACCATTCTAGCCATGTGTTTGACCTATGAGCATATACTAATGTAGTCATCTTCCTAATTAACACTAAGCAAGAAAATAAGAATCAACGGTAGAAAGGAATCAACCAAGATGCAATTCAAGAAAGTCAAACGAGAGTTCGGAATTTGAAGCCAAGGAAAGATGTCAAGCTGTATGGATGAGATTCCTAGATTCTAATCCTATGTTGCAGGCTCACATCGGTACAATTACATAACCGAAGTGACAAACTCGACCTGCATGGGCCACCACAAAAACATGTAACGCCCCAGTCCCAAAATACTTGGGACTAGATACGTATCATGCCAGCTTTATACATACGAAGTATATAGACCATCGTATGTATACATAAGCTGTAAAATGTAGTATTCCAAGACAAACTAAATCTCATCCACAATGAAAAGAATAATAATAGAAAATTTTAACTTGAAGATTTATGATACAATCGTTGGACGGAGACAAAGTCCACTACCAACTATCTCACTGATATAAATGTACAAAAAGCGATCGACAAAATGATAAAATGAACCAAGTGCAATTATCTTCGAAGGAGTGGAGAAGACTACGGCCTTGGCTAGAACACCTACAGAAAACATGAACACACACCTGGGGAAAAATCAGGTCCTCAGAGGGACGTAACAAGACACATAATATCATGCCGATAAACTGAATAAATAAGCTCAACAGAAAAGTATGCATGAGTAAAGGTTCCTACCCATTCTAGGAGATATGCACTTTGAGGACAACGTTCTACGCAGGGGCTGTAACGGATTCACGCAAGCAAGTAATAGAGAGTGGCCAGCAAGTAGCGCTCATCCGAGACGCTATCGACCTGGGCAGAAGGTAGTGCTCATGAGAGTCACCCTCGGCCCAAAATATGTGTAAAAATAAAATGTAGCTCCTACGCTAATAACTGTCCCCTCCCCCTAATGATACTATACATGGGTCGACTCCACGACACTGTTTAATCCTTAATAACTGCCAAGTCTTCTACACAAATCTATTAGCAGTTATATCCTAACGCACGGCCTGTACTCGCCAATGATCAGTCAGCACACAAGTTCGCATCTATATGCGACTCACAACTCACACATAATCCGTGGCACATCGTGACAGTTTATGAGATGCACTAAACCTACGGTGGTCCCTTAACTCTAAGCCAATTGCATAAAATATAATAATTTACATATATATATATAATTTTGAAAGAACAACATAAAGAAAAAGCATATATGATATTGAGCAAGAATTTAAACAGTAAAGGTAAGGTGTCTTGCCTGAGGTTATGTGCAAAAAGGAATAATCCAGTAGCTCGAACAGACCAATAGATGAAGCAAGAAAAGCCAAATGCCGCAGATGACTCCGGATGCTGCAACAAACATCACGAACGAGTTTGGAATATAAGATATGCCTAGAAAACGCCTGTCCAAAAGTTAAATTCTGGAACAGGGGCAAAATCATAATTTTGGATCAAAACGATGTCCGCCGTTGGACCCGCTTTGCACCGAAATACGCGCCAGAACATACGGTCTCTAAAGTCGTCAAACTACATGTCTACGGATTTGTTTTGATGAGACGAACCCAACGGTATGTCCAATTTTGGATTCCGGTGGGCTGTGCACAAAATCGTCCGTTGAGTGGGATTGTGGGCCCGCCAAAATAGCGTTCCGATCAACGGTCTCAGAATCGGACCAAACTTGGCTCACAGGACCAGAAAAATATTTTGAGTCCAATGGCGCAAGTTTCATCGCGATATGATGAGTGTGTACAAAGTTGTGACTTAATTTACAAAGAGTCGATACGGGGTATCTCGACGGATACGCATTGATTTCGTCGCGCACCTGCAACAAAATCGGGTTCCGTAGTTCCCACACGTCAACAACATCCATACGCGCCTTTCGATGCGTATAGTGCGCGACCACGTCGCCCGGTTTGTCGGGACGGACGCCGTATCGGAGTATTTTTCTAATTTTTGAAAACAGAATTTACAATTTTTTTAGAAAACTTTAACAACGTGTAACTTTCTATACTAGATGAAAAGTGAATCCAAAAGGTGCATTACAATCTCGGTTATGTTGTCTTTGACTACCTTCAATTAGTTTTTATGAAAGTTTAATGGACAGCGAGAAAAGTGGCCGACAAGTTGGTGTTTTGAAACAGTTTTTAATATTCAGAAAAGTGGGTTTTTCTCCAACTTCGTCTCGATTTTTCGAGCAAGTCAATAATTTGTTTCAAAATCCACCTAGAGGATCTCAAAGAGGGTCAAGTCTACTTTCTAGAAAATTTTACGGATCGAAAATTGGTGCTACGAGTAAAAAGTTACGTCGTAGGGAAGTAGGGTACCTTGAGTGGAAAACTGCTCCGTGGATGACGCGGGACTGACTTCCGATGCTCCGTTCGTCGCGCACAAAACTCCGTCGCTGGTGAAACGATCTTGTAGGTGAAGGGGGTATGATCAGCTACAACTTTTGTTTTGGAAGTCTAGGATTTTGAGATTTGTGGAAGAAGTTATATATAAAACAATTTGGCAAAACTAATTCTAATATGATTCTAATAACCTATTATGGGTTCCACTCACGGGTTAAAGAATTATAAGCCGCAGGAGCAGCTTGTAGGGGAGGGGCCTGCCCACTTATGTGTGTGGGGGGGGGGGGGGGGGGGGGGGGGCTGATTTTTTTTTCTTCTTTTTCCATTTCTTTTTCTTATTCTTTTCAAAAATCTTTTTAAATATAAATATTTATATCTATATATATATATATATCTAGAAACACACCAAAAATCTATTTAAAATCCAAATAACAATTTAAATATTATCTAACCAAAATTGAATATAAATTTAAACATATCTACATAAATTCAATTCTTAATAAATCCACTCAAAGTAATAATAATATTTAAATAGGAAAGCATATTTATTAAACCTCCACAAAATAACTTTAATAATAATAAATTAATAAAAATTGCTCCAATGGGTGAACTTTACTGTTCACCCATGTATGGGTCCAGAAAACTTGTACCATCTTGTAAAATATTATTTTATTAATAAAACATAAATTTTGTACCAAAAGTCAATAAATTTTCAACAAGTCTCAAAATTATTTAAAAATATTTGTACATACACAAAATATTCCTATATGGTCACCTTAGTCACCCCACATGCTCACATGGGCTTAAATTTGTTCGGGCCCTGTTCGGGCTGAATTGGCCAACCCGGGTCATCAAAAAAAAACCATAAATTTTATAAATTCATTTTTAAGTCTAATAAAATAATAAAAAAAATAAGATATAAAAAAATAGGGGTTTTACATAAACTAATTAACAAATGTTAAAATACATGCAAGACACGTGCACATATACTAGTTCTACTATATAATAGAAAAACTTAGATGGTGAAACTTTTGAATTCCGAAAATACCCTTACATACTTATACTAATTAAAAATAGTTCGTTAATTTTAATAAGGACAACTTAGTAATTAGGAAGACTACCCTTTGGTCTTCCTAAAGAGTCTTCCTAAATTAACTAAGAAATGTTAAAATACGTGCAAAGCACGTGCACATATGCTAGTATATATAATAGAAAAAGTTAGATGGTGAAACTTTTGAATTCCGAAAATACCCTTACACGTTTATACTAATTAAAAATAGTTCATTAATTTTAATAAAGACAACTTAGTAATTAGAAAGACTACCCTTTGGTCTTCCTAAACTAATTAAGAAATGTTAAAATGAGTGCAAGGCACGTGCACATATGCTAGTATATATAAAAGGAAAACTTAGATGGTGAAACTTTTAAATTCCGAAAATACCCTTACATACTTATACTAATTAAAAATAGTTCATTAATTTTAATAAGGACAACTTAGTAATTAGGAAGACTACCCTTTGGTCTTCCTAAAGAGTCTTCCTAAACTAATTAAGAAATGTTAAAATACGTGCAAGGCACGTGCACATATGCTAGTATATATAATATTGTTGATTTTGTTTCAATTGTAAATAAAATAGCCTGTATTACCCTCATTAATTATATTATTCCATGGCACAATTTCCTTGGTAACATGAATAGTAAAGTGACGTGTGTCCAAAAATCCTAATAAATCCTAATTCTATAAGGGCTTGTTTGGTAAACCGTATTTGGAGGTGGAATTTGAATTTTTATGGATTTGGAAAGAAATCCAAGGAATCCTATGTTTGGTTGGAGATGGATTTGGATATGAAAAGTATGACAAAATCCAGAACTTGGATTTGGTTGGATTTGGGAGAAAAAAATTAGTTATTCTTTAATAATTTTGTTAAAATATTTATTCTTTAATAATTTTGTTAAAAATTAGTAAATTAAAAATTAGTTATTCTTTAATAATTTTGTTAAAATATTTATTCTTTAAAAATTTCGTTAAAAATTAGTTAATTAATAAAAAACTAACTAATAGTTAGTTACAATAATTATATTCTAAGTTAATAATTTATTAATTAATAATTTTATTATTTAACAATTTATAATAATCCTAATTAATAATTTATTACTTTATTAATCATAATTATAATAATTTTATTAATCATAACCATAATTTTAATTAATAATTTATTAATTAATATCCAATTGTAATCATAATTAATAATCTATTAGTATTATTATAATATTAATTAATAATTTGTTAATAACTATTTTATTATAATCTTAATTAATAATGTTTTAATCACGATTAGAATCATATTTTATGATAATTTAATTAATAATTTAATAATTATCTTAATTTATAATTATTATTTTTAAAATATTTAATTTATAGTTAATTAAAAACTAACTAATATTTATTTAAAAATTAACTAATCGTTAATTATTAATTATTAATCGTTAATTATTAATTTTATAATTATAATAATCGTTATTTATTTAAAAATTATTAAACGTTAATTATTAATCGTTAATTATTAAAAAAATATTAATTGTTAATTATTAATTACTAATTGTTAATTATAATTTATAATTATTAATCCTTAATTAAAATTATTAATCGTTAATTATTAATTATTAATTATTTATCATTAATTAAAATTTATAATTATTAATCGTTAATTATTAATCGTTATTTATTAATCGTTATTTATTTACAAAATAACTAATCGTTAATTATTAATTTTATAATTACTAATCATTAATGATAATTTATAATTATTAATTGTTAACTAAAAAGTATTAATCGTTAATTATTAATTATTAATCTTTAATTATAATTTATAATTTATAATTATTAATTGTTAATTATTAATCGTTACTTATTTAAAACTTAACTAATTGTTAATTATTAATTTTATAGTAATTACTAATAGTTAATCGTTAATTATTAATTTTATAATTAATAATAACTACAATTAATCATAATTAATTAATAGTTTAATTATTGATCATGACTATAATTTAGTTATTAATCATAAATCCAAATCCTATGTTTGGTTGGAGTTGGATTTGAATCTTGAAATCCATGATTTGAATTTGGAGGATTTTCAAATCCAAATCCAAATAGTAAAATTCGGTTACCAAACAAAGTCTAACAGCTAAAATAGGTACAATATTTAAAGTTTTTTTTTATCATTATGAAATAAATATCTTAGATTCCGATAAAGATTCACACTCTGATGAGAGATCTGCTGCCGAAAAACTTGATAAGATCGGTTTACATTTTTCAAAACTTTCCACGTTTTATTTCCAATAAAATTTGACTTTGATGACACATGCTCGTTTGCAATTTGTCCCGACTAGACTGGAGGATTGTGCCAATTAATTAAAATGACGCGGGAACCTATTTTGTTATGTTTAAGTCGATGGACAAAGCATAATTAATTGTTGGAACAACCTGTCAATGTCAACCGTAGTTTAGGACCCAGTTGTTATCCTTAAATTCATTTTAGGTAAATAGAATCTTGGCTCAAAATTTATGCCAATTTGTTCCATTAATTTATACGGTGACGCAGCGAAGAATCCTTTTGTGATATCAATTAGCATCATTGATTAATGACTTTCCATATTAGTCAAGACTGCGAGCTTTATATATAAATATGTGCGCCGTCTCAGCAAACTATACAAGTTAATTAATCCTCTGGTGATATCAATTGAAGAAGGCGAGCAATGGAAGAGAGCAAGTTTCTGGGCACGTCGCTTATGCTGAAAGAACTAGAGCGCGTCGAGGCAAACAGAGGGAGGGCCAACCAAGGTTTGAAGAGGGTGAAAGCCTGCCTCGACTTGTCTTCGTTGTGCAGAGCAGGAGCAGCAAACCATTCGAGAGGGAAAGAGGAGGAGGCGGCGGCGGCGGCGGCACAATCTTCATCAAGGATTATGCCTTGTGACTGTAATCACCATGTGAAAAAATACAATTAGTTGTATCCAAGACTAGTCAAAAATAAATAAATAAAGTTCATCTCTCTCTCTCTCTCTCTCTCTCTCTATGGATTTTTCTCTTACATTTTCTATATTTCTCCATTTGAATAATTATTCAAGGGGCAGTGGTGAGTCTTTAGGAGACGTTCATACGCGGTAATTTTTTTATTCTTGAAAAAAAAAAATTAGGGTTAAAATTATTATGATGTTTGTTTGTGTTATAAAAAATTTATTTTCGAAAATTAAAAATATCCTTATAAATAATTTATCCATAAAACATGGGAATCATATCCTTTGAGAATAAGTGGGTATATTCTTTTACCGGACAAAAAAAATTATTAAATTTTTTTACTTGTTTTTATCGTTTTTTGAACTTTTTTTTATTTATCCCTTTTTCTTGTTTTGATCCTTTTTGTGGCGGTTTTGGTCTTTTTTGTTATTTTTTGTCATTTTTTTGTCGTTTGGTTGATTTTTTTATCATTTATTGTCTTTTTTGTAAATTTTTTGTCTTTTTTGTTGTTTTTTAGCTTCTTTTCGTTTTTGAATTTTTTGTGTAGTTTTTTTTGTCATTTTTTTGTCTTTTTTGTCATTTTTTGGTCTTCTTTGTCTTGTTTGTCCTTATTATTATTTTTTATCGTTTTTGTAGTTTTTTTGTATTTTTGTCGATTTGTCTTTTTGTCGTTTTTGGTCTTCTTTGGGTTTTTTTTTTTGTTTTTTTAGGTTTTTTTTTTGCCTTTTTTGGTTTTTTTCCTTTTTTATCTTTTTTTTGCTTTTTGTCACTTTGTGGTCACTTTTTGGTCACTTTTTTTGCTTTTTATTTTTTGCCCTTTTTTTGTCTCTTACTCTCTATCAATAGTACCATGACATATCACTTTCCTCCACTCTTTCAGTATCACTAGGACTGCAAATGAGCCAAGCCGTTTGCGAGCTGCTCGAAGCTCGGCTCGATAAAAGCTCGTTTGAGCTCGGTTCGTTTAGTAAACAAGCTGAGCTCAAGCTTCATTTTCGAACTCGTTTAATAAACAAGCCAAGCTCAAGGTTAGAAGTACTCGGCTCGTTTGAGCTCGCGAGCTGGCTCGTTTATGAGCTTGCGAGCTAGCTCGTTTAGGAGCTTGTTAAGCTGGTTTTTTTTTGTTGTTGATCTAATTTTTTTTATGTTTATATAACAATATGGTTGTGTGCATTATATATTTATATGCCCTTAATAATTGATATTAAGAAACTTTTTTAATTAAATTTTTATAAGTAAATTGTTAATATTACAAGTACTTGAATTCAAACTTAACTAGCTTGAAATCGAGCTCATTAAGCTTGAATCAAGCTTAATGAGCTTGAAATAAAGTTGAGCGAGCTTGATTTTGAGCTTATCGAGCTTGTTTATCAAGCTTGAAACAAGCTTGCTTATCAAGCCAAGCTCGAGCTCAAACCAAGCCAAGCTCAAGCTTAATATAAACAAGCTCGAGCCAAGCTCAAGCTCTAAAGTAAAAAACTTATCAAGCCCAAGCTCGAGCTCGAGCTCGATTAATTCTTGTCAAGCCAAGCTCAAGCTTACAAAAGCTTGATTCGGCTTGGCTCGTTTGCAGCCCTAAGTATCACTCTCCGCGTGGTCAAGCCTTAACACTGCCACATGGTGTTTGTGTTCATTAATATGATTTGCAAAACTGAGCTTTTTTTTTTCTTCATGTATTCAAAAGCTGGAAAGTATATTGAAGCAAAAATTCAAGTAATAGAGTACAACAGTAGCATGTGTTTAATCCAAAACAAGGATTGTATTGTAGAATCTATCTGCAATAGTTCAATGTCTGAACCATCTAAATTCTTTTTTCTGTTTCTGTTTCGTTCTCATTCTCTAGTTGCTGATTCAAGACCAAGTATCCGATACACCCCAACTTTTTCGTGTACATGTGTGGTTACCACAATAATATCGTTTTTCTAAATAATTCAATAATGCTATGATTACAATCAAAACCTTTAGATTTTCTTACAACCGTCTTGATGACAGTTGTCAATTGGGTCCCCTCTCTTCTATCTTCCTACATGGAGATAGGAGATCCAATTGGCAACTGCCACCTAATAAAGTCTTCCTTTTGTGTTCAACACTCCTTTTTGGGGAAGATTGCTTGCTTTCTATCTTGGCCTCCTAAACATGATTGGGTTCCGAAAGCTTTCCTTTCAGAGAAGAGATGAGAAGTTGAAGTGGAGTCGTCTTCAGTGATAACGCCTTTAAACTTTTTTCGAACCTTCTTTAAAAGAGGGAGACCAGGATTGCCGAGAGCAGGAGCCGAGGGGTGTACCGGTCTGCAGTGTGTTCGAGCTGGAGAGGGGGCAGAGGGAGCAGGCGAGTATCATCGGCTGATTCTGAAAGAGATGGGAGGGGAGTATTTTTTGAGAGAAGAAGTGAAGTATGAAAGATGAGTTGGGACTCGGTGTAGGACCGATATACTAAGCAATATATGCTCTAGAGGGGGGGGGGTGAATAGAGTATGCAGCGGAGTATTAATAATTAAAACAAAATTGCTACTATATCACTATTATGACACAGTGACTATGTCACAATTATATAAAAGCAGTAAATAAGAGATATATAGAGCAAACACAAATACAACGGTATATCGTAGTTTTTCTCTTATCAGGACTAATCCAGGCCGGAGGACTCTTGCTCCGAGTTGAAATCCACTATTGGAAACACAAGCTTTTATCCGAAGTGCTTGCCGATTTCTTATAACACCGAGCTTTAATCCGAAGTGCTCGACCGACTTCAATTGTGAAGTGTGAACTTCTTGATCAAGCCTCTTATTACAACTCTCTAAAACTTCTAAACCGTATCGTACTGGCAAGTAGACTAGAGGTTGTAAAATAGGCGTGAGATTTGAAAATAAAAGCATTGAATAGCTGAGAAATCTTAGAGAAGAGAAGATAGAAAATGAATGAGTGAATTGAAATGGAAATCTCTTCCCATTTATAGGATTTTTGAAGATCGAGTTTGGGCCGCGACTTCGGATGCCAAATGTTCCAAAATTCGACCATTGCAGCCGAGTCTGCCGAAAGAACTGGTTTATAGGGTTTACTGGTTTAGGTACCCAAGTTTGGGCCAAACTCTGTTCAAACTTTGGTAGTCTGATCTAGGTCAAAATCCAGGTTTTGAAGGGGCTTTTATCGAAGCCTTAGTGGGCTTTCTGGACTATTTTTTAAACATAGGTATTGGGCTGTTTTAAAATAAGTTTATTTGTAAATAAAACTGGGTAGTTTTGAAAACATTTTTGGTCAAGCCTATTTGCCAGTACGACGTTGTTTACATTTTTTCTAAACTCAATAAAATTGTGTAAAATACATTTGAGAATGGAAAAAAATACAGACGCGACGACTGAGCAGATCTTGAACGGTAGCAGCACTTGGGTCGTAGTCCGTTCGAGTAACCCTTATATCGAGTCTGATTTTAAACGATTATTAGAATTAGTTTGACCGTGACCAATTGGCCAACAATCTATCCCATTTTGATAATTGACAAACCTTGATCGATATAACATTTTGATCAAATCAGGTCTAAAAAGCCTTCAAAGTTAAAGTTGTACTCTCTCCCTCTTGACAAGTGTTATATTTTCTCCCCCTTTGTCGTTTACCAAAATGCTCCCTTGCAAATTGTACTTACAAAAAGACAAACGTGAAGAAAGAGATAATAATAAAGAAGATATTTCACAGAGTAGTTATATTTAAGAAGCCATGTCTAAGGTAAACTACAAAGCAACAAATATGTGCATATTGCCAAAAGAGAGAATATGAATTAAAAACTACTAGCTTTCATAAAGATAAAACATTCACTAAGTACATATGAAACTGAAAGAGTTACAATCCATACAAGCAACTAGTAAATAAAATGCATAAACACCTACTACATGTTCTCAGAATGTAAGACATTTCTAAGACAGGATGACAGTAGATAGAAATCGATTAAACATGATATCTAAGCTAAAGACAGTGACAACTAGATATCATCAATCCTCGTCTATATCATCATCAACAACATCGTCATCACCACCAGAAGTGTGAGTAGGTTCACCAGAAGATCTGAACCGATCAAAGGTGCCAGCAGAATTGAAGTATTGTCATGCTTCCTGATCCTCAACATGATTGTAGAAAAATGTAGGATCTCTGGAAAAGAAGCCAGGGTCGCTTGTCACGACCCGTATCCAGTATAGGGGCATGAGTGTGTAACAGCATCCAGCCTACGTCGCAGAATCGATGGTAGAAGCTGTTCTAGGTCGCTAGCCAACAATCTCACACAATGATATAATGTATCTGTCATAGGTCTCAACTCCGAATGGAGGACAAGTATAAAGATATGGTAATACTCAATCACAATCTAAAGCACAATATGATATCAAAGAAGTCTAAATAACTATAAAAACTTAACTACAATAACTAGATAATATCCAAAATAATTCTCAAATATAATGTAAAAATCTCTCCATTATTATAATTCAAAAGTTCTAACAGAGAATCTAATACAAGTCAAACTAGAACTAGGTCTCTCGCTCACTACTGAGAATCAGGACCCAAAGTAGCTATTCTCTCCTCGGATCCGTAGTAGGTAGGACACGGATCCTCTGATGAATCATCTGAAAAATATATCCAGTCAGGATTGGAACAAGCACATCTCCTCTAACAGTTCCAAATAAATGACAAAAATTATAAATATAGACAGTAATACTTGATGAACATGGAAAGTTTGAGACAGGAAATAAAATAGAACAATTGTTTAACTAAAAAATAAGGAAGGTAATACAGTGAATCTGAAGAGCATGGCAAGGAAGACTATAAATAGAGATAACTAAACAAGAACAATGTGATGTGAGTCCAATCAATATAACATTGGGCAATGTGAATCTAGTATAAGACACTAATCCAGTATGTTTTGGAAATATCGAGGACATGTAAATGGCTAGTAGGTAAATACGGTATATAGCACGCTTGGCAAGCGTGCGACGACTATCTGTAACGATTAGACTTGTAGTGAATACGACACGTCGCACGCTTGGCCTAGCGGCGATGGCTATCTTTCTTATAGGGGTGGTTCTTGTATGATTGGGAATGTTCATATGTCTACTCAAGTATTTTTTTGCCATGACAAGTACTAGTGAATCCATATCCCGACACATAAATAGAGTACGAGTCTAGCCAGGAAGTAAGTGGTGCTTGTAGGTGTTTCCAGTAGGTGGTTCCAGTGAGTGATTCTGGTAGTAGGGGCTAGACGAGTTAAATACAAGTATCGCAAATGAATGAATCCAGAATACCAATCCGTGTTGTGAAAGAGAATCAGATAGAACTATACTAGAAGTTGAATCATAATAATCATCAAGTAAATAAAAACTATCAGAGAATGTACTCAACTGTCATCCAGAGCAATGAATGAGGATCGATGTCCAAAGTGGTGTCACACAAACCTATATATGGGATGCACAAAGTTATTTATTGTTCTAGAGTTAGCAATGAAACTAAATGAGTTAACTACATGCTTCTAGGCCCCTTCTAGGTCAAAAGTCAAAGTTGGTCAAACTAAGTCAATCTAATCAAAATGGTCAATTCTAGGTAATGCCTTGTCACACCAAGGTAATTCAACCTATATCAAAATTCTCCACATATCCTATACGTAGGATACCCACTTATCCTACTATACCTTGGCTTACCCCAAGGTAATAATTATACCTAGCACCAAACCCATGCTAATACCTAATACATAATACCTAACATGTATTACTAATTTTTAATAGCTTAATCATATCCTACCTCTCTCTCTCTCTCTCTCTATATATATATATATATATATATATATATATATATATATATATATATATATATATATATATATATATATATATATATAGACACACACACACACACACACCAATTCTTAGGTAATTCTCATTACCTATTCCTAAACATGGTAACCCTCAACTACTATCTTATCTAAACCTTCTCTTACTCAACACATGACTGACACTCAAAGACTCTCATACCCTAGACACTAACACACTTGTACTGCCTGCCTCAAGGGTAATCCCCTATATTGTGTAGGTAGGACACTCCTAGGCACAAGGCTAAGCACAAGTCTATGGGAAGGGCAGCTACTATTGCCACTTCAAGTAGCTGTTGCTACTGCTACTGTTACTGCTATATATCTAAAGTAACTTGTGTTGTTTTGGGTCAACTCGAAGAGACACACACACAGGCTTGCTAACCCCACATACTCTACCATACTCAAATACGGCTGCTATTACTCTGAGTGAAGGCTCAACTCGAGCTTTCACCATCAAGACTGATACCTAAGGAAATGCAGGACATTCCTGAACTGAACCTTATCAAGACTAAGTCATAAAATGGAATGGGACAATAGGTGAAATGGATACAAAATCAAATTGGTTGATTGAACAAATGAGCCACAAGATTTGAACCATATACAAGGCAAGGTAAATTGAGTCTGACAAAGGAAACAAGGAGGGACTGACATCATAAATAGGAAAGATACTAAGCATATAGGTCTAATACCACATCAAAACTTTGAACCTTTAATGGGAAAGACTGAACCAACATGGGCATGGTCTGGACAGAACACTTATGGATGGATTAATTCGAATGGAGGGCAACTCAAAGGAATGCAAAGTCTGTATCTAAAATGAAGTAATGATTGCTTAGGATAACTCAATACTATTCAGTCCATAATGAGTGGTGCTGAACATTAAACAAATGGATAGATACTTATTAAGGGCCGCCTATTCTCAACATGTAGTATCTAACATGTGGAAGAAATAAGAAAGTATAGGATTTAAATGAATGGACTGAACCAACATTATACAGAGATTTAACATGTATGCAATGAATAATGAGGTATTGGTCTGAACAAAGGATAGAATAATGCCAAATCATATGCTAACTAATCTATACTAGAGCCTTACCCGCACCTTACTGGGTTGCATCATAATGATGCAAGGTAGAACACTATATATGGTATGCTCAAGCCCATCTAAACTCAATACTGGTACCAAGGATGCACAAGGAGAAATTAAATGTCAGAACCAATACTTACACATATAGGGACATCTAACCATCATGTCTAGGACTCCTCCCCTCAAATATGAGACCACTAACCAGTGTCTAAGGGTTCACACGTCACTCCACATGTGTCATTTGACACTCACTAATTCTAGTATAAACTCATGCATACCTACTTACAATACATGACACAGAAAACTGAAATAACGTGTAGGCAACTCTAGAGGGGGGTGAATAGAGTTTGTGTCGATAATCACCAAATAAAAATTAACTCTATATCACCTCCATAAAATAATTATCAATATAGTAAATAAATCAGAGAGAAATACAGAAGTAAATAAAGATCAGAAGAGCATTCGCAGACACAACAGTTTTAACTTGGTTTCCCTCGTGGAGGACTAGTCCAGGCCTGAGAACTCTAGCTCAGGATTGAAATCCACTATTTGTAAAATAGTGTACAACCACGTGCCTTTACTCAAAAGAGCACGCCAACTTCTTACAAATTTGCAGGTGGCAAAACTTAGAATTGTCCAAGTGACTTTTCTTTCACTCTTGCACACAACTTCTAGCTGATATCGTACTGAGCACCTTGGGCTAATTAGAGTTATGGCTTAGGAGATATGGAAGAATGAGGCTTGGAGTAGTAGAGCTTAGAAAGCTTGAATATTTGAAAGTGAGAGATAGAAAGATGATATGAAATGAGAGAAATCATGCCTTATTTATACTACTCTAGGGGGACAGAGTTCGGCCCGAATTATGCCCCAAGAATTCAAATTTTGAACGTTGGACAGCTTGTACCAAGTAGGCCCTAAAAATTAGGGTACTGAAAATCAGGAGACAAAGTTCGGCCCGAACTCTGTGTGGGGGTAGAGTTCGGCCCGACCTCTGCCTACTAGGTGGCAGAATGGCCTTTGGGCTTTATTTGGCTTGGTGGAGCTTGGGCTTGGTTCAGGAATTGGTCTGTTTGTATAGTAGAGATTGGAGAGATATGTCTAGGGATTGAGATGACATAGTGCGACTCAACGTACACATTCTCCTAGACTCAATAAATTAAAGATTACAGACTTGGAACAAATAGGAAAACCAAGAGCCCTTTGATGACGCCTTTCTTCTGATATTTGAGCAGACCTGAAGACGTATTTTTCCTTGATAGCAGTCGTCCAAAGATAAACAGATCTGGATTGAGAGAAAGCTTTTTATATGATGCCGCCTTTGGTCCATCATTAATTCTTCATTGTCTATGTCCTGGTTTGTTCTTGTTTGATCATGCTTACTGCATGTCTACAAATATATGTTAGGCGAGCAAAATATATTGCAGTATGATATAAGCATGACAATATGATATAAGACAATTAGAACAATGCTAAGTTTAAGTAGCAACATGATAGTGAGTATATGAATATTAGTGACATCATTATGTTAAACTTAATTAATTAGCCATATTAAAAAATACGATGTAATCATTGGGCTAATAGAAACCCCCTACTTTCTTTCCCCTGCTACCTTTACTGATACAAAAGGAGATACCTAATAGGAAGATATGATGTAATGTGGACTAACAGGAGGACAGAACACTTATGCTATCTGCTACTGACATATTGTACTACTGCTATGTTCATCTCTTAATACTCTCAAACTCACACAAGGACTGAAATGAGAATACAAAAGAACTGAACCTTATAACCTCTTCCTTAAATTGGATTGTACTTATCAAATGTTGATCCAATATCCAAAGTGGACATCATAATTTATACTGGACAGAGGAGAGAACAAGACATACATTGATGGCTAAACATGTGCCTAAGGATCTGAATAATGCAAGAAAATTGGGACTCCCTATTGTAGGGACAGATCAAAAAAGGTCTGAGTGATACCAAGGTGATAGTTAACAACATCAAAAGTGGACTGCACAACACAAGGTACATGAATCAACCCACAGTGAACAGAACACTAGGTAACAAACCCACAAATCAAACTTTAACCTATCAAACCATTATAATATCACTAGATAATCATAGTATATATATAACATGGCAATTCAAACCCAAAACAACATGTAAAACTAAAATTAAACCATGGAATGCTTTTTAGGTCATTTTATCAAACACTTGGCGTGCGTATCCGATACTCTCGTGATACGCACTCTAAATGGATCCAAACTTGACCCAAATCATTTCGAATGCAATGTGGGACCCTAAATGAATGTATCTACATTAATAAAAGGAATTTAGAGGATTTAGAGGGCTCTTACCAATTGGAAGTTAGAATTCCAATAAACAAACTTTAGATCTAATCTCCACCAAGTTCTAATGGCCAAATTGCTCCAAATGCTCCCAAGCTAGCCAATGGAGGCTTTCTCTCTTCAAGGGAAAGAGTTTGCAATTCGTTTGAGGAAATTTGGACTCAATTTGGGGGATGGAGGTAATTTGGGGAAGAACACAAACTAGGGTTAGGATTTGCAATAAAAGGGGGAAGAAGGAGGAGTCATTACTTAAATAGGCAAGAAGGAGGGCTCCTTGTGGCCGGCCAAGCATGAGTTGGCTAGGGTTTGGCTTTGGTTCAAGTCTAAAGCCTTCCTATTTGTCATGTAAAGCCCTTTAAAGAAAGGCCCATTCTAGCTTAAGGTTTTAAGTCAATAAATAGACTCTAAGTGGTTTCTAGCTAGATTAGAGCCTAACTAACTAATTAGAAATGTGATTTAAGTTGTCTAATCTAACTTACTAAGTTTTCTTGGTCATATCTAATATTTAAGCAATGTGGTTCTAAGGTTCTACCAATTATGACACTAACACAATATATTTAATTAATGAGATTTAAAATAACCAAAATTTTATAAATTACCAAAATACCCTTATTCTAGAATGTGGGGGTGACACCGCCAGACTGATGAGACTGGGCAAAGCGAAGGTCAACTAGTGTGTTAGAGATCGCTTGAGTGCGAATGACATCACGATATTCATAATCCCTTAACCATTCAGTCTAGCGAGTCTCTAAGGTACTAAATCGATCATAAGTAGCCCGATGCTGATCCTGAGTCGGCTGCATATGATCTCTCATCATACGGTGGAGACCCTCAATAGTCTATGGATAATCAATGGTTGGGACGACAGGTGCTGGAAAAGGAGGTAGAGCAACAAGAGAAGGAATAACAAGAGTCTCAGAACGCCTAGCCGTACTAAGATGTGTAGGTTTAGCAAGGACATTGCACTCGTCTAAGTCGATATCAAAGTGCTGAAAGTGTCACACCCCATTCCCGGAATACGTAAATTTTTGATTTTTCATGTATATGGTATCTGGCACCTGTATCTTTATTACATATATCTTGTATTTGTAACTGGCCATGGCATAGAACAGTATCTCGTCGCGGATTAGTGTGCCACCCCTTGTCCTTGTCTGGTTGTAGGCGTGGTTCACTGTTTCGATGATAGGATTTCTGAACCGTGTTGTGGTTAGGATTTTATTTAATTAATTTAATTAGTTGTATCATGTAGCAATTAACATGTCATTAGTCACATGGTTAAGAGCATGCTTAAGCTTAGGGTTTCTTTGAGTTAACCCAACCCCTATATATATTCTCTTCCACACTCTCTCTCTTTATTCACTCTTTCATTTATTTTGCTCAAAAAATATTTAGGTAAGTACATCTTGTACCAAATGGAGAGATTCTTGCATTTTTCATTTCTTGATTTTTTTTAGATATTATTTGTCTATATTGTTCTTCTCTTCATTCTCTACAAGTTTAGTTCTTGGAGTTTTTAATTTTAATGGCTTGTTTGGTGTAGATCTAAGTTTCTATAACTAGGATTTTATGGATTTCCATGGTTTTGATCTATCAAACTTGGTAGTTTTCGAAAACTAATGGTCCTATGTTGTAGGGAATTCAATTCTACCCAATTTTGACCTTTGAAAAGTTAGATTTTGACTTGTTTTGAGGAAGTTATGGCCTAAACAATATTTGGATATTTTCTTTGTCATCTACCTTGGTTTTGGCAGAGACGATGAATAGTGCCACAGCCGCAGGAATGAATAGTGCCGCAGCCGCATGAGATAAATAGTACCACAGGAATGAATAGTGCCGCAGCCGCATGAGATGAATAGTGCCGCAGCCGTATGAGATGAATAGTGTCGCAGAAATGAATAGTGCCGCAGCCGCATGAGATGAATAGTGCCGTAGCCGCATGAGATGAATAGTGCCACAGGAATGAATAGTGCCGCAGCCGCATGAGATGAATAGTGCTGCAGCCGTATGAGATGAATAGTGCCGCAGGAATGAATAGTACCGCAGCCGTATGAGATGAATAGTGCCACAGCCGCATGAGATAAATAGTGCCGCAGTCGCAGGAATGAATAGTGCCACAGTCGCATGAGATGAATATTGCCGCAGCCGCATGAGATGAATAGTACCGCAGCCGCATGAGATAAATAGTACCGCAGGATGAATAGTGTCGCATGGCTTGAATAGTGCCACATAGTGCCTATTTTGGCTGTTTTATGTCCTATTTGACTGATTTGTGGCCAGAATTTCTTCCAACTCCCAACATAAAAGTTATAGATCTTTATATTGGCTTCAAGGGCCCTCATGTCTCACTTTAACCAGAATTCATATGTGACTTTTATGTCACGAGGAGTCCGAGTGACTTCCTGACTTGACCATGTTCCTGACCTGATTACCTGTATACGTGCTGGTTACATGTTCTATGTGTGTATTGAGATACAATATTAGTATGCACTGCGGTGCCATTTAATGAGTGCACTGAGGTGTGACTCTACATGCCAAGTGATCGTTCGTGTTATATGTCAATACATGTGTACCTTCTAGTACAGTCATGGTAATTGGTCAGTAATAGTGTCATGGTATGTTGATTGTTGTTTGAAGCATTACACTAAGCATGGATCTAGATCGGGCCAATGTGGATTCATACTTAGGGTACGCGTACTATGGTACGACATATAGGAGGATGACCATGTGACCACGACATGTAATTCCATATCAAGATAGGGTTAATCTAAGAAACTCAAATTGGTAGATGCATTGGGTGGAAAGAATCCCGAGATCGTGCCATACTGGCCACCCCAGGTCCTATCCTGACGTATCGGGTTGGCCACCACGGATACAGTTTCATCCGCCTATAGTGGATGACTATATCCGACTCCTACGTGCTATGTGTTATATGTTTTAGCACGGTGGCCTTACGGGGGACCAGTGCATAATCAAAGTGCTATGTGTATATGTATATTATATGGTTTGGCTAGCCCTGCTAGGTTGACATGATCTGAGGATTCCTATATATACATTACTGGGATAACCCAGGCAAATCGTAGAAAGCCGTAGGATTTGATTGGCCGCTTGTAAGCCGACTTGTTTGTGATATGTTATCTTTTGTTAGCAACTGAGGAACATGGACTATCGTGATGCATGGTCCAACCCATGTCCTTGTTTGGTTGTTGGGTTGGACTATTGTGCTGCGATAGGCTATGGACAGAAGTCGCGAATCAGAAGCCCTTCACCTGCCCATGGTTATAGGATATATCTTATCTCGGCATGATATTGGCACCGTTTGTCCTTGTTTGGTTTTAAAGGTGTCGTATTGTCTTGATGATATGGTATAAGCCTATAACTCGTGAATCAGGTCTTATTATTATTATGCTTGGATTTTATCTCACTCTTTTGTGCTTCCTTGTGGTACTTGCTATTCGGGGCCTGACCCCGCTGGTTTTGTTTGGCCAGATCTCGTAGCAGCTCCAGAGGATCCAGCCTTCCACCCAAATAATGGTGCACACCAGGAGTATGGGCGCCAGGGACCATGAGTGGGTTTCTTCTTCACTGCTATGATATCTTTTATTTTATACTTGGCGTTTAGCCACCGGCACCTGTTTAGCCGGCAGTTCTGGACATTAGTTTCCTTTTACATAATTGTAATTAAATCAGACTGCAGCTGACTACGGTTATGTACTATTGACTTTCGGTACTAGCTCATCTTTTTGTAAAAGCTAGGCTCATGAATCATTTTGATGAAGCGTCGGGGACGCCTTACTGCTTTGTCTTATATGATCATTATTTACTGCTTCTTGTTTTGATTGATTGAGACATAGATGCTCTATGGGACCATAGGAGACCTGATTGTAGCATACACCCCCTTGTCTCTTGGCAGCCATGATCGTCGTATGACGTTTATATACCTCATATGGAGTAGCTGGCCTAGTCCGTCTCAGTATTCCGGTACTGGGGCGTGACAAGGTTTTATTGGTGGCCCATGTAGGTCTGTTTTTCAGACTTGTGGGGTGTTACGGTTATAGGAGTCTCAATCAAAATATGTCCCCCTTGATCTCCTGATTCGTCTTCTCCTTCTCTCACCTTAATTGCTAACTTGATTATCATCCTCGATTCTTTTCCGTCCTGTCTTTTGATATCTTGTATCCTTTCTTTTAGGGTCACATCGTTCTCGGCTATTGGAGGAGCCGGCATGGGAGAGAATCCAGTAGTTCAGGGACCAGTTGGAGATCAGCAAGGGGTAGCCCCTCTACTGGACAGATTCACATCGAGAATGTTACCGAACATGAGCCAGTTGAGCCGTAGAGGCCAGAGGTTCCCGTACCTCCAGTGATGCCGGTAGTACCAGTAGCACTAGACGCACCGGCACTATTACAGATTATCAGAGGGTTATTGGAGACCCAGCAACACCAGAAGGCAGCCCAACAGCAACAGCAGACCCAGCAGCAAGAACAGAATATATTACTGAATCAGGGGTTACAGCTAGCTCTTGAGAGGAGCGTCAGGAATGACTCGAGAGCGTCGGAAAGGTTTTGTCGACTTAATCCGAGGTACTTTGATGGCATGGAGGACGCTATCATGGCGGATGCTTGGCTTCAGGATATTGAGGCCATATTGACGGCAGCAAAGGTTCCAGCAGAAGAGAAGGTTGACCAAGTCAGATTATTGCTTCAGGATCTCGCCCGCGACTGGTGGGCATCAGAAGAGGTTGGAATGAGGCATTCTGTTCCTTGGGATAGCTTCAATACCAGATTCAAGGCCAAGTATTTTGGCGTTGTAGCTCGGTATGAGCTTCAGCAGAGATTTATCATCCTCAAGCAGGCTGGTAGGACGGTGGATGGTTATACGGCGGAGTTCTGCAGGTTAAGTAGGTTTGCTCGGATGATGGTGGCGACAGAGCCAGAGAGAGCAATGAGGTTCCGGCAGGGACTTCACCTAGAGATTTTGCAGCTGGTCGAGGGGCACGACTACCAGACATTCGATGCAGTATTAACGGCGGCTCGGAGGCACGAGCTTACTATTCAAAGGTTATCAGCAAGGACTGGGGGCCAGAAGAGGTCTCATACGCAGAGTGCTGGGGGAGGAGCAGTACCTCGGATGTCAGCACCAGCACATGGCATCCGTATTCGTGATGCAACACCAGTCACGACAATTGTGACTGCACCAGTTCGACAGCAGCAACAGAGGAACCAGCAGCAGCGTCAGAAAGCACCAGTGGGTTGCACTTATTATGGTAAGGGAGGGCATACTAGGGATGTGTGTCGTTCAGCTAATAGATTATGCTTGAGGTGTGGCAGTCCAGACCATAGGATTGCCAATTGTCCTAAGATGCAGAGGCCAGGAGGGCCAGCTCAACGGTTTCCGGCGTTGCCAGCTCCAGAGGTAGCACCGTATCAAGGGCCAGCACTAGCAGTGAAGCCACTAGCCCAGCGCCCATTACTGACGCAAGCTCAGATGTACCGACAAGCGCAACATCAGGTTGGACAGCAGGGCCAGGGAAGGCAGGGACAAAGGCAAGAAGAATTTGGAGTATTAGAGCAGAGGTTGGCTGAAGACGGTCAGATTTTGGGTAAGTTTTAAGTATTATTTATTATAATTCCTTGAGTTTTATATTCGAAGAGTGAAGGCAACTTTCTCGTCTCACTCATCTGCTCTCGTATCATGTGATACGTGATATTCATCATGTGTCTTGATTACGAGAGTACGTCCTGGGCAGAGTCTCGTTCTTGATTTAGTCATTTGTACCGACTTATCACAAGCGTTGACCCTTGTCCACTTTGGGTGTCAGTGTAGGACCTCGAGGATGAATTCCTACCTGACTTGAGAGGCATATTTTATTCGTATGTCTCCGATCATTTCCTTCTAGGGTATGATTATTGTTTGTGCTCTTACTTATTTATTCTTGCTTTCTTAAACTGTTCATGTGCCATGTGTTGTTTGATAATTGTGCTTTTTATATGTCATGAGTGTATTTCGTGATCTGAGAGCGCGCTCGACTAGCCTTATCAAAATTCCGAAGACAAAATTTTTCTAAGAAGGGTAGAGATGTCACTCCCCATTCCCGAAATACGTAAATTTTTGATTTTTCATGTATATGGTATCTAGCACCTGTATCTTTATTGCATATATCTTGTATTTGTAACTGGCCATGGCATGGAACAGTATCTCGTAGCGGATTAGTGTGCCATCCCTTGTCCTCGTCTGGTTGTAGGCGTGGTTCACTGTTTCGATGATAGGATTTGTGAACCGTGTTGTGGTTAGGATTTTATTTAATTAATTTAATTAGTTGTATCATGTAGCAATTAACATGTCATTAGTCACATGGTTAAGAGCATGCTTAAGCTTAGGGTTTCTTTGAGTCAACCCAATCCCTATATATATTCTCTTCCACACTCTTTCTCCTCATTCACTCTTTCATTTATTTTGCTCAAACAACATTTAGGCAAGTACATCTTGCACCAAATGGAGAGATTCTTCCATTTTTTATTTCTTGATTTTTCTTAGATATTATTTGTCTATATTGTTCTTCTCTTCATTCTCTACAAGTTTAGTTCTTAGAGTTTTTGATTTTAATAGCTTGTTTGGTGTAGATCTAAGTTTCTATAACTAGGATTTTATGGATTTCTATGGTTTTTATCTATCAAACTTGGTTGTTTTCAAAAACTAATGGTCCTATGTTGTAGGAAATTCAATTCTACCCAATTTTGACCTTTGAAAAGTTAGATTTTGACTTATTTTGAGGAAGTTATGGCCAAAACAATATTTGGACATTTTTTATGTCATCTATCCTGGTTTTGGCAGGGACGATGAATAGTGCCGCATGAATAGTACCACAGCCGCAGGAATGAATAGTATCGCAGCCGCATGAATGAATAGTGCTGCAGCTGCATGAGATAAATAGTACCGCATGAATGAATAGTGCCGCAGCCGCATGAGATGAATAGTACCACAGGAATGAATAGTACCACAGCCGCATGAGATGAATAGTACCGCAGCCGTATGAGATGAATAGTGCCGCAGCCGCAGGAATGAATAGTGCCACAGCCGCATGAGATGAATAGTGCCGCAGCCGCATGAGATGAATAGTACCGCAGCCGCATGAGATGAATAGTACTGCAGGATGAATAGTGTCGTATGGCTTGAATAGTATCGCATAGTGCCTATTTTGGCTGTTTTATGTCCTATTTGATTGATTTGTGGCCAGAATTTCTCCCAACTCCCAACATAAAAGTTGTAGATCTTTGTATTGGCTTCAAGGGCCCTCATGTCTCACTTTAACCAGAATTCATATGTGACTTTTATGTCACAAGGAGTCCGAGTGACTTCTGACTTGACCATGTTCCTGACCTGATTACCTGTATACGTGCTGGTACATGTTCTAAGTGTGTATTAAGATACAATATTAGTATGCACTGCGGTGCCATTTAATGAGTGCACTGAGGTGTGACTCTATATGCCAAGTGATCGTTCGTGTTATATGTCAATATATGTGTACCTTCCAGTACAGTCATGGTAATTGGTCAGTAATAGTATCGTGGTATGTTGATTGTTGTTTGAAGCATTACACTAAGCATGGATCTAGATCGGGCCGATATAGATTCATACTTAGGGTACGCGTACTATGGTACGACATATAGGAGGATGACCATGTGACCACGACATATAATTCCATATCAAGATAGGGTTAATCTAAGAAACTCAAATTGGTAGATGCATTGGGTGGGAAGAATCCCGAGATCGTGCCATACTGGCCACCCCAGGTCCTGTCCTGACGTGTTGGGTTGGCCACCACGAATACAGTTTCATCCGCCTATAGTGGATGACTATATCCGACTCCTATGTGCTATGTGTTGTATGTTTTAGCACGGTGGCCTTACGGAGGACCGGTGCATAATCAAAGTGCTATGTGTATATGTATATTATATGGTTTAGCTAGCCCTGCTGGGTTGACACGATATGAGGATTCCTATATATGCATTACTGGGATAACCCAAGCAAATCGTAGAAAGCCGTAGGATTTGATTGGCCGTTTGTAAGCTGACTTGTTTGTGATATGTTATCTTTTGTTAGCAACTGAGGAACATGGACTATCGTGGTGCATGGTCCAACCCATGTCCTTGTTTGGTTGTTGGGTTGGGCTATTATGCTGCGATAGGCTATGGACCGAAGTCGCGAATCAGAAGCCCTTCACCTGCCCATGGTTATAGGATATATCTTATCTCGGCATGATATTGGCACCGTTTGTCCTTGTTTGGTTGTAAGGGTGTCTTATTGTCTCGATGATATGGTATAAGCCTATAACTCGTGAATCAGGTCTTATTATTATTATGCTTGGGTTTTATCTCACTCTTTTGTGCTCCCTTGTGGTACTTGCTATTCGGGGCCTGACCCCGCTGGTTTTGTTTGGCCAGATCTCGTAGCAGCTCCAGAGGATCCAGCCTTCCACCCAAATAATGGTGTATACCAGGAGTATAGGCGCCAGGGACCATGAGTGGGTTTCTTCTTCATTGCTCTGATATCTTCTATTTTGTACTTGGCGTTTAGCCACCGGCACCTGTTTAGCCGGCAGTTCTGGACATTAGTTTTCTTTTACATAATTATAATTAAATCAGACTGCAGCTGACTACGGTTATGTACTATTGACTCTCGGTACTAGCTCATCTTTTTGTAAAAGCTAGGCTCATGAATCATTTTGATGAAGCGTCGGGGACGCCTTACTACTTTGTCTTATATGATCATTATTTACTGCTTCTTGTTTTGATTGATTGAGACATAGATGCTCTGTGGGACCATAGGAGACCTGATTGTAGCATGCACCCCCTTGTCTCTTGACAGCCACGATTGCCGTATGACGTTTATATACCTCATATGGAGTAGCTGGCCTAGTCCGTCTCAGTATTCCGGTACTGGGGCGTGACAGAAAGACAAGTAGCAAGTGCATCAGGTAAACAAGATTTCTCTTATTCTTGCGAGCACGTACCATCATCTCAATCATAGTCTTTGGGAATGAAAAGAAAATTTCAAAGTTAATATGGTAGATGGCGGACAACTTTATCGAGGTGATATCATCTGTGGAAGTCTGCTTCAAAATGATAGCAGAAAAGATAACTATATGGAGGTTATAAAAATACAAACTCAAATGTTTAGTTTTGAGTTTGCCAATAGGACAAGGTCTGGGATGGCAGATAGAGGCTTTTAAAATGTTCGAAGACATGTCAGGAGAAAAATTAAATTTGGCGTGGTCGGTAGTGCTTCTCCTTCATTGGGAACTCGAAGGATCGTCGCTATGTCTTCTGCATCAAATTTAATATCTATTCCCCTGACAAGGGAAGAGATAACTCTAAAATTAGAAGTCATGTTGCAGTAAAATAACCTAATAGCATTAAGAGCGACATAAAAAGATGTTTCTTACTAAGTCATTAAGTTGCAGTTGCTGAAAAGCTCTGCGATGGTCCAAAAAGTTATTGAAATTAATCGGGGCTCCGGCATAGATGGGTGCGGGTATGAAAATCACCAAACCACTCAATGGGTTGGTCTAGCGTTGCAAAAACGAGTTCGTAAAATGAACCATGGTTTGGTTGGACCGGAGAAAAAATGGAAGGTTGTTGAGAGGATGAGGATCCTTTCTCATTCTTTCCTTTCTTCCTAAAGAGCTAAGGAGCCATTAGAAAGTAAAGTTTCTACGAAAAATTAAAATAGAGGACGAAAGAACAATAGGGATTATACCTTCCAAAAATTTAGTATGCTGCAGAGAACGAACCCGAGATCCCGAATCCTAAGTGTCAAAATTTTAAGTAGATTGAGAGATAAAATAGGATTAGGGCTAGGGTTTGGCGGGTTTCGTTGTTGATCTTCGTGAAAGAGGAAAGAAGATTGAAGGAAGATGATAAATAGAAGAAGTGGGGACCACTAGTTTTACTGTAACTCAGCCCAACCAAGTTCGGCCCGAGTGCGGACTGAGTTCGTCTGAACTCTGTTTTGGCTAGTTTACATCTGAAATAGTGTTCACTTTTACAAATTTATCAATTCCTTTCAAGTTTTTAATTCAAAAAATTATAAATTAATATAATTAAAATTATTTAAGAAATTAATTTTTGTTACGTATTGATCGTCTCAGATTAGCTGTAGGGGTACTGGTCCAGCTATCAGACATCCACGGGGGGATGCTTAAGTTTCGTTTCGCTTAAGCTCTTATCGCCTTGGTGACAAATAGATCCTTTGTAAGCTTGTCTCTAAAACAATCATTACATATTGGAATTAATTAAATAAATAAAGTTAATTAATATTATTGATATCTAAAATTCCTAATTCTCGACGTAAATAGTTGAAATCTTCTACCAAAAGTTTAATAAAGATATCCGCTAGTTGATATTCTGTGTCAACATATTATAAATTAATGTCTCTATTTAATTGATGATCTCTAAGAAAGAGATGTCGTATCTCAATATGCTCGGTGCGTGAGTGACATATAGGATTCTTAGTAAAATTGATTGTGCTAGAGTTGTCATAGAATATGGAAATGTATGAATATTACAAGTTGTATTTTTCTAGGGTTTGCTTTATCCACAAAATATGTGCACAATAACGTCCTGCAGCGATATACTCGACCTCAGTAGTTGATAATATGACATAATTTTACTTCTTGCTAAACCAAGAGACTAATGCTTTGCCTAGAAAATAACACGTACTGCTAGTACTTTTTCTATCCACTTTGCATCTAACAAAATCAGCATCTGAATAACCAGTTAGGTCAAAGGACATAGTTTTAGGATACCACAAACCGACCGAAGAAATGCTCTTAAAGTATCGAAAGATACGCTTAACAATGCACAAGTGTGATTCCTTACGGTTAGCTTGGAACCGTGCACGTAGGCAAATACTAAACATTATATCAGGATGACTAGCAGTTAGATAAATAAACTACCGATCATACCTCAATACTTACACGTGTCGACTGGTTTGCCTTGGTCATCTACGTCAAGCTTAGTTGAAGTTTCCATCGGAGTTCCAAGAGGTTTGGCTGACTCAAGATCGAACTTCTTTAGCAGATCCTTTGTGTACTTGGCTTGATTGATGAACGCTCCATTTGTGGTTTGCTTGATTTGCGGTCCAAGAAAGAACTTCAACTCCTCCATCATGGTCATCTCAAACTCACTCTGCATACACTTAGAATTTTTTTGACAAAGAGATTCATTAGTAGAACCGAAAATAATATCGTCAACATAAATTTGTACAAATAAAATATTATTATTCAAAGATTTTATGAAAAATGTTGTAACAACCTTGCCTTTTGAAAAACCTTTTCAAGTAGAAAGGAGATTAAACGGCCATACCAGGCACAGGGGGCTTATTTCAGTTCATATAAGGCTTTCTTCAACTTGAAAACATATTCAAGAATTTTAAAATTAGTTAAACCAGGAAGTTGAGTAACATAAACTTCTTCTTTTATAAAACCATTTTAAAAAGTACTTTTAACATCCATTTGAAATAGTTTGAAATTATGAAAACATGCAAAAACATATAACATGCGAATGGATTCTAAACGCACAACTCGGGTATATGTCTCATCGTAGTCGATACCTTCCTCTTGGTAATAGTCGATACCTTCCTCGTATGACTAAACCATTCTCATTAAATTTATTTCAGAATATCCATCGGGTGCCAATTACTGGATGATCAATGGGCTTGGGAACAAGTTCCAAAACTTGATTCCATTCAAATTGGTTCAATTTATCTTGCGTAGCATCTAACCAATAATTATCACTACAAGCTGCTTCTATGTTTTTAGGCTCCAGTAAAATAAATGCTACACTAGAAGCTATATCTCTAGTAGAGGAACATGTACTCACACCTTTTGTAATCTCACCTATTACCAAGTCCTTGGGGTGGTCAGCCATGAACTTCATCTTCTTTGGCAGACTCTCCAAGTAGCTGGTTCCGGGTTCTGCTTCGGTAGGTGCTTTACTTTGTGTAACGTGGTCCTCATCGTCACTATTATTATTCATCTGACTGTTCATCTCATCGAAGGTGACGTTGATTGATTCTTCAATTGACATTTTTTTCTTGTAGAAGACTCGGTAACCTTCGCTCTTAGCCGCATAACCTAAAAAAAATACCTTCATCGACTTTCGAGTCAAAATTGTCAAAATTATCTTTTATATTCAAATAAAACATTTGCAACCAAAAAAATCTTAAAATAAGATAAATATGGGGTCCTACTAAACCATACTTTATAGGGAGTCTTCTTCGATTTAGGTCGAATCAGAAGCCTATTCAAAATATAACATGCTGTATTGACAGCTTCTGTCCAAAAAAATTTAGGTAGGCTAAACTGGTTTAACATAATACTAGCCATTTTATTAAGAGTTCTGTTCTTACGTTCCACAACGTCATTTTGCTACGGAGTCATAGGGCAAGAAAATTCATAGAAATATTCGTGTATGTCACAAAATTGCTCAAAATTGACATTCTCGAATTCGCCACCATGATTATTTGGAATGTGAGTGATCATGAAGCCTGTCTCATTTTATACCTTTTTACAAAATGTGACAAATTCTAAAAGTGCATTATTTTTATGAGCAGGAAAATATACTAGAGTAATCATCTACAATTACAAAGGCATATAGCTTACCATTTAGACTAGAAACTCTACTGGGTCCAAACAGATCCATATGTAATAATTATAGAGGTCAAGTAGTACTTATAATATTTATCGATTTAAATATTGATTTTGTAGCTTTGTTCTTTTCATAGGCACTACATACCATGTCTTTCTTGAAGACGATCTCCGATAAGCCTCATACAAATTTCTTTGTGGATAATCTCGCAATTGTGTCCATGTTTGTATGTCCTAGCCTCATGTGCCACAATTGATTCTCATCATTTTTGGCGTATAGACATTTACCTACAATGTTAGTATCTTCCAAAAGATAGAAAACATAGATATTGTCTTCCCTAATTCCTTTAAAAATAGTACTACCAGTTTAACTATCAACTATAATATATTTGTCTTTAATAAAATTAATATCATAACCATGGTCAGCTAAATGGCTTATGCTGAGTAGGTTATGCTTTAACTTTGTTACAAGACATACATCTTTAATAACGGGATATGGAGCCTTACTGTAACATCCACTTTTTCATAGAAGGGTATTTCAGTCATTTTGACCTTTGTGTGATTTTCTGAATATGTTGACTCTTGTTTGTGCTAGCAACTGGTTTAACCCTAGTGGACTTGTATAGGGACCTAACCTTGCATTAGAATGTTTATTTTCAATTTTAGAATTTAATTTGTGCATTAGAATATTTTTAAGGCTTTTAATTATTTAATTAGCCTTTTTGCATGTAGGCCTTTGAGCTTTTTGACTTGGGCCCATTTCTACTTGAGAAAGAGTTGGCCCAAGTGAAACCCTAACCCTAAAGAACCCCCCTTGGCCGCCCAACAGCAGTACCCCCTCCCATTGTTGCATTCACTTGTAGTTTGTAGCCACCACAAAGAAACCCTAAGAGATCCAACTCTCCAAAACACCTTTTTCCTTCATCCGGAGTCCGTTTCTTCCCAAACGAACTCCGTTGCGCTCGTCGAGGAGAGGAGGATCTGCTGGACCATTTCTGGAGTGGAGACGGAAGGTTTTGCTGGAGGGAAATCGGTCGACACGACAACCGAGGAGCCCCGATCATTGAGTTTTGACACTCAATAGGTAAATCCTAATCTACCATTACAAATCTAGTCTTTTCTTCATTTTGGCATCCATATAGGTGCCCTACCCACAAAATTTGGTGGGATTTCGACTCCGTTTGATGGAGGTATCGAGCCCGTGTCGGTCCCTTACGGCACGTGTTCGACGAAATGCCGCTTAGGATAAAAAGTTATTGTTTTTTGTTTCTGTCTTCATGGATGTTTAGATAATATAATTTTAATAAACTTTCGTAAAGACAGATTTGGGTTTGACATCGTTTCAGCGGCGTTTCGGGCAACGGACGCACGTGCACGGATCCCGTGCACGAGGCCGTGCGTGCCCTGCTGTCCGCGTGTGATTGCACGATGTACAGAGCGTATTTTTGTGTGAAACTTTGTGAGCACGTGGGGGCAACCTCTGCCCTCATGCTCGTAAAATTTCACGACTGTTCGTTGAGCGAGCACGAAGATATCACGCGTTCACCGCTCAGCCACTGTGCATTCAGACTTTCATTTTTGTCGCAGAAACGGACTTCGTGCGCGCACACGACGCAGCGAAGACCCATTCTAGGACCCGGGACATGTCGACCTAGACCTAGAAGACCCTTAGGGTGAATCCCAAGTCACGGCGTGGCCCGACGAGGGAGCAGCGAGGCCGGCACCACGCACACGAGGGCGCACGGGCGCGCGCGCAGCAGGCCGCCAGGGTGCATGGGTCTGCGTGCGCTATTTCGGGCAGCGTGTCGCCATGTCGTCATGTCCTAGACCTACCCCAGGACCCCCCCAGCTACGTGCACGAGCACGTGGCATTTCGTTGCGTGTGCGGCGCTCAAACGAGCGAGAACGCACGCGTACCACTCGGTATCGGGAAATTCCGATACGCGTTCTGTGGACATGATACGGACACGATTTCGAACCCGAGAGTACCCGAGCGTATCACGTAGGTTGAGACCAGCGTGTATGCCGAGTTTTGTGGGTTGATTTGGTGTATTTTGCGTTTTGAGTCATTTTGTCAAAATTGAGTTTTTCGGGTTCAAAGTTTTGAATATAAATGTGATTTTTCGATCCTTGAGTTTTTAGTCCGTATTTTCTGAATTGTTAGTTCATATATGATAATTAGAACTTGTGAGAAGTGATCTGCGGAATCATCACCTATTTGTTTACTTTTTCCAAGCATAATCTGGTTTTCATTGAATTGGAAAAATTGAGATTTATATGATATTTCGATTTTTAGTTGATATGTGATATTTTGATTTCCAGCATTTTAGCTTCTAAATTCTGAGTTTACAGGACTTATATGATATTTCAAATATGTGAGAATCAACTTTTGGCTTTGTTTCACAATTTTCCATCATTTATGGATATATGTGTTTACTATATATAGCTTTACGCATATATCTAACTATATATATATGTTTAACCCCGTTGAAACCCATTCCTAACACACATACGTGGAGAATGGGTCGAGGGGGAATTATTCCAGATTTTAGGCTTTCTAAGTATCACGCATCATTGCGTATCTTTCCATTTGAGCTTTTGTATACTTATATATATATTAAAAAATAAAATTATACTTATATATATATATATATATATATTTTTTTTTTTTTTTATTTTTATTTATATATATATATATATATATATATATATATATATATATATATATATATATATATATATATATGTAGTTTTCTTACTTTATATAGATGTATATAATAGTATAGTAATTTGGGTAATACCATGATTATGTTTGAATGATTTTAATCTCAGATTTGACCATTATTTCAGTAAGCACCAATGCATACTCACATACACACCATTTTATTAGATTTGGGTTATATATATATATATATATATATATATATATATATATATATATATATATATATATATATATATATATATATATATATATATATATATATATATATATATATATATATATATATAATTGCTTGTTAATTCTCTTAGATTAGATTGTAGTTGTGTACATGACTATAGGAGCCCTAGGACAGTTTTGGTTTTTCATTTCGAGCTTAGTTTAGTCGAATTGGCCGACAAGTTGACCAAATTGACAAAAGTCAACTTTGGGTCAAACTTGATCCAATTCAACTCAAACGAACCCCGAATGACCTGAAATTTTGTGTATGACCTAGAAATTAGTAGATGGACCAGTTGACCCAGGTTTGACCAGGTTTGACCAGCGTTGACCAGGTTTGACCAGAGTTGACCGAGGGTTGACTTTGACCAAAATGGACCTAGAAGCATGTAGTCTAGCATTGTAGCTATTTCTCTTGATATTGTGGACTTGGTTGTGACATGTGTGTATTTTAAATAGGTTTACATTGCCCCAGTTTAGTTACACCTCATCATCAGTAGTTCGATTTGCCAGGCGAGTACATTCTCTGATCTTTTTATACTTCTTTGGATATGTTCTCTTGTTATAGACTAGTATACTTGATGCTGACACGATGTTCACACGAATTAGTACTCTCTGGATCTTTTCATGCGATGTTATCCTCTTGGATACATCGAGTATGTCATGTTCATGTACTTTATCATGGCCATCATGTACTCCATATATTCATATTTATCCATGTGCACTCATATGTTATTCATGTACACTCATGACCATATGAGCTCCATGTATACAGTAGTTGATATCCATGTGCAATAACATAACATGTATTGATCCTTGTATATTGATTGGGGGATTGGGGGCAGGGAGAGTGTAGTTGGTTATGTGGTCATTATCCTCAGTAGGTATCCATGTGCACTCCATAGCTGTATCCATGTGCAACCCAGACCGTTTACATAACCAATTCATGCTCTGATTCATGTAGAAGGTTATATTTCTCTATTGTCATATTATATCTCATTTTATAGTCTCTCTCTCCTGTTGATTTCCTTTACAGCGATTCATGTATAGTTTTCTATAGCTTACTTTATATGTCTATTCCTGCTATGAACTGTTGTAAGACATATGTGCTCGTTCCGTCCTGACTGGGCATATTAAAAATTTTACAGGTATTGATGAGGAGTACTGTCCTACCTATTATGGCATTGGCTTAGATGACACTGGCGACGTGGACCCTCAGGAGGATCCCACAGTCGCTGAGGACTTGCCTATAGTCTAGCTGAGACTTAGTATTTTATTTGTATTTGTGTTTGAGACTTTATGAGTTGTACTTTTGTACTTGAGATTTATTCTGGTGGTTTACACCTAGACTTTCATCTGTGACTCTCTTGAGATTCTTTCTTCTATTCTATCTTAGTATTGTGATTGAGTTACTTATTATTTACTCTCTATTCGGAGTTTATTTTAGACTGTGTTAGACACTGTGACTCAGGACAGCGTTCTACCGCCGACACTGTGGCGTAGGATGGGCGTTCGTTACTTCTCGTGCCCTTTCACTGGGTGTGGGTCGTGACACATTTTTAGTGGTGGCCCATGCAGGTCTACAATCACAACTAGTGTGATTCGTAGTGGTACTCGAACTAGAATATCATTACAGCCTGCAATAGGATATTGGATATAAGTTAAGGTACTCAATCACATTAAGAAAAATTCTTATCAATTCTTGCTGTTAATTGTCTCCTTTTGAAAACAACTGTCCTTCTTTGATAAATTCGCTTCTTTTCAGTAATTGATTCCTTGTTTGATCTGTCTTCAGGATGGTGGAGATACGATCGTAGCGCTCTGGTCATAGGGACACCACTGAGAGGTCGGCTACTTCTCGTCTAACCCAGCAGGCCCCAGGGACCACAGTACCGCTTGTTCCAGCTCATGTGGGCCCATCTGCTACTTTTGGGGGGTGCTCCTCCACCAGCTCCGAGGACTACCCCAGGAGTGCAGGGGATGCTACCACCACCGCCCCAGGGGACGATTGATGCGGCGCAGTGCTTCGCTTTCATTCAGCAGATGATGGAGACGCATCGACGTCAGTCAGAGGACATGAGGCAGGGCATTGATAATGCCCACCAGTTAGCGATGGTGGCAGTGGAGAGGGTGACTGCCCAACCTCAGGGAGGGCAGATTCAGCCATACCAGTCGAGGACTCCAGGTATTCAGGAGTTCCAGAAGATGAGGCCGCGGGACTTCAAGGGTACGAAGGGTATCCTTTACGCGGACGACTGGATCGAGCACATAGAGGAGATTTTATGTCTCGCAGAGATACCGGCTAGACTCCAGGTGGAAGCAACAGGCAGTATGATGCAGGACCTTGCTCGTACTTGGTACCAGACCGACCCCAGGGTTGGTACTACAGGGCAAACTTGGGAGGCTTTTAAGAAGCTTTTCAATGAGAAGTTCTTCCCTGATACTGCACTTGGCGCGTTGGAGATGCAGTTTGAGAACCTGGTTCAGGGGAACCAGACTGTAGAGGAGTACGCCGGGGAGTTCTGCCGCTTGGGCAGAATTGTGGAGGGCCTTAGTGAGACAGCGAAGGCTAGGAGATTCAGGAAGGGTTTGGTTAAGGAAGTCAAGTCCTTAACCAAGAGCAACAGAAATGTTACATTCGAAGAGATTTTGAAGGGAGCCATGGCAGCAGAAGATGATTTGGAGCTGAAGCAGAAGAGAGGCCGTGATTCCCATGCAGCCGGCAGCAGTGGAAGACCGGCCAAGAAGCCCCACTTCCAGCAGCAGCATCAGCAGAGGCCTTTCCAGCAGCAGAGGCCATTCCAGCAGGCACAGCAGAGACAGGGTCAGCAGGCACCGAAGCAGCAGCAGGCCACTACTTGTGACTTCTGTAAGAAGCCAGGGCACAGGTGGAGTGAGTACAGGAAGAGGCTAGGCAAGTGCCTACTCTGTGGTTCATCAGAGCATCAGTTGAGGGACTGTCCTGAGGCTTTCGGGCGTAAGGGACAGGGAGCAGGAACCAAGGCACCAGTGGAGCAGCAGAAGGGACCCTTGTCGACTCAGCAGCAGAAGTTTGTTCAGCACCAGCAGCAGACTAGAGCGGGCCAGCAGGGGCGAGCTTTAGCCATGACAGCGGAGGATGCCGAGGCAGTAGGCGATCTGATAGCAGGTTCTGTTCTTATCGACTCTTTTCCCGCATTCGCATTATTTGATTCGGGTGCTTCCCATAGCTTCGTGTCTGTATCTTTTGCCATTAGACACCAGCTTTCTTCTGAACCTTTGCCTAGGACTTGCAAGATCACGACTGGGGGTGGTATTATCCTCGTCAATGATGTTTGCAAGGATCGAAGAGTAGTTTGGGAGGCCGAGAACTGGATGTGAATCTGCTATTGATGCCACTACCGAACTACGATATTATACTCGGTATGGATTGGTTGAGCAGGCACCATGCTAGTATAGATTGCCGCGGGGGTAGAACTTTTTTCAGCATGCCAGGAGAGCCAGAGTTCGAGTTCACCAAGCGGGAGTCAGAGTAGAGCAGCAGAGTTTTCTGCGGAGTTTCAGCAGAGGAGCAGAGTGTGCCACATCCACTGATAGCTGAGTTTATGGATGTGTTTTCAGAGGAGTTGCCAGGGTTGCCTCGGGACAGGGATGTGGAGTTCTCTATAGACTTGGTACCCGACGCAGAGCCGATATCTCAGCATGTCTAAAGAGTGAACAACAGTGAGCTAGTGGAGCTGAAGAAGCAAGTGGATGAGTTGCAGGACAAGGGCTTCATCCGATCGAGTTCTTCACCATGGGGTGCGCCAGTACTCTTTGTACCGAAGAAGGATGGGTCGGTACAGATGTGTATCGACTACAGGGCACTCAATAGCCTCACGATCAAGAACAAGTACCCGTTGCCGAGGATCGATGACCTGTTCGATCAGCTGAGCGGAGCGAAGGTATTTTCCACGATTGATCTGAGGTCAGAATATCATCAGGTGAAGGTGAAGAAGGAGGATATTCCGAAGACAGCTTTCAGGACTCGGTATGGCTAGTTTGAGTTCATGGTAATGTCGTTTGGGTTAACTAACGCCCCGACGGTGTTCATGAACTTGATAAACAAGGTGTTCCACCAGTACTTGGACAAGTTCGTAGTGGTGTTCATCGATGACAGTTTGGTGTATTCGAAGACCCCAGAGGAGCATGAGGAGCATTTGAGAGTGGTTCTGAAGACTCTCAGGAAGGAGCAGCTTTACGGTAAGCTCTCGAAGTGTGAGTTCTTCTTGGATCGAGTTGATTTCTTAGGTCATGTGGTGACTGGAGATGGGATCTCAGTCGACCCGAAGAAGATCAGAGCAGTTGAGGCATGGACAGCACCGAGTTCAGTCGCAGAGATCAGGAGCTTTCTGGGATTGGCAGGATACTACAGGAGGTTTGTTCAGGATTTCTCCCGGATTGTAGAGCCATTGACTAGGCTGACCCGGAAGGACGCAGAGTTTGTCTGGTCAGAGGAGTATCAGGTTGCTTTTGATGAACTGAAGAAGCGAGTGACGACAGCCCCGATTTTGACGTTGCCATCAGGATCAGGCGGGTTCACTATCTACAGTGACGCCTCAGGGAAGGGTTTGGGTTGTGTCTTGCAGCAACATGGGAAGGTGATTGCCTATGCATCCAGGCAGTTACGTCCGCATGAAAAGAACTACCCTACCCATGATTTGGAGTTGGCGGCGTTTATTTTTGCTCTGAAGCTGTGGAAACACTATCTATACGGAGAGCGTGTGGAGATCTTCACAGACCACAAGAGCTTGAAGTATGTGTTTACACAGAAAAAGCTCAACATGAGGCAGCGCAGATGGTTGGAGTTGATGAAGGACTTCGATATTTCATTACAGTACCATCCAGGGAAGGCTAATGTGGTTGCCGATACCTTGAGTAGGTATCCGGTAGCTATGTGTTTGACGATGGATCGTCACCTATTAGCAGATTTGGAGAGTTTGGGGATCGAGGTGATCGTACCTGGAGTTCAGATGCAGATGTGGGGCCTACAGATTCAGTCAGACTTGATGGAGAGGATCAAGTCAGCTCAGTTCGACGATGTTACTCTGCGGTGTATCCGAGAGCAGGATCGAGCAGGATTGGTAGATGTGGAGTTCGTCATTGCGGAGGACGGCACATTGAGGCACGGTTCCAGACTGTGTGTGCCTAGCGGAGAGCTTCGGAAGTAGGTTATGCAGGAGGCCCATCGCTCTCAGTACACTATGCATCCAGGTGCCAATAAGATGTATAGAGACTTGAAGGAGCATGTATGGTGGTATGGGATGAAGCAGGAGGTAGCACGCTTCGTAGCCAGGTGTCTAGTCTGTCAGCAGGTTAAGACGGAGAGGCAGAGGCCAGGAGGACTGTTGCAGCCATTGCCCATTCCGGAGTGGAAGTAGGAGCACATCACGATGGATTTTGTTTCTGGATTGCCGCGTTTATCAGGAGAAAAAGACGCGATTTGGGTCATCGTGGACAGGTTGACCAAATCGGCCCACTTTTTGCCATTCAAAGTGGGGACGTCTACGGAGAAGCTAGCTGAGTTGTATATGCGACAGATTTTCAGGATACATGGAGTTCCGGTGAGCATTGTCTCGGATCGAGATAGTTGCTTTACTTTCCATTTTTGGCGGAGTTTGCAGACTAGTTTGGGAACTCAGCTCAAATTCAGTATTGTATACCACCCTCAGACGGACGGACAGTCGGAAAGAACTATTCAGACTCTCGAGGACATGCTGCGGACTTGTGTTCTGGATTTTGGAGGATCATGGGAGGATCACCTGCACTTGGTAGAGTTTGCATACAACAACAGTTACCAAGTCAGCATTAGTATGTCACCATTCGAGGCGTTGTACGGGCGTAGATGACATACTCCCTTGTCTTGGGACGATGTTGGAGAGCGAGCTTTACTGGGATCTGAGATGGTTGTAGATGCAGCTGAGAAGGTAAAGCTCATCAGGGATCGACTTCGCGTGGCGCAGGACAGACAGCGGCATTGGGCCGACAGCCACCGGAGACCTTTTCAGTTTGAGGTATAGCTTAGACTTAGGATTAGAATCTTGTTTGTTTGTGTTTTGTTGATTGTGTGATTGTTTTAGTTAATTGAGACCATGCTTGTGCTAGGTTGGAGATATGGTATTCTTGAGGATTTTACCGATTCGAGGCACTATTCGATTCGGTGGAGGAGGGAAGCTTAGCCCACGCTATGTCGGACCTTTCATTATCAGCGGAAGGGTCGGCGACGTGTCATACAGACTGGACTTACCTTCTTCCTTAGCGGGAGTCCATAATGTATTTCATGTATCGCAGTTGAGACGGTATGTGGCAGATCCTAGCCATGTACTGGACCATTCTGAGATTGAGGTGGGACCTACTCTCAGTTATCCAGAGCAGCCTGTGGAGATTCTGGACCGACGAGAGAAGGTGTTGCGGAACCAGTCGATACCCTTAGTTCGCGTAGCTTGGAAGCATCACTCTCCAGGAGAGTCCACCTGGGAGAGAGAGGATGAGATGCGCGAAAGTTACCCCTATCTTTTCCAGTCTTGAGGTATAATTTTGTTCTTTCTTAATCATGCATTTTGTCTTTAATTTCGAGGACGAAATTATTTTAAGGGGGTAGATTTATAACATCCACTTTTTCATAGAAGGGTATTTCAGTCATTTTAGCCATTTTGACCTTTGTGTAATTTTCTGAATATGTTGACTCTTATTTGTGCTAGCAACTGGTTTAACCCTAGTAGACTTGTATAGGGGCCTAACCTTGCATTAGAATGTTTATTTTCATTTTTAGAATTTAATTTGTGCATTAGAATATTTTTAAGGCTTTTAATTATTTAATTAGCCTTTTTGCATGTAGGCCTTTGAGCTTTTTGACTTGGGCCCATTTCTACTTGAGAAAGAGTTGGCCCAAGTGAAACCCTAACCCTAGAGAACCCCCCCTTGGCCACCCAACAGCAGTACCCCCTCCCATTGTTGCATTCACTTGTAGTTTGTAGCCTCCACAAAGAAACCCTAAGAGATCCAACTCTCCAAAACACTTTTTTCCTTCATCCGGAGTCCGTTTCTTCCCAAACGAACTCCATTGCGCTCGTCGAGGAGAGTAGAATCTGCTGGAACATTTCTGGAGTGGAGACGGAAGGTTTTGCTGGAGGGAAATCGGCCGACACGACAACCGAGGAGCCCCGATCATTGAGTTTTGACACTCAATAGGTAAAACCCTAATCTACCATTGAAAATCTAGTTTTTTCTTCATTTTTGCATTCATATAGGTGCCCTAACCTTGCCCACGAAATTTGGTGGGATTTTGACTCCGTTTGATGGAGGTATCGAGCCCGTGTCGGTCCCTTACGGCACGTGTTCGACGAAATACCGCTTAGGATAGAAAGTTGTTGTTTTTTGTTTTTGTCTTAATGGATGTTTAGATAATATGATTTTAATAAACTTTCGTGAAGATGGATTTGGGTTTGACATCGTTTCAGCGGCGTTTCGGGCAACGGACGCACGTGCACGGATCCCGTGCACGAGGCCGTGCGTGCCCTGAAGTCCGCATGTGATTGCGCGATGTACAGAGCGTATTTTTATGTGAAAATTTTTGAGCTTGTGGGGGCAACCTCTTCCCTCATGCTCGTTAAATTTCACGACTGTTCGTTGAGCGAGCGTGGAGATATCGCGCGAGCACCGCTCAGCCACTGTGTATTCAGACTTTCATTTTTGTCGCGGAAACGGACTTTGTGCGCGCACACGACGCATCGAAGACCCGTTCCAGGACCCGGGACATGTCGACCTAGCCCTAGACGACCTGTAGGACGAATCCCAAGTCGCGGCATGGCCCGACGAGGGAGCAGCGAGGCCGGCACCACGCGCACGAGGGCGTGCGGGCGCGCACGCAGCAGGCCGCACGGGTGCGTGGGTCTGCGTGCACTATTTCAGGCAGCGTGTCACCGTGTCATCGTGTCCTAGACCTACCCTAGGACCCCCCAGCTACGTGCACGAGCACGTGGCATTTCGTTGCGTGTACGGTGCTCAAACGAGCGAGAACGCACGCGTACCACGCGATATCGAGAAATTCTGATACGCGTTCTGTGGACACGACACGGACACGATTTCGAATCCGAGAGTACCCGAGCGTATCACGTAGGTTGAGACCAGCATGTATGCCGAGTTTCGCGGGTTGATTTGGTGTATTTTACGTTTTGAGTTGTTTTGTCAAAATTGAGTTTTTCGGGTTCAAAGTTTTGAATATAAATGTGATTTTTCGATCCTTGACTTTTTAGTCCGTATTTTCTGAATTATTAGTTCATATATGATAATTATAACTTGCATGAAGTGATCTGCGGAATCATCACCTATTTGTTTGCCTTTTTCCAAGCATAATCGGGTTTTCATTGAATTGGAAAAATTGAGATTTATATGATATTTCGATTTTTAGTTGATATGTGATATTTCGATTTCCAGCATTTTAGCTTCTAAATTCTGAGTTTACAGGACTTATATGATATTTTAAATATGTGAGAATCAACTTTTGGCTTTGTTTCACAATTTTCCATCATTTATGGATATATGTGTTTACTATATATAACTTTACGCATATATCTAACTATATATATATATATATATGTTTAACCACGTTGAAACCCATTCCTAACACACATACGTGGAGAATGGGTCGAGGGGGAATTATTCCAGATTTTAGGCTTTCTAAGTATCACGCATCATTGCGTATCTTTCCATTTGAGCTTTTGTATACTTATATATATATATATATATATATATATATATATATATATATATATATATATATATATATATATATATATATATATGTAGTTTTCTTACTTTATATAGATGTATATAATAGTATAGTAATTTGGGTAATACCATGATTATGTTTGAATGATTTTAATCTCAGATTTGACCATTATTTCAGTAAGCAGCAGTGCATACTCACACACACACCATTTTGTTAGATTTGGGTTTTGTTTGTTTGTATATACACATGTGTGTATATACTTATATATATATATATATATATATATATATATATATATATATATATATATATATATATATATATATATATATATATATATATATATAATTGCTTGTTAATTCTCTTAGATTATAATTGCTTGTTAATTCTCTTAGATTAGATTGTAGTTGTGTACATGACTATAGGAGCCCTAGGACAGTTTTGGTTTATCATTTCGAGCTTAGTTTAGTCGAATTGGCCGACAAGTTGACCAAATTGACAAAAGTCAACTTTGGGTCAAACTTGATCCAATTCAACTCAAACGAACCCCGAATGACCTGAAATTTTGTGTATGACCTAGAAATTAGTAGACGGACCAGTTGACCCAGGTTTGACCAGGTTTGACCAGTGTTGACCAGGTTTGACCAGAGTTGACCGAGGGTTGACTTTGACCAAAATGGACCTAGAAGCATGTAGTCTAGCATTGTAGCTATTTCTCTTGATATTGTGGACTTGGTTGTGACATGTGTGTATTTTAAATAGGTTTACATTGCCCCAGTTTAGTTACACCTCATCATCAGCAGTTTGATTTGCCAGGCGAGTACATTCTCTGATCTTTTCATACTTCTTTGGATATGTTCTCTTGTTATAGACTAGTATACTTGATGCTGACACGATGTTCACACGGATTAGTACTCTCTGGATATTTTCATGCGATGTTATCCTCTCGGATACATCGAGTATGTCATGTTCATGTACTTTATCATGGCCATCATGTACTCCATATATTCATATTTATCCATGTGCACTCATATGTTATTCATGTACACTCAT
>JANAVB010024400.1:28224773-28244773 GCA_029216955.1 Iris pallida | reverse complement strand
TTTGTGTATACCATATTATTATATTTAGTGCCATATATGTATTCTTGGTTAAATTTTAAATCATTTCATATAGGCGCTATAACTTAACGACTTGTTTTGCGTTAAGCAAATTGAGGGTAACGTGAGCTCCATTAACAACATTTCAGCATTTAAGTCTGAAACTGTTTTGGAGGTCATTTTGAGCTCAATTTTTCGAAAATCAAGCCGTTGGATTTCTGTGTAGTTTTTCTTTTAAACTCTGGTTAACTCTATTAGATCCTGGAATTAGAGCCACCAATAACATTGCTTGTTTACTCAAATATTGCTTCCAAAACTGATCTTATACTACTTGTGCATTCCATTGTGGCTGGCCTGATCCATTATACTTGTACTTGTGCATAGTCGATCATATGAAATAGCCTAATATTGACCCAAGCCGATCACATAACACTCTAATATCTCAAGGCACCGATATGATTACATATTATATTCAGATTATTTGTGATACATCATATTCCAGTTTTACTTACATATTCACATACCATAATATGATTACCTACTTACCCTGTATTTCTTACTATTCAGTTTTGCTATCCATCATGTATCTCATTACATACAATTTATTATAGCACTCGTCAATTTAATGAAACTGCTGTTAGTGTTTGTACTTCGCTCCAATTCTGACTGAATATTATTTTTCAGAGGACTTAGAGACTTTTGTCCGACTTAGTATAGGTCGAAAATAAATGAGGATGTTGCTCAGGAGTTGTCCGGGGATCCGGTGCCCGTAGAGGATGCACCTCCAATAGTGACTTTGTTATTTAGCTAGATTTTGCTGGATTTGTCTCCAGATTTCTACATTTGATATGTTATATTATTTTAGGATAAGTATTGTCTTAGGCTTCTAAAATTATTTCTGTTGTGAACTCATGCTACTATCCAGACTTTATCTTCATTTTCTATCAAATTTTCTTGCTTATCTTCTTTTAGAATTGTGATTGAGTTATATATTTCATAATTGTTAAATATTAGATATTATAGACGACCTATACAACGTTTCTACCGCTAATACTGTGGCGTAGGCTGGACGTACCAATGTCCTCGTGCCCCTAAACCGGGTGCAGGTTGTGACACATTTTTGTGGTGGCCCATGCAGGTCAAGGTTGTAATTAGTACGATTTCGTAGTGGTACTCAGACTTAGTATACTATTACGAGCCTGCTATTAGGATATAGGTTCTAGGTTATATTAGGAGATACTCAATCACAATTAGGAAAACTTCCAATCTATCGATTACCATGACAATTCTTTTATATTTTTTCGTCAATGTAATTGTCCTTCCTTGGTAAAATCTTATCTTTTGCTATATTGACTTCCTATTTTGATCTGTCTTCAGGATGCCGTCGAAGACCAGATCGCAATGCTCTGGACCAGCGGGACACGCAGCCGCTTCAGAGAGGTCTATTACTTCATGACCTATTGTTCCAATTGTAGGAGCTATAGCTGCAGGGGTTGCTCCTACTGCTTCCAAACCTAGCCCTAGTTTGTAGCCGTGGCTTCTCCCTACAACTTCCATGGTCTTCTCCTCCGAGCAATGGTACAACGAAGGATGCCATATGGGTGATAGTGGATAGGTTGACCAAGTCAGCATATTTTATTCCTTTAAAGTAGGGACGACTACAGAGAAGCCTGTCAAGCTATATACGAGACAGATTGTGAGGATTCATGTTGTGCCAGTCAGTATCATGTCAGACTGAGACAATAGATTCGTTTCTTACTTTTGGAGGAGCTTGCAGAAGAGTTTGGGAACACAGCTCAAATTCAACACTACTTATCATCCCCAGACTGACGGGCAGTCAGAGACGACCATTCAGACACTGGAAGACATATCTGTTGGCCCAATGATAGTATCATGTTTTTGAATATGGTTAATATGTTAAGTTTAGTATTTCATTATCACTAATCTTCATACTATCGCTATAGCATTTCTACTTATACTTATACCTTTGGTGATATGTGCCTATTGGTTTACATATTAGTGATATGAGCTTATCTATAAATTTAATCGGGTTGCCAAAATCAAACTATTTTTGATTGTGGTCATTCAATTAAGTTTAATCATTATGATATCACTAACATTTATGCTATCACCTTAGCAATTATACTTAAACTCAGCATTGTCCTGATTGGCATTAAACTTATCATACTTGCTACTATGTATATTGCTTTGTTCGTCTAACATGTACATGCAGAAAAGCAATAAGCAAGATCAATGTGGACATATGCAATGAAGAAATCATGGTGGGCCAAAGACGACGGATCCCACAAGATTTCTCTGAACCACCCAACGATCTCCGGAGCCACGCACCCGGGGGTTCCGTTGCCCGGTCAGCGGACGGGGGTCGAGGGGGCAGCGCCCCTCGTCGGGGGTTCGGGGGCGAAGCCCCGAAAGGTATTTAGTTTTCGCAAACTGGATATCTTTGGACTGCTGCCGCCAAGAGAAAAAGCCAGCACCTATCAAAGGAAGAAGCCAAGCCATGCCATCATCATTTCAAGACTCTGAAGAAGCCTGCACCTGCTACAGTATTTCTGGAGTCTGTAATGAGTCTTAGGAATTATTGTAAACACAAAAAATGGATGGCAAAATCGAAAGCTAGGGTAGAAACCAGCCCAGCATCATTTTTGGATGAAAATCGGCATACCGACGGTATACCGATTTTGTTCACAGAAAGTTTCTGTCCAATCGGCATACCGACGGTATACCGGATCATACCGACGGTATATCGATTCAGTAACGTTAAAATTCTAACGGTCGATTTCCAGCATTAAATGATCCCAACGGCTATATTTCGAGCCGTTGCAATCCCAGACCGGTATACCGACGGTATACCGACTCATATCGGCGGTATGCCGGTCGCTGACTGAAAAGTTGCCTTTGGCTCTTTTCAATGCTTTGGTTATAAATAGCCTTGAATCCCTTCATTCAAGGTTGATGCTTTGAGCCTAAAAATTTCTAAACCACCAAAGCCTATCCACAAACAACTCTACAAAGCTTTCATTTGCCATCCACAAATTGTGTTAGAGTTATTGAGTTGAAAAGTGAGATCTTCATCTTATTGTATAAGGAGATCAAAACCTATTATGAAAGGTTGAAGTTGGAGAGTCTTCGTATCCAAACTCTCGTTGAAGTTGGAGAGTCTTCATATCCAAACTCTCGGTTGAAGTTGGGGAGTCTTCGTATCCAAACTCTCGGTTGAAGTCGGAGAGGCCTTCGGATTAAAGCTCTCGTGTCAGAAGTTGACGAGTTCTTCGGATCCAAACTCGTGTGTAACTATTTGCTCAAATAGTGGATTAAAGCGGAGAGAGTTTCGGACTGGAGTACCTCTTGGGAGGATACCAGGATATATCATGTGTCGGTATTGTTATTGCTTCTTCTCTTGCACTTATATTTTTAAATTGCCCATTAATTTGTGCTAAGTGCTTGATTAGTTAGCATGACCCTATTCACCCCCCTCTAGGGTTCTTACAATTGGTATCAGAGCAAGGACTCTATTGTTTAGCTTAACATCCTTAGAGTAGATCCTTGTTATTTTTCTATGGCATCGTATTCCTCCTACTCCTCCTCCGATAAAGAGGGTTTACTTCTAGTAGCATAGACAATCATGTTTCTTCTAAATGCAAGAAATGCTCTAAGTGGAAAGCCATGGCTAAACAATCCTTAGAGATTCTTGACAACCTTCATTCCAAATGAAGAATTTTCTGAAAAGGTTGTTCATTTAGAAGAAGCTAATGAGTTATTGAGAAATAAAAACAATGATTTATTATCTAGACTTGATTCTCAAAATGCATCATGTGTTTCTTTAAAGAGTTTGAATGAGGCTTTAATTTTGAAAATCAAATCTCTTTCCTCATCAATAGAAGATCTTAAGAGGCAAACTCATGAGCTAAATTATTTGCATGATTCTTCTGTTGACACTTTAAAGAAACAAAATGATGCTTTTATCTCTAGAATTGCTTTATTTGAAAAAGAGAATTATGCCTTAAATGCTAAATTTGATTCTTCTTATTTGCATGATGATTTGCTATTAGAACATAATATTCTTAAAACCAAATCTTCATATGCTTACTCTAGAGACATTCATCATTCTAGTATGTCACATGTTCATAACCATGCTCATTCTGATACATGTGCACACACTAGCATTAGATGCTTCTATTGCTCTTGTATTGGACACATGAGCTTTACATGCCCTATTCGTAGGACCTTTACTACCAATGCTAGAGTAAGTGCTATATGGGTCCCTAAAGCTAATAAATGTGGATCCAAGTTTATTTGGATACCAAAGTCTTCGCCTAATATTGTAGGTGGAGCTTCTTATATCGGGACATAGCACCGAGGAGCGTGTTGGTGGTTGCAAAGCTCAAAGGTCATCTTCCAAGAAATTGCACCAACACAAGCGTGGCCACTAGAGCCACTTTGGTAACATGCTAAGCGATTCTCTTTAAATTGTTTATATTTGTAGAATCTAGCATGTTTCTCTTGATGTCTTGCTACTAGCTCACATTGATATCCTTCAATTGCCTTCTATATAAATCAATGTGAGATATAATACTAGCATGCTTAGTTAATTTTCTTATTAATTCTTTTATCTAGCATGACTAGTTACTCGGCTTAAATGATTAGTTCACACTATGTAGTTTATCACTCATTTTCTATTAAGTGTGACACATTTGATTTATGCATGCATGTTTTTCTTAATCTCTATATTATGAAGCATGCATATCACTCTAGTCCATAGGAGCTTGATTTTGATTTGAGTTAATATGATTTTAACTCTCCGTCTCTAAATTTTTTGAGGATAGTTGCTTCTTACCGATTTCTCTTTAAAATATGTCTTATTTTAAATCAGTATTTGAGAATATATGTGTTTAGCACAAGCCTCATATCACTTGACAAGTATATACTTATACTTCCATTGCAACCTTGTGCTCACATAATATATTCATTATTGATTCTCACATTTTATTTTAATTATCTTCTTGAAAATCAATTATGTCTTTGCCTAATAAAGCTTATTTATATGTGTTTTAAATTTGTGATAGTTTTTCAAACATTCATTAAGGATACATGACTATATTCATTAAAATTTTTTCTTCTATGTAGATCGTGTATTTCTTATATTGATTTTTTTTGTATAAATATCTTTATGTGGGCATATGAGTTAAGCTAAAGTTTTATATGAATTGAAGAGTATTTAATTATACTTGTGATCTTCAAACTTGTGCTTATCTCATACTTTTAGCTATTGATTCCTTTGACCAAATTTACTTCTTGAATCAATTTCTTCCTTAAAGTCTTCTTTTGATGATATCTTATTGACTTTTTGGTTGGCATTATGGATACATGTTCTTAATTGATTTTGATCTTTTTATGTATGCCTATTCGTGATATATATAGTTTTATATAGTTTCATATACAAATGATTCCTAACTTTTGATATTTATTTGTTTTATACCTTTAAGTTAGGATGTTGATAGAAAATATTTATTAGCGTCTTATTCATGACTATTTATGGAAGTTTTAAGGATCACATGGTTTTGTGCTTTACCTTGCTTATTAAATTCACCTCCTTAATTAGTGCATTTTTTGTCTATATTTTTATATTTTACTATGGTGCACTATAAAAGCTTTGAAAATGTGTCTTGCTATCTTTAGCAATTTAGCTTTCTTGATCTTAATGATCTTTTTTGCTCATTCCTTGGATTTATGCTTTTTTTGAATTATTGTTGCCCAATAGTTTTTGTAGCACATGAGAATACATGTAATTGATACATCATATTTCTTATGACTTTAGCTACTATGGTTTGAGCTTTTGTGTTGAGATTTTTCATTTCTAGAGAATACACTTATTTCATAATGGTTATAATATTTTGCATTCTCTAGATCGATCTATCATTTATTATCTTGGGTTAATCTCAATACTTGGCAAAGAGATTTATTTTATTATGTTTTCATGAGTATCTCTTTTGGTCTATACTTGATAAGAGATTAATTCATTTATTTGTCATCTTATGCTCTTATCCTTGCTTAGTAAAGAGTCTATAAATCATTTTGTTCATTCAAAATGTATTGCCCTCTTTGTGAACTCTATGCTTGAGCAAGTATCTTTAGTGTTAGTGACTTAAGATTAAATGAGCACATTTATCTTGTTAATGACCTACCTCATTAATCTTAATTAGTTATGTAGCTTGCTTATTTATGATATTGTTAAGCTATATAATTTGGTTCACTTTCACATTAGCTATTGTTTTTTTTTCAATCTATATAAGATATGCTAGTTTACATAAACAAGATCTGTGATTCTTCTAAATGTAATTTGTACCTTTTTTTGATACATATGTTTGTTCTCTAAAACTAGTTTTACAAATTCTTGATTAGATCTTGTTTCTCTTGGAGGTTTGTGATTCCTTTCTTTAAGTCTTCTTCCTTATTAGTCATTAGCATGTATCTCTTAAATTTCTCTCACTTTTGAGTCATGATCTTATCGTATTATCATTTACATCTCTTCTTGATTATATTTGTAATCATTTAAATAAGAATGACTCTTTTTCGTATTTTTCATTGATTTATGAGATTTTATCATAAATATGGATTTAGGATTTTCTTTATGAGATTTGTTGGATCATGTCTAATTTGTTTTTTTTATTGATAAAAGATTCTAATGGTTGAGTAGTCCTATATTATCTTATTATGTGATTATCAAACTAATTTATTACTCTACTTTGACTACTCATGGATTGCCATATGTGAGCCTTTGCTATTTGAACTTTATGGTTTATTATTTACCATTAGCAAGGTTTGAATTTTACCGTTGATGGGTACATATATGGTGAAACATACCTAGTCCATGTAAAGTAATAAATTGGTTGATTCTTTCTTAATTAGATAATCATGGACATGATGTTTGAGTTTATTTTTTTGTGCTATATTTGTCTATAATCATGATTGTTCTTAATTGACTTTATTCTTTTTCATGATGACATTTTCTCAAAAGATAACATATATTGATCTGTCATATTTATATATAGATCCTTCTATATAGGTTAATGTATGCCATCTTTTGATTATACGTACTTAATTAGAATATTCTTTTGATCCTTCATCTTTAGTGGCTATTAATTGTATCTCTCTTCTTGACTAAAGATAATATTATTCGTCTTTTGACGATATTGTAGCCTTATATGCATCGAGCAAGGGGAAAGAAAATCCATAGTTGATTTGTCCCTAGATCTTGTAGTTATCTATTTTATGCTATAAGTACTTTGGAACTATATACATATTTTGAGGGAGAGCAAATCAATTGATTCAATTTATTTATACCTTTAATATGTCGTATACCTGGTTCATCATGGACCCATATTTTCTTCTATTTCATATCTTATTGATTGAGGTCATGATATTTTTATTTTGAAGGGTTTATGAGAGTGTATGTAATTGTCCTTATTATCTTATCTCTCTCTTTCATATGGGTTAAATATGTCATCTTGCTAATATTAACTTTCAGATCTTATCTTGATGAATATTATGCTTTCGTTGATTTGGCTTTTCTTTCATGTTAATTAATTTGGCTTTCCTTGTTGAGGACTTATCCAAAATTATGATTTTATCTACTTTGGTAGTACTTTGGGAGAGCATTCAAGTTGACTGAATTTCTCCTTCTCAAGTATTTTTCTCCTTTACCTTCATGTTTATCTAAAGGGTATTCATATAGCATGATAAGGTAATTGAGTTCAAATGCATGAACTTGGATAAGCATATAGATCTTGCAAATAATGAGATTACTTTATATCAATTGTAATATTTTACATTGATCATTCTTTTATTTTGTTCCACTATTTATTTGTGGACAATTATGATTATTACTGGTTTCTTTGATCAATGTTTCAAGTTTACATCTTTTCAATTGGTATCAAGTTTATTTAATTTCATATCTCAATTGGTATCTATTAGTTGTATCTATTCCTCATGGCTTTTGTTTGAAATCCTTTATTTCATAGTTCTTTTCCAAAACTGGAGCAATATTTCATATCCTATTGTGTTTTGGATTTATTCCTTGGATTTCAAGTTGGTAAACTACTTATTTCTTGTTTTTTAAATACTTTTAGTTTTACCAACCATTTGTGTTTTAACAAGCAATTTTCTATTTAGTACTCTACATTTGGTATGTAGTTTTATACACTTGTCATTACACACTTCTCCCATTGTTTTTATTAGTATATCTTGATCATGATTGTCTATAAGCTCCCCATGCACTGATTTCTATGCTTGAGATTGATTTTATTTTATCTCTTAGTACGGGGGAGCCTATTTTTGATCATGTCAAAGGGGAGAAGTAAGTTTAAGTATGCTTTTATAAATAATCTAAGTAGTATGCTTTTAGTGATATTGCTTATGTCTTTTGTATATTAGTGATACATACATCTATTGTGTCCATACTAAACTTAACCGATTTGCCATAATCAAAAAGGGGGAGATTGTTGGCCCAATGATAGTATCATGTTTTTGAATATGGTTAATATGTTAAGTTTAGCATTTCATTATCACTAATCTTCATACTATCGCTATAGCATTTTTACTTATACTTATACCTTTGGTGATATGTGCCTATTGGTTTACATATTAGTGATATAAGCTTATCTATCTTAAATTTAATCGGGTTGCCAAAATCAAAACTATGTTTTTGATTGTGGTCATTCAATTAAGTTTAATCATTATGATATCACTAATATTTATGCTATCACCTTAGCAATTATACTTAAACTCAGCATTGTCCTGATGTGCATTAAACTTATCATACTTGCTACTATGTATATTGCTTTGTTCGTCTAACATGTACATGCAGAAAAGTAATAAGCAAGATCAATGTGGACATATGCAATGAAGAAATCATGGTGGGCAAAGACGACGGATTCCACAAGATTTCTCTGAACCACCCGACGATATCTCCAGAGCCACGCACCCGGGGGTTCCGCTGCCCGGTCAGCGGAAGGGGGTCGAGGGGGCAGCGCCCTCGTCGGGGATTCGGGGGCGAAGCCCCCGAAAGGTATTCAGTTTTCGCAAACTGGATATCTTTGGACTGCTGCCGCCAAGGAAAAAAGCCAGCACCTATCAAAGGAAGAAGCCAAGCCATGCCATCATCATTTCAAGACTCTGAAGAAGCCTGTACCTGCTACAGTATTTCTGGAGTCTGTAATGAGTCTTAGGAATTATTGTAAACACAAAAAATGGACGGCAAAATCGAAAGCTAGGATAGAAACCAGCCCAGGATCATTTTTGGATGAAAACCGGCATACCGACGGTATACCGGTGCATACCGACGGTATACCGATTTTGTTCACAGAAAGTTTCTGTCCACAAAATCGGCATACCGACGGTATACCGGATCATACCGACGGTATACCGATTCAGTAACGTTGAAATTCCAACGGTCGGATTTCCAGCATTAAATGATCCCAACGGCTATATTTCGAGCCGTTGCAATCCCAGACGGTATACCGACGGTATGCCGACTCATACCGGCGGTATGCCGTCACTGACTGAAAAGTTGCCTTTGGCTCTTTTCAATGCTTTGGTTATAAATAGCCTTGAACTCCTTCATTCAAGGTTGATGCTTTGAGCCTAAAAATTTCTAAACCACCAAAGCCTATCCAAACAACTCTACAAAGCTTTCATTTGCCATCCACAAATTGTGTTAGAGTTAATGAGTTGAAAAGTGAGATCTTCATCTTATTGTATAAGGAGATCAAAACCTATTGTGAAAGGTTGAATTTGGAGAGTCTTCGTATCCAAACTCTCGGTTGAAGTTGGAGAGTCTTCGTATCCAAACTCTCGGTTGAAGTTGGGGAGTCTTCGTATCCAAACTCTCGGTTGAAGTCGGAGAGGCCTTCGGATTAAAGCTCTCGTGTAAGAAGTTGGCGAGTTCTTCGGATCCAAACTCGTGTGTAACTATTTGCTCAAATAGTGGATTAAAGTCGGAGAGAGTTCCGGGACTGGAGTGCCTCTTGGGAGGATACCAGGATATATCGTGTGTCGGTATTGTTATTGCTTCTTTCTTGCACTTATATTTTTAAATTGTCCATTAACTTGTGCTAAGTGCTTGATTAGTTAGCGTGACCCTATTCACCCCCCTCTAGGGTTCTTACAATATCGAGGACTTGTGCTCTAGATTTTGGAGGATCATGAGAGGATCATCTGTATTTAGTAGAGTTTGCCTACAATAAACTATCAGGCTAGCATTGGCATGACTCCTTTCAAGGCATTGTATGGTCGTCGAAGTCGCATACCTTTGTCATAGGATGATATTGGTAAGAGACCATTGCTTGGACCTAAGATGGTTATGGATGATGTAGACAAGGTCAGACAGATTTTAGATCATCTGAGGATAGCCCAGGACAAGCAGAAGCATTGGGCAAAGTCGAAGACCTTTGGAGTTTGCAGTTGGAGACCTTGTATTTCTGAGGATTTTGCCGACTCGGAGCATTAATAGATTTGGCAGAGGCGAAAAGCTCAGTCCAAGGTTTATTGGCCCCTTTTGAGATATTGACCAAGGTAGGGGCAGTTGCTTACAGACTAGCTTTGCTGCCTAACCTAGAGGGAGTACATAATGTATTCCATGTTTCCCAACTTCGGAGGTATATAGCTGACCCCAGCCATTTGTTGGACCATTGAGAGCTTGAGGTAGGCCCCAACCTCACTTATTCAGAGTCCAGTAGAAATACTTGACCGTAGGAAGAAGAGGCTGCACAGTCAGACGATTATACTAGTTCAGGTTGTTTGGAAGCAACACTCTCCTGAGGAGTCTACATGGGAAAGAGAGGATGAGATGAGGGAGAGATACCACTATCTGTTTGATATGTGATTTTCACTACTTCTCCTGAAATTTTGAGGACAAAATTTTTCAAGGAGGGTACATTTGTAACTCCACTGGTACATTTGTAACTCCATCTTCTTCAAATAACGATTTAGTCATTACTCATCTATCTATTTTATTTATACATTCATCTATATATTATAATTATATTTTCTAACCTATTTATGAATTTTGTTTTAGAAATTTATGCATTGGACCTAGCCTATAGACTAATTTTTATTAAAAAATTCTTATGTGGGCCAAGCCCATGAACCTAGGCCAGATCTATTTTTTCATAAACACTTAGGGCCGGACCCATTTTCATTCAACCAACTGAGTTTTCCTCTTCTTCTTCTCGATGGAGATACTCACTCAGCTGCGGAGCTCCGACGCTCGTTCACATCGCGACGGAGTATCCATCCCCTCCTCGACTGTATAGGGAATTACAGAAGCTTCTGTCATGACCCGCAACCTAGAGTAAGGGCACGAGAAGTGGGTACGTCCAGCCTACGCCGTAGTGTCGGCAGTAGAACGCTATCCTAGGTCACAACATCTAACAATATAATGCTAAGCAGTTTATACTCCCCGAATGGGGGTGACATAGCAGAATGTAAACTCAATCACAACTAAGGAAGAAGAAGCACGATATGATATAGAACTCAAATAAAATATAGATGATCAGAAGAGTCTAAGTGTCTAAGATAACATCTCAGCAAACATCCAAAATACAAGGTCTCAACTACAGAGTATGAAAGAATATATACAATCCAATCTCAAAGACAGAAATAAAGCCTAACTAAACTAGTCTAGGCAGTAGTAGGGTAATGTCATCAGCTAGAGCTGGGTCCTCCTAAGAGTCCAGCTCACAAGTGTCGTCTAGGGCTGTCCCATAGAAGGTATCAACACCAGCCTCATCCTCGTCCTCTGTAAACATTCAACGGTGCCAATCAGGACGGAGCGAGCACAATACATCTCAACAGTTCATAGCAGGTTAGAAAATATAATCATGCAGTAAAGTAAGATACAGGAAACTGAAAGAAAGTACAGAATATAAACAGAGAGAGAACTGTAATAGAAATATCTACTATAAGTAGAGAACTAACAGTGGCTATTGAGTCAGAGTACAATATAAACATATGAATGGCATAGGTGATTCTGATGCTACCCTACGGAAAGATTCTGATGCTACACTACTTGGATATTACACATGTCTACTTCTACTCCCCCGTATCCCCAATCAATATACAAGGATCCAGCCAGGTTATGTTATGATTCATGTAACGCCCCCAAAGGTTGGTACATAATAGTCCCATAAAGGGATTCTAGGAAAGCCCATAAATGGGAGATTCAAGGAAGACTCTGTGATCATGAGAGTACATGTCACAAGTGATTCAATGAACCATGAAGCATAGTGATACACCATGTAAGTGAAATGCACAGAACATATAGGATCCGATGCTCCCTGAGGGGATAACATCTCAAGAAAGGATCCATATAGTACTAATCCGTGTGACCAACGTGACAGTATCAAGTAAAGTAATTTAAAGCAGAAAAATAATTCTAACAGGATATGAAATGATCAGAGAATGTACTCGCCTGGTATCCTGAGTATCTGAAGAATATCTACTGTCCGAGGTGTGGTGTCTGTCTCCTATAGAACAGTACAAGTCACTATAAGTCTAAAATGATAATAAGATGCAATTAATGCATTCTAAATGAATCTAGGTCAATCTAGACCAAAGTCAACTCTTGGTCAACTCTGGTTAACCCTAGAAGTCAAACTAGGTCAACCAAGTCAAACCTAAGTCAAACAAGTCTATACTAGTCTAACTAGTCTATTCTAGGCCTAATAAAGACTAAATAAGTCTAACTAAACTCTCACTAGGCAAACAGACACACCATAGGCCATGAGTCCTAGGCCATAGGCTTATCTCATGCCTAAATCAAACCACAATCACATATACACATAATAATATATATCTAATATATTGTACACTCATTAACATATAGGCTACCTATATGTGAATCTCATACATATATACACATATTAATATAATATATATATATATAATAGTACCACACATTACAATATATAGGATACCTATATATACATCTCACAAATATATATATATACATGTACATATGTATATACACCTATATATAGAGAATAGGAAAGGGCACATGAATGTATTCATGTGTATGTACATGTGAGCAAAGTGTCATGAGAGTAACAAGATGGTGTCAATGTAAATTAGATACTTGTGTGTGTGTGTATGTGACATGAGAGTGTGTAGGTGTGAGTGTCACATAGAGTTGTGTAACAAGTGTCAATGTGTGATATCCTAGAAAACAGGAAAAACAGTGAATGGTATAGGAAATCACATGACAGATCATTTAATGGACTAAAATCTCAGGTTTTAAGAACCCATGACAGTTCTAATGTGAATCTAGCTTCCAAGAAAATCATGAGTATCACATATGAAATAGGAAGTAGTGCAATGGAATCATGGCTGTTATTAGCTAACATTAACACACAGGTGTGTGTGTCCACAGAATTTAGAAGCAATTATCAGAAAATTGGGAATAAGTGACAGTCAAAACATCCAACCAATTGAACCTATTCCCAGGTTTTAAGAACTCCAGTGACAGTTTATAGGGTGAATGGCATGTTACAACTCCACATGACAGTTCAAAACCATTCGAAAACCACTTATGTCATCCCATCCTGCAACAACAATTAACTAAACAAACAATTAACTAACAGTGAACCAATGGAAGGAATATCTCACAGTTTATGCAAATGATAGTTTAAATGGAAGATCAAATTGACAGTTAAATAGAAGATCAAATTCGAATTTCAATCACCAATCGAATTCTAAACTAATCAGTGAACTTAACAATGGAAATAACAAAAAGGGAAATGAACTTATAAATTAGTTGAAGGGAATTTAAGGAATCAATTGACAGTTAAATAGGAAATAAATTTCAGTTAATAGAAAGGGAAAATCCAGTATTCGAATTTCAGGTTTTGGGTTCAGTTCCATTCTCTACTTGAAATCAAATTCTAAGTGCAAGAACCAATCCAACATTTAAATCAACTATTGTACTTAATACACATGTGTAGGGATTTAACATGGAACTTAACATAATTCAGTTTTAGGAACAATCAGGATTATAGAAGTCTATGTGGTATCAGTCAATACATAACAGTCCAATCCCAAGCTTGAAATCCATTCTAAATCAAACAACCTAATCTAACATGTAAAACATATCTAACATGAACCAATAAACATGTAGGATCAATCATGACACTTAAAACATTCAATTTAAACAGTTAAAATGGAATGAACTCAGGAATTAATCAGAACTGAACACTGCGTATCAGTCCCTCATGGGAAAATAAATTTCGAACATGAAAACACATTATATATAGAAATAAGAGTTGGTAATTAACATGGCATGTATACTCATGTCCAGAGAGTGTTCTCGTGTCCAAGACACGGACATAAACGTGTCCAAACAGAACGTGCACACACAGACACAATGCACAGAGCACAACGTCGTACAGTGAGTACGAGGCCTCGTGCTCGCGAAACGATACGACACTGGCCTCGTGCTCGTGTCCCTAGGTTCGCCCCACGTAGGGCTACTGTGGCACCCTGTACCGCCATGTCGAGTCGTATAGACGTGTCCAAACACGCGTATCAGAACGCTGCACACACGCGACTCAGCACAGTGTAAAACCAGTACGACGATGATTCCTCCTTCGACACGCCACGTGGTCATCTGAAACTTGATACGTGGCGTGTCAGACACTGCCCCAAGGTCTGTGTCAAGTTTCGTGTCCAGTGGTTGCGTGTCGTGTCCAGGAGGAGACACGATGAGCAGGAGAAAACCCTAGCTCAGGCACAGCCGAGTTCGTGTCCTTGTGTGGACACGACACGACACAATCAGGATACGAAATAAAAGGGGAAATAGTACACACTGAGTCTACAAAATCAATCAAAAACATTTTGAAAATAGAACAAAACTCTCATTGAGGCATTTCAACAAACACCTTGGTATCCTATTGGATACGTGTCCGATACGGACACAAAATGAGTCCACCAAGACACGAAACTAATTTCTACAATTAGGGGACTCCTAGGGCTGTCCAAATATGCAAGAAAATTGAATTTTAATAGGTTTTAGTATCAATTACCTATTGAAGAACTCCTTAAGCAAAAGCCCTCTTCTAGATCTTCTTCCTTGTTAGCAAACTTTCCCAAATTGATCCCAACTGGAATAATCCTCAAATAACAGCAAGTATAGATGAATTAGGATCTAATGCAACTTGTTTGGATTAAAAAGGAATTAAAATAGATTTTCTATGAATTTCTAAAGATGGGATTTACCTCTTTTTCCAACTTGTGAATTTCTAAAGGAGGCTAACCTAATGGAAGAGAGTATAAATAAGGGGATGATCCCTAGGTGGCTGGCCATAAATGCTAGGGTTAGGGTTTTAGGATTTGATCAAGGGCTCTCAATCCATCTAGTTAAATCAATGGTCCACAAGCCTAGGTTTTCATTCTAGTCAAATTGCAACCTAGTTGTTCTATCTAATCATGACTTAACCAAGACTAAACAATCCTAACTAACACTAACCATGGTTAGCTAAGTCTAGCTATGACTAATCTAGGTTAGGGCTAAACACACTACAAGGCAATGAATTAAATCATATTTAAATCACACAATTCCAATAATCATATTAAATTCCAAATAAATATATATTAATTCAAATAAATTAAAATGACAAGAATACCCTCAAACTTGAAATGATAAATAAATCATCCTAATGACATGGTTATGCTCTAGGTCATGCAGTCTCTAGGGTTTCACTAGCAGCACATCAAAATCACAAGTCATGACTTAGAGCAGTTTTTAAATAGTTTTAAAATGATTAAAAATCACCAAAAATCATAATATGAAATAAATATCAATAAATAATAATTATAATTACAAAATTTCAAAATTATCCTCATCTAGAAAACTGGGTGTTACAATCCTACCCACCTTAGAAAAATTTCGTCCTCGAAATTAAAATGTTCATACTCCTTCTAGGTCAAACCCCCACAATCAAAGTCTCAGAACTTAAACAAATCATACGATTTAAAAGGACGACATACAGGTCATGGCATACGGTGGTAGTGAAAGTCTCATCTAGGTATACTAGTCATGCTAAACCGAAATGGTCATAGGGTATCAAAACATACAAGCAATCAGGGTGTTAAACTGAAAAAGATACAGAAATAACAAATCATCAAAACTGTAAGGCAGTCTACCATCCTATATGAAAACTGGTACTTATCAAAAAAAAAGATAACTACTAATTATCTATAAAGAGGTACTATTCAAAGAAAAATCAAAATCAAAAGTTAAGGGACAGTTGTCAACAGCATTGAAATCCAATCACAATATATATTAAGAATATTTAGTCTCGATACGATCTAAGTTGATCAATTCTGGAAATCAAGATTTGGGCAATATGGAGGACAAGGTCATCGAAGTCTGAGCACGAGCATACAAGGATGGAGATTCAGGTCATATTTAAATTTGATTTAATTGAGTACGAACCCAAGACATTAATGTGATAAGAAAGGATGATCAAGGTTGATTGGTCGTGATTAAGGGAGCTAGGATTCAATGATATTGAAAACCTTTTAGGGAAAACAAGGAAAGATTTCATAAGAAGTCAATTTAATCATCTCTCTCTAATACCATCAAGTTTATCATTTGCCAATCATATTTTTATCTTACAAGTCCCAATAAATATCAACCTTTATATGACTATCATCAAAAATTTTATAACCTTGAGTCATCTAAACCTTTACCATGATCACCATAGACAAAATTCTAAACTTCTAAAATATTTCCCACGAAGCATACCCCTCTTATTTAGGTATAAACACTTATTCATTTAATCAAATTTTCAAATTCCTTCACCTCGTCCTAATTTATCTGAATCCTCTAAATCCAGTTTATGAAATCCTTGAACTTGTTTAATTCAAGTCTCGTATTTATTCAACCCTAATACCACTATGTCATACAAAATTTATTCTTATTTATAAATCAACCTTCATATTTTCTTCAACGTTCACCTTCAAATATTATCTTTTTGAATTCTACAATTTTCCCCAATCATCTAAAATAATTCATATAACTTAAAATCCTTGTGTTCTCTCTGTCTCTAGTCACCCTCTTACAATATCTAGTTCAATTTGCATAATCATTGAATACAATTAAATTCTCCTTTCCGTTTCTAAATTTCTACATAGCCTTAGAGTAAAAGTTCCCAAGAATCAATAACCAAGATTTTCTAAGTTCTCAAAACTAGGTTGACCTCTGATATCCTCATTAGTTTTTTTTTTTGAAATACATCCATGAATTACTCATAACCAAAATTTTCTACGATTGTTTCTAAATTGATAACATTTATCTCTCGATTCCATTCTAAACCTTTACCACATCTCCATCTCGAATTTTTCATATTTGACATCCAATATTCTGATTCCTACAAAATCATCATATGATAACCAATTACGTCATTTTTGAACTAAATAATTTACGTTATTTCCTCAACATGTCTCAGGCAAAATGATATGAAGATTCAAGGGTTTCAAGGTATAGCTGACAGAATTAGATACGAGACAGAGAATTGATGTAATCAGGACAGTTATATAAGACAAGGAATGTGGTAATAAAATATTGGCAAGAAGAGAATGATAATAGAATCTGTTCTGCTTTTCTGTTTAAAAGAGGAAACCATTTTGAAACCAGAACTATAATATCAAATCCAAAATAAGGTCTTAGCAAAAATCATTGATTCATAGTATTATGAAGAAATTCATAGCAAAGTTACACAAAGGTTTATAATAACAGCTAAAGCTACTCCTACTCCTACTCCTAAGTTAAATAATGAGAAGCAAAACAAAAACAACCAATAATTCTTTTTCTGAAAGACTGAACAAAAGTAGAGAAAACATGTTCAAAAGTTTTCAAGGTACAATCTGATAATCATATGCGTCTATCCAAAATCATGGTACTCTAAATCCTCGTCATACTAGTAAGCAAGGCTACGATAATCACAAAGTCCTCGACTAAGGCACATACCTCTAGAATCACGGTATTTAAAATTTTTGCGATGCCGCTAGCTTGGCTGCAAAAATCTTAAATTCCTACACCCGAGAAATATATCCAAAGTCAGACTATATGTCCTCACCATGCTGGCTATATGACTGTAGAAGACTAGATTCCATAACTTAGATGACCTTGCCCATATAATTTCATCTTGACAAAAATTAAATTAAATCAACAATGGATACCAAAATCAAATTTATCACAAACATCAAGATTCAAAACTGAACAATAATCCATTAAATCATATAAATACAAACTCGGATGCAACAGCTAACATCAAGATTCAAAATTCAACAATCATCCATCAAAATCAATAAATACAAACTCAAATTCAACAATAATCCATCAAAATCAAGTTCAACAGCAGAAAATAAAGATAAATCAAATCAAAGGAAGAAGATTTTTCAAATCGAAGTTAAATAAGATTCTCAAGGGTCGTCCCAGGAATCTCTCAAGGGATCCTAACTGTGATTGAGTACCGTCAAAAATATATCCTAATCCTACTGCAGGCTGTAGTGATACTCTGGTTCGAATACCACTATACTTCTAGTCTAGGTCTGCATGGGCCACCACTAAAAATGTGTCACGACCCGCACCCTAGAATAAGGGTACGAGAAGTGGGTACGTCCTGCCTACGCCACAGCGTCGGCGGTAAACGCTGTCCTAGGTCACAACATCTAATAATATAATATTAAGCAGTTTATACTCCCCGTATGGGGGTGATATAGCAGAATGTAAACTCAATCACAACTAAGAAAGAAGAAGCACGATATGATATAGAACTCAAATGAAATACAGATGATCAGAAGAGTCTAAGTGTCTAAGATAACATCTCAACAAACATCCAGAATACAAGGTCTCAACTACAGAGTATGAAAGAATATATACAATCCAGATCTCAAAGACAAAAATAAAGCCTAACTAAACTAGTCTAGGCAGTAGAGGTAATGTCATCAGCTAGAGCTGGGTCCTCCTAAGAGTCCAGCTCACAAGTGTCGTCTAGGGCTATCCCATAGAAGGTGTCAACACCAGCCTCATCCTCGTCCCCTGTAAACATTCAACGGTGCCCAATCAGGACGGAGCAAGCAATACATCTCAACAGTTCATAGCAGGTTAGAAAATATAATCATGCAGTAAAGTAAGATACAGAAAACTGAAAGAAAGTACAGAATGTAAACAAAGAGAAAATATCTACTATAAGTAGAGAACTGACAGTGGCTATTGAGTCAGAGTACAATAAACATGTGAATGGTATAGGTGATTCTGATGCTACACTACGGAAAGATTCTGATGCTACACTACTTGATATTATTCATATGTCTACTTCTACTCTTCCGTACCCCCAATCAATACACAAGGATCTAGCCAGGTTATGTTGGGATTCATGTAACGGCCCCCGAAGGGTGGTACATGATAGTCCCATAAATGGAGATTCTAGGAAAGCCCATAAATAGGAGATTCAAGGAAGACTCTGTGATCATGAGAGTACATGTCACAAGTGATTCAATGAACCATGAAGCATAGTGATACACCATGTAAGTGAAATACACAGAACATGTAGTATCCGATGCTCCCTGAGGGGATAACATCTCAAGAAAGGATCCATATAGTACTAATCCGTGTGACCAACGTGACAGTATCAAGTAAAGTAATTTAAAACAGAAAATAATTTAACAGGATATGAAATGATCAGAGAATGTACTCGCCTGGTATCCTGAGTATCTGAAGAATATCTACTGTCCGAGGAGTGGTGTCTGTCTCCTATAGAATAGTACAAGTCACTATAAGTCTAAAATGATAATAAGATTCAATTCAATACATTCTAAATGAATCTAGGTCAATCTAGACCAAAGTCAACTCTTGGTCAACTCTGGTCAACCCTAGAAGTCAAACTAGGTCAACCAAGTCAAACCTAAGTCAAACAAGTCTATACTAG
>JANAVB010024400.1:28119211-28224760 GCA_029216955.1 Iris pallida | reverse complement strand
TATAGATATATATATATATATATTTTAACTTATATATAATATATATATATTATATTATATATATATATATATATATATATATATATATCTATATATATATATATAATATATAATAATATAAAAAAAAATATAAAAAATATATATATAAAATATTATATATATATATATATATATATATATATATATAATATATATATATATAATATATATATATATATATAATTATATATATATATAGATTATATATATATATATATATATATACTTGTTTGCATGTTTATATATAAATATATTAATATTATGTCTAAGGTTAATAATTCATAGATAATACTATGTGTGACATAGGTTTTGACTTGGCTAGGTACATTTTAGCCAGTTTAATTTTAGCCTAGTTAGGGTGGTGCTAGTGACTAGTGTAGGCCACCCAAACCTATCCAAATCTACTTCGATCAAGTCCAAACTTGATCCACGCTTGCACAAGATCTAGTAGACCCTAACCAAGCCCTTACTTGACCCATCTGGTGCACACACAAGTGTATAGACAGCATACAACTTTAGCTTATATCTATTTTTGGAATTAAGTGGTGACCACCACTTTTAGTTGCCAAAATCACCTCCCCACTATCTTATTTCTCCTAAAACTTTGCCACAACCTTTCTCCCTCAACCCCTACAGCCCTATGGGTCATTTCCCCCTCATTTCACTCATTTTCTATCCCAAAACTCCCTCACAAACTCGTTAGACTGAAGGCGATTTTAGAATAGGACTGCTGGGTAGTACTGACTTCAATAACGTTTGCACCACAAAAATAGGTATGAGCCTCGAGTCATTTACGAAAAATCTTCCTCTATCTCTTAGCTTTCATTTTCATATTTTTATATATTATTCATGGAGTTTTGACCCCTCAAACCTCTGTCGCACGACGATGTGTCCAGAATAGGGTGCTGTCCATGAATTCTGTGCAAAGAATAGGGTGTTCACACCTAACCACTTAGTAAAACTCTACAAAACTTTTTCCTTACAAAGCTCTGTTCATTTTCATCATTTTGGTATATAATAATCTATATGTTCTGTACATATTTCCCTCTGTACAGACGTTTTTCGAAGAGGTGCACAGACTAATTTTGCGACACACAAGCGGCCCGCATACCGTACATAGGTAAGTACCTTTATTTTCCATCATATATTTTTATATGACATATGTAATAACTATATACAACATTTCCCTAGGTTGAAACCAATAATAGTATCTAAAGGTTCGGAATCGTGATAAACCTCTACCCCAAAATTATTTTTCCAAAATTATGTTTTCGTCTACTTTGTGTAGTGTAACTTTTTACATAGACCATATTTTACGATTCTAAAAGTTTGTATGCAATTCTAGATATATTGTCTACAAAATTTATGTCCTAATATTTTTTGATTAGTACAAATTAGGCTCAAACTTGGCCTCGTAAACTCTGAATGTAGAAAATGTAGTTTTTTTTCCCAACTTTGAACATGCATAATTTTCTGTGTAATAATTATTCTCCAGAGCCACTTATTGGAATGTAAAGTATGATATTTGTCTATCAATTATGTATAAGTCATGTCCAAAATAGTTAGTTTTACTAGTGTAAAATAAGATCAAAGTAGGCATCGTGAGCAATTTTCTGCACACTAGAATAACTAAGTCAGGAATTATTTGTACCAACTTTGGACATGCATTAATTTTTGTGTATACCATATTATTATATTTTAGTGCCATATATGTATTCTTGGTTAAATTTTAAATCATTTCATATAGGCGCTATAACTTAACGACTTGTTTTGCGTTATGCAAATTGAGGGTAACGTGAGCTCCATGAACAACATTTCAGCATTTAAGTCTGAAACTGTTTTGGAGGTCATTTTGAGCTCAATTTTTCGAAAATCAAGCCGTTGGATTTCTGTGTAGTTTTTTTCTTTTAAACTCTGGTTAACTCTATATTAGATCCTGGAATTAGAGCCACCAATAACATTGCTTGTTTACTCAAATATTGCTTCCAAACTGATCTTATACTACTTGTGCATTCCATTGTGGCTGGCCTGATCCATTATACTTGTACTTGTGCATAGTCGATCATATGAAATAGCCTTATTGACCCAAGCCGATCACATAACACTCTAATATCTCAAGGCACCGATATGATTACATATTATATTCAGATTATTTGTGATACATCATATTCCAGTTTTACTTACATATTCACATACCATGATATGATTACCTACTTACCCTGTATTTCTTACTATTCAGTTTTGCTATCCATCATGTATCTCATTACATACAATTTATTATAGCACTCGTCAATTTAATGAAACTGCTGTTAGTGTTTGTACTTCGCTCCAATTCTGACTGAATATTATTTTTCAGAGGACTTAGAGACTTTTTGTCCGACTTAGTATAGGTCGGAAATAAATGAGGATGTTGCTCAGGAGTTGTCCGGGGATCCGGTGCCCGTAGAGGATGCACCTCCAATAGTGACTTTGTTATTTAGCTAGATTTTGCTGGATTTGTCTCCAGATTTCTACATTTGATATGTTATATTATTTTAGGATAAGTATTATTGTCTTAGGCTTCTAAAATTATTTCTGTTGTGAACTCATGCTACTATCCAGACTTTATCTTCATTTTCAATCAAATTTTCTTGCTTATCTTCTTTTAGAATTGTGATTGAGTTATATATTTCATAATTGTTAAATATTAGATATTATAGACGACCTATACAATGTTCTACCGCTAATACTGTGGCGTAGGCTGGACGTACCAATGTCCTCGTGCCCCTAAACCGGGTGCAGGTTGTGACACATTTTTGTGGTGGCCCATGCAGGTCAAGGTTGTAATTAGTACGATTTCGTAGTGGTACTCAGACTTAGTATACTATTACGAGCCTGCTATTAGGATATAGGTTCTAGGTTATATTAGGAGATACTCAATCACAATTAGGAAAACTTCCAATCTATCGATTACCATGACAATTCTTTATATTTTTTCGTCAATGTAATTGTCCTTCCTTGGTAAAATCTTATCTTTTGCTATATTGACTTCCTATTTTGATCTGTCTTCAGGATGCCGTCGAAGACCAGATCGCAATGCTCTGGACCAGCGGGACACGCAGCCGCTTCAGAGAGGTCTGTTACTTCATGACCTATTGTTCCAATTGTAGGAGCTATAGCTGCAGGGGTTGCTCCTACTGCTTCCAAACCTAGCCCTAGTTTGTAGCCGTGGCTTCTCCCTACAACTTCCATGGTCTTCTCCTCCGAGCAATGGTACAACGAAGGATGCCATATGGGTGATAGTGGATAGGTTGACCAAGTCAGCATATTTTATTCCCTTTAAAGTAGGGACGACTACAGAGAAGCCTGTCAAGCTATATACGAGACAGATTGTGAGGATTCATGTTGTGCCAGTCAGTATCATGTCAGACTGAGACAATAGATTCGTTTCTTACTTTTGGAGGAGCTTGCAGAAGAGTTTGGGAACACAGCTCAAATTCAACACTACTTATCATCCCCAGACTGACGGCAGTCAGAGACGACCATTCAGACACTGGAAGACATATCTGTTGGCCCAATGATAGTATCATGTTTTTGAATATGGTTAATATGTTAAGTTTAGCATTTCATTATCACTAATCTTCATACTATCGCTATAGCATTTCTACTTATACTTATACCTTTGGTGATATGTGCCTATTGGTTTACATATTAGTGATATGAGCTTATCTATCTTAAATTTAATCGGGTTGCCAAAATCAAACTATTTTTGATTGTGGTCATTCAATTAAGTTTAATCATTATGATATCACTAACATTTATGCTATCACCTTAGCAATTATACTTAAACTCAGCATTGTCCTGATTGGCATTAAACTTATCATACTTGCTACTATGTATATTGCTTTGTTCGTCTAACATGTACATGCAGAAAAGTAATAAGCAAGATCAATGTGGACATATGCAATGAAGAAATCATGGTGGGCCAAAGACGACGGATCCCACAAGATTTCTCTGAACCACCCAACGATATCTCCGGAGCCACGCACCCGGGGGTTCCGCTGCCCGGTCAGCGGACGGGGGTCGAGGGGGCAGCGCCCCTCGTCGGGGGTTCGGGGGAAGCCCCGAAAGGTATTTAGTTTTCGCAAACTGGATATCTTTGGACTGCTGCCGCCAAGAGAAAAACCAGCACCTATCAAAGGAAGAAGCCAAGCCATGCCATCATCATTTCAAGACTCTGAAGAAGCCTGCACCTGCTACAGTATTTCTGGAGTCTGTAATGAGTCTTAGGAATTATTGTAAACACAAAAAATGGATGGCAAAATCGAAAGCTAGGGTAGAAACCAGCCCAGCATCATTTTTGGATGAAAATCGGCAACCGACGTATACCGGTGCATACCGACGGTATACCGATTTTGTTCACAGAAAGTTTCTGTCCACAATCGGCATACCGACGGTATACCGGATCATACCGACGGTATATCGATTCAGTAACGTTGAAATTCTAACGGTCGATTTCCAACATTAAATGATCCCACGGCTATATTTCGAGCCGTTGCAATCCCAGACCGGTATACCGACGGTATGCCGACTCATATCGGCGGTATGCCGGTCGCTGACTGAAAAGTTGCCTTTGGCTCTTTTCAATGCTTTGGTTTAAATAGCCTTGAACCCTTCATTCAAGGTTGATGCTTTGAGCCTAAAAATTTTTAAACCACCAAAGCCTATCCACAAACAACTCTACAAAGCTTTCATTTGCCATCCACAAATTGTGTTAGACTTATTGAGTTGAAAAGTGAGATCTTCATCTTATTGTATAAGGAGATCAAAACCTATTATGAAAGGTTGAAGTTGGAGAGTCTTCGTATCCAAACTCTCGATTGAAGTTGGAGAGTCTTCATATCCAAACTCTCGGTTGAAGTTGGGGAGTCTTCGTATCCAAACTCTCGGTTGAAGTCGGAGAGGCCTTCGGATTAAAGCTCTCGTGTCAGAAGTTGACGAGTTCTTCGGATCCAAACTCGTGTGTAACTATTTGCTCAAATAGTGGATTAAAGCCGGAGAGAGTTTCGGGACTGGAGTACCTCTTGGGAGGATACCAGGATATATCGTGTGTCGGTATTGTTATTGCTTCTTCTCTTGCACTTATATTTTTAAATTGCCCATTAACTTTTGCTAAGTGCTTGATTAGTTAGCATGACCCTATTCACCCCCTCTAGGGTTCTTACAATTGGTATCAGAGCAAGGACTCTATTGTTTAGCTTAACATCCTTAGAGTAGATCCTTGTTATTTTTCTATGGCATCGTATTCCTCCTACTCCTCCTCCGATAAAGAGGGTTTTACTTCTAGTAGCATAGACAATCATGTTTCTTCTAAATGCAAGAAATGCTCTAAGTGAAAAGCCATGGCTAAACAATCCTTAGAGATTCTTGACAACCTTCATTCTACAAATGAAGAATTTTCTGAAAAGGTTGTTCATTTAGAAGAAGCTAATGAGTTATTGGGAAATAAAAACAATGATTTATTATCTAGACTTGATTCTCAAAATGCATCATGTGTTTCTTTAAAGAGTTTGAATGAGGCTTTAATTTTGAAAATCAAATCTCTTTCCTCATCAATAGAAGATCTTAAGAGGCAAACTCATGAGCTAAATTATTTGCATGATTCTTCTGTTGACACTTTAAAGAAACAAAATGATGCTTTTATCTCTAGAATTGATTTATTTGAAAAAGAGAATTATGCCTTAAATGCTAAATTTGATTCTCTTACTTATTTGCATGATGATTTGCTATTAGAACATAATATTCTTAAAACCAAATCTTCATATGCTTACTCTAGAGACATTCATCATTCTAGTATGTCACATGTTCATAACCATGCTCATTCTGATACATGTGCACACACTAGCATTAGATGCTTCTATTGCTCTTGCATTGGACACATGAGCTTTACATGCCCTATTCGTAGGACCTTTACTACCAATGCTAGAGTAAGTGCTATATGGGTCCCTAAAGCTAATAAATGTGGATCCAAGTTTATTTGGATACCAAAGTCTTCGCCTAATATTGTAGGTGGAGCTTCTTATATCGGGATATAGCACCGAGGAGCGTGTTGGTGGTTGCAAAGCTCAAAGGTCATCTTCCAAGAAATTGCACCAACACAAGCGTGGCCACTAGAGCCACTTTGGTAACATGCTAAGCGATTCTCTTTAAATTGTTTATATTTGTAGAATCTAGCATGTTTCTCTTGATGTCTTGCTACTAGCTCACATTGATATCCTTCAATTGCCTTCTATATAAATCAATGTGAGATATAATACTAGCATGCTTAGTTAATTTTCTTATTAATTCTTTTATCTAGCATGACTAGTTACTCGGCTTAAATGATTAGTTCACACTATGTAGTTTATCACTCATTTTCTATTAAGTGTGACACATTTGATTTATGCATGCATGTTTTTCTTAATCTCTATATTATGAAGCATGCATATCACTCTAGTCCATAGGAGCTTGATTTTGATTTGAGTTAATATGATTTTAACTCTCCGTCTCTAAATTTTTTGAGGATAGTTGCTTCTTACCGATTTCTCTTTAAAATATGTCTTATTTACTTTAAATCAGTATTTGAGAATATATGTGTTTAGCACAAGCCTCATATCACTTGACAAGTATATACTTATACTTCCATTGCAACCTTGTGCTCACATAATATATTCATTATTGATTCTCACATTTTATTTTAATTATCTTCTTGAAAATCAATTATGTCTTTGCCTAATAAAGCTTATTTATATGTGTTTTAAATTTGTGATAGTTTTTCAAACATTCATTAAGGATACATGACTATATTCATTAAAATTTTCTTCTCTATGTAGATCGTGTATTTCTTATGTTGATATTTTTTTGTATAAATATCTTTATGTGGGCATATGAGTTAAGCTAAAGTTTTATATTGAATTGAAGAGTATTTAATTATACTTGTGATCTTCAAACTTGTGCTTATCTCATACTTTTAGCTATTGATTCCTTTGACCAAATTTATTCTTCTTGAATCAATTAGCTTCTTCCTTAAAGTCTTCTTTTGATGATATCTTATTAACTTTTTGGTTGGCATTATGGATACATGTTTTTAATTGATATTTGATCTTTTTATGTATGCCTATTCGTGATATATATAGTTTTATATAGTTTCATATACAAATGATTCCTAACTTTTGATATTTATTTGTTTTATACCTTTAAGTTAGGATGTTGATAGAAAATATTTATTAGCGTCTTATTCATGACTATTTATGGAAGTGTTTTTAAGGATCACATGGTTTTGTGCTTTACCTTGCTTATTAAATTCACCTCCTTAATTAGTGCATTTTTTGTCTATATTTTTATATTTTACTATGGTGCACTATGAAAGCTTTTGAAAAATATGTCTCTTGCTATCTTTAGCAATTTAGCTTTCTTGATCTTAATGATCTTTCTTTGCTCATTCCTTGGATTTATGCTTTTTTTGAATTATTGTTGCCCAATAGTTTTTGTAGCACATGAGAATACATGTAATTGATATATCATATTTCTTATGACTTTAGCTACTATGGTTTGAGCTTTTGTGTTGAGATTTTTCATTTCTAGAGAATACACTTATTTCATAATGGTTATAATATTTTGCATTCTCTAGATCGATCTATCATTTTATTATCTTGGGTTAATCTCAATACTTGGCAAAGAGATTTATTTTATTATGTTTTCATGAGTATCTCTTTTGGTCTATACTTGATAAGAGATTAATTCATTTATTTGTCATCTTATGCTCTTATCCTTGCTTAGTAAAGAGTCTATAAATCATTTTGTTCATTCAAAATGTATTGCCCTCTTTGTGAACTCTATGCTTGAGCAAGTATCTTTAGTGTTAGTGACTTAAGATTAAATGAGCACATTTATCTTGTTAATGACCTACCTCATTAATCTTAATTAGTTATGTAGCTTGCTTATTTATGATATATTGTTAAGCTATTTAATTTGGTTCACTTTCACTTATCTAGCTATTGTTTTTTTTTTTCAATCTATATAAGATATGCTAGTTTACATAAACAAGATCTGTGATTCTTCTAAATGTAATTTGTACCTTTTTTTGATACATATGTTTGTTCTCTAAAACTAGTTTTACAAATTCTTGATTAGATCTTGTTTCTCTTGGAGGTTTGTGATTCCTTTCTTTAAGTCTTCTTCCTTATTAGTCATTAGCATGTATCTCTTAAATTTCTCTCACTTTTGAGTCATGATCTTATCGTATTATCATTTACATCTCTTCTTGATTATATTTGTAATTATTTAAATAAGAATGACTCTTTTTTCGTATTTTTCATTGATTTATGAGATTTTATCATAAATATGGATTTAGGATTTTCTTTATGAGATTTGTTGGATCATGTCTAATTTGTTTATTTTTATTGATAAAAGATTCTAATGGTTGAGTAGTCCTATATTATCTTATTATGTGATTATCAAACTAATTTATTACTCTACTTTGACTACTCATGGATTGCCATATGTGAGCCTTTGCTATTTGAACTTTATGGTTTATTATTTACCATTAGCAAGGTTTGAATTTTACCCGTTGATGGGTACATATATGGTGAAACATACCTAGTCCATGTAAAGTAATAAATTGGTTGATTCTTTCTTAATTAGATAATCATGGACATGATGTTTGAGTTTTATTTTTTTGTGCTATATTTGTCTATAATCATGATTGTTCTTAATTGACTTTATTCTTTTTCATGATGACATTTTCTCAAAAGATAACATATATTGATCTGTCATATTTATATATAAGATCCTTCTATATAGGTTAATGTATGCCATCTTTTGATTATACGTACTTAATTAGAATATTCTTTTGATCCTTCATCTTTAGTGGCTATTAATTGTATCTCTCTTCTTGACTAAAGATAATATTATTCGTCTTTTAACGATATTGTAGCCTTATATGCATCGAGCAAGGGGAAAAAAATCCATAGTTGATTTGCCCCTAGATCTTGTAGTTATCTATTTTATGCTATAAGTGCTTTGGAACTATATATACATATTTTGAGGGAGAGCAAATCAATTGATTCAATTTATTTATACCTTTTAATATGTCGTATACCTGGTTCATCATGGACCCATATTTTCTTCTATTTTATATCTTATTGATTGAGGTCATGATATTTTTATTTTGAAGGGTTTATGAGAGTGTATGTAATTGTCCTTATTATCTTATCTCTCTCTTTCATATGGGTTAAATATGTCATCTTGCTAATATTAACTTTCAGATCTTATCTTGATGAATATTATGCTTTCGTTGATTTGGCTTTTCTTTCATGCTTAATTAATTTGGCTTTCCTTGTTGAGGACTTATCCAAAATTCATGATTTTATCTACTTTGGTAGTACTTTGAGGGAGAGCATTCAAGTTGACTGAATTTCTCCTTCTCAAGTATTTTTCTCCTTTACCTTCATGTTTATCTAAAGGGTATTCATATAGCATGATAAGGTAATTGAGTTCAAATGCATGAACTTGGATAAGCATATAGATCTTGCAAATAATGAGATTACTTTATATCAATTGTAATATTTTACATTGATCATTCTTTTATTTTGTTCCACTATTTATTTGTGGACAATTATGTTTATTACTGGTTTCTTTGATCAATGTTTCAAGTTTACATCTTTTCAATTGGTATCAAGTTTATTTAATTTCATATCTCAATTGGTATCTATTAGTTGCAATTATCTATTCCTCATGGCTTTTGTTTGAAATCCTTTATTTCATAGTTCTTTTCCAAAACTGGAGCAATATTTCATATCCTATTGTGTTTTGGATTTATTCCTTGGATTTCAAGTTGGTAAACTACTTATTTCTTGTTTTTTAAATACTTTTAGTTTTACCAACCATATTTTGTTTTAACAAGCAATTTTCTATTTAGTACTCTACATTTGGTATGTAGTTTTATACACTTGTTATTACACACTTCTCCCATTGTTTTTTATTAGTATATCTTGATCATGATTGTCTATAAGCTCCCCATGCACTGATTTCTATGCTTGAGATTGATTTTATTTTATCTCTTAGTACGGGGGAGCCTATTTTTGATCATGTCAAAGAGGGAGAAGTAAGTTTAAGTATGTTTTTATAAATAATCTAAGTAGTATGCTTTTAGTGATATTGCTTATGTCTTTTGTATATTAGTGATACATACATCTATTGTGTCCATACTAAACTTAATCGATTTGCCATAATCAAAAAGGGAGAGATTGTTGGCCCAATGATAGTATCATGTTTTTGAATATGGTTAATATGTTAAGTTTAGCATTTCATTATCACTAATCTTCATACTATCGCTATAGCATTTTTACTTATACTTATACCTTTGGTGATATGTGCCTATTGGTTTACATATTAGTGATATGAGCTTATCTATCTTAAATTTAATCGGGTTGCCAAAATCAAAACTATGTTTTTGATTGTGGTCATTCAATTAAGTTTAATCATTATGATATCACTAATATTTATGCTATCACCTTAGCAATTATACTTAAACTCAGCATTGTCCTGATGTGCATTAAACTTATCATACTTGCTACTATGTATATTGCTTTGTTCGTCTAACATGTACATGCAGAAAAGTAATAAGCAAGATCAATATGGACATATGCAATGAAGAAATCATGGTGGGCCAAAGACGACGGATCCCACAAGATTTCTCTGAACCACCCGACGATATCTCCAGAGCCACGCACCCGGGGGTTCCGCTGCCCGGTCAGCGGAAGGGGGTCGAGGGGGCAGCGCCCTTCGTCGGGGATTCGGGGGCGAAGCCCCCGAAAGGTATTCAGTTTTCGCAAACTGGATATCTTTGGACTGCTGCCGCCAAGGAAAAAAGCCAGCACCTATCAAAGGAAGAAGCCAAGCCATGCCATCATCATTTCAAGACTCTGAAGAAGCCTGTACCTGCTACAGTATTTCTGGAGTCTGTAATGAGTCTTAGGAATTATTGTAAACACAAAAAATGGATGGCAAAATCGAAAGCTAGGGTAGAAACCAGCCCAGGATCATTTTTGGATGAAAACCGGCATACCGACGGTATACCGGTGCATACCGACGGTATACCGATTTTGTTCACAGAAAGTTTCTGTCCACAAAATCGGCATACCGACGGTATACCGGATCATACCGACGGTATACCGATTCAGTAACGTTGAAATTCCAACGGTCGGATTTCCAGCATTAAATGATCCCAACGGCTATATTTCGAGCCGTTGCAATCCCAGACTGGTATACCGACGGTATGCCGACTCATACCGGCGGTATGCCGATCACTGACTGAAAAGTTGCCTTTGGCTCTTTTCAATGCTTTGGTTATAAATAGCCTTGAACTCCTTCATTCAAGGTTGATGCTTTGAGCCTAAAAATTTCTAAACCACCAAAGCCTATCCACAAACAACTCTACAAAACTTTCATTTGCCATCCACAAATTGTGTTAGAGTTAATGAGTTGAAAAGTGAGATCTTCATCTTATTGTATAAGGAGATCAAAACCTATTGTGAAAGGTTGAAGTTGGAGAGTCTTCGTATCCAAACTCTCGGTTGAAGTTGGAGAGTCTTCGTATCCAAACTCTCGGTTGAAGTTGGGGAGTCTTCGTATCCAAACTCTCGGTTGAAGTCGGAGAGGCCTTCGGATTAAAGCTCTCGTGTAAGAAGTTGGCGAGTTCTTCGGATCCAAACTCGTGTGTAACTATTTGCTCAAATAGTGGATTAAAGCCGGAGAGAGTTCCGGGACTGGAGTGCCTCTTGGGAGGATACCAGGATATATCGTGTGTCGGTATTGTTATTGCTTCTTCTCTTGCACTTATATTTTTAAATTGTCCATTAACTTGTGCTAAGTGCTTGATTAGTTAGCGTGACCCTATTCACCCCCCTCTAGGGTTCTTACAATATCGAGGACTTGTGCTCTAGATTTTGGAGGATCATGAGAGGATCATCTGTATTTAGTGGAGTTTGCCTACAATAACAACTATCAGGCTAGCATTGGCATGACTCCTTTCAAGGCATTGTATGGTCGTCGAAGTCGCATACCTTTGTCATAGGATGATATTGGTAAGAGACCATTGCTTGGACCTAAGATGGTTATGGATGATGTAGACAAGGTCAGACAGATTTTAGATCATCTGAGGATAGCCCAGGACAAGCAGAAGCATTGGGCAAAGTCGAAGACCTTTGGAGTTTGCAGTTGGAGACCTTGTATTTCTGAGGATTTTGCCGACTCGGAGCATTAATAGATTTGGCAGAGGCGAAAAGCTCAGTCCAAGGTTTATTGGCCCCTTTTGAGATATTGACCAAGGTAGGGGCAGTTGCTTACAGACTAGCTTTGCTGCCTAACCTAGAGGGAGTACATAATGTATTCCATGTTTCCCAACTTCGGAGGTATATAGCTGACCCCAGCCATTTGTTGGACCATTGAGAGCTTGAGGTAGGCCCCAACCTCACTTATTCAGAGTAACCAGTAGAAATACTTGACCGTAGGAAGAAGAGGCTGCGCAGTCAGACGATTATACTAGTTCAGGTTGTTTGGAAGCAACACTCTCCTGAGGAGTCTACATGGGAAAGAGAGGATGAGATGAGGGAGAGATACCACTATCTGTTTGATATGTGATTTGCACTACTTCTCCTGAAATTTTGAGGACAAAATTTTTCAAGGAGGGTACATTTGTAACTCCACTGGTACATTTGTAACTCCATCTTCTTCAAATAACGATTTAGTCATTACTCATCTATCTATTTATTTATACATTCATCTATTATATTATAATTATATTTTCTAACCTATTTATGAATTATTGTTTTAGAAATTTATGCATTGGACCTAGCCTATAGACTAATTTTTATTAAAAAATTCTTATGTGGGCCAAGCCCATGAACCTAGGCCAGATCTATTTTTTCATAAACACTTAGGGCCGGACCCATTTTCATTCAACCAACTGAGTTTTCCTCTTCTTCTTCTCGATGGAGATACTCACTCAGCTGCGGAGCTCCGACGCTCGTTCACATATCGCGACGGAGTATCCATCCCCTCCTCGACTGTATAGGGAATTACAGAAGCTTCTGTCATGACCCGCAACCTAGAGTAAGGGCACGAGAAGTGGGTACGTCCAGCCTACGCCGTAGTGTCGGCAGTAGAACGCTATCCTAGGTCACAACATCTAACAATATAATGCTAAGCAGTTTATACTCCCCGAATGGGGGTGACATAGCAGAATGTAAACTCAATCACAACTAAGGAAGAAGAAGCACGATATGATATAGAACTCAAATAAAATATAGATGATCAGAAGAGTCTAAGTGTCTAAGATAACATCTCAGCAAACATCCAAAATACAAGGTCTCAACTACAGAGTATGAAAGAATATATATAATCCAAATCTCAAAGACAGAAATAAAGCCTAACTAAACTAGTCGAGGCAGTAGGGATAATGTCATCAGCTAGAGCTGGGTCCTCCTAAGAGTCCAGCTCACAAGTGTCGTCTAGGGCTGTCCCATAGAAGGTATCAACACCAGCCTCATCCTCGTCCTCTGTAAACATTCAACGGTGCGCAATCAGGACGGAGCGAGCACAATACATCTCAACAGTTCATAGCAGGTTAGAAAATATAATCATGCAGTAAAGTAAGATACAGGAAACTGAAAGAAAGTACAGAATATAAACAGAGAGAGAACTGTAATAGAAATATCTACTATAAGTAGAGAACTAACAGTGGCTATTGAGTCAGAGTACAATATAAACATATGAATGGCATAGGTGATTCTGATGCTACCCTACGGAAAGATTCTGATGCTACACTACTTGGATATTATTCACATGTCTACTTCTACTCCCCCGTACCCCCAATCAATATACAAGGATCCAGCCAGGTTATGTTATGATTCATGTAACGACCCCCAAAGGTTGGTACATGATAGTCCCATAAATAGGGATTCTAGGAAAGCCCATAAATGGGAGATTCAAGGAAGACTCTGTGATCATGAGAGTACATGTCACAAGTGATTCAATGAACCATGAAGCATAGTGATACACCATGTAAGTGAAACGCACAGAACATGTAGGATCCGATGCTCCCTGAGGGGATAACATCTCAAGAAAGGATCCATATAGTACTAATCCGTATGACCAACGTGACAGTATCAAGTAAAGTAATTTAAAGCAGAAAAATAATTCTAACAGGATATGAAATGATCAGAGAATGTACTCGCCTGGTATCCTGAGTATCTGAAGAATATCTACTGTCCGAGGAGTGGTGTCTGTCTCCTATAGAACAGTACAAGTCACTATAAGTCTAAAATGATAATAAGATGCAATTTAATGCATTCTAAATGAATCTAGGTCAATCTAGACCAAAGTCAACTCTTGGTCAACTCTGGTTAACCCTAGAAGTCAAACTAGGTCAACCAAGTCAAACCTAAGTCAAACAAGTCTATACTAGTCTAACTAGTCTATTCTAGGCCTAATAAAGACTAAATAAGTCTAACTAAACTCTCACTAGGCAAACAGACACACCATAGGCCATGAGTCCTAGGCCATAGGCTTATCTCATGCCTAAATCAAACCACAATCACATATACACATAATAATATATATCTAATATATTGTACACTCATTAACATATAGGCTACCTATATGTGAATCTCACATACATATATATACACATATTAATATAATATATATATATATATAATAGTACACACACATTACAATATATAGGATACCTATATATACATCTCACAAATATATATATATATATATATATACATGTACATATGTATATACACCTATATATAGAGAATAGGAAAGGGCACATGAATGTATTCATGTGTATGTACATGTGAGCAAAGTGTCATGAGAGTAACAAGATGGTGTCAATGTAAATTAGATACTTGTGTGTGTGTGTATGTGACATGAGAGTGTGTAGGTGTGAGTGTCACATAGAGTTGTGTAACAAGTGTCAATGTGTGATATCCTAGAAAACAGGAAAAACAGTGAATGGTATAGGAAATCACATGACAGATCATTTAATGGACTAAAATCTCAGGTTTCAAGAACCCATGACAGTTCTAATGTGAATCTAGCTTCCAAGAAAATCAATGAGTGTCACATATGAAATAGGAAGTAGTGCAATGGAATCATGGCTGTTATTAGCTAACATTAACACACAGGTGTGTGGTGTCCACAGAATTTAGAAGCAATTATCAGAAAATTGGGAATAAGTGACAGTCAAAACATCCAACCAATTGAACCTATTCCCAGGTTTTAAGAACTCCAGTGACAGTTTATAGGGTGAATGGCATGTTACAACTCCACATGACAGTTCAAAACCATTCGAAAACCACTTATGTCATCCCATCCTGCAACAACAATTAACTAAACAAACAATTAACTAACAGTGAACCAATGGAAGGAATATCTCACAGTTTATGTAAATGATAGTTTAAATGGAAGATCAAATTGACAGTTAAATGGAAGATCAAATTCGAATTTCAATCACCAATCGAATTCTAAACTAATCAGTGAACTTAACAATGGAAATAACAAAAAGGGAAATGAACTTATAAATTAGTTGAAGGGAATTTAAGGAATCAATTGACAGTTAAATAGGAAATAAATTTCAGTTAATAGAAAGGGAAAATCCAGTATTCGAATTTCCAGGTTTTGGGTTCAGTTCCATTCTCTACTTGAAATCAAATTCTAAGTGCAAGAACCAATCCAACATTTAAATCAACTATTGTACTTAATACACATGTGTAGGGATTTGAACATGGAACTTAACATAATTCAGTTTTAGGAACAATCAGGATTATAGAAGTCTATGTGGTATCAGTCAATACATAACAGTCCAATCCCAAGCTTGAAATCCTATTCTAAATCAAACAACCTAATCTAACATGTAAAACATATCTAACATGAACCAATAAACATGTAGGATCAATCATGACACTTAAAACATTCAATTTAAACAGTTAAAATGGAATGAACTCAGGAATTAATCAGAACTGAACACTGCGTATCAGTCCCTCATGGGAAAATAAATTTCGAACATGAAAAACACATTAATATATAGAAATAAGAGTTGGTAATTAACATGGCATGTATACTCATGTCCAGAGAGTGTTCTCGTGTCCAAGACACGGACATAAACGTGTCCAAACAGAACGTGCACACACAGACACAATACACAGAGCACAACGTCGTACAGTGAGTACGAGGCCTCGTGCTCGCGAAACGATACGACACTGGCCTCGTGCTCGTGCCCCTAGGTTCGCCCCACTACGTGGCACCCTGTACCGCCATGTCGAGTCGTATAGACGTGTCCAAACACGCGTATCAGAACGCTGCACACACGCGACTCAGCACAGTGTAAAACCAGTACGACGATGATTCCTCCTTCGACACGCCACGTGGTCATCTGAAACTTGATACGTGGCGTGTCAGACACTGCCCCAAGGTCTGTGTCAAGTTTCGTGTCCAGTGGTTGCGTGTCGTGTCCAGGATGAGACACGATGAGCAGGGAAAAACCCTAGCTCAGGCACAGCCGAGTTCGTGTCCTTGTGTGGACACGACACGACACAATCAGGGTACGAAATAAAAGGGGGAAATAGTGTACACACTGAGGTCTACAAAATCAATCAAAAACATTTTGAAAATAGAACAAAACTCTCATTGAGGCATTTCAACAAACACCTTGGTATCCTATTGGATACGTGTCCGATACGGACAGAAAATGAGTCCACCAAGACACGAAACTAATTTCTACAATTAGGGGACTCCTAGGGCTGTCCAAATATGCAAGAAAATTGAAATTTTAATAGGTTTTAGTATCAATTACCTATTGAAGAACTCCTTAAGCAAAAGCCCTCTTCTAGATCTTCTTCCTTGTTAGCAAACTTTCCCAAATTGATCCCAAGCTGGAATAATCCTCAAATAACAGCAAGTATAGATGAATTAGGATCTAATGCAACTTGTTTGTATTAAAAAGGAATTAAAATAGATTTTCTATGAATTTCTAAAGATGGGATTTACCTCTTTTTCCAACTTGTGAATTTCTAAAGGAGGCTAACCTAATGGAAGAGAGTATAAATAAGGGGATGATCCCTAGGTGGCTGGCCATAAATGCTAGGGTTAGGGTTTTGGGATTTGATCAAGGGCTCTCAATCCATCTAGTTAAATCAATGGTCCACAAATCTAGGTTTTCATTCTAGTCAAATTGCAACCTAGTTGTTCTATCTAATCATGACTTAACCAAGACTAAACAATCCTAACTAACACTAACCATGGTTAGCTAAGTCTAGCTATGACTAATCTAGGTTAGGGCTAAACACACTACAAGGCAATGAATTAAATCATATTTAAATCACACAATTCCAATAATCATATTAAATTCCAAATAAATATATATTAATTCAAATAAATTCAAAATGACAAGAATACCCTCAAACTTGAAATGATAAATAAATCATCCTAATGACATGGTTATGCTCTAGGTCATGCAGTCTCTAGGGTTTCACTAGCAGCACATCAAAATCACAAGTCATGACTTAGAGCAGTTTTTAAATAGTTTTAAAATGATTAAAAATCACCAAAAATCATAATATGAAATAAATATCAATAAATAATAATTATAATTACAAAATTTCAAAATTATCCTCATCTAGAAAATTGGGTGTTACAATCCTACCCACCTTAGAAAAATTTCGTCCTCGAAATTAAAATGTTCATACTCCTTCTAGGTCAAACCCCCACAATCAAAGTCTCAGAACTTAAACAAATCATACGATTTAAAAGGACGACATACAGGGTCATGGCATACGGTGGTAGTGAAAGTCTCATCTAGGTATACTAGTCATGCTAAACCGAAATGGTCATAGGGTATCAAAACATACAAGCAATCAGGGGTGTTAAACTGAAAAAGATACAGAAATAACAAATCATCAAAACTGTAAGGCAGTCTACCATCCTATATGAAAACTGGTACTTATCAAAAAAAAAGATAACTACCAATTATCTATAAAGAGGTACTATTCAAAGAAAAATCAAAATCAAAAGTTCAAGGGACAGTTGTCAACAGCATTGAAATCCAATCACAATATATATATTAAGAATATTTAGTCTCGATACGATCTAAGTTGATCAATTCTGGAAAATCAAGATTTGGGCAATATGGAGGACAAGGTCATCGAAGTCTGAGCACGAGCATACAAGGATGGAGATTCAGGTCATATTTAAATTTGATTTAATTGAGTACGAACCCAAGACATTAATGTGATAAGAAAGGATGATCAAGGTTGATTGGTCGTGATTAAGGGAGCTAGGATTCAATGATATTGAAAACCTTTTAGGGAAAACAAGGAAAGATTTCATAAGAAGTCAATTTAATCATCTCTCTCTAATACCATCAAGTTTATCATTTGCCAATCATATTTTTATCTTACAAGTCCCAATATAAATATCAACCTTTATATGACTATCATCAAAAATTTTATAACCTTGAGTCATCTAAACCTTTACCATGATCACCATAGACAAAATTCTAAACTTCTAAAATATTTCCCACGAAGCATACCCCTCTTATTTAGGTATAAACACTTATTCATTTAATCAAATTTTCAAATTCCTTCACCTCGTCCTAATTTAAATCTGAATCCTCTAAATCCAGTTTATGAAATCCTTGAACTTGTTTAATTCAAGTCTCGTATTTATTCAACCCTAATACCACTATGTCATACAAAATTTATTCTTATTTATAAATCAACCTTCATATTTTCTTCAACGTTCACCTTCAAATATTATCTTTTTGAATTCTACAATTTTCCCCAATCATCTAAAATAATTTATATAACTTAAAATCCTTGTGTTCTCTCTGTCTCTAGTCACCCTCTTACAATATCTAGTTCAATTTTGCATAATCATTGAATACAATTAAATTCTCCTTTCCGTTTCTAAATTTCTACATAGCCTTAGAGTAAAAGTTCCCAAGAATCAATAACCAAGATTTTCTAAGTTCTCAAAACTAGGTTGACCTCTGATATCCTCATTAGTTTTTTTTTTTTTGAAATACATCCATGAATTACTCATAACCAAAATTTTCTGCGATTGTTTCTAAATTGATAACATTTATCTCTCGATTCCATTCTAAACCTTTACCACATCTCCATCTCGAATTTTTCATATTTGACATCCAATATTCTGATTCCTACAAAATCATCATATGATAACCAATTACGTCATTTTTGAACTAAATAATTTACGTTATTTCCTCAACATGTCTCAGGCAAAATGATATGAAGATTCAAGGGTTTCAAGGTATAGCTGACAGAATTAGATACGAGACAGAGAATTGATGTAATCAGGACAGTTATATAAGACAAGGAATGGTGGTAATAAAATATTGGCAAGAAGAGAATGATAATAGAATCTGTTCTGCTTTTCTGTTTAAAAGAGGGAACCATTTTGAAACCAGAACTATAATATCAAATCCAAAATAAGGTCTTAGCAAAAATCATTGATTCATAGTATTATGAAGAAATTCATAGCAAAGTTACACAAAGGTTTATAATAACAGCTAAAGCTACTCCTACTCCTACTCCTAAGTTAAATAATGAGAAGCAAAACAAAAACAACCAATAATTCTTTTTCTGAAAGACTGAACAAAAGTAGAGAAAACATGTTCAAAAGTTTTCAAGGTACAATCTGATAATCATATGCGTCTATCCAAAATCATGGTACTCTAAATCCTCGTCATACTAGTAAGCAAGGCTACGATAATCACAAAGTCCTCGACTAAGGCACATACCTCTAGAATCACGGTATTTAAAATTTTTGCGATGCCGCTAGCTTGGCTGCAAAAATCTTAAATTCCTACACCCGAGAAATATATCCAAAGTCAGACTATATGTCCTCACCATGCTGGCTAATATGACTGTAGAAGACTAGATTCCATAACTTAGATGACCTTGCCCATATAATTTCATCTTGACAAAAATTAAATTAAATCAACAATGGATACCAAAATCAAATTTATCAACAAACATCAAGATTCAAAACTGAACAATAATCCATTAAATCATATAAATACAAACTCGGATGCAACAGCTAACATCAAGATTCAAAATTCAACAATCATCCATCAAAATCAATAAATACAAACTCAAATTCAACAATAATCCATCAAAATCAAGTTCAACAGCAGAAAATAAAGATAAATCAAATCAAAGGAAGAAGATTTTTCAAATCGAAGTTAAAGTAAGATTCTCAAGGGTCGTCCCAGGAATCTCTCAAGGGATCCTAACTGTGATTGAGTACCTTCAAAAATATATCCTAATCCTACTGTAGGCTGTAGTGATACTCTGGTTCGAATACCACTATACTTCTAGTCTAGGCCTGCATGGGCCACCACTAAAAATGTGTCACGACCCGTACCCTAGAATAAGGGTACGAGAAGTGGGTACGTCCTTCCTACGCCACAGTATCGACGGTAAAACGCTGTCCTAGGTCACAACATCTAATAATATAATATTAAGCAGTTTATACTCCCCGTATGGGGGTGATATAGCAGAATGTAAACTCAATCACAACTAAGAAAGAAGAAGCACGATATGATATAGAACTCAAATGAAATACAGATGATCAGAAGAGTCTAAGTGTCTAAGATAACATCTCAACAAACATCCAGAATACAAGGTCTCAACTACAGAGTATGAAAGAATATATACAATCCAGATCTCAAAGACAAAAATAAAGCCTAACTAAACTAGTCTAGGCAGTAGAGGTAATGTCATCAGCTAGAGCTGGGTCCTCCTAAGAGTCCAGCTCACAAGTGTCGTCTAGGGCTATCCCATAGAAGGTGTCAACACCAGCCTCATCCTCGTCCCCTGTAAACATTCAACGGTGCCCAATCAGGACGGAGCAAGCGCAATACATCTCAACAGTTCATAGCAGGTTAGAAAATATAATCATGCAGTAAAGTAAGATACAGAAAACTGAAAGAAAGTACAGAATGTAAACAAAGAGAAAATATCTACTATAAGTAGAGAACTGACAGTGGCTATTGAGTCAGAGTACAATATAAACATGTGAATGGTATAGGTGATTCTGATGCTACACTACGGAAAGATTCTGATGCTACACTACTTGGATATTATTCACATGTCTACTTCTACTCTTCCGTACCCCCAATCAATACACAAGGATCTAGCCAGGTTATGTTGGGATTCATGTAACGGCCCCCGAAGGGTGGTACATGATAGTCCCATAAATGGAGATTCTAGGAAAGCCCATAAATAGGAGATTCAAGGAAGACTCTGTGATCATGAGAGTACATGTCACAAGTGATTCAATGAACCATGAAGCATAGTGATACACCATGTAAGTGAAATGCACAGAACATGTAGTATCCGATGCTCCCTGAGGGGATAACATCTCAAGAAAGGATCCATATAGTACTAATCCGTGTGACCAACGTGACAGTATCAAGTAAAGTAATTTAAAACAGGAAAATAATTCTAACAGGATATGAAATGATCAGAGAATGTACTCGCCTGGTATCCTGAGTATCTGAAGAATATCTACTGTCCGAGGAGTGGTGTCTGTCTCCTATAGAACAGTACAAGTCACTATAAGTCTAAAATGATAATAAGATTCAATTCAATGCATTCTAAATGAATCTAGGTCAATCTAGACCAAAGTCAACTCTTGGTCAACTCTGGTCAACCCTAGAAGTCAAACTAGGTCAACCAAGTCAAACCTAAGTCAAACAAGTCTATACTAGTCTAACTAGTCTATTCTAGGCCTAATCAAGACTAAATAAGTCTAACTAAACTCTCACTAGGCAAACAGACACACCATAGGCCATGAGTCCTAGGCCATAGGCTTATCTCATGCCTAAAACAAACCACAATCACATATACATAATAATATATATCTAATATATTGTACACTCATTAACATATAGGCTATCTATATGTGAATCTCACATACATATATATACACATATTAATATAATATATATATATATAATAGTACACACATATTATAATATATAGGATACCTATATATACATCTCACAAATATATATATACATGTACATATGTATATACATCTATATATAGAGAATAGGAAAGGGCACATGAATGTATTCATGTGTGTACATGTGAGCAAAGTGTCATGAGAGTAACAAGATGGTGTCAATGTAAATTAGATACTTGTGTGTGTGAATGTGACATGAGAGTGTGTAGGTGTGAGTGTCACAGAGTTGTGTAACAAGTCTCAATGTGTGATATCCTGGAAAACAGTAAAAACAGTGAATGGTATAGGAAATCACATGACAGATCATTTAATAGACTAAAATATCAGGTTTCAAGAACCCATGACAGTTCTAATATGAATCTAGCTTCCAAGAAAATCAGTGAGTGTCACATATGAAATATGAAGTAGTGCAATAGAATCATGGCTGTTATTAGCTAACATTAACACACAGGTGTGTGGCTCAGAAGCTATTATCAGGAAATTAGGAATAAGTGACAGTCAAAACATCCAACCAATTGAACCTATTCCCAGGTTTTAAGAACTTATGTGACAGTTTATAGGATGAATGACATGTTACAACTCCATATGACAGTTCAAAACTATTCGAAAACCACTCATGTCATCCCATCCTTCAACAACAATTAACTAAACAAACAATTAACTAACAGTGAACCAATGGAAGGAATATCTCACAGTTTATGCAAATGACAGTTTAAATAGAAGATCAAATTGACAGTTTAAATGGAAGATCAAATTCGAATTTCAATCACCAATCGAATTCTAAACTAATCAGTGAACTTAACTATGGAAATAAAAAAAAGAAAAATGAACTTACAAATTAGTTGAAGGGAATTTAAGGAATCAATTGACAGTTAAATAGGAAATAAATTTCAGTTAATAGAAAGGGAAAATCCAGTATTCGAATTTCCAGGTTTTGGGTTCAGTTCCATTCTCTACTTGAAATCAAATTCTAAGTGCAAGAACCAATCCAACATATAAATCAACTACTGTACTTAATACACATGTGTAGGGATTTTAACATGGAACTTAACATAATTCAGTTTTAGGAACAATCGGGATTATAAAAGTCTATGTGGTATCAGTCAATACATAACAGTCCAATCCCAAGCTTGAAATTCCATTCTAAATAAAACAACCTAATCTAACATGTAAAACCTATCTAACATGAACCAATAAACATGTAGGATCAATCATGACACTTAAAACATTAATTTAAACAGTTAAAATGGAATAAACTCAGGAATTAATCAGAACTGAACACTGCGTATCAGTCCCTCATTGGAAACTAAATTTCGAACATGAAAAACACATTAATATATAGAAATAAGAGTTGGTAATTAACATGGCATGTATACTCGGACACAAACGTGTCCAAATAGAACGTGCACACACACAGACACAATGCACAGGGCACAGCGTCGTACAGTGAGTACGAGGCCTCGTGCTCGCGATACGACATGACACTGGCCTCGTGCTCGTGCCCCTAGGTTCGTCCCACGTAGGGCTACCTACGTGGCACCCTGCACCGCCGTGTCGAGTCATATAGACGTGTCCAAATACGCGTATCAGAATGCTGCACACACGCGACTCAGCACAGTATAAAACCAGTACGACGATGATTCCTCCCTCGATACGCCACGTGGTCATCTGAAACTTGATACGTGGCGTGTCAGACACTGCCCCAAGGTCTGTGTCAAGTTTCGTGTCCAGTGGTTGCGTGTCGTATCCAGGAGGAGACACGATGAGCAGAGGAAAACCCTAGCTCGGGCACAGCCGAGTTCGTGTCCTCGTGTGGGCACGACACGACACAATCAGGACACGAAATAAAGAGGAAAATAATATACACACTGAGATCTACAAAATCAATCAAAAACATTTTGAAAATAGAACAAAACTCTCTTTGAGGCATTTCAACAAACACCTTGGTATCCTATTGGATACGTGTCCTATACGGACACGAAATGAGTCCACCAAGACACGAAACTAATTCCTGCAGTTAGGGGACTCCTAGGGCTGTCCAAATATGCAAGAAAACTAGAATTTTAATAGGTTTTAGTATCAATTACCTATTAAAGAACTCCTTAAGCAAAAGCCCTCTTCTAGATCTTCCTCTGTAACACCCAGTTTCTAAAATGAGGGTAATTTTGAAATTTTGTATTTTAATTTATTTAATTATGGTATTTAAAATTTTAATATAATTTTTAGTGATTTTTAATCATTTTAAAACTATTTAAATCATGACTTATGATTTTGGTGTTTAGCTAGTGTAACCGTAGAGACTGTCTGCCCTAGAGCCTAGCCATGTGATTAGGATATTTAATTAGTACATTTTAGCCTAGAGGGTATTTTGGTCATTTTAGGATTTATTTGAATTTATTATGATTTATGGGAATTTCTGTGAATTTAATATTAATTAAATATTGTTATGTGTTATGTTAGTTTTGACTAGTTTGAGACTTGTAGATTAGCCTAGAACCTAACCCTAGCTATGGTAACCCTAGCCTAACTTGAGTTAAACCATTTTAGTCATTAGAGATTGGTTTTAGAATGAGGGGATTAGATTTAGTGAAATTAAGTCATGACTTATGGTTTAATGCATGACTTGTGATTTAATGACTTGTGAATTGAACCATAGGCCCATGACTTATGCCCAAACCCCAACAAGCCCACCCATGGCAGCCAACCTAGGGTTTTACACCCTATTTAATGCCTCTTCCATTTGTTCTTGCCTCTTTTATTAATTTCTCCAAGTTTTGAAGAAAGAGGTTTGTCCATTCTTCCCCAACCCATAGATTATTCATTTTTAATTCCTTTTCCACTCTAGTCTTTTGCATTAGTTCCTAATCCAGCTCTATTTCATGTCCATGGAGAGAAATCTCAGGTTTGGACCAATTTGGAGCACTTGGCCATCAAGAAGAACCACCCCCTTTTGAAGCTTTTTTATGTAAATTGCACATATAGGTAACTTCCTATTCCTTCCATAGATTTTCGATTTCTTTGCATGAATAGGAAGCCCTAGGTGTCCCCTAGCCGTAGGTATTAGTTTTGTGTCGATTCGTGTCCGTTTGGTGTCTGTATCGGATACGTATCATGTTATGTGCGCAGGTATTTGATGAAATGCCACACTCGTGTTTTTATTATTATTTTTGAAATGTGTTTGAATGAATTTGTAGTGCTAGGTGTAGTGTTTGATTTCGTGTCATTGATCTATGGTTTTTGTGCTGTGTCGTGTCCACACGGGGACACGAACTTGCTGTTCTGGACAGCGTGCAGTGTCCTGCATCTCGGGCACAATATTTTACTGTATGGGACACGTCGGGACACGAAATTTTATGGGAAGGTTGGGGCTATCACTGACACTATGCTCCCAAAATTTAGGAGTATATGGTTCACTACATGCGGAGAAATCGCACGCGCACGGATTTGATACTGTGTGCACACGCACGGAAATTGCGTCTGATACGACCCTTTAACTCCTGACACGACTCACTTGGACACAATACAGACACATGTACACGTCCCCCTAGTCTAGGCGTACACGTGTGCACACCCATGTGTTGTGTCGTGTCGTGTGTCGTGTTCTACAGACACGTGCACGACACTGTCTAATGTACGGTTCATGTGTCTGTGTTGTGTTCTGTTTGGACACTTCGTGTCCAGTTTCTTAGACACGAATGGACCCTACTAGACACTTGTACACATGGGGGACACATCCATATGCCTGATTGTGGGTTTCCCTTAGGTTTTGGTTTCGAAATGGGGAGAATCCCTATTTTCTGATATGAACTGTTAAGTATCTGTCTATGATTAAATTTCCAGTTATTTTTGAAGTGTTAAATGTTTAAATTATGGTTTTAAATTACTAATTAGATCCTAGACTTGGTTAACAAGTCTCTGTTAGTTGATGTTACTTACTGGAATAGGTTGTTGTCATGTAAGATGGGATTTGAACTTGAAGTTCATGCATGGACTGATACCATATTATTCTCCAGTTCCCTGAAACTTCAATCCTATTTTAAATCCTATTTTAACTGATGGTTAAGTATCACTATGATCCTACATAGTTGCTAGTTCATGATTATTTCAACCTTCCATCTAGATTAGGATTTTTGTTATGGAAATGGAAATTGGACTTTAAGTTGGTTTAACTCTAAGATTGACTGTAATGCTCATCTTAATGTTCACCTATGTCTAAAAAAAACCTGAGAAGCATTTTCCAAAACCTGAGAACTAGCCAAGGTTGATACCTCTAGACACACAAGCTTTGACTTGGGGTTTTCATTAAACTGTTTCCTATTCCTGGGACTTAATGTCCATATCATTCACATATGTACACACTAGAACACCTGAAATCTGGGAACCACATTTTTGTTCACAGTTTTCTTTCCTGTCATCAATTGCAATGACTGAGACACCTATCTAACTCTATACACACACACATTGTTTGTATATCCTATTTACACACACATGTATACCTTAATCTCTCTCTAAATCTCTATGTATATATGAATGTATATATGAATATATGTAAATATGTAAGTAGGCATGTAATTGTTTGGGTTACAATAGTAATTCAGTCATTGACAGCCACACACATCTCTTTCCCTGTCACTGTTCCTGTTTTCTCTTCTCACACACATTCTGATTTTCACATTTCCCTCACACTGATCACTCTTAGAGCATCTCCAACCCTATTATGAGTTTGAAAAAAATGGTTGCCACATAGGAATGACAACCATTTTTTCCAAAAGTACTTCTCCAATGCAAATGTGAAATAAAGTGTGGAGTTGACATGGCAATGACATGGCAAAGACAATGTGAAGTTGGTTGTCTAGATCTAGACAATGCACTTCACAATGTCTTTATGTCCACATCATCATTTGTGAATAAAAATATTTATAAAAAAGTTGAAGAAGTAGAGGAGTTGCCTTGGAAGTTGAAAAAAATACTTTTTATTGTCTCCTCAATACTTTTGCATTGGAGAGAGTTTTTCTATCTCATTGTCTTTTAACATATAATTTTGCCACATAAACAAGACATTGTCTTGTGGCTCATGCCACATAGGAGCCACCTAAGACTCACAACACTTAACAAGACAATAGGGTTGGAGATGCTCTTAACATAACACACACATACACATTATAATCCCAGTTTTCCTCTCAACTCTCACACTCTCAAACACATTAAAATTCCAGATTTTCCTCATATTGCACTCCTCTATGATACACACACAGTCACTCTTCACATTAGCATACACTTGTACACTAATTTTTGGTATTACACTGTCAATGATTTCCCCTCTAACAGCCCTGAACCACCACCAAACACAGCTCCAAACAAGCTTACAAATCAGTCCTAATATCACCACAAAATAGTCCCTTAAAATCACCTCTAAATCAGCCATTGACAGCCTTTGATTCACCCTATATTAACCCTTTGTTCAGTCCCAAAACCTGCCATACAACAGTCCCTATTAGCTCCTGAAAACCTGTCATTAGTCCCACAAAACAGTCCTTGAGGTTCAGCCCTTTACACCCCCATAACAACCCTTGTTGACTGTCCATGACAGTCCCCAATTCAACCCACACAGCCCCTCACTTGTTGACTACCCTCTTATCACATCCTCACACTGCCATGTACACTCACACTCATCTTTCCATACACATTACACAATACTGTATTCCTCACACATTCACTCACACATACATGCCTGAACACATATCACACACACCCTCAAGACTCACACACACACACACACATGCCACTGTTTCCTGTTTCCAGGAATTCTCACACTTGCTCCACACACACATTGAACCCTCTAGCCTTCACTAACACACACACATGTACACCACATTCCCTTCCTATCCCAATATATATGTACATGTATATATTTGTCTAATGTGTATATATAGATAATATGTGTATGTATGTTTAGGTGTACTTCTATTTTAGATTGTATAAATATATATGTGAGATGCAATATGTGTATTCCTATATTAGATTATATAGTTATATCTATGTGTGTATTAAATATAGACATATTGTCATGTGTGTAATGTTATGGTTTGGTTGGTTCATTAGGCATGGTATTGCCTAATTAGCCTATGGCCTAGTCACTTAGCCTATGGCCTATCTGTGTGCCAGTTTAGGGCCTAGATTAGACTTGTGTAGTTTTGTTAGACTTAGAATAGACTAGTTAGACTAGTACAGACTAGTTTGACTTAGTTTGACCATAGTTGACCAAGTTTGACTTCTAGGGTTGACCAGAGTTGACCAAGAGTTGACTTTGGCCTAAATTGACCTAGAATCATGTAGAATACATAGTAGGACTTCATTATATCATTTTAGACTTGTTGTGACCTGTGCTGTTCTGATTAGGAGTCAGACACCTCTCCTCGGACAGTACATTTCATCCGGACACTCAGATACAGGCGAGTACATTCTCTGATCATTTTATATCCTACTTAGAATTATTTACTGTATTAAATTACTTTACTTGATACTGTCACATTGGTCACACGGATTAGTACTATATGGATCCCTTCTTGAGATGTTATTCCTTCAGGGAGTATCGGGTACTACATGTTTTGTGCGTTTCACTTATATGGCGTATCACTATGCTTCTTTGGTTCTATGATCACTTGTGACATATACTCATATGATCACAGAGTCTTCTTTGAATCCTTATCCCATTTATTGGATTTCCCAGAATTCCTATTTATGGGACTACTATAGACCATCCTTCGGGGGCTTACCACCCTTTGGGGGCTTACCATCCTTCGGGGGCTTACCACCCTTCGGGGGCCGTTAACCTGGTTGGATCCTTATGTACTGATTGGGGTACGGGAGAGTATAAATAGCCATGTGAATAATTCCAAAGTAGAATAGCCATGTACGCCTCTTTAGTATAGTCATGTGCAAATCAAGCCGTTCATATGTCGACTTTGTACTCTAAATCACTAGTCCCTGGTAGCTGTTTACTTATAGTAGATATTTCTATTACAGTTCTCTTTCTCTGTTTACATACTACATTTCTTCAGTATCTATATCTTACTTTACTTCATGATTATATTTTCTAACCTGCTATGAACTGTTGAGATGTATTGTGCTCGCTTCCGTCCTGACTGGACCTGTTGAAAATTTTACAGAGGATGATGAGGAACCCTGCACCCCTTACTTTGGAGCTTGCCTAGATGACACTCGCGACCTGGACCCCTGGGGAGGTTCAGGCAGCTGCTGAGGATGATACCCTTGTATAGATAGATAGCTTAGACTATTCTTTCTTTTCATGTTTAGCTGTTGTCTTTATTTTCAGAGTTGTATATTTTAGAGATGTTGAGACTTTGTTATTTCTTTCTGCTGTACCTCAGTTGAGAATTTTTCTTATCTATTTTATCGTGCCATATTCTACCTCTAGATCGTGATTGAGTTGTACCTCTGTGTTGGCCTCCTTTTTGGAGAGTATATTCATGTTAGTTAGTCATAGTTCATAACCTAGAACAGCGTTCTACCGTCGACACTGCGGCGTAGGCTGGGCGCTGTTACGTACTCGTACCTTCACGATGGGTGCGGGTCGTGACACATTTTTAGTGGTGGCCCATGCAGGCCGAGTTTGTATAGTGGTATTCGAACTAGAGTACCACTACAGCCTGCAGTAGGATTAAGATTATTTTGAGGTACTCAATCACATTAGGAAAAACTCTTAACTGGATTCCTGCCATCTAAATTCCTGTTGAAGATTGCTTCCTTGAATAACTGTCCTCCTTTGAATTACCGTTTCTATCTCAGTATTGATTCCTTGTTTGATCTGTCTCCAGGATGGTGATCGAGACATGATCGCATCGCTCTGGCTCAGCAGACGCTGTTGAGAGGCCTACCACCCCTCGCCTGATTGTGGACGCTGGGACCACAGCACCCCCTATTTCTGCTCATATAGGAGCTTCTGCAGCTTTTGGGAGTGCACCTCCACCTGTCCGGAGGTCTTCCCCCGTTATTCCAGATATGTACCAGCAGTAGTTACCTTTAGGGACAGTAGATGCGGCTCAGATGTTTACCCTCTTCCAGCAATTCTTGGAGTCTCAGCAGCAGATACAGCAGAGCCAGTCTGCTGATATCCGACAGAGCATACAAGATACTCACCAGTTGGTCAGGACGACAGTAGAGCTGGTGGCTGCTCAGCCACAGGGAGGCCAGATGCAGCCGTATCAGCCGAGGACTCCAGACATCCATTCTTTCAAGAAGATGGGACCCCGAGACTTCAAGGGTACAGAGGGCATCATATACGCTGACGATTGGATAGAGCACATTGAAGAGATATTCCGATTGGTACAGATACCAGCAGGATTACAGATTGAGGCAGCCGCCAGTCAGATGCAGGACTTAGCCCGTACCTGGTACCAGACGGACCCGAGGGTTGGTACAGCCGGTCAGACCTGGGCAGCGTTCAAGAAACTATTCAAGGAGAAATTCTTTCCCGATACCGCACTCCGTGCTTTGGAGGCGCAGTTCGAGAGTTTGGTTCAGGGGAACCAGACCGTTGAGGAGTACGCTGGAGAGTTCAGCCGTTTGAGCAGATTCATCGAGGATCTTACCGAGGTCGGGAAGACGAGAAGGTTCCGCAGGGGTTTGATCAAGGAGATCAAGTCATATACCAAGAGCGGCCGCGACGCCACCTTCGAGCAGATTCTGGTAGGAGCCATGACAGCGGAGGACGATCTTGGGATAAAGGAGAAGAGGATACGAGACACTCAGAGAGCTAGTGGCAGTACGGGCCCGGCCAAGAGGCCCCACCTGCAGATTCAGCAGCAGTATCCGCATCAGATGCCCCGCTTGCAGATTCAGCCACAGTATCCACAGCAGATGCCACTCCTACAGTTTCAGCAGCAGATGCTACCTCTACAGTTTCAGCAGCAGATGCTACCTCTACAGTTTCAGCAGCAGTACCAGCAACCGAGGGTCTACCTTCAGCAGCGGTAGTTTCAGGACCGTGTACCCTTTCAGCAGGCGCAACAGCCGCAGAGGCAGCAGCAAACCCCGGGACAGCAGCTTGTTATCATTTGCCCTTTTTGCAAGAGACTAGGGCACGATTGGGGCAAATACCGGAAGAGGCTGGGCAGATGTTTGCTTTGCGGAGGATCCGATCATCGTCTGAGAGAGTGTCCCGAGTCATCGGGACAGACAGTTCAGGGAGCCGGAGCTAGGGCCCCGGTAGGCCAGCAGAGGGGATTACCCTTACCGACTCAGCAGCAGAGGTACATGCAGCATCAGCAGCAGGCCAGGGGAGGCCAGCAAGGGCGAGCTTTCGCCAGGACAGTCGAGAATGCTCAAGCCATTGGAGATCTAGTTGCAGGTTCCGTTCTTTTGACTTAAATTCTGCAATTGCGTCTTATAACTGCCTTGAAATTTGGATTCCTTCTGTTCCTTGTTGATTTATCAATTTTGTCCTGTTGTTCTTGTGTTATGTTTGATTTCTTCTGAGATAAATCATATGTGCTAGGTCACCGAGTTATGGAATCTAGAATCTTCGATAGTCGTGTTAGCTGGCATAATGAGGACATATAGTCAGATTTAGGACATATTTCTCGGATATGGAAATTTAAGGTTTTCGCTGCCAAGCATGCGGCAATGCAAAAATTTTAAATACCATAATTCTAGAGGTATGTGCCTTAGTCGAGGACTCTGTGATTATCGTAGCCTTACTCACTAGCATGCCGAAGATTCTGAGTAACATGATTTTGGACAGACGTATATGATTATCTGACGGTATATTTGAGAATTTGATTGTGGGGTGTTTGACCTAGAAGGACTACTACCATCTTAAATTTCGAGGAGAAAATTTTTCTAAGGTGGGTAGACTTGTAACACCCAGTTTCTAAAATGAGAGTAATTTTGAAATTTTATATTTTAATTTATTTAATTATGGTATTTAAAATTTTAATATAATTTTTAGTGATTTTTAATCATTTTAAAACTATTTAAATCATGACTTATGATTTTGGTGTTTGGCTAGTGTAACCGTAGAGACTGTCTGTCCTAGAGCCTAGCCATGTGATTAGGATGTTTAATTAGTACATTTTAGCCTAGAGGGTATTTTGGTCATTTTAGGATTTATTTGAATTTATTATGATTTATGGAAATTTCTGTGAATTTAATATTAATTAAATATTGCTATGTGTTATGTTAGTTTTGACTAGTTTGAGACTTGTAGACTAGCCTAGAACCTAACCCTAGCTATGGTAACCCTAGCCTAACTTGAGTTAAACCATTTTAGTCATTAGAGATTGGTTTTAGAATGAGGGGATTAGATTTAGTGAAATTAAGTCATGACTTATGGTTTAATACATGACTTGTGATTTAATGACTTGTGAATTGAACCATAGGCCCATGACTTAAGCCCAAACCCCAACAAGCCCATCCATGGCAGCAAACCTAGGGTTTCACACCCTATTTAATGCCTCTTCCATTTGTTCTTGCCTCTTTTATTAATTTCTCCAAGTTTTGAAGAAAGAGGTTTGTCCATTCTTCCCCAACCCATAGATTATTCATTTTAATTCCTTTTCCACTCTAGTCTTTTGCATTAGTTCCTAATCCAGCTCTATTTCATGTCCATGGAGAGAAATCTCAGGTTTGGACCAATTTGGAGTACTCGGCTATCAAGAAGAACCACCCCCTTTTGAAGCTTTTTCATACAAATTGCACATATAGGTAACTTCCTATTCCTTCCAAAGATTTTCGATTTCTTTGCATGAATAGGAAGCCCTAGGTGTCCCCTAGCAGTAGGTATTAGTTTTGTGTCGATTCGTGTCCGTTTGGTGTCCGTATCGGATACGTATCATGTTATGTGCGCAGGTGTTTGATGAAATGCCACACTCGTGTTTTTATTATTATTTTTGAAATGTGTTTGAATGAATTTGTAGTGCTAGGTGTAGTGTTTGATTTCGTGTCATTGATCTATGGTTTTTGTGCTGTGTCGTGTCCACATGGGGACACGAACTTGCTATTCTGGACAGCGTGCAGTGTCCTGCATCTCGGGCACAATATTTTACTGTATGGGACACGTCGGGACACAAAATTTTGTGGGAAGGTTGGGGCTATCACTGATACTATGCTCCCAAAATTTGGGAGCATATGGTTCACTACACGCGGAGAAATCGCACGCGCACGAATTTGACACTGTGTGCACACGTGCGGAAATCGCGTCTGATACGACCCTTTAACTCCTGACACGACTCACTTGGACACAATACAGACACATGTACACGTCCCCCTAGTCTAGGCGTACACGTGTGCATACCCACGTATTGTGTCGTGTCGTGTGTCGTGTTCTACAGACACGTGCACGCGTGCACGACACGATCTAATGCATGGTTCATGTGTCTGTGTTGTGTTCTGTTTGGACACTTCGTGTCCAGTTTCCTGGACACGAATGGACCCCGCTAGACACGGGTACACATGGAGGACACGTCCATATGCCTGATTATGGGTTTCCCTTAGGTTTTGGTTTCGAAATGGGGAGAATCCCTATTTTCTGATATGAACTGTTAAGTATCAGTCTATGATTAAATTTCCAGTTATTTTTGAAGTGTTAAATGTTTAAATTATGGTTTTAAATTACTAATTAGATCCTAGACTTGGTTAACAAGTCTCTGTTAGTTGATGTTACTTACTGAAATAGGTTGTTGTCATGTAAGATGGGATTTGAACTTGAAGTTCATGCATGGACTGATACCATATTATTCTCCAGTTCCCTGAAACTTCAATCCTATTTTAAATCCTATTTTAACTGATGGTTAAGTATCACTATGATCCGACATAGTTGCTAGTTCATGATTATTTCGAACTTCCATCTAGATTAGGATTTTTGTTATGGAAATGGAAATTGGACTTTAAGTTGGTTTAACTCTAAGATTGACTGTAATGCTCATCTCAATGTTCACCTATGTCTAAAAAAAACCTGAGAAGCATTTTCCAAAACCTGAGAACTAGCCTAGGTTGATACCTCTAGACACACAAGCTTTGACTTGGGGTTTTTATTGAACTGTTTCCTATTCCTGGGACTTAATGTCCATATCATTCACATATGTACACACTAGAACACCTGAAATCTGGGAACCACATTTTTGTTCACAGTTTTCTTTCCTGTCATCAATTGCAATGACTGAGACACCTATCTAACTCTATACACACACACATTGTTTGTATGTCCTATTTACACACACATGTATACCTTAATCTCTCTCTAAATCTCTATGTATATATGAATGTATATATGAATATATGTAAATATATAAGTAGGCATGTAATTGTTTGGGTTACAATTGCAATTCAGTCATTGACAGCCACACACATCTCTTTCCCTGTCACTGTTTCTATTTTTTTTCTTCTCACACACATTCTGATTTTCACATTTCCCTCATACTGATCACTCTTAACATAACACACACATACACATTATAATCCCAGTTTTCCTCTCAACTCTCACACTCTCAAACACATTGAAATTCCAGATTTTCCTCACATTACACTCCTCTATGATACACACATAGTCACTCTTCACATTAGCATACACTTGCACACTAATTTTTGGTATTACACTGTCAATGATTTCCCCTATAACAGCCCTGAACCACCACCAAACACAGCTCCAAACAAGCTTACAAATCAGTCCTAATATCACCACAAAATAGTCCCTTAAAATCACCTCCAAATCAGCCATTGACAGCCTTTGATTCACCCTATATTAACCCTTTGTTCAGTCCCAAAACCTGCCATACAACAGTCCCTATTAGCTCCTAAAAACCTGTCATTAGTCCCACAAAACAGTCCTTGAGGTTCAGCCCTTTATACCCCTATAACAACCCTTGTTGACGGTCCATGACAGTCCCCAATTCACCCCACACAGCCCCTCACTTGTTGACTACCCTCTTATCACATCCTCACACTGCCATGTACACTCACACTCATCTTTCCACACACATTACACAATACTGTATTCCTTACACATTCACTCACACACACATGCCTGAACACATATCACACACACCCTCAAGACTCACACATACACACACATGCCACTGTTTCCTGTTTCCAGGAATTCTCATACTTGCTCCACACACACATTGAACCCTCTAGCCTTCACTAACACACACACATGTACACCACATTCCCTTCCTATCCCAATATATACGTACATGTATATATTTGTCTAATATGTATATGTAGATAATATGTGTATGTATGTTTAGGTGTACTTCTATTTTAGATTGTATAAATATATATGTGAGATGCAATATGTGTATTCCTATATTAGATTATATAGTTATATCTATGTGTGTATTAAATATAGACATATTGTCATGTGTGTAGTGTTATGGTTTGGTTGGTTCATTAGGCATGGTATTGCCTAATTAGCCTATGGCCTAGTCACTTAGCCTATGGCCTATCTGTGTGTCAGTTTAGGGCCTAGATTAGACTTGTTTAGTTTTGTTAGACTTAGAATAGACTAGTTAGACTAGTACATACTAGTTTGACTTAGTTTGACCATAGTTGACCTAGTTTGACTTCTAGGGTTGACCAGAGTTGACCAAGAGTTGACTTTGGCCTAGATTGACCTAGAATCATGTAGAATGCATAGTAGGACTTCATTATATCATTTTAGACTTGTTGTGACCTGTGCTATTCTGATTAGGAGCTAGACACCTCTCCTCGGACAGTACATTTCATCCGGACACTCAGATACAGACGAGTACATTCTCTGATCATTTCATATCCTGCTTAGAATTATTTTCTGCATTAAATTATTTTACTTGATACTGTCACGTTGGTCACACGGATTAGTACTATATGGATCCCTTTTTGAGATGTTACCCCTTCAAGGAGCATCGGGTACTACATGTTCTGTGCGTTTCACTTACATGGCATATCACTATGCTTCTTTGGTTCTTTGATCACTTATGACATATACTCATATGATCACAGAGTCTTCTTTGAATCCTTATCCTATTTATTGGGTTTCCTAGAATCTCCATTTATGGGACTACTATGTACCACCCTTCGGGGGCTTACCACCTTCGGGGGCCGTTACATAGAATCATAACATAACCTGGTTGGATCCTTGTGTACTGATTGGGGGTACGAGGGAGTATAAATAGCCATGTGAACAATTCCAAAGTAGAATAGCCATGTATGCCTCTTTAGTATAGCCATGTGCAAATCAAGCCGTTCACATGTCGACTTTGTACTCTAAATCACTAGTCACTGGTAGCTCTTTACTTATAGTAGATATTTCTATTACAGTTCTCTCTCTCTGTTTACATACTGCATTTCTTCAGTATCTATATCTTACTTTACTGCATGATTATATTTTCTAACCTGCTATGAACTGTTGAGATGTATTGTGCTCGCTCCCGTCCTGACTGGAGCTGTTGAAAATTTTACAGAGGATGATGAAGAACCCTGCACCCCTTACTTGGAGCTTGTCTAGATGACACTCGCGACCTGGACCCCTGGGGAGGTTCAGGCAGCTGCTGAGGATGATACCCTTGCATAGATAGATAGCTTAGACTGTTCTTTCTTTTCATGTTTAGCTGTTGTCTTTATTTTCAGAGTTGTATATTTTAGAGATGTTGAGACTTTGTTATTTCTTTCTGCTGTACCTCAGTTGAGGATTTTTCTTATCTATTTTATCATGCCATATTCTATCTCTAGATCGTGATTGAGTTGTACCTCTATGTTGGCCTCTATTTTGGAGAGTATATTCATGTTAGTTAGTCATAGTTCATGACCTAGAACAGCGTTCTACCGCCGACACTACGGCGTAGGCTGGGCGCTGTTACGTACTCATACCCTCACGATGGGTGTGGGTCGTGACATCCTCCTTGTTAGCAAACTTTCCCAAATTGATCCCAAGCTGGAATAATCCTCAAATAACAGCAAGTATAGATGAATTAGGATCTAATGCAACTTGTTTGGATTAAAAAGGAATTAAAATAGATTTTCTATGAATTTCTAAAGATGGGATTTACCTCTTTTTCCAACTTGTAAATTTCTAAAGGAGGCTAACCTAATGGAAGAGAGTATAAATAGGGGGATGATCCCTAGGTGGCTGGCCATAAATGCTAGGGTTAGGGTTTGGGATTTGATCAAGGGCTCTCAATCCATCTAGTTAAATCAATAGTCCACAAGCCTAGGTTTTCATTCTAGTCAAGTTGCAACCTAGTTGTTCTATCTTATCATGACTTAACCAAGACTAAACAATCCTAACTAACACTAACCATGGTTAGCTAAGTCTAGCTATGACTAATCTAGGTTAGGGCTAAACACACTACAAGGCAATGAATTAAATCATATTTAAATCACACCATTCCAATAATTATATTAAATTCCAAATAAATATATATTAATTCAAATAAATTCAAAATGACAAGAATACCCTCAAACTAGAAATGATAAATAAATCATCCTAATGACATGGTTAGGCTCTAGGTCATGCAGTCTCTAGGGTTTCACTAGCAGCACATCAAAATCACAAGTCATGACTTAGAGCAGTTTTTAAATAGTTTTAAAATGATTAAAAATCACCAAAAATCATAATATGAAATAAATATCAATAAATAATAATTATAATTACTAAATTTCAAAATTACCCTCATCTGGAAAATTGGGAGTTACAGCTTCTTCTTCACCGAATTAAAATTGAACATCCCTATCGTTCATTCGCCATCGCCTTAAATTCCGGTGATCATCGCCGTTCACTGATAACGGCCGATGGTACTCGACTCCTCTTCACCGCGCCTATACTGAAGTATGTGTAGGCATCTCTAGAGGGGGGGTGAATAGAGTATGTGTCAACAATACTCAAATTAAAATAACTCTATTCAAGTCCAACCAACAGAAAGTATAATCGGCGTATAAATGCGGAATATAAACAGAGATCAGAGAAGCATACGCAGACACAATATTTTTAACCTAGTTTTCCTTGTGGAGGACTAGTCTAGGCCTGATAACTCAAGCTCAGGATTAAAATTCACTATTTGTAAAATAGCGTACAACCACGTGCCTTTACTCGGAAGTGCACGTCAACTTCTTACAGATTTGCAGATGGCGAAACTTGGAATTGTCCAAGTGACTTCTTTTGAAACTCTTGCACACAAACTTCTAGCTGACTCGCACATAGCACCTTTGGGGCTTGGAAAGTTTTGTGGCTAGTAGATGAGAAGAGTAAGCTCTAGAATGTATAGGCTAAAGAAGAAGAGAAGAATTGATTTGATGATTTGATGAATGAAAGAGAGTGAAATCATGCACTACTTATACTAGTTAGGGGAGGCATAATTCGGCAAGAATTCTGTCGCAAAATTCAAAATTTTCGACCGTTGAACAGCTAGCATCCAGGAAACCCTAAAATTAAGGTCCTGGATTCTAGGGGGCAGAGTTCGTCCCGAATTCTATCTCCTAGAGACCAGAATGTTCAAATGGGCTCGATGGGCTTGGTATGTCTTGGAGTTTGTTTGGTGGAGCTTTGGGTATTTAAGTCTAGGGTTGAGATACTCAGTGCGACTCAACTTACAACAACCTAGACTCAATAAAATATAAAAGTACAGACTAAGAGTACAAGAAATAGCAGCACTGTCGTAGCAATCGTCGATGATGTCTGTCTTGAACTGATATATGATGATGTTCTATTTTGGAGCTTGATGGAGCTTGATGTGTCAAATTGGATCATAACAGATATCGTCTTGTTAATTATCAAGATTAGGTTGACTGTGATCCAGTTTGGGTCAACAATCTTTCCCATTTTGATAATTGACAAAAATACAATATTTGTATGTCGCGACATTCATACCTGGACACATGTTGTATGGAGTAAAGACAATAGCTCCCCCGTAGATGAACATGTCAGCTCCCCCGTAAATAGATATGTCTTTAGGCAAATTCTAATCCAAGAAAGCACAACATAATACATATAGAAGCTCAAAGCATATATCAAGTATTCCCAAAGCAAATATCAAGTCTTCTCCCCCTTTGTCATTTAGCAAAATGATATAATGGCTCCCCCAGAAAAATAGACAAAGTGAATACATGCAATCACACAACTTTGAACCATAACCATAGTAAACAAGGAAAAGAGACAACTAGCATTTTATAACTCAAAATGAACCAAAGTGCATGGTTTTGACAATCAAAAATAGAAATACTACAACTCAAAGTTTTGAAGAACTACTAAATAAAGCATAACGAAACTAAAGCCTAACATTAGCAGCATCATCAGATAATAAACCACGACCGTCATGGAGCATGGGATGGACCAGCAGAGTCGAAAGGGTTACTGACAGAGCGATGAGGGTTGAACAAAGAATGAATGGGAGGAGGAGGAGGAGGAGTGTTAGATGAAGATGCTAGTTCGGCCCGAATTTTGGTGGGCTGATTCCAGAACTCCAAAAGAGTTAAAAAGAAACAGTTTTGAAAAAAATCTTTAATGAGAAATAGTGGATGTTATAAGCCATAAAATAGTGTATCCATATAATAAATTATTATTAAAACAATGATCAGCACAATGGAACTGCCTCAGGTTTGCTGTAGGGGCCGGATCCCAGCTAGCGGTAGTCCGAAGACTAGTGTACCGTGTCGCTTAAGCTTTTACGCCTTTTTTTAGAAGGGCCCTTTCGGCTTGTACCCAAAGCAATGTCACTATAAATGTTATATGTTATAACCGTTATTTACGCAGGTACATCTTATTGAATGACAGTTTCATCCAAAATTCCTAACTCTCGACAAAAAAAATTGAAGCGCTCTTCGGCTAGTAGTTTTGTAAAGAAATCTACTAGCTGATGTTCAGTGTCAAATTCTAAGTTTATAGTGCCATGCAATTGATGATCACGTAATAAATGATGTCTAATTTCTATATGCTTTGTACGTGAGTGACATACTGGGTTCTTGGTCAAATATATTGCACTAGTATTATCATAAAAAATAGGTATGTGCTTGAATAGTAAGTTATAGTCTTCAAGAGTTTGCTTCATCCACAGAATCTGTGCACAACAACGACCAGTTGCGATGTACTCAGCTTCTGTTGTGGATAGTACGACAGAACTCTGCTTCTTTCTAAACCATGAGACTAAAGCCTTTTCTAAAAAATAACACATACCACTGGTACTCTTACGGTCGACTTTGCATCCTGCAAAACCAGTATCAAAATATCCGATTAAGTCAAAGGAAGTGGTTTTGGGATACCACAAGCCTACCATAATAGTTCTTTTAAGATATCTAAAGATACGCTTAACCATGGTCATGTGTGATTCCTTAGGGTTAGCTTGATATCTAGCACATAAGCAAACACTAAACTTAATATCGGGACGACTAGCAGTTAAATACAATAGACTACCAATCATACCTCGATACTAACGTTGATCAACCGGTTTGCCGCTTTCATCTGGTTCCAACTTTATTGTAGTAGCCATAGGAGTGCTGATAGGTTTGATGTTTTCAAGCTCAAACTTTTTCAGCATGTCCTTTATATACTTCGACTGACTGATGAAGATGCCTTGCCAGTATTGTTTGACTTGCAATCCAAGGAAGTAGTTGAGCTCCTCCATCATGCTCATCTTAAACTCATTCTGCATACACTTGGCAAATTCCTTGCATAGACCCTTATTAGTAGACCCAAATATGATATCATCTACATAGATTTGTACTAACAGAATAGTATCATCAAGAGATTTTATGAAAAGTGTAGTGCCAATTTTCCCTTTTGAAAAATTTTTATTAAGTAAGAAAGTACTAAGGCGTTCATACCAAGCTCGAGGAGCTTGTATGAGGCCATAAAGAGCTTTCTTAAGTTTAAAAATATGGTAAAAAATTTATGATTTTCAAAACCAGGGGGTTGCTTAACAAAAACTTTTTCTTTAATAAAGCCATTTAGAAAAACACTTTTCACATCCATTTGAAAATGTTTAAAGTTTTAGAAATTTACGAAGGCACAAAGCATCCGAATATATTCAAGTCGTACAACAGGAGCATACGTCTCATCGTAGTCGATACCTTCCTCTTGGTTATATCCTTAAGCTACGAGACGAGCCTTGTGACGGGTGACTGAACCGTCCTCATTTACTTTGTTGCGAAAAACCCATTTAGTACCAATGGTCGAGTGATCAACAGGTCTAGGAACAAGTTCCCGAACCTAATTTTGTTTGAATTGGTTGAGTTCTTCTTGCATTGCAGATATCCAGAATTCATCGTTAAAAGCTTCTAAAACATTTTTGGGTTCAATTTGAGAAATAAAAGCAGTACTAGCAATAGATTCTCTCAAAGAAGATCGAGTAGTTACCCCTTGTGATACCTCACCTATTATCAAGCTTTCTGGATGCGAAGGTTTAAATTAGAACTTCTTTGGTAAGCTCTCCAGAGAATTGCTTTCAGGTGGTGTATCCACAGGAGTAGAAGTTGATGGTTCAGAGTGAGCGTCGACGTCGTCATCGGTTAAAGCAGTTGTACTATTACTCTCATCAAAAGTTATATGAGTAGACTCTTCAAAAATCGTAGAGCGTTTGTCGAATACTCTATATCCTTTGCTCTTGGCAGCATAACCAAGAAGAATACCTTCGTCATCTTTGGCATCAAACTTGCCCAAGTTGTCTTTGGTATTCAGGATAAAACAGCGACAACCAAACACTTGAAAGTAAGAAATATTTGGTGTTCTACTAAACCAAAGCTCATAGGGTATTTTCTTCGAAATAGATCGAATCAAAATCCTATTTAAAATATGGCATGTTGTATTGACAGCTTCTGTCCAAAAATATTTCGGAAGAGAGAATTGATTCAACATGAATCTGGTCATATCGCTAAGAGTTATGTTCTTTCGCTCCATAACACCATTATATTGAGGAGATCTAGGACAAGAAAACTCATGATCAAAACCATTTGACTCATAAAACTTTTTGAAATCAGAATTTTTGAATTCGCCACCATGATCACTTCGGATTCGAGTAATCATGTAGCCTTTTTTGTTTTGGACATTTTTAGAGAATACTTTGACAACTGAAATAGTATCACTTTTGTTTGCAAAAAAGAAAACCCAAGTAAATCTCAAAAAGTCATCTACAATAATAAAAGCATAGAGTTTTCCGCTAAGACTGGCCACTCTACTAGGTCCAAATAATTCTATGTGGAGTAATTGCAAAGGTCGAGTGGTACTTACAATATTGATGGATTTAAAAGAAGATTTGGTAGTCTTATTCTTTTCACATTCAGCACATATCGTGTGCTTTTTGAATGTGATATCAGGCAATCCTCTTACTAGCTTTTTGGTAGATAGTCTTGATATGGTGTCCATATTGGCATGACCAAGACGTTGGTGCCATAATAGCCTTTCATCTTTGTGGGCGTAAAGGCATCTACCTGTACTGTTAGTATCTCTAAATATATAGAAAATATATATGTTATCTTCTCTTATCCCTTCAAAAGTAATGTCTCCAGATGATCTATCATAGATAAAACATTTAGTTTTTCCAAGTTAATGTCATGTCCATGATCAGCAAGATGACTAATGCTGAGCAGGTTATGCTTTAACTCAGTCACTAAACAGACATCCTTAATTACGGAAGAAGGAGGATAACCAATTGTACCGTTACCTATGATATAGCCTTTCAGATTGTTGCCGAAGGATACATATCCTTCCCTTTTCATTGATAGTGTTACGAATAGATTTGCATCTCCAGTCATATGTCGTGAGCACCCACAATCGAGAATCCATTTACTTCTAGTTTGAGAAGGAAGGTCCACCTATACTATGAGTAGTGTGACCTTTGGTATCCAGATTCTTGTCCTAAAAAGTTAGTCTTCGGTAGTCATGCATATAGATTAATATCAACTAATTTTCTAATTCTACATTATGGTGATATGTGTCCGTGTAAACCACAGTAATACATATAGCATGCATATTTGTATTAGGTACAGGCTGATAGTGATGTCTATATGTGGGTCTAGGATGATGATAGCTACGTGCAGCAGTAGGATGATTATAGTGATTATGTGCAGCAGTAGGATGATGATAGAATTTACGTGTATGTGTTTTACGTGCTGCATGGGAGTAGGTGTACATAAAAGCATGTTTTCGTATAGTATGTAGATGCATGTTATTGTGATGATGTGTTGTACTGTGTAGGTGTTTAGTGTGTGTGCTGTGACTATGAGGCTGAGTTTGAGGTTGAATAACCTGTTTGTCTAGTCTAATCTCTAATTTTTTAGAGGCAGCATACAACTCATCATATTTAGCAGTAAGACCATATTTATCCTGTGTCACTAAAGGCACAAAAAATAGCAATGTATTTATCCTGAGTCGCTAATTTCGTCGACAATATAAGATATTTTGGTAGTGCATTAATTCTAGCAGTAGCAACTTTGCATTTGTTCTTCCCTTCTGCAAGCTCTTTATTGAGTACTAAAATATCTCGTGCTTGTTTTTCAATGATGGATTCGGCATTGTGTAAGCTTAACTTAAGCTTGGATACCTCCTCGGTGTCTTTTGTGGGAGGAGTGTCTATAACATTATCTAATAAGCATGAAAGTCTATGGATCTCAGTTTATGAGCAGTGATTTTATCCTTAGCATGTTTATACTTGTTAATAACCTTTTTGTGGTCTTGAAGTAGATCACTAAAGGCATCACCTAGTTCATCGAAAGTGAAGTCATCAAGAGGATCACGCGTTACCTAATCAGATATTGCCATTAGGCAGACGTTTGTCGATTGTTGGGGAGAGTCATCTTCTTCGTCGGAGTTACTGGCTTCGCTTTCATGCCAGATGCTGGTGTTGGCATATTTTCTTGAGGATGACTTCTTATACGGCTTCTTATATCTGCCACCTTTTTTTGCTACAGGGCAAACTTTTCTCACGTGTCCTGTCTTCTTGCAGCCAAAGCAAGTGGGTTCTTCATCATCTTTCTTTTGGTCTTTCTTCCTTTCGTTGAAGCGTAGAAACTTCTTGAAATTGCGTACCAAGAGTGCTTAATCATCACTATCGGAAGTATCATCGTCTGTCTCCTCTGGAATGGTTCTTCGGCGATGAGCTCGAAGCACGATTTCCTTTTGCTTTGGAGCAGGTTCGTCGAGGTCTTTGAGGTCGAGCTCATGAGTCATCAGCTTGCCCATCAAAGTTTCTATTAATATGTTGGTGAGATCATTGCCTTATATGATTGCTGTCTCCTTAGGGTTCCAGATCTTTGGTAGCCCCTAAGCAGCTTGCGAATCTTCTCATGGTTGGAGTACACTTTGCTAAAGGAAGATAGCGAGTTGATGATATCGAGGAACCTTGTGAACATTTGAGTGATAGTCTCATTGGGCTTCATCTTGAATGCCTCGTATTCTTGTGTCAGACGGCTGATCTTTGATTCTTTAACTTTTGTGGTTCCTTCATGAGTCACCTCCAGAAGCCTCCATACTTTGTGTGAGGTGGAGCGTGTAGAGATCCTGTTGAATTTAGTCCTGTCTATGGCACAAAAAAGAGCATTAATTGTCCTAGCATCTAGACTAGCCTATTTTTTCTCCTCGTCGGTATATTTGTCGTAGGGTTTGTCAATAAGAGTCCCCTCGACAGCAATTCTAGCAGGCTTTTTGTAACCATCAGTGACGATGGTCCAAAGATCAAAGTCTAGAGACTTGAGATAGAAACTCATCCTAGTCTTCCAATAAATGTGGTTGGTTCCATCAAATAGGGGTGGCCTATGTGTGGACTGTCCCTCACCATGGTTGGTAAAAATAGGTTGTGTGGTTGCCATGATCAGCTCTAGGATGTTAATCCGAATCAAAAGAACAGAGCTATGATACCAATCGAAGTACGTATAGGCAACTCTAGAGGGGGGAAGGGTGAATAGAGTATGTGTCGATAACACTCAAATTAAAATAACTCCATTCAAGTCCAACAAACAGAAAGTATAATCTGAGTATAAATACGGAATATAAACGGATCAGAGAAGCATATGCAGACACAACAGTTTTAACCTAGTTTCCCTCGCGGAGGACTAGTCCATGCCGGAGAACTCTAGCTCAGGATTAAAATCCACTATTTACCACGTGCCTTTACTCAGAAGAGTACGTCAACTACTTACAGATTTGCAGATAATAAAACTTGGAATTGTCCAAGTGACTTCTTTTGAAACTCTTGCACATAAACTTCTAGCTGACTCGCACTAAGCACCTTTGGGGCTTGGAAAGTTTTGTGGCTAGTAGATGAGAAGAGTAAGCACTAGAATGTATAGGCTAAAGAAGAAAAAAAGAATTGATTTGATAATTTGATGAATGAAAGAGAGTGAAATCATGCCCTATTTATACTAGTTAGGGGAGGCAAAATTCGGCCCGAATTCTGTCGCAAAATTCGGCCAGAATTCCGTCTCAAAATTCAAAATTTTTGACCATTGAACAGCTAGCATCCAGGAAACCCTAAAATTAAGGTCCTGGATTCTAGGGGGCAAAGTTCGGCCCGAACTCTGTGTGGGACAGAGTTCGGCCCGAATTTTGTCTCCTAGAGGCCAGAATGTTCAAATGGGCTAGATGGGCTTGGTATATCTTGCAGTTTATTTGGTGGAGCTTTGGGTGTTAAGTTTAGGGTTGAGATACTCAGTGCGACTCAACGTACAACAGCCTAGACTCATTAAAATGTAAAAGTACAGACTAAGAGTACAAAAAACAATACTGTCGTAGAAATCGTCGATGATGTCTGTCTTGAACTGATATGTGATGATGTTCTATTTTGGAGCTTATTGGAGTTTGATGTATTAAGTTGGATCATAACAGATATCATCTTGTTAATTATCAAGATCAGGTTGACTGTGATCCAGTTTGGGTCAACATATACTCCTCCTTCTTTATCTAACTCTCCATTGACGAAGCCCTGTCAAATTGGTAGCATACCCATTCTTCTTCTTTTGCATGTTCAAAACCTAGCCCTAGTTTGTAGCCATGGCTTCTTTCTACAACTTCCATAGTCTTCTCCTCCGAGCAATAGCTGTCATAACCCGTATCCAGTTTAAGGGCACGAGCACGTGGGTACTTCCAGCTTACGCTGCAGTGTCAGCGGTAGAACGCTGTATATGTCATCTATAACATCTAACATCTAACAATAATGAATATAAACCTGTCATCTCCGCATGAAAAAAATATATGACATATGAATATACAACTCAATCATATAAATCTAAAGGAAGATAAGCACGATAAATTGGATAGATGATAAAAGATGATAAAGATAGAGTCGAAAATAGTAGCAGAGTCACAACCAAACAAGTTTAGAAGTTTAAGACATAGTACAATCCAAAATAATAATACAGACTCAAATGTATCAATCTGGAAATAAATCCAGCAAAACCTAGCTAATATTAAGTCACTACTGGAGGTGCATCCTTTATGAGCACCGGCTCCACAGGCAAGTCGTAAACAGTGTCCTTATCTATCCCAGACATATAGTAGGTTATGAAATCAGCCTCTAAATCCTCTGAAATATAATATCCATTCTGGATTGAAGAGAAGTATAGACGTCAACAATAGTTCCATTAAATTGATAAGTGTTATAATAAACAGTTATAATGAGGTACATGATAGAATATGAAAACTAGAATGTAAGAAGTACAAGATAAACTGGTAATCATGTCATGGTAAGTGAATATACAATAAAACTGGAATATGAAGTAACAAAAGCAATCTGAGCATAATATATATAAATATATAGTCTTGAGATATTAGAGTATTATGTGATCGACTTGGTTCCAGATCAAGCTATTTCATTTGATCGGCTATGCATAAGTACGAGTATAGTGGATCAGGCCGGCGACAATAGAAAGCTATGCACAAGTAGTATAAGTTCAGGCTATATCCTACATTTGGCGAAGGTGGGCTGTGCACAAGAGAGTAAACAAGTAGGATTTTGATCACATAAACTCTAATAACTCTCTAATCCTCCAAATAGTATAATAGATCCAACCATGTCACGTTATGACACTGGATTCAAGAAGCAGGGGGCCAGCCCACTCCCAAATCAGTGTATATATAAGTACAAGAAATAATATCAAACAAGTACCAGTATACCAGGTTAACCAAAAATAATATCTCATAACGGAATCCAACGTATACTAGTCCGTGTATCCTCGTATCGAAAATCAAGTATAACACTATAACTGAATAGATATAAAAATTATTAAAGCAATAAAAAGCTATCAGAGAATGTACTCACTTGCGGCCCTGAGCAGACAATATGAATCGAGGATCAAAGTGAAGTCACAAGACCTATAGATAAGATTTACATATGTTAATTGGTGTTTAATAGTGCTAAACATGGTTTTCTTGTGTATGATATGCAATCTAGGTCAAATTGACTTAAAGTTGACTTTTGGGTCAACTGGTAAACCTTGGTCAACCCTAGTCAAATCAAGTCAGTCTAGGTTAGGTTAACCCATTTCATGTTATTACCTACTTAGATACCTATATTATCTATATATTGGATATTACCTACATATGTTATATATATACCTTATAGCCTAACTTTACCCTTTCTAACTAAGTGTCTACATGGTTATAGGTATTGTCTTCCTATCTATCTTAACTCGTATCACCTACCTAGGTATTATCTCACTTTAATTTAGATAGGTATTCCTAACTTAGATAGGTAATAATCCTTACCTATTACCTAGGCATCTCACTTGTAGGTAAAACCCTCATTCCTATACATTATCTTAGGTAATGACATTACCTATTCTAATACCTTATCTCATTTTCCTATTTAACACATACTCAAGTAGGTAAATCTTAGTTACCAACTCATTATCCTACTGACCATAACATCCCTCTCTCAACCTTATAGGCTAATAGTTATAGCCAAGATACTCAAAACCTTGGCTAATGGCCAAAGCCCCGAAGGCACTTACCAATAATGGCCCAATGGCCTGTGCAATGTTGCATAAGATCCACACACTGAAAGGGAAAGGACTCCCCCAACTAACTTCTGAGACACACTAACAACTACTTAGAATCCTAACTTTCTGACACTAAACACTAACACTCTCTAATTCCTAACTATCTAAGTGAACACTCATATAGGAGAATACTTAACACTCTCCCAACTAATAATGGCCAAGTCCACCTAGGGAAAATCCCCTACTTCTACTGCTGCTAATGCAGCCTACTGCCATGGCTAAGCAGCCTGCTGCCATGCTCTTGCCACCTGAAGTGGCTTCCCGAACACAAGACAGTGGCCAAATGGCCACTGCTCTACCACAGGCCAATGGCCTGCTGGTAGAAGGCCTGGCCACCATGGCCTAAGCCAAAACATGGTCTAACTGGATCCCTCCAACCTGTGCATCAGTACACAAGCTGCAACATCCCTTACCCGATACTCTCTTCTCACTGCCACATATTAGATAGCTTCACAAGTCACACCATATGGCCCTCTCTCGAGTTTCCTGCACCTACAGGGAGGATAACTTCCTAATCAACTTGCACATCAGTACAACTGGCCCATGGCCTATTGGCCAAAGCCACACTGCCCTGTCTAGCTTGTTCGACCTTTACTCTCTCAAAATTCACTAACACTCGCCATTTGACTGATAACTACATTTAAGACCACACTGCTCATTGAGCTTACTGTCATGACAGTTCACTCTGGGATACACTCTATCAAGACATTTGCTTATGACACATTACTGGATTGAGATATGGAGCTCTCACTTCACACTCACTCACTAATATAAGACAGGAACTCCAAAATGATACATGGACTGATACTCACTTAAACCCAAATTACTAACTTAAAATCCTAAATGTCTGATACTAACTGATACCTAGATTCACTCACTGATCACTCTACTAACACTAAGACTCCCAATTTAGATACTTTCCTAAACACTTAAGATAAAAGGCCAATCTAGAACTAGCACATGCCCCTGGCCTATTGCCTATAGCCAAAATGGCACTGGCCAATGTGGCCAAGCCACTACAATAGCCAAATGGCCACTACCTGCAGCTCACCATGGCCTGTGTCTAATAATGGCCTATAGCTAATGTCAGGCCTGTACTATCTAGCCAAGGCCTGCCCGTCCATCTCACTGAGCACTGAACACTTAACTAATGCATTATCAGTTAACTCACATGTGAACACCCATTCACTGACACTCAAAAATATAAGGTCTTACACTATGACACTAAATACTCTCTCTAAACACTTAGCTTGAAACTGGAAACTCACTCACTTATCCACACATGCACACACTATCAAGTGACAGTCCTCACTGCTTACAGTCTAAAACAGGAAACAAAAACCCAAAGCAAGATACCACATATATACGGTTCCAAACATACCAATATACACATATATATAAATATATGAATCTAGGATCCTACATGCCTATTTCTTAATGAGAAACTAAATTAATCATGGTCATAAAATTGAAATCAAATCCAACATGGTCAATTTGTCATTTTGAGAAACACTTGGTGGGCTCTCCTCGAATTTCTCCAAGGATGACACTAAATAAAATATACTAAAATGAAGTTTAGAGCCTTGCTCTTCTCCCCATGGATATCTCTAGTCCATGTGAGTGTTCCTACAAGTGATATGCATGAAAATGGAGCTCAAACCATGCAAAATGACAAGGGTTTACCTATTGGGAGATGGATTCCCAATGAAACCTTCTAGGGATGCTCTTGTGTCAAGTTTGACACAATCTCTCAACCCTTTGGACTCCTTCTCATGAGCTCCTTGGTCTCCAAGCTTCAAGTCTCGTAGGATAAAGATTTAGGAAGGTTTTGAGGGATTTTGGAGGTGTTTTGATGGTAGAAAATATCGGGAATGGAAGTGGCTTGTAGAAAGCTTCTTCTAGGGTTTATGGAGGCTCAAAATAATATGAAGAAGAAGGAGATAATCCCCTCTATAACCAACCATAAATGAAGCCCTAAAACTCCCTTCAAAATGTCCATTCTACCCCTCAAGTTGTCATGAACACTTAACTTAAATGAATAGTTAGTTGTGCTCTAAGTGTTGGGTTAATTTCTATTCCAAAACTAGACTTAACATGACTTAAATGTGGCTGGTTTTGTTAATGTAGCCTCGAGTGGTTATGTCTAGTCTAATTGGATCCACAAGTCAAGGGTTCAATAAGTAGACTAACCCAACAATAAATGAAACCTTTATAATCATTTAATTAAATAACTAATCATGTAATATAAATAATATAAATTAACTAAAATATCCCTATCTAGGATTGTGGTAGTGATAATAGCACGGAAAAGACTCGGCAAGCTGCAAATCCTTCCTTAGCGACCAACGATTCTCCCCTCGGTGGTGCATGCCTGCACGATGACGATCGGAGTAGCACGAAGTTCTCCAGTGAACCCTTCCAGACCTCGTCTCTACTTCCTCCACAGTAATGGCAGGGTCATTCTCCATCGAGAGACCCAATCGTAAGTACCTCTAGTGTTGATCTGTTCATTTTTGATTCCTCGGTCGATTCTTGAGGAATAATTCTATTTGGATCAGTTTGATAGGTAATCAACTCTGTGATCGACAATTATTTGCCACGAGGAGGAGGGTGTCTCTAGTGACTGTGCTCGTCGGAGTTTTTCAATCGCCTTCTTGTTCGGACTAATTGAACAGTGAGGTATTCTCATCCTTTTCCTTTGGAATTTATTAATTAACTATCATGATCGATGGGTCGACTTGTTCTTGATCAAATCAATAATGTGATTGATCGGTCAAACTTTGTTTCCTGTGACTTTGATCAGAATCGAGTGAGACTCAGCTTGTGAAGTTGGCCTAGATTCACACCGATCTATTCGATGCTTTCAATCATGCGATTCGTAAGTATCGACTCCTTGTAGTGTGAGTTGTCATTTGTAAATTATTGATCGTTCCAGTTTCAAGAGGAACTATAGAAATTCTTGTATAGTATCTGCACATCGAGTATTTGTAGTATTGACACAGTGAGTTGTTCTCTTCCAAATTAGGGTACAGGCAACATTGGACACGAGAACAAGAGTGTTCGACACAGAAAATAATTGATAATTGGATATACAGTATTTCAATTAATTTTTTGATTTTTTGACTGATACGAGTATCGTATCATAAAGTCTGGACATAGATGGGGTTGTCGACACTATTATATGTGTACCTATATAGATATAGGATCGTTGATGAGTTCTTAGATTTGAATGGAGTACTGTTCATTTGCCGTTGGAAGTAGGGTGTAATTTAGTTGATTTTGTTTGGAATCGAGTCTGAGCTATAGGCTCATGGGTTAGGAAATTATAATTTTACTTTGAGCAGTAATGGGCCAACTAGGAAGGCTGTTGGGACAAGCCCACGAATCAGGTTTTATTTGAGACATGAATTGGATATGAATTGGGCTTCAGTTGTGATATGAGTTAGGTTTATCAACTTAAGTGGTTTTTAGACACCTATACATAGGGACTCCAGTAGTAATAAATTAGTGATAGATGTTAGATAGTTAAAAGCCTAGCTAAGAAATCACATATACTTGGTTGTAAATATTTAGAATGCTTCTAATTGCACTTCCCTATTTTTAGGTGATCTAGAGACATTGCCATTTTTGGTAGAAAGGCAAGTACTTGTAACTCAATTAAATTACACATTGCATGCATGATCATACTTTACATGTTCCTTGCTTACTTGTTTCACTTGCTTGCATGTTTATCGTTTCGTGTAGGGAAGAAAAGAACATTATAAAGCATGTAGTCACCTAAGCCTGGACATATACTTGATTTCTAGTATAGAGTACATGATATACCTTATAGCTATACATGACTGCTAGTATATCATTACGCTATACATATGTCCATTTACTTGACTGCTAGTATATAGTACATGATATATATTATACCTATACATGACTGCTAGCATATCATTACTTTATATCTTATCCCTGTTAGTATAGTATGTATGGTATGCCTTATACTACACATGACTGCTAGCATACCATTGCTCTATACACTAGGCTTGATAGAACGACATGCTTAAAGATGTTCTTATGCATGATTCATGTTGCTAGTGCATATGTTAGATATTTCTTTCTATTAAGTTGTTAGTTCATGTTTCATTACCTTTGATACTTTGTTGTCATTTATTCGGTGCTACTATGTACTTTGCTCTATTTTTTGACAAGATCATTGATTATAGGTAAGATTGATCAGTTAGCTTACCCAGGATACTATGGATAGCAGGAAGACCCAGCAGTGGAGCTCACACCGGATGCTCAGCAGGACCAGGACTACGTTCCTGAGCTTTAGACTCTTGATTAGGATTAGGATTTAGATGTATTACAATTTAAGGATCTTTTATAGGATTTAGATAGCCTTTATATTTATTACCGATTTTGTACCTGGAGATTCATTGTAAAAGGCTATAATAACTGCATATAGTGATCTGTGGTGTCATTAGTAGTAGCTATTTCGAGATAGATGCTGTGATGAATAATGAATATACAATGTTACATGATGATTACTAAAGTCTAGATGGCTAACTACCACTGTCAACGAAAGCGTAGGCCGGGCATGACTCAATTCGTACCCGATTATTCGGTAGCGGGTCGTGACACGTGCTTACGTGAAATGGTGCCCGCAACATGGGTCAGTATATGACATGTACTAGTCAGCGGCTATTGGCTAACTCACATAAATCTGCACTAAGTAGACAGTGAAGCTAGCATATATTATTAGTGGTCTTTCTACTTGTCTAGGTTCTTTTTAAGCAATTCATAATCAGAACATAACAATAAAGATAATCACTTATAATGTAAATCTTATCCACGTCCGACGATGTATCCCTGTACAAGACAAGGATTTACACAATTTGCATGTATGAAATAATACTTAGGGTCCGTCTCTGTATTCGATGTTAGGTTTGCAAGAAATCTCACTATATGCATGAACCTAACTACGTGGTGTTCCATGGGTCATTCCCAATGGTCAGCAGTTGGGTCATACAAACTTATCTCACTGATAGACGTAACACCTCCCTAATATCGAGGTTTCTTTTACCTCAGGGTGCCCAATCTCTCCTAGGACGAGCAACTCCCGGTGTCCCAGGAATCGTTCGAGCGACTATACCTTATGCACAAGTTGTCCTAGACCAATGCATGATATGCGTGTTATCAGATAAAAATATTTTATTGCATAGTGAACAACATGCATCTGATTCGATAGTTCTCTTCTATAGGGTCACAGTTCTATTCTTTCATATCGGTTCGATCTCAAACTAATTAAGGTTTTCTATAACATATCTTGTGTAAAGCATACTATGGAAACATGTAAACATGCATGCTAAGAAAGTAATATAGCAGTTCTATAATCTAGCAAGTGATCCAATTTATTTATTCTCTTATTTTTTGTTATTATGGTATCATTGATCACATGGACGCAACAAAAGAGTGACTAGAGATCATTTAGTTAAGGCATGGAGATAAATGGTAGCTCGGTCAAAGAAACTCACTAAAATGAATCTACCTGAGAAGAGAAACTTCACGTATTGATCATGTACTGCCTATACGTCCTGCATTGGCACCAACATTTGATTATCATACTTCAAACACTTTCTCTCAAGATTCGGAATGAATGCACAATACGATAAAAGAGAACAATGAAAACCAATCATGAAAAACCAACACGAAAATGCATTCATTAAAATTAAGCAGCGAGAAAACATCCAACAAAAATCGAAAGCTCTTAGAATCATTTAAATAGAACTTGATCCAATAGTTGGAAAGGTTCCATGCATTTCGTCCGTAATCCAACGATACCGGCAATGGTTTCCCTATTAACTCGTTCGAGACTGAGTCAACAAGCCAAAGGTATTACATAGTGAACCGCGAGTAGTGGAACACTACATAATTACCTACCAAAAAAGAGTTATGGCCTCAAAACTTAAGTAACTCACCACCATCGAGGGCTTGGTTACATTCAATTGTCAACATATTGTAAACACGAGGCCTCCGCAACTGCTCATTATGCAGATTATCTCGTATCGGTGCTGCTTTCTAATTTTATCCACGCTCAGTATTGTCATTTTGATTCTATGTTGCAGGACACTTATTCTGACAGTTTCAGAAGATGTGGCCTTTCTGGCCGTAGTTAAAGTACTTTCCGTTAGCAATATGGCACTTCTCCATCGTATGCCCTTTTTTGCCACATAAATTATACTCAGGCTTATGGTTTTGCTCTTCGTCAGTTTTCTTTTCCCCGTCGTGGTCTCTTTTGGCAGGCAGATTACGACTGCTCTGAACTTTTACTTCTGCTATCCTCAGTCTAAACTGTTCCATTTACACCGCCGCTTCAAAGGCCTTGGTATATGACACACACTCTCGATTCAGAACATCTTTTTGAATGTCATCATTCTGAGCTTATATGAACCGATTCATGCGAGTCTTCTCATTATGAATCATGGTGCCAGCAAATTTTGCCAATTTGGAAAAGTCTGACTCGTAGTCCTCTATGAACATGCTTCCCTATTTCAGTGACATGAATTCGTCCTCCATCTTTTGACTGATGGCAGGAGAAAGATATTGTTCCAAAAATGCGTTCTTGAACATAGTCCAAGAAATCTTTCCATCTCTAGTAGTTACGAGCAGTTCTAGCTTCTTCATTTCCCACCAATCGTCTGCTTGCAGTTTCAGTTGTTGGGCGACATAGGCCACCTTCTTGCTTCTAGAAACTCCTATGAATGCAAACAAAAGTTTTATTTTTTGATCCAGTCCATCACCTAATCTGGTGATGTCCTGCCCTCGAATTTTGGAGGTTTCGCGTCCAAGAAGTCCTTTGGCTTAAAGGATGACTTCCTGTGTGTCGGCTGGGGCTCGTCACCATCCATGTGCCCAATTTTAGGAGTTCCAGTCGGGTTTGTCACTGTCGCTGCGATTGTATCGTGATTAGCAGTAAGCAAAGCTACTATCTGGGTCAACGTTGTCGGCCCATTGGCTAATGGTCATACCTGATTTTGATAATCAACGACAACTTTGGTCGATACACAAAATAAACGAACTGCTACAGGTTAAAGATATTAAAGACAAAGGATATATACAAACATATTGCGTCTACATCCTACTGCTACAGTACATCGCATCTCATCCAGAAGCAAATCTTATTGGAATCCGGATCGAGTCATTTTATATTTTCTTCTGCATTTTCAATTTTATTGAGTCTAGGAAATATAAATGTGAGATCGTTTGGGATTGATACTTGCTTAAGTTATTCCCAGTCTACCTATCACAAAAGCCTACCTACTTACCCTAAACACTCCACAAATCTAAAAAGCCCAAAAATCTATAAAATTTGGCTTATTCAAATCCAGTTCAGACCTACCAGAACTCAGCCAGAACTCTGACCGAGTTCGGTCTGGGTATTTTGAATTTCTGTTCCCACCAAATCTGCAAGCAACGTTCGAATATGAGATTCAAGCCTCCAAATTCTGCCCGAACTCTGCCCAAGTTCGGTTCCAAAAAAACACTATAAATAGAGAAGGATTTTTCACATTTCTAATCACTCATTCACTCTTCTCTCTATTTATTCTAAAGTGTTTTTGGCAATCTAAAGCTTTCACATCTAGCCTATACTATTCTTAGCCAAAGCTAGTACAGTTCTGTTCGATCTAGAGTTTTGGTACTGAAGAGTTGTATCAGAGACATCTTTCAAAAAATGTTCCAATTTTTAGAATCAGTTTGTTGGAGTTGGTCATGCGTACGTCACAAGGTACGTTGTCGTAAAGAGACGGCAAGCTCTCATTTAGCTTGTGAATAGTAGATTAACATTGAGCAAGAGTACTCGAGACTGGAGTAGTCCTCTTAGAGGTAGACCATTATACATCGATGTGTTCACTGAGTTTGATTCTCTAATCTCTTACTTATTATATTTATTTACTATCTCTTATATCTGCCATAGTTTATAATTGCTAATGTTTTTAAGTGGTGATTATTTCTGTTGCACGTACACATACTCTATTCACCCCTAGAGGTGCTTAATGGTCCTACAATTGGTATCAGAGAGTATATATGACATTCATGAAATCTATATTCAATGGTGAAGGACAATCCACAAATAGACCCCTACTATTTGATGGAACGAACTACACATATTGGAAACATGAATGAGTTTCTTTCTTAAGTCTCTTGATTTTAATCTTTGGTCAATAGTGATAGACGGTTACAAGAAACCGGCTAGAGTTTTAGTTGATGGTGGTCTAGTAGAAAAGCCACACGACAAATACACAGATCAAGAAAAGATAAAGGTTAGTCTAGATGCATGAGCCATCGATGCACTATTCTGTATAATTAATAAAACTGAGTTTAATCGTATTTCTACCTATACTATGTCTCATGAAATTTAAAGACTTCTTGAGGTAACTCATGAAGAAATTTCCCAAGTGAAGGAATCCAAAATCAGCAGACTAACACAGGAGTACGAATCATTCAAAATGAAACTCGATGAGTCAATTACACTGATATTTACTCATTTTCTTGATATTACTAATCCCTTACAATCTCTTAGTAAGGATTATAGCAATCATGAGAAGATTAGAAAGATTCTATGGGCTCTAACCAAGAATTGAAATTCGAAGGCAACTGCAATCATAGAAGGAAACAATCTCACCATAATGACTCTAGAGTCACTTATGGGCAAGCTGATGACCCATGAGCTGGACTTGCAAGAATTTGAAGAAGCAACCCCCAAAGAGAAATCTATCACCTTTAAAGCACAAGCCAAAAGAGTCGCATGTAATGACTAAGACGAAGAATCATCCAGTGGTGATGAACAAGCCACCTAGTCAGAAACTTCAAAAAGTTCTTAAAGTTTGAGAGATCAAACCGAAAGAAGAAGGACATCCACGAAAGCAACGAAGAAGAAATAATCTGCTTTGGATGTAAGAAGACATGGCATATCAAGAAAGACAGTCTATTGCCAAAGAAAAGCAGTCCATATAATCGATCAAGATCAAACAAGAAGGCTATCACTACCATATTTTAGCTTGAGGGTATTTTGGTCATTTTGAAAATTTTGGATTTATTTTGAATTGTTGGAGAGATGGTTGTATTTTTGACCTTGCTAGTTGAGAATTTGGAGACTAACCTAGATGTTGAGTTTGACTATGGTGACTTGGTTAGCATAGTGGGACCCTAGTCTAACTTAAGTCGACCCAAGATGACTTGTTGGACTTAGTTGCATGAAGAGATTAAGTGTTTTAGGTGCATGGATTTTTGACTAAGAGATTGATCCATTTAGCATTGTACTTGGCCCATAGCCCACTAACCATTAACCCTAACCCTAGTTTTCCAACATGTGGCCGGCCCCTAGGGATTCTCTCCCTATTTAATGCTTGTTCATTATTCTTGCCTCTTTTTACATCATTTTAATATTTGGCAAGAAAGAGGTTTGTCCATTCTTCAACTCTTCCTTTTTTATTCATTTCTCTTCCTTTTTAACCCTAGTCTTTTGCAATAGGATCTAATCCATGCCTATTTACTGTTGGCAGTGTGTAATCTCAGCTTTGGTGAGATTTGAGGCTTGGGAGTTGCAAGTGGGATCCTTCATTTTTGGGGCTTTTTCTTGAGTTTGACACTCAATAGGTAAACCCCTCAAACTACTTAATTTTCTTGATTTCTTTGCATGTTTGCATAGATCTAGAAGTCCCCTATCTATAGGTGAAATTTGGTAGGATTTGGTTTCATTTTTGTGTCCGTATCGGACATGTATCAGTGTGTGTTCATGAGTGTTTGATGAAATACCCAAGAGGATATTTTATTGCTATTTTTCAAAACTAATTAAACAAATTTGTAGATTTATATGTGTGTTTTGGTTTTCGTGTAGACTGAGGTAGATTTTGTGCCGTGTCCGTATCCAAAATGGATACGAACATGCTGTACGATACCCCGGTCGAGTGCCCTGCTGCTCGGGGTGGATTTCTCTGTGTCCGCACCAGTTAGACATGAACCATTCGACACACAGCAAGGGGACATGACTGACATGTCATTCCCCAAGTATCGTATCAAATGGTGGCATATCGGATACGTATTTCATCGTGCACTAGTTCAACATAGTGACTGTGCGCGTGTGAAAACACGACTGATACGCGTGTCGTATTGCGTGTACACGTGGCCGTTGTGTCTCGTGTTGTGTCGTGTGTGTAGGCCTACACGTGGGCTACATGTGGACACGAATACGAGACGTGTCGTGCCTCGTGTCGTGTCCACGAGAGCTTGGACTCGCAGCCCGACGCAGTGTGCCTGTGTGTGTATTTTGTGTGTTTTGATGGATTCGACACGTCGTGTTCTATTGTGTGGACACGAACGACCCTATGAAGCATGTACATATGTGCACGACACACTTTAGACCTTCAATTTCATGTTTTGATTGATTTTTGAAATCGAATTGGGTTTTCTCTTCGTGTTACTGATACTGCACAGTTCTTCACATATTTCGAGTTTTAAATGGAATTAGTTGATTTAATATGATTAATTAGACGTTTTTGTATATGTACACATATCTGTGTGTATGTGTGCAATGACTGGAATCAATATTTTGCTATTTGAGTTGTGTTTAGGGCTTTTCGAGAGGCTTGGCACTCAATGTCTGATACCATGTTCGGTTAAATGAGTTTCTGAGATTAAATATGTTTTTAACAGATAATTAGATGTTGTTTAATATGTATGCAATGTCTGTGAATATATGGGATTAACTGGGAATCAACATTGATGCATGTGGGTTGGTTGATTTGTGAATTAGAATTTCTGAATGAAAACTGAGTGTTCAACGATATTCAAAACTGGTTTCAAGTTCAAAATAGACTTTGGTTTGATTTTTGAATTTGGTTGGAGTTGATTATGAAGCTGTGGTTTTGTCTGATACTTGAGTTTTGTAATGTAATATGAACTTTTTGGGTTTTCATTTAATTTTTAGTTTTCGAATTCCTAAACTGTTTTACTGATACTCTTAAACTGAAAATCTGAGTTAAATGTTAACATGAACTGGATAATGAGTATTACATGTGAATGACTGAAATGTTAAACCTTAGATTGTTTCAATAACTGAGAACATATGTGCACTTGACTGAAATCTGAAACCTATTTTACACACAACCTTACACACACATATGTATAAACTGTTGACACTACTATACAGAAAACTGCCACTCTCACTATCACCTCTCCCACACACACACACATTAACCATTGACACAATATGCCACTGTCACACACTACACTATGCCATGCCTCTATACACACACATACATACAAACTACCATGATAGCATTAACCCTTGACACTATATGTCCACATACACCCACTACCCTATACACTAATTGTACACACACGAACCCTACATATATATATATATATATATATATATATATATATATATATATATATATATATATATATATATATATATATATATATATATATATATATATATATACATGGTATGTATGTTATGCCCATGTGCATATATGTATGAATGCAATGTAATGATAATGTAAGTATGAATATATATGCAAGTATATATAGATGAATGCATATGCAAATTTGTATGCAAGTATTTATGTATGCATGTAGGTAAGCTAGTATAATTACAATATAGGCATATAGCCTATGTATGACTTATATATGCATTGTATGTATGTATATATATATATATATATATATATATATATATATATATATATATATATATATATATATATATATGTACTAGTATGTGTGGTCACTTGTTTTGGCTTTTTGATTGTGTTTGAGTGCTAGCCTAGGCTTGGTTAGGCTTAGTGAGACTTGTTGGACTAGGATTGGTTTGTTGACCTAGTTTGACTAGTATAGTTGACTAGAGTTGACCAAGAGTTGACTTTAGTCTAGAATGACCTAGAATTCATATAGAATGCATTGTAAAGTACAATATTACCATTCTGGACATGTTGTGACCTGTGTTGCTCTAAATAGGACTCATCTACTCCGTCTGGACATCTACACTTACCAGATACTCAGGATATCATGTGAGTACATTCTCTGACCATTTTATACTTGCTAGGACTTATATTCTTGCTCTAGATTACTTTACTTGATGCTGTCACGATGGTAACACAGATTAGTACTATATGGATCTTTTCATGCGATGGTATCCCCCTCGGGAGCATCGAATATATCATGTCATGTGCGTTTCACTTTCATCATGTATTCCTGTGCTTTCACCATTTATGTGCACTCTTGTGATTCATGTACTCTCATGTTCACGGAGCCCCCATGTTTACATTCATGTGCACCCATTTATGGGCCTTCATGTGATATCATATATAATAACATAACTTGAACAGATCCTTGTGTATTGATTGGAGATGGGGGAGTATAAATGGTCATGTGAATATTTCTAAAGTAGTGTAGTCATGTACAAACTCTTATGTTTATTATCAAGTCGTTCACATGTCTATCTTGTACTCTAAATCACTAGTTCACTTTTAGTTCTTTACTTATTGTAGATATTTTTATTACAGTCATCTCTTTATTTTATGTCCTTTCTTTCAGCGATTCATGTATCTTACTCTATTGCATGCTTTATATTCCTGTCATGATATGAACTGCGTGAGATGTACTGTGCTCGCTCCTGTCCTGACTGGACCTGTTGAAAATATTACAAAGGACGAGGATGAGGCATGTTGTACTACCTACTATAGGGCAACATTAGAGGACACCTGTGACTTTGACCCCCAGCAGGATCCATTACCTGCTGACGACACCCCCATAGTTTAGTTATCTTATTTCAGTTGTATCTCATCTGGATATTTGTATTAGAGATTTTGTGATGATGTGAATTTGTGGAGTTGTTAGATGTTTATCTTAGACACTTTGGATTCTCTCTTTTATTGTATTTCATCTGTGGATTCGGTTGATATTCCTATCTATCTTATCGTACATCTTCCTTAGCTGTGATTGAGATTTGTACTTTATATTGTTCCTCTATTCGAAAAGTATATCTGTATAATGTACCTTAAACAGTTAGATGCATGTGACCTAGGACAGCGTTCTACTACCGACACTGCGGCGTAGGCTGGACGTACCCACTTCTCGTGTCCTTACACTAGGGTCCGAGTCATGACACATTTTTAGTGGTGGCCCATGCAGGTCTAGATTTGTAGTGGTATTCGAACTAGAGTATCACTACAGCCTGCATTAGGATTAGGATATTTTTGAAGGGACTCAATCACATTAGGAAAAACTCTTAATCAGATTCATTTTATCTAAAATTTGCTGCTTATTTTCTTCCCTTGAATATAAACTGTCCTCCTTTGATATTTTGACTCATTCTCAAAAATTGTTTCTTGTTTGATCTGTCTCTAGGATGGTCATCGAGACTAGATCTTATCTCCCCGGACCGGTGGACACTGCTGAGAGGTCTGCCACCTTTCGTCCTGTGCAGCCAGCCCCTGATACCGCTGCACCAGTTATGCCGGCTGGGGTGGGTGATTCAGCTAACTTCGGAGGAGCCCCTCCACCAGTGTACAGGCCGAGCCCATTTATTCCAGAGATGCTTCAGCAGCAGCAGCCACCTTCAGGATCCGTCGATGCAGTATAACTGTTTACCTTCTTCCAGCAGTTTATGAAGGCTCAGCAGGCTCAGCAGCAGCGTCAGACGACGGAGTTCAATCGGGGCATCGATCTGGCCCTGACGACAGTTGAGAGGGCTACATCTCAGCCTCCGGCAGGTCAGCATCGGCATCAGCCAAAGGAGAAGGGCATACAGGATTTCCAAAAGATGCACCCGCGAGACTTCAGGGGCATAAAGGGAATCATGTGCGCAGACGAGTGGATCGAGCACATGGAGGAGATCTTCAGGTTAGCGGAGATTCCAGCGAGACTGCAGATTGAGGCGGCATCTAGTATGATGCAGGACTTGGCTCGCACGTAGTACCAGACAGATCCGAGGGTTGGTATAGCTGGGCAGACTTGGGCAGCTTCCCCAATGCAGCACTTGGTACCCTCGAGACGCAGTTCGAGGCTTTGGTGCAGGGCAGTCAGACTGTCGAGGAGTACGTCGGGGAGTTCTGCCATCTGAATAGATTTGTTGTGGGGCTTTCTGAGGCGATGAAGGCTCAGAGGTTCAGGAAGGGGCTAGTTAAGAATGTGAAGTCCTACACCAAGAGTGCCCGCAGCGCCACTTTTGAGAAGATCTTGGTGGTGCCCTAGCAGCGAATAATGACATAGAGCTGAGCCTCAAGAGGGGACGAGACACTCTCGGTATCAGCAGTAGTGGAGGCCAGGCCAAGAGGCCTCACTTTCAGCAGCAGCATCAGCAGAGACAGTTTCAGCCGTAGTAGTTCCAGTAGCCGAGACTTCAGCCAGCTCAGCATCAGCAGCCGAGGCAGCACCAGCAGGCTCCGAGGCAGCAGCCTACTAGTTGTACCTTCTGTAAGAAACTGGGGTATGGGTGGACCGAGTGCAAAAAGAGGCTGGGGAAGTACCTTCTCTGTGGTTCGTCAGAGCATCAGCTGAGGGACTGTTCCCTCTTTGCAGGCAGAGCAACACAGGGAGCAAGAGCCAAGGCTCCAGTGGAAAAGTAGAAGGGACCGCTGCCGACTCAGCAGCAGCGGTTCGTGCCGCATCAGCAGCATGCCAGGGGAGGCCAGTAGGGGCGAGCTTTTGCCATGGCGGTCGAGGATACAGAGGCTATTGGGGAGCTGATCGCAGGTTCTGTTCTTCCCGACTCTATTCCAGCTTTCGCCTTATTTGATTCCGGGGCTTTCTACAGTTTTGTGTGTGTATTATTTGCTGTTAGACACTGCCTTGTATCTGAATCGTTGCCTAAGACTTGCAAGATCACGATCGAGGGTGGTATTATCCTCGTGAGTGATGTTTGCAGAGGGCGAAGTATTATTTTAGGAGGCCGGGAGTTGCGGTGAGTCTGCTCGTAATGCCACTACCGAACTATGATATTGTATTAGGTATGGATTGGTTGAGCAGGCATCACGCTAGCATAGATTGCCGTAGGGGTAGAGTTCTATTCGGAGCGCTAGGAGAGCCGGAGTTCGAGTTGACCCGACGGCAGGCGGAGAAGAGCAACAAACTTTTCTATGGAGCTTCAGTCGAGGAGCAGACGGTTCCACATCCTTTGATTGCAGAGTTTATGGATGTATTTCCGGAGGACTTGCCGGGACTTCCACCAGACAGAGACGTAGAGTTCTCAATAGACTTAGTGCCCGGCGCAGAGCTAATATCTCAGCACGTCTATAGGTTAAACAACAGTGAGCTGGTAGATTTGAAAAAGTAGGTGGATGAGCTGCAGGACAAGGGCTTCATCCGATCGAATTTTTCACCTTGGGGTGCACCGGTGCTCTTTGTACCGAAGAAGGAGGGGTCGGTACGGATGTGTATCGACTATAGGGCACTCAACAACCTCACGATCAAGAACAGATACCCACTGCCGCGGATTGATGATCTCTTTGATCAGTTGAGCGAAGCTCAGGTTTTCTCGAAGATTGACTTTAGCTTAGGCTATCATCAGGTAAAGGTGAAGAAGGAGGATATCCCGAAGACCGCATTCAGGATGCAGTATGGTCAGTTTGAGTTCTTGGTTATGCCGTTTGGGCTGACCAACACCCCGACGGTGTTTATGAACTTCATGAACAAGGTGTTCCACCAGTACTTGGACAAGTTCATGGTGGTGTTCATGGATGATATCCTAGTGTACTCGAAGACTGAGGAGGAGCATGATGAGCACTTGAGAGTGGTTCTGGAGACTCTCAGGAGGGAGGACCTTTATGGCAAGCTCTCAAAGTGTGAGTTCTTTTTGGACAGAGTTGACTTCTTGGGGCATGTGGTGACTGGAGATGGGATCTCAGTTGACCCGAAGAAGATCACGACAGTTGAGGCTTAGTCAGCACCGAATTTAGTAGCAGAGATCAGGAGCTTCTTGGGATTGGCAGGCTATTATAGGAGGTTCGTGCAGGATTTCTCCCAGATTACAGAGCCATTGACTAGGCTGACCCGGAAGGATGCAGAGTTTGTCTGGTCAGAGGAGTGTCAGGTCGCTTTTGATGAGTTGAAGAAGCGGCTGACGACAGCTCCAATTCTGACATTGCCATCAGGATCAGGAGGGTTCACTATTTACAGTGACGCCTCAGAGAAGGGTTTGGGTTATGTCTTGCAGTAGCATGGGAAGGTGATTGCATATGCTTCCAGGCAGTTACGTTTCCATGAGAAGAACTACCCTACCCACGACTTGGAGTTGGCCGCAGTTACATTTGCTTTGAAGTTGTGAAAACACTACTTATACGGTGAGCAGGTGGAAATCTTTACAGATCATAAGAGCTTGAAGTATGTGTTTACACAGAAGGAGCTCAACATGAGCCAGCACAGGTGGTTAGAGTTGATGAAGGACTTCGACATTTCACCATAGTATTGTTTGCCATAAAAATCAAAGACAGGTATTACAGAACACTGAAATTGATTACAAACTCGCTTGTACAAAGGAAAGCCTAGGAAGAAATCCTAGAAAACAATCTAAGTATAATTGTTTAGTTTTGATTCTGGGGGGTGACGGTGGAGGCTCGGGAAAGTGCTATCAACTCTGCGTTACTCCGTGGACTATCTGATGCAGTCTCTAGCTCGTGAAGAAATTGCTTTTCTCTTGAAGGTTGCCAGCCTTTTGCAGGGGTGTGGCAACCTGCTATTTATAATAGGATGTATTTTGAGCCGCGTAGACTGTCACGACCCACACCCACTGTGAGGATACGAATACGTAACAACGCCCAGCCTACGTCGCAGTGTCGGCGGTAGAACGCTGTCCTAGGTCAAACATCTAACAATATAAAGGTAATAAACAGTTATACTCCCCGAATGGGGGTGACATAACAGAATATATCTCAATCACAACTAAGGTAGAACAAGATAAAGATAGATAGATAAATATCCAGAATGAAAACACAGGGATACAATCCAGAATTCTAAGTGTCTAAATAAGTACATATCCCAAAATATCTCAGAATCTATATACAGTGATCCAGAAAAGTAAAGACGTCCTAGTCTAAGAAGTGTCATCCACTGCTAGTAGGTCCATGTCACTAGTGATGTCTAATGCTGCACCAAGAGGGGTAGACACCAGAGCCTCATCATTCACTGTAAAATTTTCAACAGGTCCAGTCAGGACGGGAGCGAGTACAATTCATCTCAACAAAATCATAACAGGTTAGGAAATATAAACATGCTAGAGAGTAAGATACAGGATCTGAAGAAATAACATGATAAAAAGAGAGAGAGACTGTAAGTAAATAGCTACAATATATAGAGAACTAACAGTGCTAGTGATTCAGAGCACAAGATGGTTAAGTAGACGGCACGATGTTGTACACGAGTAATCTGCAGAGGTTTGTACACGAGTAATCTACTGGATTGAATACATAACCACTTCTACTCTTCCGTCCCAATCAATACACAAGGATCTAACTAAGTTATGTTATTGTACACGAAGGTCATGTGAATACATGATTATACACGATTCACACGTTTCGTACACGAATGTCACAAATACAAGGAGTACACGATGTTCACGATAAAGTACACGAACACGAATACCCGATGTATGCGCTAAGGGGGACAACATCGCACAACCAGATCCATATAGTACTAATCCATGTTTCCAACGTGTCAGCATCATGTAAAGTAATCTAAAGCAGGAATATAATCCTAAACAAGATATGAAATGATCAGAGAATGTACTCGCCTGTATCCTGAGAATCTGGAGAATATATACTGTTCGAGGAGTGGTGTCTGGCTCCTATTAGAACAGCACAAGTCAGAACAAGTCCAGAATGGTAATAAGATGCACTACAATGCATTCCACATGAATCTAGGTCAATCTAAGCCAAAGTCAACTCTTGGTCAACCCTGGTCATCCCTAGAAGTCAAACAAGGTCAACCAAGTCAACCTAAGTCAAACTAGTCTATACTAGTCTATTCTAGGTCTAACAAGGCATTCTAGGCTCACCAGTCAAGCAGACACACATATAGGCCATAGGCTATTAGGCAATACCATGCCTAAACCAAGCCTATCTCAACCATATACCAATATCACAATATAAACTATATGCTATATAAACTAGCATACATTCATTCATGTCTAACTCACATATCAATATACATATCAAAATATAATACACTCATAGATAAATTTATATAATATAATAGTACTCACACATATTACTATACATATAGGATACCCATATATACACATCTCACATAATACATATACGTGTGATCAGAATATATATGGACTAGGAATAAAATGTGTTTGTGTGTGTGAAGAGGGTACAAGAGTGTGTGTGTTAGTGAATGAAAACATGAGAGTGAGTGGTGAGACACTTGTGTGTGAGGGTGTGAGTGTGTGAGAGATGAGTGAACCCAGTGTACACATTGATATCAAATGAGTGTGTGATATGTAACCCTGAAAACAGTGTGACAGTGGATAAAATCAGTGAAGTGATAACTTGTGGGTGTGTGTTAGTGAGACATGAATACAAGAGTGTGAGAGAGCATGAGAGTGTGTGTGTATATGGGAGAGTGAAAACAGTGGCAAACTTAGGCAAAATCAGTGAGTTATAAACAATGTGAAATCTGAAATCCTAAAACAGTGTGACATTAAGGAAATCAGTAAGAAAACAGTGACAATGTAAAACAGGAAAGGAAACCAATCAAATATCACCCAAAGTGTAAATACCCAGTTTAAAACAGTCACCCAATCACTCAGTTTCAGTCCATAACAAACAACACTCAGATTATACATTAAAAATTATTATTTTAGTTCAAATAGGAAGAAACCCATTTCTGTTTAAGGAAAGAAGTAATCTCAAATTTCAAAATGAATTCAGCATTTCAGTTTAGTAAAAATGAATCTCATGTATTAGAAAATCAAAATCTCAGTGTATACAGAAAAAGGAAATTGACAATAGGAAACCAGTAACAATGTAAATCCTAGAATTAAGTTAATTACAACTGGGAATGCATTTCAGGTTTAAGGGATAAACCATTACAATACAGTGTAATGAAAAGAGAACTAATCCCAGGCTATAGGCAATTCATTAAATCTCAGTTCAGTTCCCAGTAGGAAGAATCAATCTCAGGTATGAAATCAGTGACAGGAAGCATAACTAACATTCATTCATGTAATGTAAAAGAAAGAACCAATTCCACAGTTAACAATTTCGAATCCAACCCACATGTCCAATTCCAGATTTGAAAACAGGAAACAAACAGTAAAATGTTAGAAGAAAGGAAATGGAAATCAATAATCAGTTTAACATTTGAAACCAAACACATTGACAACTAACCCAAACCTCAATGACAGTTAACATCACTGAATACTTATTCATTCAATCTCAGGGTTTCAACAAATCTCAGGTTCAGATGGAAGGGATTTAAATTGACAGAAAACTAATCTAGTTAAGGGAAACCATTCCCAGTTAAGGAAGTCAGCCCAGGTATTGAGAGACTTCAACTCAAATTATCAGTTATATGAACAATCATCACTTAGGAAATCTGGAAAGAGAAGTGGACAGGGAAATCAGTGAATACATTATGAGAATAGTGTGTGTGAAACAAGGAAAAACTGGGAATAAAAGTTACATTAATCTATAACTCAATCTCAGTTTTATTCAAACATTCAAAGAATTATTAACTTAGTTTACATTATGAAGAACAATCTCAGTTTAGGAGAAGAGAAAGGAAACCAATTCAGTCCTATTCCATTCAAAACCAACCCAATGCTCAAATTCCCATTCACAACTCAAAAGTCTAAATTCAAACTGTAACATTGCATTGACATGGATTAACAAACATGTAGGAGAAATTTATAGTTGAAATCATCTAAAGAAACTGGAATTTAATTATTCAGAATACTGAAAACCCAGTATCAAACATGTATCAGTCGAGCATGCCACTTAACCCCAAATCAAACCAAATTCACATCAAAACCTAAACTAACATGCAAACTAAATCTAACAGAGATTATACATCATATATAGATCTAATTAGCAAATAAAAACATGAATTAAATCATTTAAAACTGTAATAAAATAGGAAAATAAAACTACACTGATACACGCACACAGTGCACACTCGTGCACACGTGATTCCGTGTCCGACACGACACGAGGGCTCGTACAACTCGAGGAACCTCGTGTCAGTTATGGTTACAACACGTGTGTCGAGTTTCGTGTGTCGAAGTGGCGTGTCCAGCTCGAAATCAGACCCGAGTAGCAGGGCATACATCCTGCCAGTGCGCGCGCATGTGCACCCGCGTGTCCGCATGTCTGTGGGGACTCGACACGACACTAAACACGCTTAGTACACTAGAAACACATTAGCGAGATCAAACCCTATTTTTCTATTCAATTACATTCCTAAAATCAGGTCGAAATGCCCTTTGGGGCATTTCGTCAAACACTTATAAACATGGGTTGATACGTGTCCGATACGGATACGAAATGGACTCGGATTCTAGGGTTAGCTAGTCCTACAGCTAGGGTAGACCTAGGGCATCCTTGATATGCAAATAAACAGTAATTACAAGGTGTAGATTAGAATATTATCTAAGGATTTGAAATGCAACAAAAAGCCCCAAATTGGAGGATACTCAAACCACCAAAACTCCTTCAAATTGTCTCCTCCCTGAAATTACTCAATACCAACAGCAAGAAAAATAAATTTAGGTCCTATTGCAATTGATTTGGGTAGAAAAGGAGTTGAAATGGATTTTCTAGGATTAAATAAAGATGGAGACTCACCTCTTTCCAAAACTTGGAAAATTCCTAATGGAGGCTAGCCCTAATTTCTAGGAGGGGATTAAATAGAGGGAGAATCCCTATGAAGCCAGCCATGGGCTGAAATGGGCTAGGGTTAGGTTGCACTAGTGTTGGGTTGGGCTTTTAAGGCTAAGTCACAAGTCATGACTTGTGAAATCACAAGCCATTTACTATCCAAATAAATTCCTAATTTCCCCAAAATAATTATAATGGGTTTGATGTCACTAACTTAGGTCAAGCTAGGGTTACTTAACCTAACCAAGTAGTCATGACCTAGGTTAGCCTCTAGGACAGTCTCCTAAGTCAACACTAGTCAAAGTCTAAAATAGCACCAAATCAAATATACTAAAAATCACTGAAAATTCTAATAAATATAATTAATACTAACTATCACTAACAATGGTTAGCTAAGACTAGCTATGACTAATCTAGGTTGGGTCCAAACCAAGTTAGGCTAATCACAATACATGGCAATCAATTAAATAATATTAAAAATTACACCATTCTTATTAATACATTAAATTTCCAAATAATATATATTAAATTCAATTAAATCCAAAATGACAAAAATACCCTCGAACTGGAAATGATAAATGAAATACCCTAATCACATGGCTAGGCTCTAGGTTAAGCTGTCTCTAGTGTTACACTATCAAAACACCAAAATCATAAATCATGATTTAAAATAGTTTTAAAATGATTTAAAAATTGCCAAAAATTATATCATGATTTAAATATCATTATTAAAAGATTAAAATTACAAAATTTTAAAATTACCCTCATTTGGAAAACTGGGTGTTACAATCCTACCCACCTTAGAAAAATTTTATCTTCGAAATTAAGATGATCGCACCCCTTCTAGGTCAAACCCAAACAATCAAGGTCAAAAGAGAACTTATCTAAATCATGCAACTGGAAGGATAACATATAGGATTTGGTAAGTGGTATCAGTCTGAGGTCTCGTCTAGTCATTCTAGTCATATTAGACCAAAACAATCATAGGGTATCAAAACATACAAGCAATCAAGGGTGTTGAACTAGAAAAGTTACAAAAACAACAATCATCAAGACTGTAAGGCAGTCTACCATCCTATATAAAAACTGGTAATTATCAAAAATAAAATAAGATAACTACTAATCATCTATAAAAGGGTACTATTAAAGAAAAATTAAAACCAAAAGTTTAAGGAACGAAAGGCAATAGCATTGAATCCAATCACAATATAATATATATAGAAAGAAAGAGTGTTAGAGAGGGAAAAGCTAACATTATGTAAAGGTTATGTGGCTTGTGTGTTTGAAATATACATGAAAGTGTATAGGAGGATTTGGGTCTCAACTATAGCTATCAAGTTACACTATTTATGGCATATTGGTTAAGCAGTCTACAAGGCACAAGCTATTTACTCATAACATGCATGGCTAACCATATATATATGTGTATCTATATAGCTATATGAACATAACATAGAGATGAAGGATTAGGTTTACATGGCAGTTGTGAACATTAGTGTAGAGTGTCAAGTGTACATGGGTTAAAACTTGAAATGAAGGGTTCAATCATTCAGTTTAGCTCAACATTACATATTAGATCTGAAATTGAACTACACATTTGAAAGCAATATAAAAATGTTAACATGTATTCAGTTTTCAGGATTTTGGAGAAATTCGAACATCAAAACCAACTCAATGTTTACCACAACCACAACCTAACATGTAAGAGTATGAAACCTAACATTATATACCTACACACAACAATGTATACGGCTCAAAATATTATAATTTAAAACTGCAAATTGAACTAAACACTTAGAATCCAGGGTTAAAGGTTTAATATGTACACAGTCTCAGATTTGACAAATTCAAACACAAAACTTAACCAATTTCTTTAAAAAAAATGAAACCCTGTATATAACATACATGTGTAGTGATGTAAACAAAACTAATAACATGAAATTTATATCTAATTTGTGAAATTAATCTGGGAAACGGAGAACTAGTCACTGATACTGTCCTATATTAGAATTATTAGGATTTTGAAAAATTAACATCAAACATATTAATATGCATTCAGATAGGTTGGTAATCAAGTGTAGCATGCATACGTGTCAGGCAAGTATCCATGTCCACTATATATATATTTTTTATGGTAATACAAGAAATAATGGCAAGAAGGAAATAATGATAAAATTTGTTCTGCTTATCTGTTTAAAAGAAGGAACCATTTTGAAACCAGAGCTATAATATCAAATCCAAGTTAAGGTCTAGCAAATCATCGATTCATTGTATTAGGAAAAAAATAGCAAGAAGTTACACTAGATTTATAATAACAGCTAAGCTATCCCTACTCATACTCCTACTCCTAAGTTATTGATGCTGGAAAAACAATTTATAATAATAGAAGGGTACGATAGAGATGATACGTTAAAACCTTCTCAAGATACAATCTGATAATCATATGCGTCTGTACAAAATCACGTTACTCAGAGTCCTCGCCACGCCAGTAAGCAAGGCTGCGATAAACGATAGATTCCATATCTGGGACATGCACCTCTATAATCATGTCGTCTGGAATTCTCGCTATGCCGACTAGTATAGCTGCAAGAAATTCCAAATCTCATAACCAAGATACGTACATCCGAAGTCAGGTCTCTATGATTCTGCCACGCCAGCTAATATGGCTGTGATAAACTACAGGTTCCATAATCAAGCAGACGTTTTACCATCCCTGTTATTCCCGTCAACATATGTTATCAGAAAATATCGTAACTCAGGCCTTAAAATTCATCTCGATAGGAAAATCAAAATCAACAACGATCCAACAAAATTAAATTCAATAATCAAGGAGTGAGAGCAACAAACAAGGGAAATGATTTCAAATTGAGGATTAAATAAGATTCTCAAGGGTCGTCCCAGGAATCTCTCAAGGAATCCTAACTGTGATTGAGTACCTTCAAAATATCCTAATCCTACTGCAGGCTGTAGTGATACTCTAGTTCGAATACCACTACATAAACTCGACCTGCATGGGCCACCACTAAAAACGTGTCACGACCCGCACCCACTGTGAGAGTACGAGCACGTAATAACGCCCAGCCTACGCCGCAGTGTCGGCGGTAGAACGCTGTCCTAGGTCAAACATCTAACAATATAAAGATAATAAACAGTTATACTCCCCGAATGGGGGTGACATAACAGAATATATCTCAATCACAACTAAGGTAGAACATGATAAAGATAGATAGATAAATATCCAGAATGAAAACACAGGGATACAATCCAGAATTCTAAGTGTCTAAATAAGTACATATCCCAAAATATCTCAGAATCTATATACAGTGATCCAGAAAAGTAAAGACGTTCTAGTCTAAGAAGTGTCATCCACTGCTAGTAGGTCCATGTCACTAGTGATGTCTAATGCTGCACCAAGAGGGGTAGACACCAGAGCCTCATCATTCACTGTAAAATTTTCAACATGTCCAGTCAGGACGGGAGCGAGTACAGTACATCTCAATAAAATCATAACAGGTTAGGAAATATAAAAATGCTAGAGAGTAAGATACAGGATCTGAAGAAATAACATGATAAAAAGAGAGAGAGACTGTAAGTAAATAGCTACAATATATAGAGAACTAACAGTGCTAGTGATTCAGAGCACAAGATGGTTATGTAGATGGCACGATATTGTATACGAGTAATCTACAGAGATTTGTACACGAATAATCTACTGGATTGAATACATAACCACTTCTACTCCCCCGCCCCAATCAATACACAAGGATCTAGCTAAGTTATGTTATTGTACACGAAGGTCATGTGAATACATGATTATACACGATTCACACGTTTCGTACACGAATGTCACAAATATAAGGAGTACACGATGTTCACGATAAAGTACACGAACACGAAGACCCGATGTATCCGCTAAGGGGGATAACATCGCACAACCAAATCCATATAGTACAAATCCGTGTTTCTAACGTGTCAGCATCATGTAAAGTAATCTAAAGCAGGAATATAATTCTAAACAAGATATTAAATGATCAGAGAATGTACTCGCCTGTATCCTGAGAATCTGGAGAATATATACTGTCCGAGGAGTGGTATCTGGCTCTTATTAGAACAGCACAAGTCACAACAAGTCCGGAATGGTAATAAGATGCACTACAATGCATTCCACATGAATCTAGGTCAATCTAGGCCAAAGTCAACTCTTGGTCAACTCTGGTCAACCCTAGAAGTCAAACTAGGTCAACCAAGTCAACCTAAGTCAAACTAGTCTATACTAGTCTATTCTAGGTCTAACAAGACATTCTAGGATCACTAGTCAAGCAGACACACATATAGGCCATAGGCTATTAGGCAATACCATGCCTAAACCAAGCCTATCTCAACCATATACTAATATCACAATATAAACTATATGCTATATAAACTAGCATACATTCATTCATGTCTAACTCACATATCAATATACATATCAAAATATAATACACTCATAGATATATTTATATAATATAATAGTACTCACACATATTACTATACCTATAGGATACCCATATATACACATCTCACATAATACATATACGTGTGATCAGAATATATATGGACTAGGAATGAAATATGTTTGTGTGTGTGAAGAGGGTACAAGAGTGTGTGTGTTAGTGATTGAAAACATGAGAGTGAGTGGTGAGACACTTGTGTGTGAGGGTGTGAGTGTGTGAGAGATGAGTGAACCCAGTGTACATATTGATATCAAATGAGTGTGTGATTTGTAACCCTGAAAACAGTGTGACAGTGGATAAAATCAGTGAAGTGGTAACTTGTGGGTGTGTGTGTTAGTGAGACATGAATACAAGAGTGTGAGAGAGCATGAGAGTGTGTGTGTATATGGGAGAGTGAAAACAGTGGCAAACTTAGGCAAAATCAGTGAGTTATAAACAATATGAAATCTGAAATCCGAAAACAGTGTGACATTAAGGAAATCAGTAAGAAAACAGTGGCAATGTAAAACAGGGAAGGAAACCAATCAAATATCACCCATAGTGTAAATACCCAGTTTAAAACAGTCACCCAATCACTCAGTTTCAGTCCATAACAAACAACACTCATATTATACATTAAAAATCATTATTTCAGTTCAAATAGGAAGAAACCCATTTCTGTTTAAGGAAAGAAGTAATCTCAGATTTCAAAATGAATTCAGCATTTCAGTTTAGTAAAAATGAATCTCAGGTATTAGGAAATCAAAATCTCAGTGTATACAGGAAAGGGAAATTGACAATAGGAAACCAGTAACAATGTAAATCCTGGAATTAAGTTAATTACAACTGGGAATGCATTTCAGGTTTAAGGGATAAACCATTACAATACAGTGTAATAAAAAGAGAACTAATCCCAGGCTATAGGCAATTCATTAAATCTCAGTTTAGTTCCCAATAGGAAGAATCAATCTCAGGTATGAAATTAGTGACAGGAAGCATAACTAACATTCATTCATGTAATGTAAAAGAAAGAACCAATTCTACAGTTAACAATTTCGAATCCAACCCACATGTCCAATTCCAGATTTGAAAATAGGAAACAAACAGTGAAATGTTAGAAGAAAGGAAATGGAAATCAATAATCAGTTTAACATTTGAAACCAAACACATTGACAACTAACCCAAACCTCAATGACAGTTAACATCACTGAATACTCATTCATTCAATCTCAGGGCTTCAACAAATCTCAGGTTCAGATGGAAGGGATTTAAATTAACAGGAAACCAATCTAGTTAAGGGAAACCATTCCCAGTTAAGGAAGTCAGCCCAGGTATTAAGAGACTTCAACTCAAATTATCAGTTATATGAACAATCATCACTTAGAAAATTTGGAAAGAGAAGTAGACAGGGAAATCAGTGAATACATTATGAGAATAGTGTGTGTGAAACAAGGAAAAACTGGGAATAAAAGTTACATTAATCTATAACTCAATCTCAGTTTTATTCAAACATTCAAAGAATTATTAACTCAGTTTACATTATGAAGAACAATCTCAGTTTAGGAGAAGAGAAAGGAAACCAATTCAGTCCTATTCCATTCAAAACCAACCCAATGCTCAAATTCCCATTCACAACTCAAAAGTCTAAATTCAAACTGTAACATTGCATTGACATGGATTAACAAACATGTAGGAGAAATTTATAGTTAAAATCATCTAAAGAAACTGGAATCTAATTCTTCAGAATACTGAAAACCCAGTATCAAACGTATATCAGTCGAACATGCCACTTAACCCCAAATCGAACCAAATTCACATCAAAACCTAAACTAACATGCAAACTAAATCTAACAGAGATTATAAATCATATATGGATCTAATTAGCAAATAAAAACATGAATTAAATCATTTAAAACTGTAATAAAATAGGGAAACAAAACTACACTGATACACACACAGTGCACACGTGATTTCGTGTCCGACACGACACGAGGGCTCGTGCAACTCGAGGAACCTCGTGTCAGTCATGGATACAACACATGTGTCGAGTTTCGTGTGTCGAAGTGGCATGTCCAGATCGAAATCGGACCCGAGTAGCAGGGCATGCAACCTGCCAGCGCGCGCGCGTGTGCACCCGCGTGTCCGTGTATTTGTGGAGACTCGACACGACACCAAAACACGCTCAGTATACTAGAAACACATAAGCGAGATCAAACCCTATTTTTTTATTCAATTATATTCCTAAAATTAGGTCGAAATGTCCTTTGGGGTATTTCGTCAAACACTTATAAATATGGGTTGATACGTGTCCGATACGGACACGTAATGGACTCGGATTCTAGGGTTAGCTATTCTTACAGCTAGGGTAGACCTAGGGCATCCTTGATATACAAATAAACAGCAATTATAAGGTGTAGATTAGAATATTACCTAGGGATTTGAAATACAACAAAAAGCCCCAAATGAGAGGATCCTCAAACCACCAAAACTCCTTCAAATTGTCTCCTCCCTGAAATTACTCAATACCAACAGCAAGAACAATAAATTTAGGTCCTATTGCAATTGATTTGGGTAGAAAAGGAGTTGAAATGGATTTTCTAGGATTAAATGAAGATGGAGACTCACCTCTTTCCAAAACTTGGAAAATTCCTAATGGAGGCTAGCCCTAATTTCTAGGAGGGGATTAAATAGAGGGGGAATCCCTATGAGGCCAGCCATGGGCTAAAATGGGCTAGGGTTAGGTTGCACTAGTGTTGGGTTGGGCTTTTAAGGCTAAGTCACAAGTCATGACTTGTGAAATCACAAGCCATTTACTATCCAAATAAATTCCTAATTTCCCCAAAATAATTCTAATGGGTTTGATGTCACTAACTTAGGTCAAGCTAGGGTTACTTAACCTAACCAAGTAGTCATGACCTAGGTTAGCCTCTAGGACAGTCTCCTAAGTCAACACTAGTCAAAGTCTAAAATAGCACCAAATCAAATATACTAAAAATCATTGAAAATTCTAATAAATATAATTAATACTAACTATCACTAACCATGGTTAGCTAAGACTAGCTATGACTAATCTAGGTTGGGTCCAAACCAAGTTAGGCTAATCACAATACATGGCAATCAATTAAATAATATTAAAAATCACACCATTCTTATTAATACATTAAATTTCCAAATAATATATATTAAATTCAATTAAATCCAAAATGACAAAAATACTCTCGAACTGGAAATAATAAATAAAATACCCTAATCACATGGCTAGGCTCTAGGTTAAGCTGTCTCTAGTGTTACACTATCAAAATACCAAAATTATAAGTCATGATTTAAAATAGTTTTAAAATGATTTAAAAATTACCAAAAATCATATCATGATTTAAATATCATTATTAAAAGATTAAAATTACAAAATTTCAAAATTATCCTCATTTGGAAAATTGGGTGTTACATAGACGGCTTGCGGCCACGTGGCTGATTAGCACGCGAAGACCCGCTCTTTGGCTGCCATCTGTCGATTTGTTAGGATTTTGTTACAGCAAATCTGGGTAGTTAAGGACTTAGTCAAATTGTCACGTGTCCTGTTGCGTATAGTTTCCTCAGTCTTCAATTATGTGGGGTCGTATGAGACTCATACGGCTTGGATCATAGTTACTCTTGGCTGCATGAAGTTTGGAGACTTTTGGGGCCGCATAAGTCTGAGCCGCATAAGGTTCATGCGGCTTAGATGACACTCTTCTGGCCGCATGGAGGCGTACGAACCCTGCTTTTGGTCGACGTCTCACGTCTTATCTTTCTTATCGAAGTGTCAGAACTGTCATGTTTTGCCAGGACTTGTCAGCTTTATCACTCGAACTGCTCCTCTTGGCCGCATATCTTCCTTCTATGGCTGTTTGTTGACGGGCCGCATATGTCTTTTGAACAGTCATGCGGCTTTCCTTCATGCGAACTTGTGTGGCCTAAACTACCTATGCGGCAATTTGTAATCCGCATGAACCCTATATTTTTCATGCTTCTACAAGACCCCTTCAAAGTTTTCAAATTGCAAATTTGGAATACGTTGAATAAGCAGCATAAAAATATGTCAAGCCATAGGGAGTCTTCAAGTTTGCAGGAAGTTTTTCGAACTACAGAGAGATCTTGAGTCGCAGGAAAATCCTGTGCCGTAGAACGAATCTTGAATCGCAGGGACTTATTGAGCCGCAGGGAGATTCCATCATCCTGCCAGCTGTCACTGCTGTATTTAATTTTTCTGATTCGGTTGTGGATCCATTTTCGAGATGAAGTCGACGGTTACTGGGGATAAAGTCCCCAAACGTCGACATTATCTTTAATGATCTCGAAAATTGAAGAGACGCTCGACGATTATTAGGGATAAAGTCCCCAAACGTCGTCCCTATCCTTAATGATTTTGAGAATCGAAGAGCCACTTTTCAGCAACCCTATAAATATGAGTCATTCAGAGAGATTTTTCTCTTTCACCCTCTCATCCTTCGACTTCATCATACCTTCTGCTATGGCTCCAAAAGCTTCTAAGTCGATTGGTGCGGCGGCCAAAGGGAAGAGACTTGCTTCTTCTTCGAGAGTGACAGACACTCCTTCCATTCTTTTCGACGTATAACCTTCTCTCAAGAGTAAGGATGGTGTCAGAGTACATATTTTCATGCGTGAGTCTGTCATATACTGCCTTTGCTATAAACCTGATCGATGTGTGCCCTATCTCGTCTGGACCACATGTGTTCTGTACGATATGGCTGCATGGACTGAGCCGCATAACCGCTGCTCATTCGAACTTGGATCGCCTGAGTGCCTCAAGATGGATCTGTATAAACTTTCCATGACTAAACCGCATAGGTGCCGCATGAGCACTTTATGATCGGGTCGCATAAATACTCGTGGCTGATGCATACGAGTATCGGGCCGCATGAGTTTTTCATGACTGAGACGCATTGAGCCGCATGATAATGACTGAGCCGTATAAATGCTGCATGAGTACTTCATGACTTTGAGGCTGTATGTTCTGGCGGGGCCGCATAACTGGCTAGGCGCATAACAGACTTCTTTTGTTTTCTTGGTGCTAAATCCCCCCTTTTCCTCCTATTTTTGTAGAGATCGGGCTAGCAAACTTCTTCAGGACCGGTGTTGACGATGGAGTAAAAATACAATATTCTGGCACCTACATCAGACAGCTCAAAGCTTCTCATGCTTCGAAAGAGATTTCCCCACGCCTTTTTGGTATACATATCAAACAACTCAGGACTCTTCATGCTTCAGAAGAGTTTTCCCCAGGTGGTAGAAAGAGCCTTTATACCTCGGATAGTTGGACGGTGGTCAGGAGTCGTTATGAACGTCCTGCCTTCACGGTTCTCAAAGTAGGCAAAACCACCATTAGGGACCATGGTTTGAAGGTATGGTCCTTTAGAGGAGCGGGGCTAAGGCATCCGTAATACAGAGTATGTTCACTCCACTTTATTTGTGGTATTTTGTGGTGCTTGTACTAGAGGGCCTAATACAACATTTGTATTTGATAAAGGACATCCTACTGGGGGATTTTTGCGGACCTATTGCCCTTTTGTGCATCTGAAAATATGAGCAAATAGATTTGAATGATATTTTGTGGATCTACTACTCTTTGGTACACCGATGGTGCAAGTAATAGATTGGGATAACTTTTGTGGACTTATTATCATTTGTGTACTGGCGATACGAGTACTGATAATAAGTGGAGAGAAAATCAACATATTAACTCAAGGGTAATGAGGATGTGGTAAATATGGGTCAAAACAGAGCCTTCCTACTCAGAGATAATGAGGACATAGTAGGAGTAGGCATAATAGGGGTACACAGAACAACTAAAAGGTGCTATTAACGTGGAAGTTCTATGCACTGGGTGATTTGTTTGTGATGGCAGAAAAACAACTTAGGGGTAATATGGACTTGGTGGTTTTTCCCTGTTGGAGAATTTTGTGGACCTATTACCCCTTTTGTGCACTAATAGTGCGAGTAATAGATTAGGATAAGCTTTATGGACCTATTATCCTTCTGCGCACTAGTGGTGCGGGTAATAGATTTTGAGACAAACTCTTGGTGGAGAGGAGCTATGACCAGGAAGTTCATAGATATGACCAAGAGATGAGATATAAATTCACTCAGAGTGGTCAGAGAGTAAGTTCATTGGTACCTGAGGGTACATAACTCGACAACCTGGAAGATTTGAAGTCAGAGTGTAAGTTCAGCGATACCAGAGGGTATATAACTCACAATCTGAGAGATAGTTAGAAGGTGTCATTTAGACATAGTATTTCTTGAGGAACTTGTCGTTGATGGGCATCATGAGCAAGCCTCCATTTTGTCATATGAGACGATATGTGCCGTTGGAGAATACGGTCTCGATAATGAATGGACCCTCCCACTTAGGCTGGAATTTGCCAGGGGTCATGTGAGTCATAACCATTGGTCTGCGAATGGCCAAGACAAGATCACCAACTTGGAATATTCTCTATTTGACTTTCTTGTTGAAAGCCCGCGAGATGCACGCTTGGTAGAGCTCTATGCTTTGTTGAGCTTGTAAACACTTCTCATCTAATGCTTCTAATTCTTGTAACCATCGGTGGTAGTTATCGTCCACCGTTAACCGATAGGTGAGGGCCACTCGAAGTGAGAGGATCTGAGTTTCCAATGGCAGGACTGTCTCGCTCCCGTAAACCAAGGAAAACGGTGTATTTCCTGTAGCCGTCCGAATTGTCGTCCGATACGCCCATAAGCACTCACTAAGCTTTTCATTCCAGTCGCGCTTGTTTGCAGACACGAACTTTTTGAGGAGCTTCATTATGGTTTTGTTGAATGCTTCAGCTAGACCATTGGTCGAAGGGTTATATGCTGTCGAGGCCATGTTCTGAATTTGATTCTTATCACAAAATCGATAGAAAGCGTGGCTTGCGAACTGCAGACCATTGTCGTGGATAATCCTCCAGAGTAATCCGAAACGGTAGATGACGTAATGTTTTATGAAACTAATCACGTTCGATGTCTTGACCTCTGCCAACGAAACAGCTTTCGCCCATTTGGAGAAGTAATCGGTGATTGCAAGTATGAACTGATGCCCTCTAGATGACGGCAGGGTGATTGGCCCAATAATGTCCATTCTTCATGCTTCGAATGGCCAAGAGGCCACTGTCGGGTGCAAGAATTCAGATAGCAGATGTATAAAATCTGCATAGATCTGGCAAGCCTTGCACTTCTTTGCATAATCAACTGCATCTGCGACCATTATGGGCCAGTAATAACCCATACGGCGAAGACGATCTTGTAATTTTGGGCCAGGTTGGTGAGCCCCACAAGTACCGTCATGAGCTTCACGTAGGGCTTCTTTGGCTTCTGTATTTGACAGGCATCTTAGTAGTAGCCCATCGTAGGATTGTTGATATAGCATTTTTGTCTCTGTTTCGTAGAAGAATCTGAGGGAGCGTCTTCTGATTGAAGTAGCTTCCTTCACATTCTCTAGCAGGATTCTATAGACCGCAAAGTCGATGAACGGGCGTCTCCAGTCTTGTATGTCGTTGGTTATTTGGGCAGAGTAACTTATACCCAGTTGAAGATTATTCCTAGGGTAGACCAGTTCATGTCCTATTATGTCGACTAGATGGTGAGTGTAATTTGGGAGTACCAAAGAAGCGACGAGACCGGCCAGGGCATCGGCTTCGATATTTCGAAGCCTAGGAACGTGCTCTATAAAGAACCCCTCCAAGGTTGTAATGATGGCAATTGCTGTCTGATAATAGGGAATCAGGTCCTCATTGCGAACCTCGTATGAACCTCGGATCTGGCTAATAACCAACTGCGAGTCACCATAAGCTTCCAGGTATCTGACCCCTACTTCTTTTGCGAGTTGGAGCCCAATGACTAGAGCATTGTATTCCGCTACGTTGTTCAAACAGGGTTCTATAAGAGAATACATCCGATTGACTACTAGTCCGGAGGGAGAAATCAATACCACCCTGACTCCAGCGACGATATCACCTTGTGGCCCGGTTCTTGAAGCACCGTCGAAGAACATTCGCCAAATGGCATCGTACGAAGTCATGTTCGAGGCGATGACTTCATAAGGAATTTTTTCATAAATTCTGGCTATTTCTGAGCCTGGGTGGGCTGCTAAGAAGTCAGCCATGGCTTGACCTTTGATAGCCTTCTGCGGAACAAAGACCATGTCGTATGGGGATAACAGTATCGCCCAGGTGGCTAGACGAGAACTGAGTGCGCCTGGCTTGGTCATAAGAACCCTGAGGGGATTAACTCGTGAAACGATATAGATGGTTTGTCCTGTCACATAGTGTCGTATTTTCTGAATGGCGAACACTAGGGCAAGGCATTCCTTCTCTATGGCAGTGTATCTATGTTCGGGTCCTACCATCATCCGGATGAGATAGTAAATGGCTTGTTCATGTCCCGCGTCATTATTTTGTGCTAGCAGAGCACCGAAGGAGTGCTCTATCGCCCGTACATAGAGCAGAAAGGGCTTTTCGGCGACCGGGGCTACCAGAACTGGCGGATTTATCAGGTACTCCTTAATATCATCAAAGGCACGCTGATATTCCTCGTTCCTTACAAAAGAGACACATTTCCTCATGAGTTGAGTGAAGGGTTGGCATCGCCCTGAGAGGTTAGATATAAACATCCTGATATAGGCTAGTCTTCCCTGAAGGCCGCGGAGTTCGCGGAGGTTCTTTAGTAGATTCATCTCCAGGATTGCTTTTGTTTTGTCAGGATCTATGTCAATGCCCCGGGAAGTAATGACAAAGCCCAAGAACTTTTCGCTGGACACCCCCAGAAAAGACTTAGTGGGATTCATCTTCAGGTTGTGTGCCCGCATGAGGTCAAACACTGTTCTCAAATCATGTAAATGATCATTTTTGGTACGGCTCTTGACGGCGATGTCGTCTACGTAACACTCTACCGTCTTACGCAAATGATCTCTGAAGATGACACTCATTGCCTGTTGATATGTAGCACCGACGTTCTTCAGGCTAAAGGGCATGACCGTATAACAATATACGCTGATCGGCGTTCGAAACGATGTATGCTTCTCATCCTCAGGAGCCATCTTGATTTGATTGTATCCTGAAAAGCCATCCATAAAGGACATGCGCTCGAAGCCACATGTATTATCGATTATTATATCGGTGATCGGAAGAAGGAATTCATCCTTAGGACATGCCACATTCAGATTATGGAAATCGATGCAGATTCGGACTTTTTCATTCTTTTTGATGACTGGCACTACGTTGGCTACCCAGTCTGGGTGCTGCTCTTCACGGATGAAACCGCTAGCTATAAGCTTGTTCACTTCCGCTTCGATGGAATTCATGATGTCTGAACGAAATCGCCGCTACTGTTGCTTGACTGGTTTTGCATCCGGATAAATGTTGACTTATGGAGTGCAATCTCGGGGTTTAGCCCTGGCATGTCTTCGTAGCTCCAGGCGAAGACGTCGATGTATTCTCTGACGAGTTGTAACAACAGCTTCCGCTCGTCGTCTGTCAGACTTTTACTCACGAAGATTGGCTTTGGAGAGGATTCATCGCCGAGGTTAACTTGCATAATCTCATCTTCAGTGGGAGGATCACAAAGTTCAAAGCGTTTCTGTAACGCCCCAGTCCCAAATACGTAGGACTAGGAACGTAGACATGCCAGCCGTATAATAAATATACGTAAGCTGTAAAATGTAGAAGAACAATAACTAATCTCATCCACACAATAATAAATAAATAAATAAAAGATATCATATAACGATAATGAATTGTCTTGATACAATATGTTGGGTGGAGACAAATCTACTACCAACAAATAAGGGAAAAATATATAGAAAATAAAATGAGTTTGGCGAGCGAAGCGAAGAAGATCAAAGTGCAATCATCCTCGGAGAAATAGTGATGATCATGGCCACTGCTAGAATACCTACGAAAGACAAGAGCACACACCTGACGAGATAACCAGGTCCTCAGAGGGACGTAACAAGACACATAATATCATGCTAATATAACTGAATATAAATTGCTCAATTAAATAAGTCAATTAAATTATAACATGGTCCAATACACACCATTGAACTAGCGTACCATCCCCCCAACCAAACAAGAACAGGAGATGGTAAACTAATTCACGATGACGTATCTTTCCATGCTATTAACCCAATATGGTATACAGATCCCGACAAGGTTCATTACCTTCTCATCGAAGTAGTAAGCCACACCTACAACCAAACAAGGACAAGATGTGGCGAACTAATCCGTGACAAGTTATTGTTCTAAGCCACGGTCATATACAAGTACCCAAACCAAGAGTACTCATACCTAACGGATAAGGGCACCTAACCAAATCTAAGTGAATGCAGTTTTAAGAACAGTTCATGGTCGCATGACTACCGGGTCAAGTCAAGAAAATACCAATACATTACAGTACCTCAGTAGCGAGTCACAACACCATATACTCCTCAGTATCGAGCGAGTCTATAGCATATAGTCCACCTATCGTTCCTCAGTAGCGAGCGAGTCTACGATAGATATGGTGGTAGTCAACTTCCAATCATGTTCTTCCCGTCCAATGCCAACTCATAACTGCTAAGTCTTCTAGCATGCAATTCTATTAGCAGTTATTTCCCAACGCACGATTTATACGTACTGGTGGCCAACCAATCACATAGGCCGAGTCCCATATGTGACTCACAACAACGTGGTATAAATGTGTCAAGGCCTATGAATGCAACACACAATGTGGTCCCTTAAATCTAGGTTTAATGTGTAAGAAAATAATACATAGCAGGAAATATAACTGAACAGTAAGTTCTAACAGGTTATGTCATGTATCACAGTTTATTTTGCATAAAGAAAATAATGAATAATACATGAAATATTAGCTAAAATAAATAAATAGCAAATGGCAAGGTGTCTTGCCTGGTAGGACGCCTGGTGTACTGCAATGATCAATGTGGCATGAACTGTGACTTCGGGTAACAACTACACAAGGTGACCTCTGATGGTGGCACGGACAGTTCCATTGGGTCCAGAACGGTTGAATTTGTTAGGATCGATAGGAGGAAGGACAGAATTGATGAAGGAAGTAGGAATAATGGATTGGTCACGGACAGGAGGATAATCGAAAGAAATTTGGATAAATAATATATATATACAATTTTAGAAAATTACTTATAATCTTTGAAAACTATAATTTACTATCCCAAACTACTTATAAGTAGTAAAAATTATTTTAGGTCAAAAATATTTACTCAGTAAAATATTTTATATAATACTTGAAAATAGATATGATAATTTAGAAACTAAAAATATTTCTAGATCAAATACTACATTTTGATCAAGAACTATATTTAAAAATATTATAAATATTATTTCTAAGGTCAACTATATGTGAAAGAAATAACTAGAATGCTATATCTAAATATTATTAATTCTAAGTAAAAATTATATTCAAAATACCATAATATGATTTAGAAAATATCTATATTAAAATATGGAATAGATATTAGTAGATCAATGAATATACTAATTGACAGGAACCCAAGTAATACTAATTACAAATATTACTATAACAGTAAGTATACCCTTATATAGATATATACTATTTACATACATACAAACAAAATACATACATACCTGTAATAATAATAATAATAATAATAATAATAATAATAATAATAATAATAATAATAAAATAAATAAATAAATAAATAAATAAAAATGAACAGAATCAATAGCATCCATCCATGTTGTTTTATGTCTTATTACAGAAGAGAGCACTTTTCTCTTTCTTTACATATATACATATTAATAACCATAAATAATAAAATAACAATAGTAATAAATAGTAAATAGAAAGGAATCAACGTCATCCATCTCTTTTTTTTGAGCTATAGAAGAGGGAAAGAGAGGAACAGCAGAGGAGGGGTTCGGGTCTCTCTTCAAAGGAGAAGGGAAGAGGTCAAGAGAAAATCGAATGGGGTTTCTCTCTATTAAAGAGAAAGGAAGAGAGGGAGAGAAAGAATCGGTGGAGAGGTGATACGCGCGTGGCTCGGCCAGTCGCCCATGGCTGGCGCGGCGGTCAGGGGTCGTCGGGTTCGAAGGGTGTGGTGGCCATCCTTGACACGACGAACGAGCTAGCACGGTGGGGTCGTACGGCGCTGGCCATGGTGTCAGTCGACCGAAGTCGGCGACCGCGCGGAGAGAACGACGGAGACACGGGCGAGGCGGTCCACTGTGGCCGCTCGCCGGCTCGACGTGGCCAAATGCGGCGTCGTGGCAGTCAGGTAAGTAGGGTTAGGGTTTTTGTGGTGATTTCTTTGTGGTGTTGATTTTGATGATGATGGTGGTGATGATGAAGATTGGTGGTAAACAGTGGTTCAATTGGTGATGGCGGGGCGGGTGATGGATGGTTGTGAGGATGAACGGGGGTTGGCCAGAGGACGACAGGGTGGTGGTTGTCTGATGGCTGGTTTTGTGACGGCGACGGTGGTGTACAAGTATAGGGCTTCTGGTGGTGATGGAAGGATGGTGGTCGGACGAGAAATTTAGGGTCCATTGGTCGGAGAGATGGTATGCCGGGTGACGGTGATGGGGCGAAGGTGGTGATGGCGGTCGACAGGAGGTAGGAGCAGCGGAGACTAGGCTAGGGCTAGAATAAGTGATTTATTTGTGTCGGGATTTGTCCGACACGGAGAGATGGAAATGTATTTGTAAATATGGAATAAGACGGGAGGGGACACACACGGACACGGTGCACGATGGTTGGGAATTATTTGTGGAGTAATTTGGCTTGTGGAATTAATGGAAGAGGTGCATGGAGTCTCTCCTTATATAGGAGGTGGACTCCTAGTTTGATAAAGATTAGGAAGAATTTAAAACCCGCTAGATTATTCACTCTTAGTTTAAATCAAGTTTAAATCAATTTGAGAAATCAAAAATCAAATTTAAATCAAATTTATATTTATATAAAGCTTATCTATAAGTTTAAACTATTTTAAAAATATTTCCATAAAAATTAAATTTTAAATTGCCAAAAATGTTAAGCATTAAATTCACAAATTTCAAAATATCTTTATGATAAATAATAAAAATAATTAATTTCGAAAATTAGTATAAATATTTTTAAATAGTAATAGAAAATATCTTTAAAATATATTTTTAATAATTTAGATTAATAATAAAATAGTTTTGAAATTTTTAAATATATACATGAATTAAATTTCATGTATCTCGTATGCGACTAGCACAAAATATCTGTATATATATTATTTTCGAAATCGGCATAAATAAATAAATAAAATTTTGCCACTAGTGCGACAGAATTTATATACCTTCAAGCAAAATAAACAAGTTAACTATATTATATTGAAAATGAAATATATGTTTTCTATATTTTTTATAACAATTATTTATTAATAATAACTGTTATAAATTAAAGGCTTTTATATTTAAAATAACAAAACTTAAAAATTTTGGCACGATAGCAAGAATAATTATTATATATATTATTTTGAAACTATAAAAATAGAAAACGTTTTTTCTAAAAAATATGTACGCTCGCACATACTCGCACTCTTCGAGAAATAATAAAAAAACAAAATTTCGTACGCGACGTACAATGCAACTACGCGACGTACAATACAAAATAAAAAAAATCTGTGCCAAATTTATTGAAAAAAAATATATAGTAGAAATTTAGGGATTTTACATCCTACCCAACTTAAAAGAATTTTGTCCTCGAAATTAAGAATTTGTAGGGGGGTGAGAAGGCACAAAGGGGTAGCGATAAGGAAAAATTAATTCACAACGTTCAACAAAAGATGCATTAGGAAATCGTGATTTAGAAAAATAATCGTGGATATGGCTAATTAATGCAAGAATGAAAATGATCAAGAATTTTAATCAAGATAACTTGCAATAGGGAATAGTATGGTATCAAGAGAAAATAAATTTGAGACGTTTAAGATATAGTTTCTTGGGAGTAGATTGAGGGCATGATTAGGGGAACGATTAGATTCGCTCCTAATTTAAGCGATTAGAAGGTCATGATAGGGCCGAGAAAAGGACGAGTAGTTTAGGATGAAGATATAGCAACATCGAGTGATAATGATCATAATCGATAGGAAGGCTAGAGGAAGTTCTAGTACAACGCCTTCGTCCTTCTAAAATAGGTAAAGGAGAAAGCGATAAGGAGTTATTGAAGCCCATTATTTTGTGTATTTATTATTTCATGTTTTATTAATTAAATTAAGGGTCCAATATTGAAACCCATAACTTAAGTCCAATACTTAGCTACCCAAGTCCAAACTCGTCAACCCACATACCCCCTTTCTCCTGGTCCCGCGTGCACCCTCCTCCCCATCCGGATCTAAAACCTCACGTAGAGTTAAACTCAGAAACCCTCTCCACCATCAGAAGCATCACAGAGCCTTCCTCCCTCCCATCTTCACAATTAAATCCATAACTTCCTCCTCCCTCCACCAAATCAAAATCCGAAACCACCGTCACGTTCGTCTCGTCGTCCTCTCCGAATCCAGACCCCACTCCCCCACCTTTCGAGCCCGTCCCCGGCGCCTCCTGCGCGCCCTCCGTCGGCGCCGTCGTCTCCCGCGCGTGCTCCGTCGCCGCGTGTCTTTTCCACGTGTCCGCCCGTGTGTACGCTCGTGTCCGTGCTCGTCATCCCGACATTGTTCCGAGTCCGAGGTCTCCCCTCGGTACTCCTTCGTGCAACCGTTTGGTAACCCCTTTCCCAATCACTTTCTGTCATTTTATCACAGAACCCAATTTGTATCTCCTGTTTAATTAGAATTAGTTTTAGTGCTGTAATAATGTTATTGATTTGTTATGTGGGAGTTGTAGTGTTTAAATTATTGAGTAGGATTATGGAATTAATTGTCATGAGAACGTAAGCATATTTCTAATTAATATAATTTTTGTTTCTAAAAGAAAAAAATGTTTCTTAAAAGAATTAGGTTTTGTTTATGAAAATGTTTTAGTAATTAATTGTTTAAATGTTAGTTTTTATGGCATAATATTTAATGATTATTGGTTAGGATTATTAATAATTACGAAAAAAGAATTTGTTAGTAATTTTGGTAAAGATATTATTTTATCTCTGAAAACTTATATATATATATTTCCAAAACATGTTTTATACCAAGCTTTTAATAATTAAAATAAATAATAGTAATATTATTTCCATAAATGAGTTTAATTGCAAATAACTAATTTTGTTAAATAAATGGTTTTAATCGAAAAAGTTTTTTTATTAATTTAAAACCGTTAGTTTGGCAAGAAATCGTATTTTTATATATAAAGTACTATCTTTAGTATTCAAAAGTTATTTTTCCTTTATTACGAAAAATGGTTAAAAATGTATTTTTTAAGGGAAATCGTTTTATTAATATTGTTCGGTAAATAATTTCTCTTAATAATAAAAATGTTCATTAATGAATTATTTTGGTCTTGAATAAAATTTTTAGTAACAATAACCGAAAAATGATTTCTAGCTAATTAAATTATTAGAAAATTAGTTTTGGAGGAAAATCATAATTTTGGTAAAATATTAATTTATTAAATACAGTTAAAATTTTATTTTCCTTATTTTGTGAATAATAGTCAAAAAATAGGTTTTTAGTAAATTGTATTTTCGCGTAATTTGGTAATTACATAAAAAAAATACTAATTTCTATAATACGATAAAATAATAATTTTCTTACCCTTAATTAGTACGTTAAAAACTTGTAGTTTTACTAAAATAATTATTTTGTAACTTAGTATCTAAAATATAAATATTTTTCAACGTTATTAACAAAATTATGTTATTTTCAACCCGACCAAACTTAGCCCTAATTAACTAGTTGGCGTTGCCCTTAAGGATTAGAGTGTAATTATTTCTAGCTGCTGAACCTGGTGTTACGAATCTGTAGGTTCGGGACCCTAAGACCAAACAGTTACCTGCTACTCGTCGCTTTCCACGTCAAGGGACTATCTGAGGCAAGTTACGGTTATGCTATCTTATATTTTAATTAGTAATTGTCAAGTTGCATGTTCAAACCACATTGCTACACGGAACCCTCTCCTAGGATTCAAATATTGATTGATATTGATTGTGGGGATATTAGGGGAATAGTACAGCGTTTATGACCAATACCCCTCATATTGCATATTGTTATTGTGCGAGCTTACCCCTCTTACACACGGGGATAAGCCGTATCGCATAGCTAGGATGTTATTGTACTACCCAAGCCGGTCATAGACGTTACATATTCAAATCACATTGTTTCAAGTATTGAATTGTTAAATTGCTGGAAAATATTGTTTTAACTGTTTAGCTTGTACTTTTCTGTTATTATTTGAAATGTGAGGTACATACTCGTACTTGCTCCCTCCTGACTGGAGACCCAACATTTTTAGGTGACAGCGACGAAGAAGAGCTGTCTTATTACATTTTCTACGGAACAGACTTGGGTCCCGCAGAGGCTGAACCCGAAACCCAGAACCCTAGAATATTGGCATAGCATTTTCTTTTATTTTTTTCTTTTCAGAAAACAGTTGTAAAGATTAAATATTGTTAATGTTTGTTTTTTTCCAGACCCTTTTCCAATTCAATAAAATATTTTTATTTTTGTTAGATTTTTGTGTGTTGTGTTTCACTGCTTGATACAGCTTACTGTCGCCATCTCACAACGGTACAGGCTGGACATGATCCGACTAGACCCATTATATTGGGATCGGGTCGTGACAGAGTTCAAAGACGATATTATCAAATACGAATACGTGGTTCAAAGATGACCGAAAAATTCAAAGGAATTGTCAAGGCAGTCGTGGATGGGATTCTAAAGGTCAAGTTTAATTATGTTCCATCCACGTAGAATAATAGACAAAGCAAACCAAAGTGCACTCGGTTGATCAGACCATCATGCACCGGTTCTGATTAGACAATATGTTAGTGAGCGGCCGCCCAATAGCATATGCCTTGATCAAGCTCGATAAAGAATTAGCTTGCAAAAACTAGGCTACATTAGCATCATTAGTCTAGATAGTAAAAACATAGGCACATGAGAATTTAGGTTAAAAAAAGCAGAATTAGTTCAATTCCTTAAGTCTTTATGTCATATTCTGTGTTGGTCTCCATACAGTCGTCCTACAGTCTTCTTGTCCAAGTCCTTGGTTGACTAGATAGGTTAGGGTCCTCTAAATTCTAGAATTCTATGTAAACTTACGAATATAGGTCACAAAGATAAAGGGATTTCTAGGTCACAAGGCATGCTACCCAACTTAAAAGAATTAAACTATTGGTATTTTGGGACAAAAAGAAACATGTCTAACTAGTAGGGTCACCTGTCTAACCTCTAGCAAACACGAAGGGAAGATAAGGATTATGATAGAAAGAATCAAGCAAGATGCAATCGATGAGTCGAACGTTAGTTCGATTATGGAATCGAAAAAAGAGGTCAAGTATGTGGATGAGATCCTAGACTTCTAATCCTATTCGTAGGCTTGCTTGGTACGGTAAAGTAACCAAACAATTTATCTTAACCTGCATGGGCCACCACAAAAACATATAACGCTCCAGTCCCAAATATATAGGACTAGAAACGTAGACATGCCAGCCGTATAATAAATATAGGTAAGCTGTAAAATGTAGTAGAACAATAACTAATCTCATCCACACAAAAATAAATAAATAAATAAAAGATATCATATAACGATAATGAATTGTCTTGATACAATATGTTGGGCGGAGACAAATCTACTACCAACAAATAAGGGAAAAATATATGGAAAATGAAATGAGTTTGGCGAGCGAAGCGAAGAAGATCAAAGTGCAATCATCCTCGGAGAAATAGTGATGATCATGGCCACTGCTAGAACACCTGCGAAAGACAAGAGCACACACCTGACGAGATAACCAGGTCCTCAGAGGGACGTAACAAGACACATAATATCATGCCAATATAACTGAATATAAATTGCTCAATTAAATAAGTCAATTGAATTATAACATGGTCCAATACACACCATTGAACTAGCGTACCATCCCTCCAACCAAACAAGAATAGGAGATGGTAAACTAATTTACGGTGACGTATCTTTCCATGATATTAACCCAATATGGTATCCAAACACCGACAAGGTTCAATACCTTCTCATCGAAGTAGTAAGCCACACCTACAACCAAACAAGGACAAGGTGTGGCGAACTAATCCGCGACAAGTTATTGTTCCAAGCCACGGTCAGATACAAGTATCCAAACCAAGAGTACTCATACCTAACGGATAAGGGCACCTAACCAAATCTAAGTGAATGCAGTTTTAAGAACAGTCCATAGTCGCATGATTACCGGGTCAAGTTAAGAAAATACCAATACAGTACAGTACCTCAATAGCGAGTCACAACACCATATACTATTCTTCAGTATCGAGCGACTCTATAGCATATAGTCTACCTATCGTTCCTCAGTAGCAAACAAGTCTACGATAGATAGGGTGGGGGTCAACTTCCAATCATGTTCTCCCCGCCTAATGCCAACACATAACTGCTAAGTCTTCTAGCATGCAATTCTATTAGCAGTTATTTTCCAACGTACGGCTTATACGTACTGGTGGCCAGCCAATCACGCATGTCCGAGTCATATATGTGACTCACAACAACGTGGTATAAATGTGTCAAGGCCTATGAATGCAACACACAAGGTGGTCCCTTAAATCTAGGTTTAATGTGTAAGAAAATAATACATAGCGGAAAATATAACTGAACAGTAAGTTCTAACAGGTTATGCTATGTATCACAGTTTATTTTGCATAAAGAAAATAATGAATAATGCATAAAATATGAGCTAAAATAAATAACAGCAAATAGCAAGGTGTCTTGCCTGGTAGGACGCCTGGTGTATTGTAATGATCAATGTGGCACGAACTGTGACTTCGGGTAACAACTACACAAGGTGACCTCTGATGGTGGCACGGACAGTTCCATTGGGTCCAGAACAGTTGAATTTGTTAGGGTCGATAGGAGGAAGGACAAAATTGATGAAGAAAGTAGGAATAATGGCTTGGTCACGGACAGGAGGATAATCGAACAAAATTTGGATAAATAATATATATATACAATTTTAGAAAATTACTTATAATCTTTGAAAACTATAATTTACTATCCCAAAATACTTATGAGTAGTAAAAATTATTTTAGGTCAAAAATATTTACTCAGTAAAATATTTTATATAATAATTGAAAATAGATATGATAATTTAGAAACTAAAAATATTTCTAGATTAAATACAACATTTTGATCACGAACTATATTTAAAAATATTATAAATATTATTTCTAAGGTCAACTATGTGTGAAAGAAATATCTTGAATACTATATCTAAATATTATTAATTCTAAGTAAAAATTATATTCAAAATACCATAATATGATTTAGGAAATATCTATATTAAAATATGGAATAAATTTTAGTAGACCAATGAATATACTAATTGACAGGAACCCAAGTAATACTAATTACAAATATTACTATAACAGTGAGTATACCCTTATATAGATATATACTATTTACATACATACAAACAAAATACATACATACGTATCTGTAATAATAATAATAATAATAATAATAATAATAATAATAATAATAAGAAATAAACAGAATCAATAGCATCCATCCATGCTGTTTCATGTCTTATTACAGAAGAGAGCACTTTTCTCTTCCTTTACATATATACATATTAATAAACATAAATAATACAATAACAATAGTAATAAATAGTAAATAGAAAGGAATCAACATCATCCATCTCTTTTTCTTGAGCTATAGAAGAGGGAAAGAGAGGAACATCATTGGAGGGGTTCGGGTCTCTCTTCAAAGGAGAAGGGAAGAGGCCAAGAGAAAATCGAATGGGGTTTCTCTCTATTAAAGAGAAAGGAAGGGAGGGAGAGAAAGAATCGGTGGAGAGGTGATGCGCACGCGGCCCGGCCAGTCGGCCATGGCTGGTGCAGCGGTCAGGGGTCGTCGGGTTCGAAGGGTCGGTGGTGGCCGTCCTTGACACGACGAACGAGCTAGCGCGGTTGGGTCGTACGGCGCTGGCCATGGTGTCAGTCGACCGAAGTCGTCAGCCGTACGGGAAGAACAGCGGAGACACGGGCGAGGCAGTCCACTGTGGTCGCTCATCAGCACGACGTAGCCAAGCGCGGCGTCATGGCGGTCAGGTAAGTAGGGTTAGGGTTTTTGTGGTAATTTCTTTGTGGTGTTGATTTTGATGATGATGGTGATGATGATGAAGATTGGGGGTGAACGGTGGTTCAGTTGGTGATGGCGGGGTTGCGATGGATGGTTGTGAGGATGAACGGGGGTTGGCCAGAGGACGACAGGGTGGTGGTTGTCTGATGGCTGGTTTTGTGACGGCGACGGTGGTGTACAGGAATAGGGCTTCTGGTGGTGATGGAAGGATGGTAGTCGGGCGAGAAGTTTGGGGTCCATTGGTCGGAGAGATGGTGTGCCGGGGTGACGGTGATGGGCCGAAGGTGGTGATGGCGGTCGACAGGAGGTAGGAGCAGCGGAGACTAGGCTAGGGCTAGGATTAGTGATTTATTTGTGTCGGGGTTTGTCCGACACAGAAAGATGGAAATATATTTGTAAATATGGAATAAGACGGAGAGGGGACACACACGGACACAGTGCACGGTGGTTGGGAATTATTTGTGGAGTAATTTGGCTTGTGGAATTAATGGAAGAGGTGCAAGGAGTCTCTCCTTATATAGGAGGTGGACTCCTACTTTGATAAAGATTAGGAAGAATTTAAAACCCGCTAGATTATTCACTCTTAGTTTAAATCAAGTTTAAATCAATTTGAGAAATCAAAAATCAAATTTAAATCAAATTTATATTTATATAAAGCTTATCTATAAGTTTAAACTATTTTAAAAATATTTTCATAAAAATTAAATTTTAAATTGCCAAAAATGTTAAGCATTAAATTCACAAATTTCAAAATATCTTTATGATAAATAATAAAAATAATTAATTTCGAAAATTAGTATAAATATTTTTAAATAGTAATAGGAAATATCTTTAAAACATATTTTTAATAATTTATAAAAATAATAAAATAATTTTGAAAATTTCAAATATATACATGAATTAAATTTCATGTATCTCGTATACGACTAGCACAAAATATCTATGTATATATTATTTTCGAAATTGGCATAAATAAATAAAATTTTGCCACTAGTGCGGCAGAATTTATATACCTTCAAGAAAAATAAACAAGTTAATTATATTATATTAAAAATGAAATATATGTTTTCTATATTTTTTATAACAATTATTTATTAATAATAACTGTTATAAATGAAAGGCTTTTATATTTAAAATAACAAAACTTAGAAAATTTTGACACGATAGCAAGAATAATTATTATATATATTATTTTGAAACTATAAAAATTGAAAATATTTTTTAAAAAGTATGTACGCTCGTACATACTCACACTCGTCGAGCAATAATAAAAAAACAAAATTTCGTACGCGACGTACAATGCAACTACGCGACGTATAATACAAAGTAAGAAAAATTTGTACCAAATCTATTGAAAAAATATATATAGTAGAAATTTAGGGGTTTTACAGTTTCTTCCATTGTGCATCTAGTTGCTGGACCCACGGCTCCAACTCAAGTGGTTCAAGTATGTCTTCGTCTTCTACTTCGATATCAGCGGATGTTATATTGGCAGATAATGTCTGTCTAAATATATCTATAATACTGTTATCGGAGTCGTAAATAGGTGACTCGGACGAATGGGAGTGCCACTCGCAATCTTCGTCAGAACTTTCGAGCGTTGTAGGTGGAGTAACATACCCGAGGCCGCGTCTGGATTTGTGATAATGATCCTGAGGTTTTCCTGTCGGTGTCGGCGGCTGTAGACGCAATCGTCGACCACTGCCATAATTTAGACCCGGGGTAGCCTCCATGTCATGAAGTACTTGGCTTAAGGACTATACAAGTAGAGCGGTAATCTTCCAGCGTCGGGTCCGAGGTTGGACTCTTGTGGCATAAAATATTGAGGACCTTCTTTTCGGCCAAAGATGATTGTGTGATCCCACCCTCTTCTGTCTGGGACCGGGAAGTAAGCGCCTTTTATGGGAGAAAGTCGATTTGGGGTATGGACGGTTGTCACCTGTGTGTGCAGGCTAACGTCTAGACAGTCCCGTGCGGCATACATTAGATCAGGCTTATCATACTCAGAGTAGTCTAACGGCAGCCTCTTACTAATGAAATAAGGGATTTTATCGACAGGGATTACATCATTAGGAGAGGGGCTATCCACCTGTGTAACCACGTATTTGGCGAGTTCTTCGTCCTCCTTGGCTACCCTCTGCGAGCTTAGAGATCGGGATATTGTCTTGGGCAGCTTGACCAGGAGGGGTCTGCTTGAGGAATTGAGTTGCGTGAGAGTGTTGGATTGACACTTGGCTGCTGGCTCGTCTTAGGAAGACGGATGACAATGGGCTCAACAAGGAACTTTGTGTCTTCTGGTCGCCTTGGAGTAGATTTTGGTAATCAAATTACCATCGGTGTTACAGAGGGCCTTGCATCTTCCTGTTGCCTTTGATTAGATGTCGGCAGTCAGATCACCATTGGCCCTACAACAGTTTTTGGCTCCTGACTGGATCTCGGGAGACGGATGACCATTGGTTCCAACTGAGTAGGTGAGGCAGGAGAACCGAACACCTCTTTGTGCAAGGTTGCGATGAGGGGTACGGCCTTGTCTAGTTTGTGAGCCTGGAGACAGATTCTCAAGGGTTCTTCTGGCCCTGTGATGGCTTCCAGCTCGTCCGTTATATATTTCCTGGATTCGTCATATAGACAAGCCTCCGAAGAGTAATAAGATTCAACCCCTTTGAAGGGATCAATGTCAGCGAATTCGATTTTCACGGAACCGTGCTTACTGACATATTTGAAACACGAGTGAGGGATGGATGGCATGATCATATAGTCATGTATCCACGGACGTCCCAGAAGGATGTTGTAGGAGGTGTCTGCATCTATGACGTAGTAGGTAACTTCCATCTTCAGGTCACCAATCTGGCACTTCAACCGGATCTTCCGTAGGGGATAGCTTCTTCCTGAGTTAAAACCGCTAATGGCAGTGTTGGTTGCTGCTAGCCGATGCATAGGGATGCCAAGAAGTTAGAGTAGGCTTTTCGGGATGATGCTTATTGACGAGCCAGGGTCGATATGCATCCAATACACTTTGATGTCGCCTATGTATCCAGTGTAGTATAGGAGGCGATCATACAAATTGGACTTTATCAACATGTCATGAGTAGTAAATATGATATTGGGCATTGCTTCTGTACTATCGCCGCCCTGTAGATCTGCTGGCGGGTCTTCTCCTGGAGGCTTGACCTGAGCTAAGTAGGCATCAGTATTCTGGAGTGCTTCGCTTAATGCGGCACGAAGATCCTTGGAGTGCCTTAGGAGCTCATACAGCGACAACTTTGCTGGCGCATTAGCCAATTGTGCTAATATGTAAAAGTTGTAAGGTCTCTCCAATCCCTGAGGTAACTCATTACGGAGTGGCCTATCGAAGCGGGTTTCATTTGTCTTGGACCATTCTGCCAGTAGAGGCTGAGATGGCCTTAGAATATCAGAGAAAGGCAACGTTGTCGGCTGAGGATCTTTGGCTGGACTATCCCATGCGGACTGGACTTGTGCTCGAGATCGGGTAACAACATCTGCAGCTTCTTCAGCTTTGGCTGAAATTGTGTGGCAGGCTCTAGACTTCCTGCCCTTCTTCTTGTTAGTAGGAGATGACACCCCTTGGGTAACTTTGGGCACCAAGTCTGAATACACCAACATGATCTCTCCTCGCGATGTGGTGAGAGGTACCAATCCAGATGTTTGGCTCCGGACGGGTGGAAGATTAGTAACCTCCATAGTTGCCCGAGGGACAGGTATGACCCCGTCTGGAGTGCTCGTCGGAGGAAAGTCATCGAACTGAATAGATACCATGTTCGCTGCCACGGTAACCTCTTCAAAGTCTATCGACAGAGCTTTAGAGTCGATAAGACTCTGAATGTACCGCTTCAATTGGAAGCAATCATGAGTGGCATGATGGACATAGCGGTGGAAGAGACAATACTTTGGGTCCTCTATTTCTGCTGCTCGGGGCTCACGCCTTGGTGGAGGGAGCTGGATCCTACCCCCTTGCAAGAGCATATCGAAGATAGGTTTGACATGACTATATTCAAATGAGTAATTGATCTTGGGCCACGGACCTTCCTCCTATTTTTGTTCGGGCTTCTGAGTCGCATCAGTGACCATGACCTGTTTGCCCTTGTTGTTTCGGTTAGTGGTGGCACCACTGTTGCTGTTACTGGAGGTAGACCCAGGACGTCTGCCCTTATCTTCTCCATCTTGGATATGTAATCCCAACAGGCGAGCCTTCTTCAATTTCGCCTCTGCGTTGGTAGCACTTATGATGAAGGTTGTCCAATCCCTGAACTGATTGTCGCCCATCCAGAGGCTAATTGCGGAGAGCAACTTCTTCTAGCAGATTTCAATCAAGGAGCTCTCGGGATTGCCTTGGGGCAATCTTATTACGGTTTGGCAGAACCGTTCGATGTAGCTCCTCGTTAGCTCCCTCTCTCCCTGAACGACATCCATGAGAGATGACATCATTACGTCATGCCCTACCTCGTAAAATCTTTTCAGGAACATGTGTTTTAAGCCGTCAAAAGAGTAAATGCAGTTGTCGGGAAGGTTGCGGTACCAGTCGAACGCGATCCCCTCCAATGCTCCGATGAATAGTCGCATGAGGATGGCATCACTATGCGGCAAGTGGTCGGTTGTGACTTCAAAGTAAGGCATGTACCAACTAGCAGAGGTCTTTCCATCATAAGAATCGATATGGAACGGCTTGTACTGCGGTAGAAAAGGTACATCTCTCCATGCAACGGGATATGGCTGTCGTATTCTGAGATCCGAAGAGGAGTCTCGGGCATTGAACATTGCCCGAAGATCCTGGACTTCCCTCTTGCTTCCTTGGCTTCATCTGTAGCTGAAGGAACGGATGGTGCTACGGGATCATCATCCAAAGGAGGGTCGGTCGTATTAGAGTCTGTATTGACTGCGGGTCCCAAGCTTGTTTGCTGAGGCGTACTGCTGGTTGAGCTGGCAAGGCGGCTTTGATCTCGTCTACGGACTTGACCAAGGACAGGAGCATGGCTTCTAGCACTTCTAGCCATTGTCGGTCAGAAGGTGCTTCATGATCATCGTCAGCCATAAAAATTGTCCTGACATGGGTAGAGATGGAAGGGATTGTAGCAGAGGTACTCTCGGTACCGTATCCTTGTATAGAGAAATCATCAGAGAATGTTGGAATATCATCTTCGTCTGACTCGGAAGGGTGCTACCCCCTGTGCAGGAAGCCACATCGTCTTGGTGAGGGTGGTAGCCCTCAGGGAAATCCGATTCTGTTGTAGAGTTCTAGGAGATCTCTACCCCCTGTGTGTGCTTTTGGTACACCGGGTTTTCATATACATTGAGGGGGCTGCTACCCCCAGCTTCATCTATTCTCAAGGAGGACAAAGGTCGAGTGCCTAAATAGACACCCCCTGTGGTTGATGGAAACCCCCCAGATGAGGGTCTCCTTACAATACTGGTCGAGATGGCCGGGCTGGAAGAGCATGTCTTCTTTGCTCCCTTGCCAGGAGGAACTTTTTGAGTTGAATTACAGGAGGCGAAAGGAAACTCCTCGTCCCCTGGAATTTGGACAGGAGCTGGCTGCTGCAGTCGCTGGAAAACTGACTGCCGATCTTCAGGTGCTGCTGATTTGTCGTAGCAGTAGTTGATGATGACTTGGGCGCAAAGATGCCCCGAGAGGGACTCATTTCATGCTGACGCTGCCATCTTGCGTTTGTGAGTAATCACGTCACGTATATCGGTAGGAAGCCTCTCTACCTTTGCACCAAACTTGTGAATTCGGAAATCCCGAGCGCACCGGTGCTTGGGCATCATGTTTACTCCCTGATCCGTGGCTAGTAAAAGCACTTGCTCTGGATCTTCAGAGGGAGACTTTAAAAACCTACTCTGTCCGTTAGCCCTGGGGGACTGGACGCGGGTGGTTCGGTATAACTTTCCGTCAGGAGCCCGTGTAACAGTCAACAGGGCCCGCTGACAGTCAGCAACTTGCATAGTTGACTGGGCTGGTTGGGCCCGTACTGTCCTAGACTTTTTTGACTTAGCACCCAAAGGTGCATAGTAAAAGGAGTCCAGATTGATACATCCCGCATCTTTAGTGAGTCGCATAACGTCGGGCCCGCATGAGAGGCGGTCGAACACAGAGCTTCTGACAGGGCCGTATGAGACGTCCTGTTTGAGGCCAGGATTGGGCATCACATGGACCATCTACTTGCGGCTAGCGTTGGCTGTCACATGGATCATTTTCCTACGGCCAGAGTTGGCTGCCGCATGAGTCGTCTACCTGCGACTAGAGTTGGTTGCCGCATGAGTCGTCTGCCTGCGGCCAGAGTTGGTTACCGCATGGACAGACTGTCGATCTCCTCTATGCGGCCTCTTCTTCGTCCGCATGGAGTTCCATTGTGTCCCTAAAAACTCAGCATCGTAGTATTTTCCTCTACTCGTTTTGGGGATAGTGGGGTCCTCTGCGGTCGGAAGGAAAGTCGTAAAAGAGTTTAGGTCACCGTCTTGGGCTGCAGAAGGAGCTTCTTCGAGAACTTGGTCGGGGGCAACAGTTTTGTGCACCGACGCCTTGCGAGTCCTCTTTGGGTTGGCTCGCTTCTGAGAAATGCTGGCGCTCCCTTCAAAGAGCAATTCTTGAAAGGCTTGTTGGTCAAAGCGAACCACAAGCATTTGCTACGTAGAGCCGAGCTTGGACGCGTCAGATTGTGTCACCAACTTCTCATCGGAAGAGAAGGATGTCCCCAGCAGAGTCGCCATCATGTTTGCCATAAAAATCAAAGACAGGTATTACATAACACTGAAATTGATTGCAAACTCGCTTGTACAAAGGAAAGCCTAGAAAGAAATCCTAGGAAACAATCTAACTATAATTGTTTAGTTTTTATTTTGGTGGATGACGGTGGAGGCTCGGGAAAGTGCTATCAACTCTGTCTTACTCCGTGGACTATCTGATGCGGTCTCTAGCTCGTGAAGAAATTACTTTTCTCTTGAAGGTTGCCAGCCTTTTGTAGGGATGTTGCATCTGTTATTTATAATAGGATGTATTTTGAGCCGCATAGACGACTTGCGGCCACGTGGCTGATTAGCACGCGAAGACCCGCTCTTTGGCTGCCATCTGTCGATTTGTTGGTTTTTGTTGCAGCAAATCTGGGTAGTTAAGGACTTGGTCAAATTGCTACGTGTCCTGTTACGTATAGTTTTCTCAGTCTTCAATTATATGGGATCGCATGAGACTCATGCGGCTTGGATCATAGTTGCTCTTAGCTGCATGAAGTTTAGAGACTTTTGGGGCCACATAAGTCTGAGCCGCATAAGGTTCATGCGGCTTAGATGACACTCTTCTGGCCGCATGGAGGCATACGAACCCTGCTTTTGGTTAACGTCTCACGTCTTATCTTCATTGTCGAAGTGTCAGAACTGTCATGTTTTGCCAGGACTTGTCAGCTTTATCAGTCGAACTGCTCCTCTTGGCTGTATATCTTCCTCCTACAGCTGTTTGTCGACGGGCCGCATATGTCTTTTGAACAGTCATACAACTTTCCTTCATGCGGACCTCTGTAGCCCAAAGTACCTATGCGATAATTTGTCATCCGCATGAACCCCATATTTTTCATGCTTCTACAAGTATCACCCAGGGAAGGCCAACGTGGTTGCCGATGCCTTGAGTAGGTATCCGATAACCATGTGTTTGATTATGGATCGTCACTTGCTAGCAGATTTGGAGAGCCCGGGGATTGTGGTGATTGTGCGAGGAGTTCAGATGCAGATGTGAGGCCTTCAGATTCAGTCGAACTTGATAGAGAGGATCAAGTCGGCTCAGTTCGACGACGTTTCTCTACGGTGCATCAGGGAGCAGGTTAGAGCAGGACTGGTGGATGATGAGTTTACTCTTGTAGAGGATGGCGCTTTGAGGCACAGTTCCAGGCTGTGTGTGCCCAGTGGAGAGCTCAGGGAGCAGGTCATGCAGGAGATCCACCGATCTCAGTACTCTATACATCCATGTGCCAACAAGATATATAGGGATCTGAGGGAGCACGTCTGGTGGTATGGGATGAAACGGAAGGTAGCTCGCTTCGTAGCCAGATGTTTGGTCTGTCAGCAGGTCAAGGCAGAGAGGCAGAGGCCAGGTGGTTTGTTGCAGCCATTGTCCATTCCAGAATGGAAGTGGAAGCATATCATGATGGATTTTGTTTCTGGATTACCGCATACACAAAGAAAAAAAGACGCGATTTGGGTCATCGTAAACAGGTTGACCAAATCAGCCCACTTTTTGCCATTTGAAGTGGGTATGTCTACTGAGAGGCCAGCAGAGATGTATATGCGACAGATTGTCAGGATTTATAGAGTTTCGGTGAGTATTGTCTCGGATCGGGATAGTCGCTTCATTTCCCATTTTTGGCGGAGTCTGCATACTAGTTTGGGCACTCAGCTCAAGTTTAGTACTGTATACCACCCCTCAGATGGACGGTCAGTCAGAGAGGACTATTCAGACACTAGAGGACATGCTGCGGACTTGTGTCTTAGATTTTGGAGGATCCTGGGAGGATTACCTGTACTTGGTGGATTTGCTTACAATAACAATTTTCAGGCCAGCATTGAGATGTCACCCTTCGAGGCACTGTACGGGCGTAGATGTCGTACACCCTTGTATTGGGATGATGTCAGGGAGCGAGCTTTATTGGGACCTGAGATGGTTGTTGACGTAGCCGAGAAGGTGAAGCTCATCAGAGACAGACTTCGCGTGGCACAGGACAGACATCGGCATTAGGCCGATAGCTACCAGAGGCCTTTGGAGTTTGAGGTACAGCTTAGAGATAGGATTAGAAGTAGGTTGTTTGTTTGTGTTTTGTTTGATCATGTTTGATTATTTTGTAACTTGAGACCTTGTTTGTGTTTAGGTTGCAGACCTGGTATTTCTGAGGATATCTCTAACTCGTGGTACCATACGTTTTGGTGGAGGTGGGAAGTTAGCCCGCGCTTCATCGGACCTTTCGTGATTAGCAGGAGAGTCGGTGACATGGCATACAGGCTAGACTTGCCACCTGCACTAGTGGGTGACCACAACCGATTCCATGTATCACAGTTGAGACGGTATATGGCTGATCCTAGCCATGTACTCGACCATTCGAAGATTGAGGTGGGGCCTACTCTCAGTTATCCAGAGCAGCTAGTGGAGATTCTGGATCGCCGGGAGAAGGTACTGAGAAACCAGGTGATACCCTTGGTTCGTATCGCATGGAGGCATCATTCTTCAGGAGAGTCTACCTGGGAGCGGGAGGATGAGATGCGCGAGCGATACCCATATCTATTTGGACCTTGAGGTATGATTGTCTATCCTTCTCATCAGTTTAGTTTTGCCTTTCAATTTCGAAGACAAAATTCTTTTAAGGAGGGTAGATTTGTCACTACCACATTTTTGCTTGAGGGTATTTTGGTTATTTTGAAAATTTTGGATTTATTTTAAATTGTTGGAGTGATGGTTGTTATTTTGACCTTGCAAGTTGAGACTTTGGAGACTAACCTAGATGTTGAGTTTGACTATGGTGACTTGGTTAGCATGGCGGGACCCTAGTCTAACTTAAGTCGACCCAAGATGACTTGTTGGACTTAGTTGCATGAAAAGATTAAGTGTTTTAGGTGCATGGGTTTTGACTAAGAGATTGATCTATTTAGTATTGCACTTAGCCCATAGCCCACTAGCCATCAACCCTAACCCTAGTTTTCCTACATGTGGCTGCCTCCTAGGGATTCTCCCCTATTTAATGCCTCTTTATTGTTCTTGCCTCTTTTTACATCATTTCTATATTTGGCAAGAAAGAGGTTTGTCCATTCTTCAACTTTTCCCCCAGGGATTCCCTCCCTATTTAATGCCTCTTCATTGTTCTTGCCTCTTTTAACATCATTTCTACATTTGGCAAGAAAGAGGTTTGTCCATTCTTCAACTTTTTCTATTTATTTATTTCTCTTCCTTTTTAATCCTAGCCTTTGCAATAGGATCTAATCCATGCCTATTTACTATTGGTAGTGTGTAATCTCAGCTTTGGTGAGATTTGAGGCTTGGGAGTTGCAAGTGGGATCCTTTATTTTTGGAGCTTTTTCTTGAGTTTGACACTCAATAGGTAAACCCCTCAAACCACTTCATTTTCTTGATTTCTTTGCATGGTTGCATAGATCTAGGAGTCCTCTAGCTGTAGATAAAATTTGGTAGGATTTGGTTTCGTTTTTGTGTCCGTATCGGACACGTATCAGTGTGTGTTCATGAGTGTTTGAAGAAATACCCAAGAGGATATTTTATTGTTGTTTTTTAAAACTAATTAAACAAATTTGTAGATCTATATGTGTGTTTTGGTTTTCGTGTAGACTGAGATGAATTTTGTGTCGTGTCCGTATCCAAAATGGACACGAACACGCTGTACGACACCCTGGTCGAGTGCCCTGCTTCTCGGGGTGGATTTCTCTTTGTCCGCACCACTTAGACACGAACCATTCGACACACAGCAAGGGAACATGACTGACACATCCTAAGTGTCGTGTCAAATGGAGGCATGTCGGACAGTATTTTATCATGCACTGTTTCAACATAGTGACTATGCGCTGTGAAAATACGACTGATATGCGTGTCGTATCGCGTGTACACGTGGCCGTTGTTCTGTGTTGTGTCGCGTGTGTAGGCCTACACGTGGGCTACACGTGGACACGAGCACGAGACGTGTCGTGCCTCGTGTCGTGTCCACGAGAGCTTGGACTCGCAGCACGACGCAGTGTGTGTGTGTGTATTTTGTGTGTTTGATGGATTCGACACGTCGTGTTCTATTGGTGGACACGACCGACCCTATGAAGCATGTCCATATGCACACACTTTAGACCTTCAACTTTATGTTTTGATTGATTTTTGAAATCAAATTGGGTTTCTCTTCGTTACTGATACTGCACAGTTCTTCACATATTTCAAGTTTTAAATGGAATTAGTTGATTTAATATGATTAATTAGATGTTTTTGTATATGTACACATATCTGTGTGTATGTGTACAATGACTGGAATCAACATTTTGCTATTTGAGTTGTGTTTAGGGCTTTTCGAGAGGCTTGGCACTCAATGTCTGATACCATGTTCGGTTAAATGAGTTTCTGAGATTAAATATGTTTTTAACATATAATTAGATGTTGTTTAATATGTATGCAATGTCTGAGAATATGTGGGATTAACTAGGAATCAACATTGATGCATGGGGTTGGTTGATTTGTGAATTAGAATTTCTGAATGAAAACTGAGTGTTCAACGATATTCAAAACTGGTTTCAAGTTCAAAATAGACTTTGGTTTGATTTTCGAATTTGGTTGGGTTGATTATGAAGCTGTGATTTTGTCTGATACTTGAGTTTTGCAATGTAATGTGAACTGTTTGGGTCTTTATTTGATTTTTAGTTTTGGAATTCCTAAACTGTTTCACTGATACTCTTAAACTGATAACCTGAGTTAAATGTTAACATGAACTGGATAATGAGTATTACATGTGAATGACTGAAATGTTAAACCTTAGATTGTTTCAATAACTGAGAACACATGTGCACTTGACTAAATCTGAAACCTATTTTACACACAACCTTACACACACATATGTATAAACTGTTGACACTACTATACAGAAAACTGCCACTCTCACTATCACCTCCCCACACACACATTAACCATTGACACTATATGCCACTATCACACACTACACTATGCCATGCCTCTATACACACACACATACAAATCATGATAACATTAACCCTTGACACTATATGTCCACATACACCCACTACCCTATACACACTTATATATATACATACATGGTATGTATGTTATGCCCATGTGCATATATGTATGA
>JANAVB010024400.1:28002161-28106138 GCA_029216955.1 Iris pallida | reverse complement strand
GTTGACCATATGGTTATATGGATAGTTACATGTCAATTAAGATATGTATGGGGTTAAGTAGAATACTTAGAGTTGAGTCATGATGTGATTTGTTGAGTATGGGATTAGCTTGATTATAGGATTAAGGTTGGTATTATATATATGTATTTATGTGTGATATATTTTGTATAGATAATTGGTTATACCTTACATTGTGGTATAGTATCTTAGGTATCCTAAGACATGTTAGCCTATGTTTGGTTTGAGTTAGCCTTATAGAGTTTGACTTAGATAGTTGACCATTGACCTAATTACCTTGTTGACTAGTCTATGTTTGACCAAATCTTAGTTAGTCTAGACTTTGACCTAGTTTGACCATTATTGACTAACCCTAGATAACTTGACTAGTTGGCTAGAATATTTGACCAAGAGTTGACTTTAACCTAGATTAGACTTGTTTAACCTGTTTGACCTTGTATGACTTAGTTTAACTTCTTGTGACCTAGTATGACTTGATTTGACTTAGTTTGACTGTAGTGTTGACCAAGTTTGACTTTGACCTAGATTGGTTTAGAAATCATGTAGATTGCATTGTAGATTTTATTTACCTTCATATTAGACATGTCATAACTGTATTGCTCTATTTTAGGAAATTGTGACCCTGGTACAGACATCTGATATTACATACTCTTTTCAGAGTATCAGCGAGTACATTCTCTGATAGTTCTCTCATTTATTGTCAATTATTGTATTTAGTTCTAGTTAGTTCTATGTGATTCTCTGTATCACACACGTATGGATATTTCTGGATTCATGTTTCGACACATATCTTACTTGTTGGCCTCTATTACTGGAGTCATTGGTATATTCCGAAATCATTTCTGGAATCATCGTATTGGCCGGACTCATCTCGATTCTTTTGTCAATTTTGGATTCACTTGCTGGCGGGGAAATATTGAGTAAGACATGTAGACATACCCCAAATCTGGAATCTCCCACTGGAATCTACCGGAAGCATAGCCATCTCTTGCCCGATCAGTGAGAGATGTGCCTGATACCTACAGCCGTTTACATGTGACCTCGGTATTTTAAAACACACTGTTAGATCATAGTTGGACTCACCCTGGATTCATTGATCACTGTTGGACTCATCTTGTACGAAAATCATCTGGTATCGGATTAATGGACTGGACTCACACTGGGATTACATTAGACTTATATCGTACTGTCTGGACTCATACGTGTTATTCTAGTTCAGTTAGCTTTTATTACAGTCTTCATTGCCATGATTCTTCTCTTATTTTAGTTACCTTTCTTTTCTTGTATCTTCCTGTTTCTCTATGCCATCATTATCTGTATAAAACTGCCATGCTCATCAATAAAACTGTCTATAACTGCTTTATAGTTCTTTGTCATTTACTTGGATTTTCTAGATGAGTTGTACTCGGTCCCGTCCTGATTGGACCTGTTAAAAATATTACAGATGATCCTGAGGACCATGCCCTACTTACCATGGACCTGGCGAGGGATTAGCTACCTTTGGACCCGACTCTCAGGAGTGATTCAGGAGATTAGCTAGTAGACTACTTTAGCTTTCATGTGTTTGACTTGTTGTATTAAAAGATATTGAGTTTGTATTAGTTTGTTTGAGATATTGTTGTATTATTTTAGTAGTTAGTTGTTGTTGTCTTTAATTTTAGGTATAACTTCTGTGTTATTTTGTCGTGTTTTAGACTGTGATTGAGTATATCATACCCTTTACTTGTCCTCCATTCGGAGCTGATATCTGGACAAGTACATTATATACACTGCATGAGATTAGTTAGCAACCTAGGACAGCTTACTACCGTCGACACTGCAACGTAGGCTGGACGTACCCACTTCTCGTGCCCTATACAGGGTGCGGGTCGTGACACATTTTTAGTGGTGGCCCATGCAGGTCTCAAGACTAAATTGTTTGGTTACGTTATTGTACCAAGCATGCCTGCAATTAGGAACATAAGGTAATTAGACAACATTAGGAATGACGCTTAGAACACCTAGAGGAATACTAGGATTGCAACATAGGAAATACATCACATGCTTGCTATTATAATTAGATTTTATCTATGATTGTTTTGCTTTATGAGTCCTTATAAGTCCTTTTTATTGTAATTAGATGGTGCTTACTCGTTCATCCCAGTATGTCACCTGAGAATGGCACGCTCCCCATCCAGTCAGCTGACCAGTTGACTGATACACCTCCACCTACCACATTCTCCACTCCATAAATCCACAAACCCAGATGCCTCCACCACCTTCCACCTCACAGTCCCAGCAGGACCCGATACTTCCACCACCCCCTATCACTATACCTATCCAGGCTTCCGTCACACTCGACGGGAACCAACTGCTCACTTTGATCCAGGGGTTCCTAGCGACGCATCATGAGCAGACCACCCTACTCCGTCAGAGCATGGAGCATTCTGAGGAACGTACCATGGTCCACCACCTGTAGAGCCGCAGCAGAGAGCGGGGACGATCAAGGACTTCATGGGTCTGAACCCCAAGGAGTTCTTAGGGACTGAGGGCATAGTAGTAGCAGATGACTGGTTAGACTCGGTAGAGAGGAAGCTCCTTAGAGTTAGGATGCCGGATGACCTCCAGGTCGAGGCAGCGGAATTTCTGCTGATAGACTTGGCAGGAGTTTGGTTCTGGAATGAGCCGTTGTTGCGAGAGGGAAAGCCACTTGGGATCAGTTCAAGGCCCAGTTCAAAAAGAAATTCTTCTCGACCACCGCTAGGGTAGCCATGGGGCGATATTCCAGAACATCCAGCAGGGGAATCGTTCCGTCGACGAGTATGCGGCAGAGTTTAGTCGCCTGAGCCGTTTCGCTCCTAGTCTGGTTGCTGACCTGAGGAGATGACGTGTAGGTTTTGCCATGGTCTAGTTCCAGATATTGGCATTCTTATAGTGGCGAACGGTATGACTGACTACTACCAGAGCTTAGAGTTAGCCCGGAGTATCGAGAGCGTCTTCTGTCTTGCAAGAGGCCTGCTTCTGTACACATTGAGGGACCCTCCAAGCGTCAGGCTTTCCAGCAGAATGTGCCGATGCTACACCAGCAGACATATCGTCCTCCCACACCACATCATTCGATCCCGCCAGTTAGAGCCCCGGGACCCCGGCAGCAGAGGCCATTTCAGCAGGTGCAGCATCAGTATCGGGGTCAGGACCCGAAGACGATCAGTTGTTCATACTGCAGGAAGCAGGGACACACCAGGGAGCAGTGTAGGAAGAGGCTGAAGGTTTGTTATACCTGTAGGTCTGATATCCACCAGAAGATGGATTATCCTGTTGCACCTCCTTATATGGGGGCTAGGCCACCTGTAGCTCAGCACCAGAGGGGTGGAGCTTTTGCGATAACGGTCGAGGAGACCAACGCTGCAGGTGACGGGTTAGCAGGTTTGTCTTTCCTGTCCTTCCTTTTCCATTTTGTTGTGTGATTTTATTAGTACCTGTCAGGATATGCTTGTGATACTAGATAGTGTAGTTACCCTGTTCAAACTGTGAAATCACGACCAGTAGGACTATGATTGCATGTTATCTTTTGACTTTGATTGACTGGGGGTTTGACCTAGAAGGAGTACGACTATCTTAATTTCGAGGACGAAATTTTTCTAAGGAGGGTAGACTTGTAACACCCAGTTTTCTAAAATTGGGATATTTTGAAATTTTATTATTTTTATTATTAAATAACGGTGATTTAGTCAGGTTATGAATTTTGGTGATTTTTAGATAGTTTAAAACTATTTTCTAAGTCATGGCTTATGACTTTGTGATTTTACTAGTATAACCCTAGTGTAAACCCTAGAGATTTCATAACCTAGAGACTAACCATGACCATGTAAGCCTAACCATGTGATTAGGATATCAAATTACCACTTTTTAGTCAAAAGGGTATTTTGGTAATTTATTAGAATTTATTTGGATTTATATAATTTATTATTATTTAATTAGTTGTTAAGTGTCATGTTAGCTCCTAACCTAGTTTAGCACTAATCTAGAGGTTAGCAACTAACCTAGAAGACTAATGTTAGATGTTAGCTTTATGTGTAAATATCTAGGTTTGATAAATATCTAGATATGTTACTTTTTAAATATTTTAGAAACCTAGAAATATCTATCCCCTTAGTCAAAACCTTAAGGGCTAAGTTTGCTAGGTGGAAAGGAACCCTAAATATCTACCCTACCCCCCCCCCCCCATGGCTGGCAACACCATGCCCCCATCCTATATGAACACCCCTTCATTCAAGCCTCTTTTCATTACACTTAAAACCTAGTTTTCCCTACAACTTCAACCCTTCACCGTTTAATCATTTTAACTCCAAATTGAGCCTAGTTTCTTGCATTGGACTTCCCTACACTAGAGGATACCAATTGTGGATTGCTAGCAAGAAATTGTGGAGCTTTGGACATTGGGAGTTGAAGGAGGTTTTCATTCAAATAGGCCTATTGTTGAGGATTTTGCACTCATAGGTAAATACCCCCAAACCTTGTTAATATTGTGTTTTATCTTCATGGTTGCATGCATATAGGTATACCCTAGCTATGGGTCAAGTTTTGTAGGAAATAGGTTTGGTTTGGTGTCCGTATCGGACACGTATCTATGTTTAAAATAGAGTATTTGGTGAAATGCCACTTAGGTTTTTAATGTTGTGTTTTTGTGAAACAAATTATATTTTTGGGTAGCCCTAGACATGTAGGACACAACCCTAGTTGACTGAGCACACTTCGTGTCGTGTCCGTGTCCAAAACGGGATACGAACACACTGTTAACACCACACTGTGCACACTGTAAAACCCTATTGTTTGACACTTCGTGTCGTGTCCACACGTGTCGTGGACATGATACAGAAACCTAGATACGAACCTAACCACCCCACCTACCCACTGACACGAGCACAAGGCTCTACGTGCCACGTGTGGAGCACACGACCCTTCGACACGCGTGCAGGAGACTGTGCACGCTGTCCTGCTACCCGACACTGATTGCGGACACGACACAACACGTGGAGGGGTGACACTTGGTGGACACGAGGGGGCAATGTCTGCGAACATGCCCCCCAAGTTTTGTGTCTTTAGTGTTGTGTCGGACACGAATTCATGTGTGCATCAAATTTGTACTGACAGTACACACGTGGAAATTGGGCTCTGATACGGGCTCGGACACGACATTGTACAACACTTGCACACGTTTCAGGCTGTGGGACACCTAGACCAACCCTAGGCGAACCTAGGGACACGACCACGAGACACATGGACACGTGCGTCGTGTCCTACACACGTGTGCATCTCTGTACGACGCTGTGACACTGTGGTGTCTGGAATTACCCGATTGGGGTTTTTCACTCTTGGACACGTCGTGTCGCGTCATGGTGGACACTTGAGGACACGAGGGACACGAGTATACCTAGGGGCACGATTACCAACCATTCGATTAGGGTATTAGCTAGGTTTTGGTGTTGATTTTGGGTTTATCCCACTGTTCAGGAATGAACAGTATTTCCTATTTTATTTCAGTATTTAAATGAATTTTGAATTGATTTTTATGTTGATACACATGCGTATTTATGTATATATATACTGTATATGTATGTATATATGTATATGAGTGTGTGGGTATATGTGTATGGGTATATGAGTGTATAAATGTATATATATAGGTATGTATGTATATATGTATATATATATGCATGTATGTATGTGTGAGTTTGGGTCTCATTTCTCAGATTTTTGAGATTTAACCCCCCCTGCTGTGTATCCACACACACACTCCCATATCTCTCCCTCTCTCTTGTTCACTCTCTATCTCTCTCACTCTCTCACATCTCTCTCTCTATTGTTCTCTCTCTCTCTATATATATATATATATGTATATATATATATATAAAATATATATATATATATATATATATATATATATATATATATATATATATATATATATATATATATATATATATATATATATAGGTTATGAAGATATATATATATATGGTACATATTAGTATATATATTTTTTGATATATTTGTATATATATATATATATATATATATATATATATATATATATATATATATATATATATATATATATATATATATATGTGATACTATACTTTTTATATATAGGTTTACATAGAACCTATAAGTTACTGGCCTATGGGTTATAGACATTAGCCTATGGCCATTAGGGACTAACCCTAATTGACCTAATAACCCATGACCTAACTAGTTGACCCTGTTTGACTAGAGTTGACCAAAGTCAACCTTAGGTCAAACTTGACCTAATTAACCTAGAATTGACTAGGATTAACCTAAAATAACTAGTTTAACTAGTCTGACCATGTTTGACCTAACTTGACTAGTAGACCTAGTTTGACTAGATAATTGACCATTGTTGACCAAAGTCAACTATAGGTCAACCATGACCTAATTGACCTAGAGATGGCTTAGATGAATATAGAAGGACTAGTTGACTAAAGTTTGACTAAACCCTAACTAATTGATTTATGTTTGACCATATGGTTATATGGATAGTTACATGTCAATTAAGATATGTATGGGGTTAAGTAGAATACTTAGATTTGAGTCATGACTTGAGTTGGAGTATGGGATTAGCTTGATTATAGGATTAAGGTTGGTATTATATATATGTATTTATGTGTGATATACTTTGTATAGATAATTGGTTATACCTTAACATTGTGGTATAGTATCTTAGGTATCCTAAGACATGTTATCCTATGTTTGGTTTTGAGTTAGCCTTATAGAGTTTGACTTAGATAGTTGACCATTGACCTAATTACCTTGTTGACTAGTCTATGTTTGACCAAAATCTTAGTTAGTCTAGACTTTGACCTAGTTTGACCATTATTGACTAAACCCTAGATAACTTGACTAGTTTGGCTAGAATATTTGACCAAGAGTTGACTTTAACCTAGATTAGACTTGTTTAACCTTGTTTGACCTTGTATGACTTAGTTTAACTTCTTGTGACCTAGTATGACTTGATTTGACTTAGTTTGACTGTAGTGTTGACCAAGTTTGACTTTGACCTAGATTGGCTTAGAAATCATGTAGATTGCATTGTAGATTTCATTTACCTTTATATTAGACATGTCATAACTGTATTGCTCTATTTTAGGACATTGTGACCCTGGTACAGACATCTGATATTATACTACTCTTTTCAGAGTATCAGGCGAGTACATTCTCTGATAGTTCTCTCATTTATTTGTCAATTACTGTATTTCAGTTCTATGTGATTCTCTGTATCAACACGTATGGATATTTTTGGATTCATGTATCGACACATACCTTACTTGCTGGCCTCTATTACTGGAGTCATTGGAATCATTCCGAAATCATTTCTGGAATCATCATGTATTGGCCGGACTCATCTCGATTCTTTTGTCGATTTTGGATTTACTTGCTGGGCGGGGAAATATTGAGTAAGACATGTAGACATACCCTAAATCTGGAATCTTCCACTGGAATCTACCGGAAGCATAGCCATCTCTTGCCCGATCAGTGAGAGATGTGCCTGATACTTACAGTCGTTTACATGTCGACCTCGGTATTTTAAAACACACTGTTAGATCATGGTTGGACTCACCCTGGATTCATTGATCACTGTTGGACTCATCTTGTACCGGAAATCATCTGGTATCGGATTATATGGACTGGACTCACACTGGGATTACATTAGACTTATATCGTACTGTCTGGACTCATACGTGTTATTCTAGTTCAGTTAGCTTTTATTACAGTCTTCATTGCCATGATTCTTCTCTTGTTTTAGTTACCTTTCTTTTCTTGTATCTTACTGTTTCTCTATGCCATCATTACCTGTATAAAACTGCCATGCTCATCAATAAAACTGTCTATAACTGCTTTATAGTTCTTTGTCATTTACTTGGATTTTCTAGATGAGTTGTACTCGTTCCCGTCCTGATTGGACCTGTTGAAAATATTACAGATGATAATCCTGAGGACACATGCCCTACTTACCATGGACTTGGCGAGGGATTAGCTACCTTTGGACCCGACTCTCAGGAGTGATTCAGGAGATTAGCTAGTAGACTACTTTAGCTTTCATGTTTTGACTTGTTGTATTAAAAGATATTGAGTTTGTATTAAGTTTGTTTGAGACATTGTTGTATTATTTTAGTAGTTAGTTGTTGTTGTCTTTAATTCCTTAGGTATAACTTCTGTGTTATTTTGTCGTGTTTTAGACTGTGATTGAGTATATCATACCCTTTACTTGTCCTCCATTCGGAGCTGATATCTAGACAAGTACATTATATACACTGTATGAGATTAGTTAGCAACCTAGGACAGCTTACTACCGCTGACACTGCGGCGTAGGCTGGACGTACCCACTTCTCGTGCCCCTATACAGGGTGCGGGTCGTGACATTAGTCCTAATGCTAAGCATACATCTAAGAGGACTAAACCACATAAAGCACGCAAGCAACTCGTTTCACACAATTATGCTTTCACTTATAGGTTTCTAAAGAAGACAAAAGAATGACAACACAAAAACAAAAAGAATATTTTCAAAACTTACTTGCACGTACTGCGGTACTCATGGGCACATATCACAGTATTGTCAAGAAAAAAATCTTGTTGACAATCAAAGGCTTGCTTGGATTCCTATAACTAATAAAAAAGGACCCTCAAAGAAATGAGTACCAAAGGATTCATCTACTCATCTTGTTGGTGGACCCTCAGCCCTCTCATGCTAAAAGCAAGTGAATTTTCGATAGCGAATGTTCGCGACACATGACTGGTGATGCATCTTTATTCACTACGCTATCGATAAAGAAAGAATAACATGTCTCCTTCGAAAATAACTTGAGAGATGATATAATTGGAAATGATACTGTTGGTATGTCTCCCTATTAGTAGTCAAGGACGTCTGTCTAGTTACGGAGTTGAAAAATAACCTATTAAGCATAAGTCATTTAGCAGATAATGGTCATCGCATCAACTTTGTGAAAGAGAAATATTCAATCCATGATATGTCATTTGGTAATCCTGTATATAAAGGGATTAGGGAAGACAATATTTATTTATTCTTTTTAGAAAGTACTAACAATGTAGGAAAGTGTAGCCTCCCTTCCGAAAAAATTTCGGAATATTTTATTTATTTGATTTAAATAGTGATTTCAGAATTCTATAAATAATTATTTAGCTAATTATTACGGTATATGACTTTAGCCATGGTTGAGTTTTGAAGTACCAGACAACTAGGATTCGTAGCACGAATAGTGCAATGGCGTGCTTTGACTAGTGTATAAGCCCTGGTAGGGAAGGCCGAGCCATAGCGACGTCCTAACTAGAAAGACCAGACCAATTTATGACTTAACCCTTACCGAGGATTTTATTTATAATTTAATTATATTATTGAGTTCTAGGGAACCCGGTTGTACCGAACCTGTCCAGATTGGGCCCAAGTTAAATCCAAGCCCATATAGACATGTAGTGGGACCAAATACAGCCTTGTAGACATGTTTGGTAAATACAAATATTTTGTATACATTTTAAAAATTGGCAATTATTTTCTAAATATTTGTTATAGGTAGATTATAGGTATTATTATTATTAAATAGTATTTTATAATATTTGTATAATTTTCTGGACCCGGATAAAGGTGAATAGTATGGATTCACCAAACCACCATTTAATTATTTTATTGTTATTTTATTATTTTATGGTGATTAAATAAATATATTTATTACTATTAGATATTATTAATATTGATTATATTTATAATATTGTACTGTCTGTATGGAATTTGTGGTATATATATGTATAAATACCAGGGTATATATTGATCATATTGGCAAGTAATTATATTTATAATTTAATAATATATGTACATATAAATATGTTACGTATATATATATAGGTGTATTTGTATGTATATAAATATATATATATTATACATGTGTATATGTTACGTATATATAAATATATGTGTATGTGTGGATAAATATACATGTATGTGGATGTATATATATATATATATATATAGATATATATGTGTACGTATAGATAAATATACGAATATATGTGTTATATATATATATAATATATATATATATAGATATATATATATATATATATATATATATATATATATATATATATATATATATATATATATATATATATAGATATATATATAAGTAGTTATATATAAAAAAAAAAAAAAAAAAAAAAAAAAAAAAAAAAATATAAGTATTTATATATAAAATATATATATATATATATATATATATATATATATATATATATATATATATATAAGTATTTATATATATATAATATATATATATATATATATATATATATATATATATATATATATATATATATATATATATATATATATATATATATATATATATATTGGTAAAAAAAAAAAAAAAAAAAAAAAAAAAAAAAAAAAAAAATATATATATATATATATATATATTTTTATAAGTATTTATATAAGTATTTATATTAAAAAAAAAATATAAGTATTTATATATATATATATATATATAAATATATATATATATATATATATATATATATATATATATAAGTATTTATATATGTAGTTAGAAATGTAGGCCAATAGAAGGCAGCAGCCATAGGCCGGCCACCCCAAGCCTAGCCAGCCCAAAACCCAAGCTAGCCCGCAGCTGAAGCCCCCACAGAGCCGAGCCCAACTGAACCCTGCTCATCAGCACACCCCAGCCCGATAGGCCGAGCCCCACAGTGCACCCGACCAAATATATATGATATATATATATATATCAACTGAACGTAACAGAGTATCGAGAGAGAATGGGAAGTCTTCGACTAAACCCTAAACGATCACCAGCGCCGACACCCCACCTTTGCGCGCGCCCACCACGCTGCTGGCCGGCCAATACCAGGGCCGCTGTCAAACAGCCAAGCTACGGCCAGGGACAATTTCGCAGAACACCACAATAGTAATCGCGCTCCCTGAAGCCAACTTCGTCGCGCAATATCGCGACACTCGATCGACCGATTCGCAAGCCGTCTTTTCTGGTATGCTCCCAACCCAACCGACTCTATATCCCATTAATTAGATTAGTATAGATCATAATAAAAGCCTAGGAGAAATTGACTTGAAGTCATGGAAAAATCTGTTGAAAATAGAGTACTAGAGCAGTCCCAAAACCCGATTTGGAAGGCAATTCCTAGCCGACCCATCGACAGTTTCGAAAAACTATTTGAAGGCAATCCTAGACAACCTATAAGGCTCTGCAACCCAACTTATGAAGTTTGATTTCGTCGAATGTACGTCGAGAAATCGGATTCCAAAGATTGGCGAAAACCTGCTTTCAAAATATTAAAATTTACGAAAAACCATCGATACGACGTACGTTCTGCCAATCCGGGCGACGTAGTCACGCACCGTAAGCATCAAAAGGTGCGTACGGATATTACGGATGTGTGGGATTTGACAAAATTCAAATTGGTCACGTGTACGCAACGAATTTGATACGTATCCGTCAAAATTTACCGTATCGGTCTCTATGCAAATTTTTTAATTACTTTGTGTACGTTCATCAGATCGAGACAAAACTTGTGCGAACAGGACCGTATCATTTTTTTGGTCCTGTATGCCAAGTTTGGTCCGATTTTGAGGCAATTGATCGGATCGCCGTTTCGCGGGCCCCACGATCCGATTCAACGGACGATTTTGTGCACGGCCCACCGAAATCCAAAATTGGACATACCGTTGGGTTCGTATCATCAAAAAAAATTCATAGACATGTAGTTTGACAACTTTATAGACCATTGACTTTAGCACGCTTTTCGGTGCAAAACGGATCCAACGGCGGACATCGTTTTTGTCCGAAATTACCGTTTTGCCCTGTGTCCGGAATTAAACTTAAAGACAAGTAATCCTAGCTAATTTGACTATTCTGAGAATGTTGGCAATGTCTGTTTCAGCTTTCGGAGACATTTATGGATTTTGGACTTTATGGCGTACCAGTTGACGGTATCTTTTTGGTTCTTCGCGCTACTACCAGGCAAGATAGCTTGCCTCTCTCTACAATTTATTTACATGCATATTTCTATTACTATACAGTTTTACTAGTTGATTATTGACATATGATTTGTACATCGTGCATGCTAGTATTTATATGGTCCTTGTTTATAGTTAATTTTGTGGTTCATATTGGATCTGTTCTCCTGTGTATCGTGAATGGGTCGTGTCGTATCATCACCTATTCTTGGATTGAGTCACATCATGTCATAGGATGAATAAGTCATAACTGAACTGCTGTACCTTGAATTCTTGAAGCTAACCTGCGAGTCCACATTAGGGACGAGGGTTAGTAGTTATCTGTATCTTGATTTCGTGAAGCTAACCTGCGAGTCCACACTAGTGGCGAGGATGATTTCTTGAAGCTATCCTGCGAGTGCACACTAGGGGCGAGGGTTAGTAGTTATTGTTCCATACCTGCGAGTCCGCATTAGGGGCGGGGGTGATGCTAACCTGTGAGTCTACACTAGGGGCGAGGGTTAGTTATTGTTCAAACCTGCGAGTCCACACAAGGGGCGAGGTTTTGAGTATTCTATTGGTTATCCGTTGACAACGTGATATCGTGTTCTCTTGTACTTCTCCAGCAGTTTGTTTATGCATAGTGGTTCTTTCAGTCGTGTATAGTCGTATTTTCGTGTCGATTGGACTTTTTCTGTTTATTTCCAGCATTTTCTTTATTGCATGTTAAACTACTAGATAGGCATATTTTTATGTATCTTGCTATGTCCCTTGAGGACCTGATGATCTCTTCAGGTTTAGTAATTGCATGGAGATAGCTAGTCGTTCTGGATGGCGGATTTGATGATACGCTTGCGGGATTCAGGTATCGTTATTACGTTTGTTATCCTTTCGTGCTTATCATGAGATATCTTGTTTATTGATTCATTTTAAAGACTCTTGTTATATTCCTTGGAGTCTCATCGGACATGTATGCTAGTGAGCTGCAGACCACGACCCATAGTGTTCATTCATGTTTCATATTCTTAATGTGGATTGAGATATAGATTGTATTGCCATGATTTGGCAGTATAGCATAGCCTTGACAGCGTTTACGTACTCGAGTCGGGCTGGAGTCCGCTCGATACGTAGCTGGCTTGCTTACGAGCTCGCATCCGAAAAGCGGGTACGGGTCGTGATAAGTTTTTTTGGTGGCCCATGCAGGTCAGAGCATATCGTATCGGTTCCGTAACTGTACTGATACGAACCTGCGACCATGACTAAACCTTAGAAATCTCAATCCACACTGCCTTAAAAATTCTCCTAGAAATTCTCTACGTCCTTAAAAACTACATATTTGCTCTCGATTATACTTTCTTGCTTTTCGTACCATTGATTCTCGTCCCTCTTTATTTCGAGGGGACGAATGTTCGTGTTGTCTAGAATTTACCAAAAGTTCTTAGGTTATAGTATAATATTGCTTGATTATTGAATATTTGGTTGTTTATAGATATGAGGGATTATAGATGCCATACACCCTAGATATCTGTTGGTAGAATTGTTAGTAACTAGTTAGAAGATTATAAGATTTTAATGATCGTATTTTGAGGAGTAGTGTGTCCAAAGGTGGGTAGAAGTCCTCAAGTATTCGGAGTTATAAAATGACTAAAGAAGGTTATAGAATATTTTCGAGAAATTAAATTTGAGCATATTAAGGTAGTAGTTGACCTTGAATTTTAAGGGATAGTCATGAATTGGAATTTCGATGACGAAATTATTTTTAAGGTGGATAGATTGTAGCCTCCCTTCCCGAAAATTTTTGGAATATTTTTTTATTTATTTATTTGATTTAAATAGTGATTTCAGAATTCTATAAATAATTATTTAGCTAATTATTACGGTAGGTGACTTTAGCCATGGTTGAGTTTTGAAGTACCAGACGACTAGGAATCGTGGCACGGATAGTGCAATGGCGTGCTTTGACTAGTGTATTAGCCCTGGTAGGGAAGGCCGAGCCATAGCGACGTCCTAACTAGGAAGACCAGGCCAAGTTACGACTTAACCCTTTCCGAGGATTTTATTTATTATTTAATTATATTATTGAGTTCTAGGGAACCCGGTTGTACCGAACCTGTCCAAATTAGGCCCAAGTCAAATCCAAGCCCATGTAGGCATATAGTGGGACCAAATACAGCCTTGTAGACATGTTTGATAAATGCAAATATTTTGTATGCATTTTTAGAAATTGGCAATTATTTTCTAAATATTTGTTATAGGTAGATTATAGGTATTATTATTATTAAATAGTGTTTTACAATATTTGCAGAATTTTTTGGACCCGGATAAAGGTGAATAGTATGGATTCACCAAACCACCATTTAATTATTTTATTATTTTGTGGTGATTAAATAAATATATTTATTACTATTAGATATTATTAATATTGATTATATTTATAATATTGTACTGCTTGTATGGAATTTGTGGTATATATATATATGTATAAATACCAGGGTATATATATTGATCATATAGGCAAGTAATTATATTTATAATTTATTAATATATATACATATAAATATGTTACGTATATATATATATATATATATAGGTGTATGTGTATGTATATAAATATATATATATTATACATGTGTATATGTTACGTATATATAAATATATATGTATGTGTGGATAAATATACATGTATGTGGATGTATATATATATATATATATTTTTATATGTGTACGTATAGATAAATATACGGATAAAAATACAGATATATGTGTGTGTGTGTATATATATATATATATATATATATATATATATATATATATATATATATATATATATATATATAAGTATTTATATATGTAGTTAGAAATGTAAGCCAATAGAAGGCAGTAGCCATAGGCCGGCCACCCCAAGCCTAGCCAGCCCAAAACCCAAGCTAGCCCGTAGCTGAAGCCCCCACAGAGCCGAGCCCAACTGAACCCTGCTCATCAGCACACCCCAGCCCGATAGGCCGAGCCCCACAATACACCCGACCAAATATATATGATATATATATCAACTGAACGTAACAGAGTATCAAGAGAGAATAGGGAGTCTTCGACTAAACCCTAAACAATAACCAGACTCCCCACCTCTGCACGTGCCCACCACACTGCTGGCCGGCCACCGCCAGGGCCGTCGTCGACCAGCCAAGCTACGGCCGGGGACAATTTTGTAGAACCCCACAACAGAAATTGCGTTCCCTGAAGCCAACTTCGTCGTGCAATATCGCGACACTCGATCGACCGATTCACAAGCCATCTTTTCTGGTATGCTCCCAACCCAACCGACTCAATATTCCATTAATTAGATTAGTATAGATTGTAATAAAAGTCTAGGAGAAATCGACTTGAAGTCAAGGAAAAATATGTTAAAAATAGAGTACTAGAGCAGTCCTAAAACCTGATTTGGAAGGCAATTCCTAGCCGACCCATCGACAGTTTCGAAAAACTATTTAAAGGCAATCCTAGACAACCTATAGGGCTCTGCAAACCAACTTATGGAGTTTGATTTCATCGACTGTACATCGAGAAATCGGATTCCAAAGATTGGCGAAAACCAGTTTTCAAAATATTAAAATTTATAAAAACCTTCGATACGACGTGCGTCCCGCCAATCTGGGCAACGTGGTCGTGCACCATAAGCATCAAAAGATGCGTACAGATATTGCGAACATGTGGGCTTTGACGGAATTTAAATTGGTCGCGTGTACGCGACGAATTTCATGCGTATCCGTCGAAATTCACCGTATCGGCCTCTGTGCAAATTTCTCAATTACTTTATGCACGTTTTTCAGATCGAGAAGAAACTTGCGCCAACAGGACCGTATCGTTTTTTGGTCCTGTATGCCAAGTTTGGTCCAATTCTGAGACAGTTGATCGGATCGTCGTTTTGCGGGCCCCAGGATCCGATTCAACGGGCGATTTTGTGCACGGCCCACCGGAATCCAAAATTGGACATACCGTTGGGTTTGTATCATCAAAAAAAATTCGTATACATGTAGTTGATGACTTTATAGACCATTGACTATGGTACGCTTTTTGGTGCAAAGCGGGTCCAACGGCAGATATCGTTTTTGCCCGAAATTACCGTTTTGCCCTGTGTCCAGAATTTGACTTAAAGACAGGCAATCCTAGATAATTTGACTATTCTGAGAATGTTGGCAATTTCTATTTCAGCTTTCGGAGACATTTGTGAATTTTGGACTTTATGGCGTACCAGTTGACGGTATCTTATTGGTTCTTCGCGCTACTACCATGCAAGATACCTTGCCTCCCTCTACAGTTTATTTACATGCATATTTCTATTACTATACAGTTTTACTCGTTAATTATTGACATGTGATTTGTACATCGTACATGCTAGTATATATATAGTCGTTGTTTATAGTTAATTTTGTGGTTCATATTGGATCTGTTCTCCTGTGTATCGTGATTGGGTCGTGTCGTGTCATCACCTGTTCTGGGACTGAGTCACATCGTGTCATAGGATGAATAAGTCATAACTGAACTGTTGTACCTTGAATTCTTGAAGCTAACCTGCGAGTCTACATTAGGGGCGAGGGTTAGCAGTTATCTGTATCTTGATTTCATGAAGCTAACCTGCGAGTCCACACTAGGGGCGAGGGTTAGTAAATATCTATCCGTACCCGCAAGTCCACACTAGGGGCGAGGGTGATTTCTTGAAGCTAACCTGCGAGTCCACATTAGGGGCGAGGGTGATGCTAACCTGCGAGTCCATACTAGGGGCGAGGGTTAGTAGTTGTTCAAACCTGCGAGTCCACACTAAGGGCGAAGGTTAGAGTATTCTATTAGTTATCCGTTGACATCATGATATCATGTTCTCTTGTACTTCTCCAGCAGTTCGTTTATGCGTAGTGGTTCTTCCAGTCGTGTATAGTCGTGTTTTTGTGTCGATTGGACTTTTTCTGTTTATTTCCAACATTTTCTTTATTGCATGATAAACTGCTAGATAGGCATGTTTTTATGTATCTTGCTATGTCCCCTGAGGACCTGATGATCTCTTCAGGTTTAGTGATTGCATGGAGATAGCTAGTCGTTCTGGATGGCAGATGTGATGATACGCTTGCGGGATTCAGGTTATTACGTTTGTTATGCTTTCGTGCTTTATATTCCTTATCATGAGATATCTTGCTTATTGATTCAGTTTAGAGACTCTTGTTATATTTCTTGGAGTCTCATCGGACATGTATGCTAGTGGACTGCAGACCACGACCCATAGTGTTTATTCATGTTTCATATTCTTAATGTGGATTGAGATATAGATTGCATTGCCATGATTTGGCTGTATACCATAGCCTTGACAGCGTTTACGTACTCGAGTCAGGCTGGAGTCCGTTCGATACATAGCGGGCTTGCTCACGAGCTCGCGTACGAAAAGTGGGTGCGGGTCGTGACAAGTTTTTTTGGTAGCCCATGCAGGTCAGAGCATATCGTATCGATTACGTAACTATACTGATACGAGCCTGCGAACAGAATAACGTGGCACGCATGCTACTAATTTTAAAGAACGTGTCCACTACGCTATCCATGACCACGCGCATCTCACTCACAGGATGCTACGCATCCCCTGCAGTTCAAGTAACCGTTTGTGCAATTGGATAGGTGGCGCGCAATACACAGTGCGCGCAACTCAGAAACAGTTATTTTAGAACTCTATAAATAGAGTTTCAAATCAGTTCTAAAGCATTACTAATAATCATAATCTTCTGACAAAGTGCTGCTACATTCTCCAAAGGCTTGTGTCTTCAATATCACATCATCCGGGGATAAAGAAATCGTATTTTGATCAGATTCCTACAGTTGTACTTCTCCAAATTCAAGTGTAATTATTGTACTTTTCTTCTTTCTAGTTTGTAAATCAAACTTTTGATTTTGCAAACAAAATGGCGACTCTGTTGGGGACGACTTTCTCCTCCGACGAGTGACAACTCAATATGATACCGCGTCGATCGGTAAGACGCAGAAGACCTTGGTCATGCAAGTTGACCAAATAGCCTACGAAGCCTTGATCAGTGCTAGGGGTGCTAGGTGCACCACTGTGGCTGCCAAGAACAAGGCACGCGCCATATGGACTCCCAAGTCTTCAACAGCACCAATTACTACTTTTACGCAAGCTGCGCCTACTGTCTCTATGGCGTAAAACAAAGGGAAATGCTTTTTAGCTAATCCCTCTTCTTCTCCAGTTCTGAACTCGAAGAAGAACCTATCTAGTGATGCTACTAGATAGAATAAAGGAAAGCACCCTTTGGCATTTCCTCATTCTTTGCAAGCTGTGCCTATTCCTGCCCTGGCGTAAAACAAAGGAAAACATTTTTTAGCTACTCCCTCTTCTTCCCCAAGTCTGAATTTCCTTGGGAATATATACACCTACTACTATCCTGGCGCAGAACAAAGAAAAGTGCCATTTGGCCTTTTTTTATTCTTTTCCGATCCTTGACTCGGTGGAAAATACTCCTAATTGTGCCCTTGTGCCAATCAGTCCTAAAGCTCTTTTGGACAGAAACTCTACTCATCTTGATAAAGAAAATCAAATCTCTGGCAAAAAAGTAAGTTCTGTTCAAAATAAACTTTCTGCTACCCAGTTGTGCCACTTCAAGTGCACAGAAATGGGGTGCGCAGAGCAAAAAGGCATTCTAACTACTCCTATGAATTCAAGTCAGGATCTGCCAACCCTGCGTATCTCGAGATCCAAACAAAAAAAGCTGATAGTGTCTCAAACAGACATACAGGTGGCGCACCTATCTGACTTGCGCACCCGTCTCAATAAGCGCCAGTCAGGATCAACTTTAGCAAGTCATAATGCGTGTAAATTGCAGTCTGCGCCAGTAGCAAACTTGTGCCAGAAGAAGACTTCTGAAGTCAAAAATTCTCTTACCTATGCCATTCAGTACAGCACCTCCTTGTACACTTAGGGTACAGGGCACCTCAAGAACCAAAATCATGTTCCCAATATTATCAAGGAATATATACCTCCTACTTCTTCTTATCTTGTCGTTGTAATCGATCTCCGTGAACTTCTTGTACAGAAACAAAAGATCGCAAGGCTATCTTTTCCATCTGTAGTTCCACAACAAGAACATCATTGTAATCATCACCACAAAGTATTCATCAAATATTGCTGCCGGTCAGTTAAGCGGTCTGTCTTCGACCGTTTGAACTACGTTCAGACTCCTGAATCTGTGATAGTGAGTGAAGATGAATTATTGTACGCTTCAGTCAACATGATATCTCGAAGCACTGGGGATAGAAAACGTCCGAGACATAATGCATCCCGCAAACCCAGTCAACAATACTTGGATCGGATCCGTGACTCCGACGAAGGAGTCTACCAACATACCAGATCAAGAAGTCGAGAAACAATCGGTCAAAGGAATCTTCCTTCTGACCGAGAAAAATCGGTCAAAGGAATCTTCCTTCCGAATGAGAAACAATCAGTCAAAGGAATCTTCCTAATTCTGACCAAGATTTTTTCAGTCAAAGGGATCTTCCTATCCCTTGTCCTGGGGGTAGTTTCTTGTATGACTTTGATGCCGACAGTGAAAGCTCCGAACGGACCATCTTTTCCACCAGCTCTTCTTCACTGGCCAAAGAAGTGACTGCCTATGTCATTAACGAAGAACAAGATGCATCTAGCTCCAGTAGTCATGAGCAAAAAAAATGCCTTTTTAGAGGCTAGCTTGAAAAACATGGCTGAAATGATGGCAAACATACATGCTATAATCTTGGCACAATACATTGGTCCTCCGGTTGCGAATCTAATTCTAACCTAAGAAAAGGTAGCGGCGTCGGCTCCCACCAATGTTGGTCAGGGGGTACAATCTCCTCATAATGCTATGATACCAACTCCGAGTCTTTCTGGTGCTAGGAGTGGTGCATATCATGCAGTCCCTCCTCCTAACACACCGAATCAGTCTACTGCTCTCCAAGCATCGGGAGACGCTAATGAGACCGTAAAGATTTTGTGTACTCAATTCGAAGCCTTCAAACAGAAGGATGGCTTACAGAAGCTTGGGATCAAACAACCTTATCCCATAGAGTAGAAAGAAATCCAGTTTCCACCCAAATACAAACCTCCTACCATTATGTTGTTTAATGGCAATACATCCCCAAGCCAGTACCATAACCACTTTAAGGTAATGACTGATCAACTTCAGCCAAACGATGCTCTACTCACTAGGGTATTTGTTGGATGTTTAGCTGGTGCGACTTATGACTGGTATAACAGTTTACCAGATGGTTGCATAACTTCCTTTGCTGGGTTCAAACAAATATTCCTAAAATGATTTTATAAGAGAACAAATGACATGACAATGTCAGCCCTTATCAAGATCAAATAGCGACCTAATAAAATTGCTAAACGTTTCATTGAACGCTTCCGCCGTGAGGCACTCAAAATGCCTCTGGAAATTCCAAATGCTTTGACTATAGACACATGTAGATCAAATTTATTGTCGATAGTCAGCATATGGACTGGATCCACACAGTTCCAGGATTGGCCTTCCTTTATAGTGAATGCCAGAGCAGCCAAAGATAGTGCTGATAAGTTCAAGCAATTAGGCATCTAGATGCCTAACCTCGACAAAGATAAACATTCTGCATCCAACAACAGTGGCCGTCAGAATAACCGCAAAGGTAAAGAGCCTCTGGCCATCAATATTAAAGGCAAAGAAATGCTAGCCGTCAATATAGGTCAGTCAATACCTACTACGACGGTACCACCACAGAGGGCACTACATCCGAAGGAAGAATACTCCTTCGACGAGGATGATGTCATGAGCATCTTCGATTACTTGATCAAAAGTAATAAACTTCAGCTGCCTGACACAAAGCGGCCAGAGAAAGTAGATAAAACTGATCATCCTAAATATTGTGTGTATCAGAGGTTCATTGGACACCCGACTCGAGCATGCTATGTGCTCAAAGGGAAGATTCAAAAGATGATTAAAGCCGGCACAATAACTCTTCAGCAGGACAAAAAGACTGTGACTGCTAACGTCGTCTCTCTACAGTTTGGCGACTTTCTTGCTTAACTTGTGTAGGATGGAGTTGTTCCTATCCTGAAAGCTACTCTGGAGATCGTCAATCTCCCGCCCGTACGAAGGGATGGTCTTGTTCCTCTGTCAACTAATGTGGGGAAATTATGTGGATCCATCCTGATTTGGTGGCTGACTTTGAGGCACCTTCTTCGTCCATAAAATCCAAGAAAGCAACCAAATATAAGTCATGTCACATGACTTTATTAGGTGATCACCATCTTCTACCTTTAACTGCAACCTTCATCTCGGTGACAAATTTTTCTTCTTCTTCTGAGACGACGCTACCGAAGTCGAAGGACAGTTATCAACCAGCATTCCATCTATATAGTCAACAATTCTGGGAACTAATAATGAAGATGGGATATGACCTTCAGAAAACCCCTACCTTGAACGATGGAAGAGGATCTCCTATACCTCTTTCCCTACGCCTTCAACACAATCAGTCCCATATTGGCTTGGGGTTCTGGACAAACTTTTCATCTTGTCAAAGGAAGCTTTCCAAAGGCAAGGCTCGGATGAAGGATTGTAATATGGTTTCCTTTGCTCCAGCTTCAGAAGAAGAAGCCATGATCGGTACCAGATCTGGAAGACTCTACCTTAGAGACTATCTAGAAGGTCAAGAGGTACCTACTCTGAGTTCTGATGCTCCTCCATCAGCTTCTCCGTATGATGTCAATGTTCTATCAGTTTCATCACCTCCAGTGGAACCAATTTCTCCTAAGCCAATAGCGGCCGACAAAGAAAAATAGCCAGTTCGCTTTGATAAAATATTGAAGAAAACTCTATTTTTTGGAATTGGAAGACCATATAACTTTGATATATTGACCCAACTAGCCAACACTCCGGCGAGGTTTTCAATCTTCGAGCTCTTGCGTCTCTCGAAGGAAACTCAAGAAATACTAAGCGAAGCTTTGATGTAAGATGACACTTGTCTAGCACTCCTCAAGAAACCAAACGAGAAACAAGTGGCATGTTTTCACGATCATAGTATAATGGAGTTGATTCCCAATATCACCTTCACACAAGATGGCATGCTCCTAGAAGACAATCGACATGACCGACCTTTATACTATACAAGATATATCGATATAATGAAGGTTGATCGCATCCTAATTGATCCTGGATCTGCACTTAGCATTATGCCAAAAACTTTACTGGATGCCTTAAAAATCCTAGTTCATAATCTCTCTACAACAATCACGACTATCTTGGGATTCAATTCTGGGAGAAGTGAACTACTAGGAATGATTCGACTGAAAGTTCAAATCGGCAATCTTCGCACTAATGTCACTTTTTATGTGATTGACAATCACGACTCCTACAATGCTCGCCTGAAAGTTCAAATCGGCAATCTTCGCACTAATGTCACTTTTTATGTGATTGACAATCACGGCTCCTATAATGCTTTGTTAGGGAGACCATGGTTGCATGAGCATAATATCATGCCATCCACTCTCCATTATTGCTTCAAACAAGTCGATGACAATGGAGCAGTTAGAAAAGAGGTGGCCGATCTTAATCCCTTTTGTGGTGTCGAAGCATACTGTGCTGACTCTAGAATGTATAAAGAAGAATTCATGAAGGTCGTACTGGCCATGGATACTGAAGAAGATCAGAAGGATACCGCAGATGGTGTTCTTATGATTCCAGTGAAAGGACGCACTTCTTGTCCTTCGTCTTCTCAGAAGCTAACCATCCATCTCTCTTCTCATGCTAAGCCTCTTCCTACTGAAAAGAGGGAACAGAGGAAGCTCACCTTTTTTGAGCCTCTTATTATCGACCTCCGTCATAACAAGCCTTTTCCTTCTCCTCCTCTGGTTATCAACCTTACCAAACCTTTGGTTAAGGCCAAGAACCGTATTATAAATGATGATGTACAAATCAATAAAATAACATCTACTTTGCAGTATACTGATGTTATTTATTATACCCAATGTTACTTAGAAATGCTATATAACTTCGAACCACTCACAATAGGAGCAGTTCAACATCTCCAAGATGAAGAATCATTTGAACCAGCTCAAGATTCCTTCTTCCTAGTTCCTTCCAGGAAGAAAGATGAACTTTCGATACTTTTTAGTAAAAGAACAGAGCAGAAGACTACGTCCGATAGCAAGACTAAAATGACGATAACGGGCGACTCCAACTACGACGTTATAGTCAACAATCTAAAGACATCATTCAAAAGATGGGCTACAATTTTAAAGTTGGCCTTAATGCTAGTAAAGGAAGGCGAACTCCTATTCGTAACCCTACTCCAAAAGGAAAGCCACTGCAATACTACAGCAAAACAAAGCATGGGTTGGGCTATACTTCGCCAGTTACGACCCCAGACACTTCTGAGTCTGACAAAGAGGAGCGATCTAATTCTTCTGACTCTGTTTTATGGGATTCTAACACCATTGTAGGGCACGTCCATCGAGTGACTCTATCTTCTAATATGGTGACTGCCGAGTTCTCAGAAGACGATAACAATTTTGATGAAGCTCCTGAGTCAGATCCTTAGGCACAAAGAATGGACAATCAATGGGAACTTCGCTTCGAGTATGGACAATCAAGTTAAAATTTTTGGCGAAAGTGTTGGCTAAAGTATAAAAAATTGTGTATGTATATAACATACGCGGACCTATTTCAGGGGAAGCATTGGGCATTGATTATGGCCTGGGTGCCTCTTGCATTGTAGTATCTCCAAGCTCTGGCACCATCTATTAGATAACCCTTGGCCTGCAAATAGGTGCTGGCGTTACCCACATGCATCAGGTCGTAGCCGAATTGCCGAGCAAATCAGCTTAGTAGGTATGGTTCCAAAAAACATTCACCCTTAAACCGGTACACTAGATGAGATGGCCGAATCATCTTCAACCATGCAAAATTATTCGGAGACAGACGGAGAGACATCAGTTCTAAATCCATGAGCTGGGCTGGAAGACTCTTATATCCTGGAGGAGGAGGAACGCATTGGAATCTCCATCCAGAACCTCGGTTCAGAGCTCTTCTGCACTCTGAAAGTGCATTTATATTCCATCAGGCAGTGGAAAAATGCTTGATGAAGTTTCTTCTAGCCACACCCAAATCAGGGTTCATCAAGCTGGGATAGTGCAACAACAACCACCCAAATAAATAGGTGTAGGGCATTTCGGTACGAGGAAAGTCATCCCGAGCATTGTTGTCATGCATTATGGTGTCAATAAAAGAACGCAGGCCTGCGTTCAAGCGGCAAGTCATCTTCGAAAGGAGGTCTATCTTGTAGCCGAATACTAGACGCCCGGCAGCGAATAGCACGCCTCGATAGCATCTATCAACGGCACTGGCTTCAGGTACCACGAACCGCTGTAGCCATAAAGAGAGAAAACCTGCCAACTGAGCTTCTCAAGACATCGGCTTGTAACCCTGCCTACGGTAACTTTCGATGGGAGCACCAACAGTGAATGTGTGCCAATCTACATTTAATATGTTATCAAAATGCTTGGATTTCTCTATCAACTTTTCTATATTGTTGCGGCTGAGCGGTTTGAAGAAGCAAGGGTCACAAGCTTGACTCTCGACAATCTTATCTTCTTGGACATGGCCCAAAAATAAGTACGACAACCATTTGGTTGTGTAGCTGGTCCTTTTGGAAGCACTCTGATAATAAAGGGAACAAACCAGGTAGTTGTATAAAAGCTCCTCTAACATAGCCACCATCTGAGGGTTCTCTGTTGACAAGATATCCAGCTTCTCATTTGTTGGTATACACTCTTCATATAGGTTTTCATCCATTGGCAAGTGTGAAAGGTATTTCATCTCATGAAGCGCAAAGCCAATCTCTCTATGAATAGTCATAGGTCCTATCATTGTACCGTATTATCAGAGCAAAAAATATGTGGGCATTAGAACGAATGCCGGGAGCAATAGTCCAAATCAGATTATACGGCTCTATTTCGAGGAGCTTGTCTTTGAATTGATCCAAAGCCCAAACTACGATGCTATTCTAATGCTTCATGTTAGGATTCACCAAACCTGTTAACCGCATGGTTTGATCCGGATATCTTCCCCCAGCCTTAGCGAATATGTTCGTAAAAATGGACACTCTGACCGGAATTAGCATTAACGAATCTTCAGGAGGCACAAAGCTTGGTTTTAGACCCCTCAAGTGAGAGCTGTATCTCTCTGAAGTGTTATAGAATATATCCTTGTTCTGGGGACCCAGTCTGTAACATATTTTTCTGACCCTGGCCTGTTGAATTGGGGTCAGATCCTATGCCATCCGTCGAAGGGAACTGGAGTGTGTATATCGAGACAGGGACATGTGTCTCGACATCTCATTGAGATACATAACTCTATTCCCGTATTGGTAAATTCTATCATTTTTCTTCGCTTTGGGTTGGGCCATCTTCTTGATTGCATCTCCAAACAAGAAAGTCGGTTTCTTGTGTATGACCTAGTCCAAACTTTCTTGGGGTTCACCTTTCATCAGGCATAATAAGACTTTACTCTCTTGGGCTGCTAGCATGGCTCTTTTGGACTCAAGAATATCGTACTGGGAGTATGATACGTGGGATAAGTCCTCTCGATACTCTGATACCCTGAAAGCTGAAGCTAATCTCTCAGCATCTAGGTCCTCCCTGAGATCAACTGCAAAAAGAAAAGGGGAAAAGTTCAATTATAAGTCTATGCAACAATCTCTAAGTTTAAAGCAAAGTGCACAAGCTCTAGGTTGCATAAATTTTTGTGCATGATTAGATTGTGCGAATTTACGAGTTGCGGTGAGTGCATATTCAAAGTACGCAAGTCCGACATGCGCGATCGCGCAAGTTCAGAAGGCAGAAGTTCAAAGTGCCCAAGTCCGACATGCGCGATCGCGCAAGTTCAGAAGGCATAAGTTCAAAGTACGCAAATCCGACATGCGTGATTGTACAAGTTTAGAAAGCACAAATTCAAAGTGCACAAGTCCGGCATGCGCGATCATGCAAGTTCAAAAGGCGCAAGTTCAAAACTTGTGCAACACAGTTCGTAAAGATGAACAGTGTGTGTTATGATGCAGCTGACACTCTAAAAAGAGGTGCACAAGTGATGAAGTGCACACCTGCACTCTAAAAAGAGGAGGCGCACGTTATAGAGTGCACAGAATGACTAGAGCTCTAAGAAGAGATGGTCGACTCTGACCGGTACCTAAGGAGCAGTCGACTCATTTTCTGAGGATCACCTTCGAACGACGGGTTTGCTCTCTCAGCTTTCGACGAAGGTGGTGCATATCGTGCCCTTATCGGTGACGCACGCGACAAAGGCTCGGCGATGCCTTTACCTTTGTCAGCAATAGACTTCCTTGGTGCCATGGTCGGGAAAGCTTTCGAAATTGGGAAGAAAGAGATGAAGGGTTTTGGGAAATCAAAACTTTTTGGTAAAAAAGAAAAAAAAAATTCTCTCTCGAAAACGATTATTTATAGCCTAAAAAACATTTTGTAACTGTTGCGCAACTTGCGCTCAAAATTCGGAGTCGTTTATGTTGTTGGCAGGCACAACTCATGTCAATCTCGTCTAAATTCAAAGCATTTCAAAGTTTCAAAATTTTTAAACTTTGAAAACCTTGAAGGGGGTCTTGTAGGAGCTCAAAAATAAATGGGCGCCACTCTTAAAAAGGTGCCAGCATTAGTATGCGCCTGGTCACTAAGTTGCGCGATACTCAGGTTGCGCCTAAGTCAGGGTGCGCGAGTCCCACGTGGTAAGCTTCCTCGAGAAATTGTAACGTAAGTCATAATTACTGACAGCTCGATAGTCGGAGAATATCTCTTCGAATCCCGGGAAGCGAGGCGCTCGAGAAGATTATATCAATTTTTTATAAATGCAAATGGCTGTCATGCGCCAGTCATCAAGTGGAGCGATGTAGCTACTGAAGACTGAATAGTAATGAGCGCTAGTCATCAGGTTGCGCCGGGCACAACCTATCAAACTAGCGCCACTTAACCAATTTTTATCCAGAAGCAGAATGACGTGGTACGTATGCTATTAGTTTCGAAGAATGTGTACACTACGCTATCCACGACCATGTGTATCTCACTCACAGGATGCCATGCATCTCCAGCAGTTCAAGTAACCGTTTGCACAACTAGATAGATGGCGCGCAATACATAGTGTGCGTAACTCAGAAATAGTTATTTCAGAACTCTATAAATATTGTTTCAAATCAGTTCTAAAGCATCACTAATGATCATAATCTACTGACAGAGGGCTGCTACATTCTCTAGAGGCTTGTGTCTTCAATATCACATCGTCCAAGGAATAAAGTGATCGTCTTCTGATCAGATTTCTACAGTTGTACTTCCCCAGAATTCTAGTGTACTCATTGTACTTTTCTTCTTCTTAGTTTGTAAATCAAACTTTTATTTTTGCAAACAAGTAGCAAATCAAGATGAAAGCTGGCTATGGCATTTGAGGCTAGGACATGCCAATATGGACACTATCTTACGATTATTGTCACGCCCTTAAACCAGAATACTGGAGAGCGGAGGACAGAAACAGTCAGCTACGTATATGGAAGTGAATCCCACTTCGCTATACGGTCACGGCTGTCTAGATGCATGAGGGTTTAACTACAAGCCAACAGTCTCTTATGGTCAAGTACAAGCCTAGTGTCTCAATCTCAAGCAAGCAAGTAAATGTAACAAGATGGTAGATCATCAGACATACAAAGTAAGGCATCCCAAATATTACATATTCAGATGATCATGAAGCTAGTCATACAAAATGTGAAGACTAGCACGAGTTTAAGTCATACATAATCAACCCTAGGATTTGTTAATCATGTTACAGCCCTTAGGCAGACAGAAATGTAAATTTAATACGAGCTAACACTTGCTCGGTGGCTAAACGCCTCAAAAGAATAATTTACAATAGAGTGGGAGAGCAAAATAAAACCCACTCGTTGCCAGGGTTGTGCCTAGTGTTCACCATCTGGCTGGAAGGCTAGAAGATCCTCGGGTGCTACTCCAAAATTCGGCCATACAAAACCAGCTTGGTCAGACCCCAAAAAGAGCAAGTGCCACAAGGGAGGCTTCACTTAAGAACTAAAACCAGCATATTAATACATGATACATAAAGGATAACGAAAGACATAAGTTAGAGAAAACAGGGTGATAAACGATAAAATAACTAAAGGACCATTTCGGTAACCAAGTTACAACCCGTAAACCAAACAAGGACCGGGGTTGTAACCCTTCACCTAAACAGAACTTAGTCTCTAACCAATTATCGATAAAATAAAGTATAAACAAGCATGTCCTGAGATAGCTATGTACTGGATCTAGGCAAGACTAGACAAGATAGGACTCCATCCATCATTCACGGCCAAGTAAAGAGTACGGCTTCATACTTTAAATAACTAGGATTATCACAAGCCTAGTTACTATCAAGATACAATGAGATATTCCGGCAGCCACAAGCCTTCCAGACTTAATCCAAGTTATTCGGTCACAAGTTGAGAGAGTTGGATTAGGTGACTTAGAGGTGCAACACATGGCAGTGTGCTGGAAATATGCCCTACTCGACGGCAGGCTACAAGTCCAATTAAAGTGCCCAGATAACGGGACTGTCTGTAGCTGGGAAATCTCTTCATAAACTACTTGATCAATCTAGTCATTATCCTAGTCTGATTCAGTATGAATCCCTGAACGTGGAAATCAGAAATTCATATCCTAGACATGATGCAAGATGAGACATATAGCTTATACAAGCACAAACACCCACGGTGTCAAGACAAGAGTTCCTTAGCAAGTCAAGATAGCCGTCACAACAGCGTATCGAGATTATCATGTTAGGTTACTTTATCAAGTCAGGAGTGCGTCATAACAGACCACCATTAAGAATTATCATGTCAAGTTACTGGTCAAGAGTGCACCACGACGGGTCACTATCAAGAATTATCATGTTACTTGATACTTGTTAAGAGTGCTTGTCAAGAGTGTGCCTCGACGGGCCACTATCCAGATTTTTATGTCGTGTTTATGTCAACATCAATACTGGCAAGTCATGCTATGCTTAACAAGTTATCGAATCGGGTCGCCACAAGATAGGTCAAGTACAAGTCACATGCAAGATCACAAGCATATACAACGAGAACTAGGATAACATGCATGGGGCAAGGGACAAGGGGTATCATGGTAGCAAGTGGCGCTGGTCAAGCGACGCCAGGGAAATGACAGGTGGCACCAAGGGGGACAAGACGCACATAAGTTAGGTTGCGCCATTCTGGGGTGCGCCAGGCACTGGGGTGCGCCAGGTCAGGTTGCGTCTAACTGGGGTACGCCATGTCAGGTTGCGCCTGACTGGGGTACGCCATGTCAGGTTGCGCCTGACTGGGGTACGCCATGTCATGTTGCGCCTGACTGGGGTACGCCATGTCAGGTTGCGCCCGGGCCCAAGGGGGCGCTGGGCTAGGTTGCGCCAAACTGAGCATGTGCGAGGTCGGCTTGCGCCTGACTCAGGTTGTGCCGTGCTAAGAAGCGCACGCTGGGTCAGGTTGTGCCGTGCTAAGAAGCACGCGCTTGGTCAGGTTGCACCAGACAATGTTCTTCTTTTCCAAACAGCAAAGAAGAAACCATGGAACCCGAAAACTTCAAAATGCCATAACTTGCTCAAAACAAGTCCGAATTAGGACTTCCAAGGGTCTAAAATGGATAGAACCAGATTTCTTACAGCCTGGGACGACTGGTTTTAGGAAATACAAAGCTTTAATAGATCAAAACTAAGAAAAATAAGAAAAGATCAAAACTTAGATCTACAAAGATCCATCAATCAAAACCGAAAATGTCAAGCTCTAAAGAGGCTTAGAATCGAGTAAAGAAGAGAATGGAAAAATAAAATGGGAGGTCCATCATGAAGCAAGTTGCACTTGCCTAGGACTTGGGTGTAGGTGGGATGAGTAATTAAAGAAGATGAAGAAGTAAATAAAAGTTATGGAGGAGAGAGAAGTAGTTGATTTATATGGCAACCCCTCTCATCTCAACCCAAAATAAACCAAACCAAGACAAGCCAAACCAAGTCAAGTCATGTTGAACCAAGTTGAACCAATCAAGCCAAGATTTAAACCAAGGCTAAGCTAAGCAAGATAAGTCAAAATACGGGCCACCTGACAATTGTCAGAAATCTGTATACGTATCCTGAAAAATACGTATAACGGGAAATGGGAGTAACAACTCTACCCACCTTAAAAGAATTTTGTCCTCAAAATTTAATCAAGAGGCTAGAGATGTCTGGATAGGCTATATTGATCACAGGCTATCTATGACTAGCAATTAAATAAGCAATTATTCATGCAAGCAAGGAGATAAGAGCATAAGGCATAACGAAGACATTATACCTCATGAGTCAAACAGGTGTGAATATCGCGATCGGATATCATCCTCTCATTCCCACGTTGACTTATCCATTGAGTGATGGCCCCAAGCAACACGGACTAAACTAATAGCCTTGTTCTTGAGTACCTTTTCTCTTCGGTTCAATATAGATACGGGCCTTTCCTCATACCAAAGGTTGGTACCAACAACCAATTCCGAATGATCAAGGATATGGCTCGGATTCGGGATATACCGTCTCAATTGGGATACATAAAAAATGTCATGTACCTCACGTAACGATGGCGAAAGAGCGAGACGATAGGATACATCACCTACTCGTTCGAGAATGTCAAACGTCCCTATATACCTAGGACTAAGCTTCCCCGTACGCCAAAATGAATAACGCCACGGGTAGGTGAGATCCTAAGGAATACGTGGTCGCCGATAGAAAACTCAAACAGATGCCGATGAGAATCGGCCCAATGGCGCTGACAGTTTTGGGCAACTCGAAGATGATCTCTGACTTGTTTGACTACCTCGATTATCTACGTAATTATCTCTGGACCAAGCATCTGTCTCTCACCGATATCATCCCAAACTAAAGGTGATCTGCACTTTTTGCCGTACAGGGCCTCAAAAGGTGCCATCTGGATACTTGCCTGGTAACTGTTATTGTAGGAGAACTCCACGAGATGCAGGTGATCTTCCTACGAACCACCGAAGTCGAGTGTACATGATCGTAACATTTCTTCGAGAGTCTGAATCGTGCATTCTGACTGACCATCTGTCTACGGATGATATGCTGAACTGAACTTGAGACGAGTCTCCAAACTCTCTTGAAGACTCTGCCAAAAGTGCGATATGAATCTTGAATATTTGTCTGATATGATACTAACTGGCACTCCTTACAATATGACAATCTGCTTGAGGTACATCTCTGCAAGCTGATCCGTTGAATGGCCAATTCTGAAAGGAATAAAATGAGCTACCATGGTGAGTCTATCAACTATAACCTAGATAGCATCTCTTCTAGCTGGAGATTTAGGTAACCCAGTTACAAAATTCATGGTAATGTGCTCCCATTTCCATTCTGGAATCAGTAAAGGTTGAAGAAGTCCAGCTGGTCTCTGATGTTCAGTCTTAACTTGTTGGCAAACTAAACATCGGAAGACAAACCGGGCTATCTTCCTCTTCATGCCATTCTACCAGAAATGTGACGGATATCATGATACATCTTCGTGCTATCGGGATGAATTGAATACTGAAAACTGTGAGCCTCTGCTATGATCTTCTGTCTGATATCACCACTGGGTACACAAAGATGTCTCCCATGTCGGAGAGTACCATCTTCGTGAATACATAACTCTGGTCTTCGTCCTGCTTCATACTCTCCTCTGAGCCGCTGAAGCTTAGAATCTGTTGATTGCGCCATCTTGATCCTCTCAACAATGCTGGACTAAACTTGCATGTTGGCCATCAATGCCATATTGGTAGAAAGAACTACTTATATTCCCATCTTCTGAAGATCTGTTAATAACTCTGGATGTGCTGTTAGAAAATAAGCTCATGCTCTTCTGCTCAACGCATCTGCAACTACGTTGGCCTTCCGAGGGTGATACTGTAAGTTGATGTCTAATCCACAAGTAGCTCTAGCCATCTCCTCTGACGCATGTTAACATCCTTCTGAGTAAACATATACTTAAGACTCTTGTGGTCGGTAAAAATCTCTACCTGATCTCTATACAAATAATGCCTCCACAACTTGAGTGCAAAAATCACCGCTGCTAACTCTAAGTCGTGGGTTAGATAATTTCTCTCATGATCACAAAACTGACGTGATGTATAAGCTACTACCTTACCATGCTGCATTAAGAAACATGCCAATCCTCTACCGGAAGCGTCATAATAAACTGAAAATCCTCCAATCCCATCTGGAGGCATGAGAATGGGTGCCGTCATCAATCCTTGCTTCAACTTCTCGAATGAACTCTGACACTCTGCTGTCCAAGCAAACTGTACATCCTTGCGGGTCAACTACGTCAATGGTGTCGAAAGTCGAGCAAAGTCTGACACAAATCGTCGGTAATAGCTGGCCAATCCTAGGAAACTACAAACTTCTGCGACGGTGCTAGGAACTGGCCATGTCTCTATGGCAACTATCTTCTGGGGGTCCACTTCCACTCCACCTCTGGTGATGATGTGACCTAAGTACGAAATACGATCCAGCCAAAATTTATACTTACTGAACTTCGCGTACAACTGGTGTTCTCTGAGAATCTGAAGAACTACACGAAGATGCTGCTCATGCTCTGCCTCACTCTTGCTATAGACCAAGATGTCATCTATAAATACTCACGAACTGATCCAAATAGGGCATAAAGATATGATTCATGAGGTCCATAAATACGGCTGGCGTATTGGTCGCTCCAAATGGCATAACAAGGAACTTCTAATGCCCATATCTAGATCTGAATATTGTCTTCGAGATTTCTTGCTTCCCGACTCTGATCTGATGGTACCCTGACCGTAAGTCAATCTTCGAGAATACTGCTGCCCTACTGAGTTGATCAAATAAATCATCTATCCTTGGTAGGGGATATCTGTTCTTGATTGTTATAAAATTCAAGGTACGATAATCAACACATAATCTTGACATACCATCCTTCTTTTTCGCAAGAAGCATCGGGGCTCCCCTAGGTGATCCACTAGCACGAATGAATCCCTTGGTTCTGAGTTCTTCAATCATCTTGTATAGGATCTCCAACTCTGATGGTGCTATTCTGTAGACTCTCTCTGACACTGGTACAGTCCCTGGAATCAGATCGATAGTGAACTTTATCTCTCTCTCTGGGGGCATACCTAGAAGCTCTTCGGGAAACACATCAGAAAATTCTTCAATTACTCTGGGAAACTGAACTGCCTCTGCTACTGCCATATGTAATACTGGAGGAGAAGGCTCTACTTTGCCCCTGGAAAATGAAAACTCTGGTTCGCCTGGAATACCAAAAATAATCCTGCCAATATGGCAGTCTATTCTTATGTATTGATCCTTCAACCAATCCATTCCTAGGACCATATCATAATCGGCCATCGGAAATTTTATTAACCTAGCGAAAAACTCTCTACCGCTAATTACGATTCGACACGAGCCGGTAAGTATATTGAGCCTTACTGATAGTGAATCAGGCTCCAGTTCTACCCGTGTTGCGAATCGTACAGACATAAATGAATATGATGCACCCGAATCAAATAATACTGATACTAGAAAAGAGTTGACGAGAATGGTACCTGCCACTACCTCACCTGATGCCAATTCTTCTGCCACGGTCAGAGCCATAGCATGTCCTTGTCCTCTTGGTACTGGTCCCCTCTGCTGGTGACCTCTTTTCCTGTTCTGAATCTAAGCTTGGGCATACTGCTGAGCCTGAGGCGGCAATGGCCTCGGAGGCTGGTACTGCTGCTACACTGGTGCTGGACCTCTAACCGATGGACTGGTTAGGTTTGACGATGATGAGCTAGATCTATTCGAAAAGGACCATATCTTGTGATCCGATGCCCCATAAGCCAAGCACAATCCATGTGCTCTGCGACACTCTGACACTACATGCCCAGGCTTTCCATAATGAGTGCATCCTATTGCAAAAGACTGGTTCTGCTTCTGCTGCTGAGGATATGCCGACGTCGAGTGCTGAACTGATGAAACTGTGGTCGCCCTCCTAGGAGTTCCAATAGTCAAAGCCCTAGCTGTCGGGGCTGGTACTGAAGACTGGAACATCTGCCCATGAGACCTCTTCTGTCCTCCGCTTCTATCTACAATCTTCTGCAAAGTATACTCATGCCTCTTCGTTGCTCGCAAGACGGCATCAAACGTCTGGTGCTCAAACTGCTCCACTGATATGATAATCTCTAGGTGGAGCCCCTGCTGGAATCATTAGGCTCGGTCCAGTTCGGTTGCCACTAAGGTAGGAGCAAACCGACTGAGTCTAGAAAACTCGACCGCATATCCATCGACTGTTCTTTCCATCTGCTTAAGATTAGTGAATCTCGTCTACAGATCATACCGAGCTACTGTATCGAAGTACTTGGTCTGGAACTTGTTGCTGAATACCATCCATGAGACAGACGTCGATAATCCAACTGCTAGCATCGCCCACCAACTGTGGGCTAAGTCCAATAACTACAGGCGCACGACAGCCACCTTATCACCCTCAGGAATCCTAGCTGCTTCCAGGATAACCTCTGTGTCCTGAAGCTATGCATCAGCAGCAATAGCATCTTCAGTTCCGTCAAAGAAAGAAGGGTTCAGATGCTTGAAGCTGTTGGCCACATTATTCCCTTGGTAACCAACTATGCCCATGGCATCTTGTACTGTCTGGTGCAGGGCATCGCCCCGACAATCTTGAGATGCAAGCAATTCTCTAATGAGATCCACCAGGATCCATTGTCAGGCTCTACAGGCTGGACTGGCTGAACTGGGGGCTCTGGATCCCTGGAATGCATGACTCGGAAGGCCGCTCCAGAGTGCTGGACTTGGTCTCCAGGTTGCTGCTGGTCCACTGGAGGTGCTCCACCTTACTGATCGGTAGAACCAGGAACAATGCCGCTGAAGAAACGACATGGAGAACAATAAGGAAGGACCATGATAGATCGAGGATATAAACATGTGATTAGGTCAAGATTTTAAAAAGATTAAAAGACACGAGTAGAGATCAAGGGCGAGTGCTGATTGAGACATCTATTCAGTGAAACCCTTACATATCTTGATTTACAAGACCTGTATGGGCCACCACTTAAAGCGTGTCACGCCCATGAACCAGAATACTGGAGAGCGGAGGACAGACACAGCTAGCTACGTATATGGAAGTGAATCCCACCTCGCTATATGATCACGGCTGTCTAGATGCATGAGGGTTTAACTACAAGCCAACAGTCTCTTATGGTCAAGTACAAGCCTAGTGTCTCAATCTCAAGCAAGCAAGTAAATGTAACAAGATGGTAGATCATCAGACATACAAAGTAAGGCATCCCAAACATTACATATTCAGATGATAATGAAGCTAGTCATACAAAATACGAAGACTAGCAAGAGTTTAAGTCATATATGATCAACCCTAGGATTTATCAATCATGTTACAGCCCTTAGGCAGACAGGAATATAAATTTAACACGAGCTAACACTTACTCGACGGCTAAACGCCTCAAAAGAATAATTTACAATAGAGTGGAAGAGCAAAATAAAACCCACTCATTGCCAGGGTTGTACCTAGTGTTCACCATCTAGCTGGAAGGCTGGAATATCCTCGGGTGCTACTCCAAAATCTGGCCATACAAAACCAGCTGGGTCAGACCCCAGAAAGAGCAAGGGCCACAAGGGAGGCTTCACTTAAGAACTAAAACCAGCATATTAACACACGATACATAAAAGATAACGAAAGACATGAGTTAGAGAAAACAGGGTGATAAACGATAAGATAACTAAAGGACCATTCCGGTAACCAAGTTATAACCCGTAAACCAAACAAGGACAGGGTTGTAACCCTTCACCTGAACAGAACTTAGTCTCTAACCAATTATCGATAAAATAAAGCATAAACAAGCATGTCCTGAGATAGCTATGTACTGGATCTAGGCAAGACTAGACAAGATAGGACTCCATCCATCATTTACGGCCAAGCAAAGAGTACGGCTTGATACTTTAACTAATTAGGGTTATCACAAGCCTAGTTACTAGCAAGATGCAATAAAATGTTCCAGCAACCACAAGCCCTGCAGACTTAATCCAGGTTATTCGGTCACAAGTTGAGAGAGTTGGATTAGGTGACTTAGAGGTGCAACACGTGACAGTATGCTAGAAATGTGCCTTACTCGACGGCAGGCTACAAGTCCAATTAAAGCTCCCAGATAACGGGACTGTCTGTAGTTGAGAAATCTCTTCATGAACTACTTGATCAATCTAGTCATTATCCTAGTCAGATTCAGTATGAATCTCTGACCGTGGAAATCAGGAATTCATATCCTAGACATGATACAAGACGAGACATGTAGCTTATACAAGCACAAACACCCACGGTGTCAAGACAAGAGTTCCTTAGCAAGTCAAGATAGCCGTCACAACAGCATATCGAGATTATCATGTTAGGTTACTTTATCAAGTCAAGAGTGCGTCATAACGGACTACCATCAAGAATTATCATCTCAAGTTACTTGTCAAGAGTGCACCACGACTGGTCACTCTCAAAAATTATCATGTTACTTGATACTTGTTAAGAGTGCTTGTCAAGTGTGCGCCTCGACGGGCCACTATCCAGATTTTTATGTCATGTTCATGTCAACATCAATACTGGCAAGTCATGCTAGGCTCAACAAGTTATCGAGTCGGGACGCCACAAGATAGGTCAAGTACAAGTCTCATGCAAGATCACAGGCATATACAACGAGAACTAGGATAACATGCATGGGGCAAGGGGCAAGGGGTATCATGGTAGCAAGTGGCGCTGGTCAAGCGGTGCCAGAGAAATGACAGGTGGCGCCAAGGGGGACAGGGGACGCCTAAGTTAGGTTGCACCATACTGGGGTGCGCCAGGTCAGGTTGCGCCTAACTGGGGTACGCCATGTCAGGTTGCGCCTGACTGGGGTACGCCATGTCAGGTTGTGCCTGACTGGGGTACGCCATGTCAGGTTACGACAGGGCCCAAGGGGGCGCTGGGCTAGGTTGCGCCAGACTGAGCATGCGCGAGGTCGGGTTGCGCCTGACTCAGGTTACGTCGTGCTAAGAAACGCGTGCTGGGTCAGGTTGTGCCGCACTAAGAAGTGTACGCTGGGTCAGGTTGTGCTGCGCTAAGAAACACGTGCTGGGTCTGGTTGTGCCGTGCTAACAAGCGTGCGCTTGGTCAGGTTGCGCCAGGCACTGTTCTTCTTTTCCAAACAGCAAAGAAGAACCCATGGAACCCAAAAACTTTAAAATACCATAACTTGCTCAAAACAAGTCCGAATTGGGACTTCCAAGGGTCTAAACTACATAGAACGAGATTTCCTGCAGCCTGAGATGACTAGTTTTAGGAAATACCAAGCTTTAATATATCAAAACCAAGAAAAATAAGAAAAGATTAAAACTTAGATCTACAACGATCCATCCATCAAAACCAAAAATGCCAAGCTCTAAAGAGGCTTAGAATCGAGTGGAGAAGAGAATGGAAAAATAAAATGGAAGGTCCATCATGAAGCAAGTTGCACTTGCCTAGGGCTTGGGTGTAGGTGGGAGGAGTAAATAAAGAAGATGAAGAAGTAAATAAAAGTTATGGAGGAGAGAGAAGGAGTTGGTTTATATGGCAACCCCTCTCATCTCAACCCAAAATAAACCAAACCAAGACAAGCCAAGCCAAGTCAAGTCATGTTGAACCAAGTTGAACCAATCTAGCCAAGATTTAAACCAAGGCTAGGCTAAGCAAGATATGTCAAAATACGGACCATATGGCAATTGTTAGAAATTCGTATACGTATCCTAAAAAATACGTATAACGGGAAACGGAAGTGACGGCTATGTACTAAAAAGTTGATAAAAAACTCCCAAAAATCATATTCAAGACAGACATGGTATATGTTGACTGTGAAACAAACAAAGCAACTATGTCTTCGTTTAAATCCATCAACGCTATAAGTACTTCTAAAACCTTGTAGTTAATTCATATGGATTTATTCGGTCCTAGTAGAGTCTCTTGTAACACCCAGTTTTCCAGATGAGGGTAATTTTGAAATTTTATAATTATAATTATTATTTATTGATATTTATTTTATATTATTATTTTTGGTGATTTTTAATCATTTTTAAACTATTTAAAATTATGACATGTGATTTAGTATTTTGCTAGTGTAACCCTAGAGATAGTGACCTAGAGCCTAGCCATATGATTAGGGTATTTCATTTATCATTTTTAGCTTGAGGGTATTTTTGTTATTTTTAAGGTTATTTGAATTTATTATAATTTATTTGAATTTATGGGAATTTTTAGGATTTATTTTGGAATTATTTGATTGATGGTTGACTAGGTTGACTTTGACTAGTGTTGACTGGGTAGACTAACCTAGAAGCTAACCCTAGTTGTGTTTGGACTTGGTTAGGTCATGTAACCCTAGTTAAACTAGAGTTAACCTATGGTTTAGTCATTAAATTCAAGTTAGAATAGAAAGGCTTTTAGTCATAAGTCATGACTTATGGTTGAACCATTAATTAGCAACTTAGCCATAGAAGCCCAAAGCCCATTAGCTAACCCTAATCCATTAGTTGGCTGGCCACCTAGCCTAGGGAATCCCACCATATAAATACTCTCTTTCATTAGGGCTAGCCTCTTTAGAAAAGTTTCATTTGGAAAGAGAGGTATGTACCAACTTCATTAATTCATAGAAAATCCAAATTAATTTATTTTTCCTTCAAACAAATTGCAATAGGTTTTAATTTAGGTTTTCTTGCTGTTGGTATATTTTATTCTCAGTTTCATAGCAATTTGGTAAAGTTTGGGGAGCAAGGAGACACCCCCTCTTTGGAGCTTTTGAGGAGTTGTGACACCAATAGGTAAATCCCTAAAACTCTTTATTAGATACTGTTATTTTTGCATAATAACCTAGATCTAAGTGTTCCCTAGCTAACCCTAGATTTTTGTAGGATTTTGTGTCTATTTCGTGTCCTAAATGGACACGTATCAGCCCACTAGCTAGGGTGTTTGATGAAATGCCCCAAAGGGCATTTCGATTTAATTTTTAGAAAGTGTTTAAATAGGAATTTGTGTTTTGATGTAGCTTACATGGTTCTAATGGACTGAGGTAGATTTGGTGTCGTATTGTGTCGGTTTGGACACGTGCACACGCGGGTTGGACACCGCAAGCAGTTACTGTTATCCCCTGCTACTCGGGGTGGATTTCTCACTGGACACAGCACGAGGACACGTGATATTTCGAGGACACATTGGGGCAGTGTCTGACACGACACTCCTCAAGTGGAACGACCTCTCGTATTGTGTCGAGCGAGCACGAGCTCGTGCACTGACTTTACACTGACACGCGGCACGCGTTCGTCGCCACTGATACGGCCCTAGAATTCTGGACACGACATACTAGGACACGAATCAGGATAATGGACACGAAGACCTATCCTAGGCGAACCTAAGTTGGTGAGCACGAGGCCTGGTTTGGCCTGTGTCGGGTGCACGACACGCGTGCACTTGTGCACGAGACAGTGCACTGTGCAGTGCCTGTTGTGCTCGATTTGGGTTTAATTGATGTGGACACGTCATGTCACGTTGTGGTGGACACGAGACACCCTTTGGGACACGAACACTTGTTGGGTATTCATTGCCAACCTTTTGATTTACATTTTAGAATGATTAAACCATTAATTCCCATTTACCTATTTTGGACTGATACACATATTTCAGTTTATATTCCAGTTTCTAAATTCGAACTTTGGTATCAAATTTAACCTAATTAATACTGTTGTTATCACAGTTTAAGTCCCTAATGTTGTCCTCCTATATGTGTTCTAACTGTATGTCGATTTTGAGCTAAATTGGTGTTTGTTTGGGTTGGATTTTGGGATACATTGAGATGGGACTGAAAACTGAACATTAAGAGCTGTTTCATTTCCCTTCCCTGTTTATACACACAGATCCATATGCATGTTTCAGTCCATTTCATGAGATTCCTGCACACATTGTATCACACACACTATTTTGTAGGACTGAATACACACACACACACATTGTCTACTCTCTAGTACTTATTTTCCCGAACACTAAACACAGGTTCACACACATGTTTTCACACATATTTCTGCACACTCACTGTCCTATTCCTATCTCACAGTCACACACACACTCTAGCATCCATGTTTTCCTATCACTGCTACACTCTAACACACACACATAGCACTCTCACATTCTCTTGACACCCTTCACAACACACACACACATTACCTTTCCTCCTCTCTATATATATATGTAATGTATATATGTAATATGTGTATCTATATATGTAATATAAGTATGTGTAATATATATATATATGTATCTAGTATAGATACTTGTAAATGGATGTATAGATTATATTATGTATATATGTAAGTATCATATATAAAATAACATGTGTGTGTACTAGTATGTATGTATTATAAATATGCATGTGTGGTATAGTATATGCATGTAGCCTATAGCCTATAGCCTATAGCCTATAGCCTATAGCTATGGCTCATTGCCTAAGGGTATGATTGAATGCCAGTTAACATGTGTAGTTGGCTTACATAGCCTTGTAATGGTGTGTGTTAACTAGTGTAGACTTGTTTAGACCTAGAATAACTTGTTTGACCTAATTTAGACTTGTTAGACCTAGGTTGGCCATAGTTGACCTAGTTTGACTTCTAGGGTTGACCAGAGTTGACCAAGAGTTGACTTTGGCCTAGATTGACCTAGATTCATTTAGAATGCATTGAATTGCATCTTGTTATCATTTTAGACTTGTTGTGACTTGTGCTGATCTGATTAGGAGCCAGATACCTCTCCTCGGACAGTACATTTTATCCGGACACTCAGATACCAGGGGAGTACATTCTCTGATCATTTTATATCTTGCTTAGAATTATTTTCCTGATTTAAATTACTTTACTTGATACTGTCACGTTGGTCACACGGATTAGTACTATATGGATCCCTTCTTAAGATGTTATCCCTTCAGGGAGCATCGGGTACTACATATTTTGTACGTTTTACTTACATGGCGTATCACTATGCTTCATGGTTCATTTATCACTTGTGACATGTACTCTCATGATCATAGAGTTTTCCTTGAATCCTCCCATTTATTGGGCTTCCTAGAATCCCCATTTATGGAACTATCATGTACCACCCTTCAGGGGCCGTTACAAGAATCATAACATAACCTGGCTGGATCCTTGTGTATTGATTGGGGGTACGGGGGAGTAGAAGTAGACATGTGAATAATATCCAAGTAGTGTAGCATCAGAATCATTCCATAGTGTAGCATCAGAATCATCCTATGCCATTTATATGTCTATATTGTACTCTGTCTCACTAGCTACTGTTAGTTCTCTATTTATAGTAGATATTTCTATTACAGTTCTCTCTCTGTTTACATACTGTATTTCTTCAGTTCATGTATCTTACTTTACTGTATGATTATATTTTCTAATCTGCTATGATCTATTGAGATGTATTGTGCTCGCTCCTGTCCTGACTGGACCTGTTGAAAATATTACAGAGGACGAGGAGGAGGCCTGTGTGGATACCTTCTATGGGGCAGCCCTAGACGACACTTGTGAGCTGGACTCTCAGGAGGACCCAGCTCTAGCTGATGACTTTACCCCTACTGCCTAGACTAGCTTAGTTAGGCTTTATCTTACTTATGTTGTCTTGAGACTAGTTTAGTTAGACTTTATTTCTGTCTTGAGATCTGGATTGTATATATTCTTTCATATTCAGTAGTTGAGACTTGTATTTCTGGATATTTGTTGAGATGTTATCTTAGACACTTAGACTCTTCTAATCATCTGTATTTTTTTTGAGTTCTATATCATATCGTTCTTCATCTTCCTTAGTTGTGATTGAGTTTACATTCTGTTATGTCACCCCCATTCGGAGAGTATAAACTGCTTAGCATTATATTGTTAGATGTTGTGACCTAGGACAGCGTTCTACTGCCGATACTGCAGCGTAGGCTGGACGTACCCACTTTTCGTGCCCTTACTCTAGGGTGCGGATCGTGACACATTTTTAGTGGTGGCCCATGCAGGTCGTGATTCGCATTAGTAGAATTTCGTAGTAGCGCAACGACTTAGTTGTACTACTACGAGCCTGCTATAGGATATAGAAATTTAGATGTTAGGATGAGAGGATACTCAATCACTGTTAGGATTCCTTGAGAGATTCCTGGGATGACCCTTGAGAATCTTATTTTGAACTCTGATTTAAACTCCCTTTTCCTTATTTTGATTCACCTTTTTCCTTGATTTGAATTTGATTCTTGGTAGATTCATTGTAGAACTTTGAATCCTGGTATTAGTTGATGATTTTGATAAAATTCTGTAGTTGTTGATTTTAATTTTGTATTTAATATTTTTAAATTCAAGGCACTCAATCACACTTAGGATTCTTTGAGAGATTCCTGGGACGACCCCTGAGAAACTCATTTTTGATCTTCAATTGGAATTCCTTTTCCTCTTGTTTGGATTCACCCTCATTCTTGCTATTGAATTTGAGCTTGATGGGTTCATCTCGTTTGAACAGATGAGAAAGAACAGATCTTCATTATTCCTTCTTGCCATTATTTTCTTGTATTTTTATTTTCTTCTTATCTTAAACTCTGTCTAATTACACCAATCACCCATATCTTATCATCTCTACTAGATGTACCTCGAAACCCTTGAATTTTCATATCTTCTGCCTAGGAAAGACTGAAGAAGTGACGTGAATCATGTAGCTCAGAGGAGACATAACTGATTATTATATGATGATCTAGAGGAAATCAAAATGTGGAGTGTTCAATATTGAAACCTTGAGATAGAAATGTGGTAAAGGTCTCGAATAGAATCAAGAGATGTATACTACCAATCTGGAAACAATCACACTTAGGGAGATTTTGGGGTTTTGAGATAGTTTATAGATGTATTCAAACTGATGAGGATATTCAAGGTCAACCTAGATTTGAGAACCTCGAAACTCTAGTTATTGATTCTTGGGAAGTTTTACCCTAAGGCTATATAGAAGGTTAGTAATGGAAAAGAGAAATTAATTGCATTCAATAAGGATATTGAACAAGATATTACAAGGAAATGACTAGGGATAGAGGGAACATAAAGTTATAGAAATTTAGAGATTGTTGTGGAAATTTTTTTTTTGAGAATAATGTTCAAAGGTGTATGTCGAAAAAAATACGGAAGTTGATTTTATGATGGAGGATAAGTTTTGAAAGGCCTAAAGGTATTTAAATTAAATAACACGAGGAGAACCATTTGAACAAGTTCAAGGAATTCGTAAACGGGATTTAGACGTTTCGGGCCAAATTTAAGACAAGGTGAAAGAATTTGGAAGTTTAAATAAATGGTTAATTTTGATTCCTAAATGTGAAGACTATGCTTCATGAGTGATGTTTGGAAATTGGAAATTGCCTACGGTAGTCATGGAAAAGGCTTAGGTAAAGGTTAAATTTTTATATGGAGACTGGTGAGGTAAGGATACAATTGGCAAGTTATGACCAGATGAACTTAAGGGTATCAGAAACAGATGATTAACTTGATCTTCCTTATCTTGTGTATTTATTTACCACCTCTTGAACCCCCACTTTCTATTTGAGATCCTTTGAGTTCCTTATCGTGACCTTGACATTCGGAATGTAATACTAGCTGTTACCCTCCAACAAATCTTATATGCAAGACCTAGACGAACTCACCTTCGTGTAGGTATATCATGTCCCACTAAAACCCGTCTCCTTGTACTCTATTTTCTTGATATGATTTTCTGGTCAAATGACTAAACTATAACCTCTACCATGATACTAAATTATTCCTGATTTCAATTAGAGATCCAGCCTTGACTCAATTCCTTCGACCCGACATGTGATGATGTTCTGCTTGATTCCTTAAATGCTTAACCTTGTACCTTATCTTGATTGCTTGACCCAATTAGTTAAGAATCTGGACTATGTATCTTCGTTCATCACTACCACCCTTACTTATATCTTATGCTGCTAATTATTCTTAGTTTTACAAGCTTATCCTTTTCAAGCTTGATCATGACATATTTTATTGGGTGCGCACCCACTAACATATTGTCTAATCAGAACCGGCGTATGATGGTCTGATCAACCTATTGCATTTTGGTTCGCTTTTCATATTAATCTACGTGGATGGAGACATAGTTAAACTTGCCCTAGAAATCTTATCCACAACAGCCTTGACAATTCTTCTTGGAATTATTTTATCGCCTATGAACCTCGTATTCGTATCCAGTTGAATTAAATTCAACCATGACCTGGATCTTCATCATTGGATGCTCGTGCTCATACTTGATTTCATTGATTCTCCATCTTGCCCAAATCTCGATTTATCCTAAAATTGATCAACTTAGATCTTGTCAAGACAAAAATCTATTTGTGATTTGTTGTGCCTAAATTTTCAATTTTTACCATTTTATGGAATAGTAACCTTTTAATAATTTCTCAGTTGTTTGTTAATGACTAATTTCTTATATAGGATGGTAGACAACCTTGATGGTTGTGTTCCTTTACCTTTCCAAATTAGAACACCCTAGATTGCTTGTGTGTTGATACCATAGTACTGTTTTGACCTAGAATGACCAGTACACCTAGGTGAGACTTCCAACTGCTACAGTATGCCCTGACCCTGTATGCTATTCCTTCAAATTGCATGGTTTAGATAAAAATTCTTAGGACCTTGATTGTCGGGAAATAGGGATGTTACCCCCATTAGTATCAACTGTGGATATATATATAGGTTAGTCCTTGATGTGGGGAATGTGTGTTTATAAACCTGTAGCTTATGAGATTTATAGTATCAGCCTTGATAGGATTAGAAAGTTAAGAGCTAGCCTATTATAGAGTTCTCTTTTTGCTAAGTTCTAGTTGCCAACACATAGGTAGCTAGCATAGGTAAAATCCTAAAAAGTTGACCAGCTGATGACCAAGTACTAGGATGTTCAGAAAATTGACTAGTGATTGACCCTTGACTATGTTTGACCTAGAAGGGGGTACGATCATCTTAATTTCGAGGACAAAATTTTTATAAGGTAGGTAGGATTGTAACACCCAGTTTTCCAAATGAGGGTAATTTTGAAATTTTGTAATTATAATTATTATTTATTGATATTTATTTCATATTATGATTTATGGTAATTTTTAATTATTTTTAAACTATTTAAAATTATGACATGTGATTTGGTGTTTTGCTAGTGTAACCCTAGAGATAGTGACCTAGAGCCTAGCCATGTAATTAGGGTATTTCATTTATCATTTTTAACTTGCGGGTATTTTTGTCATTTTTAAGGTTATTTGAATTTATTATAATTTATTTGAATTTATGGGAATTTTTAGGATTTATTTTGGAATTATTTGATTGATGGTTGACTAGGTTGACTTTGACTAGTGTTGACTGGGTAGACTAACCTAGAAGCTAACCCTAGTTGTGTTTGGACTTGGTTAGGTCATGTAACCCTAGTTAGACTAGATTTAACCTATGGTTTAGTCATTAAACTCAAGTTAGAATAGAAAGGCTTTTAGTCATAAGTCATGACTTATGGTTGAACCATTAATTAGCAACTTAGCCATAGAAGCCCAAAGCCCATTAGCTAACCCTAATCCATTAGTTGGCTGGCCACCTAGCCTAGGGAATCCCACCCTATAAATACTCTCTTCCATTAGGGCTAGCCTCTTTAGGAAAGTTTTATTTGGAAAGAGAGGTATGTACCAACTTCATTAATTCATAAAAAATCCAAATTAATTCCTTTTTCCCTCAAACAAATTGCAATAGGTTTTAATTTAGGTTTTCTTGCTATTGGTATATTTTATTCTCAGTTTTATAGCAATTTGGTGAAGTTTGGGGAGCAAGGAGATACCCCCTCTTTGGAGCTTTTGAGGAGTTGTGACACCAATATATAAATCCCTAAAACTCTTTATTAGATGCTGTTATTTTTGTATAATGACCTAGATCTAAGTGTCCCCTAGCTAACCCTAGATTTCTGTAGGATTTTGTGTCCATTTCGTGTCCTAAATGGACACGTATCAGCCCACTAGCTAGGGTGTTTGATGAAATACCCCAAAGGGCATTTCGATTTAATTTTTAGAAAGTATTTAAATAGGAATTTCTGTTTTGATGTGGCTTACATGGTTCTGATGGACTGAGGTGGATTTGGTGTCGTATCGTGTCGGTTTGGACACGTGCACACGCGGGTTGGACACCGCACGCAGTTATTGTTATCCCCTGCAACTCGGGGTAGATTTCTCATTGGACACAGCACGAGGACATGTGATATTTCGAGGACACATTGGGGCAGTGTCTGACATGACACTCCCTAAGTGGTACGACCCCACGTGTCGTATCGAGCAAGCACGAGCTCGTGCACTGACTTTGCACTGACACGCGCCACGCGTTCAGTCGCCACTGATACGGCCCTAGAATTCTGGACACGATGCACTAGGACACGAATCAGGGAGATGGACACGAAGATCTATCCTAAGCGAACCTAGGTTGGTGAGCACGAGGCCTGGTTTGGCCTGTGTCGGGTGCACGACACGCGTGCACTTGTGCACAAGACAGTGCACTGTACAGTGCCTGTTGTGCTCGATTTGGGTTTAATTGATGTAGACACATCGTGTCACATTGTGGTGGATACGAGACACCCTCTGGGACACAAACTCTTGTTGGGTATTCATTACCAACCTTTTGATTTACATTTTAGAATGATTTAAACCACTAATTCCTATTTACCTATTTTGGACTGATACACATATTTCAGTTTATATTCCAGTTTCTAAATTTGAACTTTGGTATCAAATTTAACCCAATTAACACTGTTGTTATCACTGTTTAAGTCCGTAATGTTGTCCTCCTATATATGTTCTAACTGTATGTCGATTTTGAGCTAAATTGGTGTTTGTTTGGGTTGGATTTTGGGATACATTGAGATGGGACTGAAAACTGAACATTAAGAGGTGTTTCATTTCCCTTCCCTGTTTATATACACAGATCCACATGCATGTTTCAGTCCATTTCATGAGATTCCTGCACACATTGTATCACACACACTGTTTTGTAGGACTGAATACACACACACACATTGCCTACTCTCTAACACTCATTTTTCTGAACACTGAACACAGGTTCACCACACATGTTTTCACACATATTCCTGCACACTCATTGTCCTATTCCTATCTCACGGTCACACACACACTCTAGCACACATGTTTTCCTATCACTTCTATACTCTAACACACACACATTGCACTCTCACATTCTCTTGACACCCTTCACAACACACACACACATTACCTTTCCTCCTCTCTATATATATATATAATGTATATATGTAATATGTGTATCTATATATGTAATATAAGTATGTGTATATATATATATATATATATATATATATATATATATATAATATATATATATATATATATATATATATATATATATATATATATATATATATATATATATATATATATATCTAGTATAGATACTTGTAAATGGATGTATAGATTATATTATGTATATATGTAAGTATCATATATAAAATAACATGTGTGTATACTAGTATGTATGTATTATAAATATGCATGTGTGGTATAGTATATGCATGTAGCCTATAGCCTATAGCCTATAGCTATGGCTCATTGCCTAAGGGTATGATTGAATGCCAGTTAACATGTGTAGTTGGCTTGCATAGCCTTGTAATGGTGTGTGTTAACTAGTGTAGACTTGTTTAGACCTAGAATAACTTGTTTGACCTAATTTAGACTTGTTAGACCTAGGTTGGCCATAGTTGACCTAGTTTGACTTCTAGGGTTGACCAGAGTTAACCAAGAGTTGACTTTGGCCTAGATTGACCTAGATTTATTTAGAATGCATTGAATTGCATCTTGTAATCATTTTAGACTTATTGTGACTTATGCTGATCTGATTAGGAGCCAGACACCTCTCCTCGGACAGTACATTTCATCCGGACACTCAGATACCAGGCGAGTACATTCCCTGATCATTTTATATCTTGCTTAGAATTATTTTCCTGCTTTAAATTACTTTACTTGATACAGTCACGTTGGTCACACGGATTAGTACTATATGGATCCCTTCTTGAGATGTTATCCCTTCAGGGAGCATCGGGTACTACATGTTCTGTGCGTTTCACTTATATGGCGTATCACTATGCTTCATGGTTCATTGATCACTTGTGACATGTACTCTCATGATCACAGAGTTTTCCTTGAATCCTCCCATTTATTGGGCTTTCTAGAATCCCCATTTATGGGACTATCATGTACTACCCTTCGGGGGTCGTTACATGAATCATAACATAACCTGGCTGGATCCTTGTGTATTGATTGGGGGTACGGGAGAGTAGAAGTAGACATGTGAATAATATCCAAGTAGTGTAGCATCAGAATCATTCCATAGCGTAGCATCAGAATCATCCTATGCCATTTACATGTCTATATTGTACTCTGACTCACTAGCCACTGTTAGTTCTCTATTTATAGTAGATATTTCTATTACAGTTCTCTCTCTGTTTACATACTGTATTTCTTCAGTTCATGTATCTTACTTTACTGCATGATTATATTTTCTAATCTGTTATGATCTGTTGAGATATATTGTGCTTGCTCCTGTCCTGATTGGACCTGTTGAAAATATTATATAGGACAAGGAGGAGGCCTGTGTGGATACCTTCTATGGAGCAGCCCTAGACGACACTTGTGAGCTGGACTCTCAGGAGGACCCAGCTCTAGCTGATGACTTTACCCCTACTGCCTAGACTAGCTTAGTTAGGCTTTATCTTACTTATGTTGTCTTGAGACTAGTTTAGTTAGACTTTATTTCTGTCTTGAGATATGGGTTGTATATATTCTTTCATATTTAGTAGTTGAGACTTGTATTTCTGGATATTTGCTGAGATGTTATCTTAGACACTTAGACTCTTCTGATCATCTGTATTTTCTTTGAGTTCTATATCATATCGTGCTTCATCTTCCTTAGTTGTGATTGAGTTTACATTCTGCTATGTCACCCCCATTCGGGGAGTATAAACTGTTTAGCATTATATTGTTAGATGTTGTGACCTAGGACAGCGTTCTACTGCCGACACTGCGACGTAGGCTGGACGTACCCATTTCTCGTGCCCTTACTCTAGGGTACGGGTCGTGACATCTCTAGTCTTGGCGGTAAGCTCTATATTATTGTGATTGTTGATGATTTCTCTCGTTATTCATGGTTTTTCTTTTTATCAAACAAAAGTGATGCTATTTTTCAATTTCAGATATTTTGTAAAAAAGTATAAAATAATAAAGGCTTCATGATTACTCGAATCCGAAGTGATCATTGTGATGAATTCGTAAATGTTGATTTCAAAAAGTTTTACGATGATAGTGGATATTACCACGAGTTTTTTTGTCCTAGAACTCCCCAACTGAATGGTGTTATAGAGCAGAAGAATCGTACTCTAAGCAAGATGGCTAGAGTCATGCTGAGTCAGCATAATCTTTCTAAGTATTTTTTAGCAGAAGCTGTTAGTACAGCCTGTCATATTTAAATAGGGTATTGATTTGACCTATCTCGAAGAAAACACCATATGAGTTGTAGTTTGGTAGGATTCCAAACATTTCATATTTTAAAAATTTTGGATGTCATTGTTTGATCCTGAAAACCAAGGACAACTTGGGTAAGTTTGACTCTAAAGAAGACAAATGGATATTTCTCAGATATGCTGCTAAGAGTAAAAGATATATAATTTAATAAAAGATCTATGATTGTTGAAGAGTCAATTAACATTACTTTTGATGACCTCAATAGTCACAGATTTAGTGACAGTGATGATGAAGAGATGCAGAACAAATCCAAGACACCTTAAGATACTACTACCAACGGGAGCTATCGGAGAAGTTTACCAAAGAGAATGAAGTTCATGCCAGACCATCCAAAGACACTCGTCATAGGTGATGTATCAAAAGATGTAAGTACATGTTCTTCTACTAGGGATATTAATGTAGCAACTAATATAGATTTTATTTCTCAAGTTGAACCTAAGACAGTAGCAGATGCTTTTAATGATGAGTTTTGGATTGATGTCATGCAAGAAAAACTTAATCAATTTGAGAGAAACCAAGTTTGGGAACTCGTTCCTGAACCTATTGGTCAATCGATAATTTGTACCAAATGGGTGTTCCAAAATAAACTTAGTGAGGATGGACAAGTTCTACGCAACCAAGCACGTCTAGTGGCACAAGGTTATAATCAAGAAGAAGGTATTGATTATGACGAGACATATGCTCATGTTGCTAGACTAGAAGCCATTCGCATGTTTTGTGCATTTGCATGTTTTTCACAATTTTAAACTTTTTCAAATGGACGTGAAAAGTGTATTTTTAAATAGGTTTTTAGAAGAAAAAGTTTTTGTAAAACAACCCCTTGTTTTGAAGATTTTCGAAAACTCGATCACGTCTTCAAACTTAGAAAAGCATTCTATAGACTCAAACAAGCACCTCGTGCTTGGTATGAACGCCTAAGTGCCTTCTTACTTGAAAATGGATTTTCAAAAGGAAGAGTTGAAACAACTTTATTTATCTAGTCTTCAGATGATAGTATCCTTCTTGTGCAAATTTATGTAGATAACATCATTTTCGGTTCTACTAATGAAAAACTTTATCAAGAATTTGATAAGTGTATACAGAGTGAGTTTGAGATGAGCATGATGGAAGAGCTAAACTACTTCGTAGGACTTCAGATCAAACATCACTCATAGGAAACATTTATCAACCAAACCAAGTACATAAAGGATTTATAGAAGAAGTATGACTTCGACAACGTAAAACTTATCGAAACTCCAATGGTTACATCAACACGGCTTGACATTGATGAAGGCGGTAAACCAGTCGACCAGCGTAAGTATCGAGATATCATTATTAGTTTAACATATTTAACTGCTAGTCGCCCAGATATTATGTTTAGTGTTTGCATTTGTGCATGATACCAAGCTAATCCTAAGGAATCACACCTATATGCCGTTAAGCATAACTTCTGATACCTTAAAAGAACTTCAACAGTCGACTTGTGCTATCTCAAAAGCACATTTTTTGACCTAATCGGTTATTCAGATACAGATTTTGCTGGGTGCAAAGTGGACTGTAAAAGTACCAGCGGTACATATCATTTTCTAGGAAAGGCTTTAGTCTCCTGGTTTAGCAAGAAACAAAATTATGTTGTTTTATCAACAACTGAGACTGAGTATATCACCGTAGGACGTTGTTGTGCACAGATTTTATGGATGAAGCAACCCCTAGAAGACTACGATTTATACTACACGAAGATTCTTATATACTGTGACAACACTAGCACAATTAATTTAACTAAGAACCATGTTTGTCACTCACACACAAAGCACGTAGAGATACGTCATCACTTTTTATGTGACCACCAACAACACAGGGATAATTTCTCAAAATTTATTGACACGGATCATCAATTAGCAGATATTTTTACAAAACCGCTAGTTGAAGACCGCTTTAACTATCCGCGTCGCGAGTTAGGCATACTTAAATTTTCAGATTCATAATGAGTTATGTTTAATAAAATTATTTAAAACATAAAATTTCTAGATTCATTAATTGAAGTTATTTTGGATACAAGCCGAAAGGATCCTTCTGTTATACAAGCATAAATAGCCTAAAGCGACATGGTGCATTAGTCTTCAGACTATCGGTAGTTAGGATTCGGCCCCTACAGCTAACCCAAAGTAATGAATGTTAATTAATCAAAAAAATTAAGAGTCATTAAATACATTTATTACTCATTATTCGTAAAATGAATTGAAAATCCAAGTGGCCGAACTCGGACAGAACTCGGCCCGAATTCTAATCGAGTTATGGCCAAACTCGGTTGGCGTCGTTTCAAATTTTCAGAACAACTTCAGCCTTAGCTTCTATATATACACCATCTTCTTTTCTTTCCTCTCCACCCGAGCGAAAAATCCACAAACCCTACTCTTGTTTCCCCCTTCCATAAGATTCAAATAATTTCTCCTTGGATCTAGAAGGCGCAAAGAAGATGTTCTCTACTAGTTTTTTTCTTTCCTTTGAGGTATAATCTCTTCTTTCTCTTTTCAATTCTATGTCCCCAAGCTCTTCAAGAGAAAGAAGAGAGAGTCTACGACTTCTTCCTCCACTTCGGAGTACGAACCCATGAATATGTTTAGTCCCGCTTGTACTACTGACGAAGAAGAATTTGATTAAAACCTATTTCCATCTTTAAAAATATCTGACTCCTGGTTTACCTCTTTTCGATACCGGAAGATTTGTCCCGGGTGATCAGTTAATTTTACTATCTTTTCATAGCATGCTTCCATCTTTGAACACTTAGGACTCCGAGATTATTTTGAAATATCTAGTGAAATTTATGACAATGTTGTTCATATGTTTTACTGTAATATGCAAGTAAAAGACGATGGCAGCATTTACTCTTCAGTCTCCAGAAAAGAAATTGAGTTTAACTCGACTGACCTTAGTGAATACTTTCATATGCCGGACAACGGCGAAGCACTAGTCGAGATAAACAAAGTTTAATTTCCTGATGACGTGACTCTTTACTCTATTATGGCTACTATGTGTCATCAGAAACCAGTCCCTCGAAGTGGTCGGTTGTTTGTAAAGCACCTTAACCAAAGCTTCTATGAACTCCATCGATTTGTTTACTCTGCTTTGCTTCCTAAAAAGAAATCTACTGATAAGATCACCTTTTTCAAGATGTCTACAATATATCAATTTTATTTTGGAGTCACATTTCTGTCCCCAAGACCTTTATGGCATGGATGATCAATTGTCAGAGGGTGGGTCGTAACCTTCTTTACCCTATGCATCTTGCGGTCATCTATAGGAAGTTTTAAATCGATCTTGATATATGTCCTATCTATGGGTCATCTTCTGAGCTGACTAGGTCTAGAAGATATCCTCTGCCACCACTTTCATTCGGTGTTGCTCCACCTCCACCTGATCCAGTTGCTCCTACTGCTCCAGGATTTGATCCTCGGTTCTATCAGCGATTCGATGACTTTGCCACTCTACAGGGACAACGTCATCAGTCATATGTTGATGCTGAGTTTTGTCATACTTCTCAGGCTCAGGTCTTAAAAAATAGCATTGCTAATATTCAGTGGTCATTGGCGCATTATCCTACTTCACTGTTTCAGATCCTCTGTCATCCTGGATTTAATGGACCACGGCTTGAGGATCAGGACACTTTTGGATTCTTTGATTCAACGACAGCCTATGTCGATCCTCATCCTCCTGCTGATCCTGCTGACGGTAACGCTGATATGTAATTTGGATTCTTTTTGGTTTAATATTTTGTGGGTTGTATTTGCTGATGATGATGATCATGTAGTAGTGACACTTTATTTTGTTGGACTTATGTAGTAGCTTGAACTCTTTCAATTTTGACTATATGCACTTTATTTCAGTAGTTGAGTTTTATGCTATCTTAGTTTCCATTTCTCATATTCTTTACTACTACTGTTAGTATTTCTCCTGAGGTGTGACTTGTTATATTCATAATGTTTGTATATCACTCTATCTGTTTCTTTGTTTTTGTTGGCTTGTTGGCTTCACATATTGTGGGGGAGCCACACATTTGAATACTTGACAAAGGGGGAGAAAGAGCCTATACAAAATTCTCGTGATCTATTAAGAACAAGTTAGGTATTCATTTTTTTTAAAAGTTATATACTAGTTGTATTTTAGTATAGACTCATAGTTTGTCAATTATCAAAATGAGAGAGATTGTTAGCCCATTACCTAATGGTCACACCTGATTTTGATAATCAACGACAACTTTGGTTGATACACAAAATATACGAACTGCTACAGGTTAAAGAAATCAAAGACGAAGGACATATACAAACGTACTATGTCTACATCCCACTGCTACAGTACATCGCATCATCATCCCGAAGCAAATCTTATTGGAATCTAGATCGAGTCATTTTATATTTTCTTTTATACTTTCAATTTTATTTAGTCTAGAAAATATAAATGTGAGATCGTTCGGGATTGATACTGGCTTAGGTTATTCCCAGTCCACCTATCCAAAAAGCATACCTACTTATCCAAACACTCCATAAATCTAAAGAGCCCAAAAATCTATGCAATTTGGCCCATTCAAATCCAGTTATGACCTACCAAAACTCAGCCAGAACTCTGACCGAGTTCGGTCTAGGTATTTTGAATTTCTATTCCCACCAAATCTGCAAGCAACGTTTGAATGTGAGATTCAAGCATCCGAACTCTGCCTAAACTCTGTGTAACCCCGTTTTCCTGATTTATTAAAATTTGGTATTTTCTAGTATTTTAGAAATTTTTGGAAAATGATTACTTTAATATTAATTGAGTACTAATTTCCTTATTAGTTTTATCGTTATGTTTTATGAAAGAAATCTTTGTTTGAGACTACAATTGTGGAGTGTTCTCCAAGAATTCTAACAACTTTTCTAACTAACCTAGAAGTGGGCCAAGATTTCTAACAAACTTTCCTAGCATCTTTTGGGAGTGCTCTACAAATTATAAATTTGCGAATATCAAATTGCAAATAAACCATTCTTTTCCCCTTTCCCTATATAAACCAGAGGAGAGAGAAATTAAGCTCACTGCTCATTCTTTCCCAACTCCAAACCGAGCTCTCCTCTCCCAATCCTCTCATTTCCCTAAATTTCTATAGCCCTAACCCTAGATTTCTCGAAGCCGGCCATGGCCATGGCAGCCATCAATCAAGCGAGCACCTGTGGCTAGCAGGTCGTCCTCTCTGGCCATGGCGGAGGCCCTCATTCCGGTGACTGTGACAGGCAACTCTCTTCGGAGCTGACGACGACTAGGTGATCAATTATATGGCGGCTAGCTCATCTCCTCCTCCGACGACAATAATTTCCCTAAGGCGGCATTTGAAGCTTCATTTTCCTCGATCAGCGACGGTGACGACCGCGCAAATTTCCAGCGACATGCGACATTTTCCAGCGGTGTATGACACTTTCCAGTGGTGCCGAGCGACTTTTAATCATCGTCATCCTCCTGGTGGACGACGCGAGAGTGGCATACCCCGATGATTCTTTTGATCTCCTTCCTCTCCGTGTTCAACTCTGTGTCGACAATATAGGTGAGTTTATTTAGGATTTCTTGGTGTATATACGTTCTTCCTCTGGTTACTTGATTCGATTTACAACCTGAGCCATGCCACAGATCTGATCGAGAATTCTTAGGCAGATTCTGGTCGCAGTGGTGCATCTCGGATCAGTTCATAGTATTGAAGCAATTCTTCGATAACGATACGTGTCACGACCCGATCCCAATATAATGGATCTAGTCGGATCATGCCCAGCCTGCACCGTTGTGAGACGGCGGCAGTAAGTTGTATCAAGCAGTGAAACGCAACATGCAGAAACATCTAACGGAAATAAAATATTTTTATTAAATTAAAACTAGTCTGAAATGGAAATAAAACAACAACACAACTTATTTTATTACAACTGTTCTGAAAAGGAAGAAAAGGAAAAGTACTAAGCTAACACTCTAGGGTTCTGTGGTTCCTGGTTCAGCCTCTGTGGGACCCAAGTCTGTCCCGTAGAAAGTACAACAAGACAACTCCTCTTCGTCGCTGTCACCTAAAAATGTTGGGTCTCCAGTCAGGAGTGAACAAGAAACATATTTCCTTCACATCTAGCATTTCTAAATTAATAATAAATAAAAAATGCAAGACAGTTTAAGAAATAATATATTTTTGTATTTAATAGTAAAAAGAGACCGGCAAGCAAGATGATGTCAATTTCCAGCATGATGCAATACTAAGCTAGTGTTTTGAGTATATAACAGGGCCTGTGACCGGCTGGTGAGGCAATATGTATACTAACGTTTTGGCCAAAACGAATAGTATACGGTACGGCTCAACCCACAGTGAGGTTGGGGTTAGCGCAGACGAGAAACGAGCAAGATTTGGCTTTGGTCACAGACGTTATACTACTCCCCCAATCAATCCCCAAGCAATGAGTCAATGAGTCAATATAGCAATCCAGCAATCCGTCAATCGATGTGGAGTCCGAGAGGGATCCACGGTGAATCAGTGTCACTATACTACATGTAATCAACTGATGCATACATTTAATTATTAAAATAAAGACACAGACATGGAGTAGATATGAAACTTGCCTCAGATAGTCCCTTGACGTGGAAAGCGACGAGTAGCAGGTAACCGTTTGGACTTAGGGTCTCGAACCTACAGATTCGTAACACCATGTTCAGCAGCTAGAAATAATTACACTCTAATCCTTAAGGACAACGCCAACTAGTTAATTAGGGCTAAGTCCGGTCCGGGTTGAAAATAACATAACTTTGTTAATAACGTTGAAAAATATTTATATTTTAGATACTAAGTTACAAAATAATCGTTTTAGTAAAAATACAAGTTTTTAACGCAATAATTAAGGGTAAGAAAATTATTATTTAATCGTATTATAGAAATTAGTATTTTTTTAATGTAATTACCAAATTATGCGAAAATACGATTTACTAAAAAAAATCCATTTTTTTACTATTATTCACAAAATAAGGAAAATAATATTTTAACTGTATTTAATAAATTAATATTTTACCAAAATTATGATTTTCCTCCAAAACTAATATTCTAATATTTTAATTAGCTAGAAATCATTTTTCGGTTATTGTTACTAAAAATGTTATTCAATACCAAAATAATTTATTAATGAACATTTTTATTATTAAGAGAAATTATTTACCGAACAATATTAATAAAACGATTTCCCTTAGAAAATACATTTTTTAACCATTTTTCGTAATAAAGGGAAAATAACTTTTTGAATACTAAAGATAGCACTTTATATATAAAAATACGATTTCTTGCCAAACTAACGGTTTTAAATTAATAACAAAACTTTTTCGATTAAAACCTTTTATTTAACGAAATTAATTATTTGCAATTAAACTCATTTATGGAAATAATATCTTTACCAGAATTACTAACAAATTATTTTTCCGTAATTATTAATAATCCTAACCAATAATCATTAAACATTATGCCATAAAAACTAACATTTAGACAATTAATTCCATAATCCTACTCAATAATTTAAACACTACAACTCCCACATAACAAATTAATAACATTATTACAGCACTAAACTAATTCTAATTAAACAGGAGATACAAATTGGGTTCTGTGATAAAATAACAGAAAGTGATTGGGAAAGGGGTTACCAAATGGTTGCACGAAGAAGTACCGAGGGGAGGCCTCGGACTCGGAATAATACCGGGATTGACGAGCACGGACATGTGGGCGAAGACGCGCGGAACCGGGGCTGGCGGACGGCGACGGACGGTCGGCTGCTGTCGGGCGGGCGATGGTCGGCTGCTCGGAAATGTGGGAAGTGGGGTCTGGATTCGAAGAGGACGGCGAGGGGAGCGCGGTGGCGGTCGCGGATTTGGATTTGGTGGAGTAGGGAGAGAGTTATGAGAAATTTAGTGAAGGAGAAGAAATGGAGTTTCTGTGGAGAAGGGGTTTCTGAAGAGTTACGTAAAGGTTGAGATCCGGAAGGGGGGATGTGCGCGCGGGTTCAGTAAAGAGAGGGGACGTGGTTTTGAATGAGTTTGGATTTGGGCTTAAGTCATGGGTTTGGGTATGGGCTTCACAACCTTCCCTCCTTAGAAAATTTTGTCCTCGAAATTTCAAAGATGAGGGCCGGGGTACAATCAAAATCACTTAGCTTGATCAAAAGCGAAATTTAAATCATCAGACACGATCGGATTCTAGGCATGATTACTAGGTACAATGATAAAAATATAGGCACGATCAGAATTATCTAGATATGATCTGAGATAGAGTTGGAAGATTGTTGTGATCAAAAAAAAAATTAGACACGAGAAAAAAAATCTAGGTATGATTAAAATATAATCAAATGATTAAAGATAGGAAAATTAAATGAGGTCTCGTGACACAGAAAAGACAACAAAGAAACGAGCATCAACAGTTTATTGAAAAGGCAAAAAGAAATGAAATCTTCTGTGATGAGGGACAAAATTCCAAATTAAATTAGAATGGGTTATAAGGGTTTGTGATGCCGGAAAAATCAACAAGTTTTATGATAGCAGGATAGCAAGGGTGATTATAATAATATAACTATGATGGAAATGTAATCGGATAAGATATTTTTGTTGTGAACTGAGTGATAATCAAAGGGGAATAGAAAGAATATTGTATCACTATTTCAAGGGTCAAAAGATAGGGTATGCAAAAATAAAATGACTTACAAGATAAAATCTTATTAATACACATGCAAAAACCACTCTAACTCGCTAAACTAGCTGAACTCTCGGGATCTACAAAAAAACTAAGGCAGCTGCCAAGGTATTAAAACTAAACCTATTTGGAATCATAAATCATCTAAATCAAACTTCCATCCATCGTTGTATGTAACGCATATGCCAAATGTATTTCAAATTTCAAATATTTCTCTCGATCAAATCATTTTACAGACACCATTTTTTTTGTTAGTCATTCTTCCAAAACTGACGACATCAAAGTCACAATCTTCACTTGTTATAGTAAATCCTTAGAAAGTTGATCCATGATCTATATTCGAGAATTTCTAATTCTTGAAATTAATTGACCAAATTATAATCATTGATCAAATTTTAATCTTTAATCATGCACATGTCAATCGTTTTCTTCCAAACATAATAGCAAAAATATCACAAAATTTTAATTTTTTTTTATCATAACTAATATGAGTCTCCAATGTGGTAGAAATTGCAAACATAATTGCTTCTTTCCAAAGTTGCATGCCAATAGTCTTATCCCAATTTCTCACTGCTTATTCCTTCTCTAGAACCTATCATTCCATTTCTTGTGATATTTCTTTCCATGGTTATATTCGTCCCTTCTGGGTATAGTAGTCATCTAATCATAAAAGTTAATTTCCGTCAAGTATTCCTTTACTTGATACTCATATTCTCATGTTTATATATTATCCAAATTCACTTCCTCTATGGAAGAATCTTACCAATTCTTAGACTTTTCTTGCTAACTATACCTACGTCTTTCTCTATCTTCCATACACTTCTTTAATTATAAAATTCAAAGTCGTCAAATACCTTCATTAATTTGAATGAGGTTTAAGCACTAGTGAGCACTACTAACGGTTCTAACCCAATAAGCCATAAGTTAAAATATACCACTCTCACAAGACTAGCTTACCCAAGTTATTCTTCTACCTTTCTACCCTTTAGCTAACTAATATTGATCCCAAAGATGCCCTTAAAATGAGATAGGTAACAACCTATGTTTCTCTCACATATAGCTATACACTATATACATATAGTCATCCATAAGATGTATATCAACTATTTAATATATAAAGCTATCCACAACTATCTATAGCTTGCAAAATATGTAACAAAATATATGCAACGCACTAAAGTTGAACCAGAAAAGAGATTGAGCTAATAGAGATCGATATGGTCCTAATAAGTTCTAGGAAGATCAAGTAGAATTTCATAGGAAATCTATTCCTTCAGGCTTGTGATAAGAGATTTATGAAAATAGAGACAACCGCTAGAAATACAAATCCTCTAATCGGGCAAAAGTCAGAATAATTTGATGGTGCTAAAAAGACAACCATGGTATTGTAAGCCCCCTGAATTTCCGGGATTTATTTTCGAATTTTCTAAATGATTTATTCTCGATAATTAATTTTGATTTAATTAATTTTGATCATTAAATGCTCTTTACCGTGACTTGGAATTCTAGAGCATCAGGGATGCCAGTCTCTGGAAACTTCCTCCTTGAAGTTTGTAGTAGACGAGATTATCTTCATATTGATATTTTGTGTCCCACTCGAACTTGTTCCCTTGTGCTCCATTTGCTTCGCGCAACTTTCGGGTCAATTTAGACCAATTTATCGTCTGCCGTAATTCGTGATTTAATTTCCAACTTAATTTCCGGACCCGACATCTGTCCAATCCAGTCGACCCAATATATGGCCCTGGCTTGTTTTGAGTCTACTGTGCACGTGCCACTTGCGTGCCATCGAATTGATTTCCCTTATGCTCCCATTTCGTCCATGATTTTAAATAGTTTAAATTATTATTTTAATTAAATCTTGGTCCCAAGTTTGTCCAAACCTGACCGAACCGGATCCAACGCCCAACCAGATTTTATGTTATCCCCTTATTAACACCCCCACACAATTCCTTTTTTTCCTATTTTAAAATATTCCTTCTCTTTTATTTTATAAATATCTCTTTCTAATATATATATATATATATATATATATATATATATATATATATATATATATATATATATATATATATATATATATATATCTCTTCCTTAAATAACTCCAACACACACACACACCCTCTTCCATCACCATCAGCACTCTCCTTTCCCCCATGTGGCCGAACACACACCCCCTCTCTCTCTCTCTCTCTACTTTCTCTTTCTCTCTCTCCCTATCATTAATATTTCTTTCTCTCTCATTCAAATATATATATACATATATATATATATATGTCTCTTTCTCTCTCTTCAAAACACACACACACAACCCCCCCCCCCCCAATACCAGCACACACACCCCTCTCTCTATCAACCGACTTCTCTTTCTCTCTCTATAATATCTTTCTCACTCTCTCTCTCTCTTCTATATACAATATATATATATATACACACACACAACCCTCTCTCCCTCTCTCAACAGCCACCTCCCTCCTTCCTTCTCCCTTTCATGGCCGACACCCTTTCCCCCTCCATGAGCACAGCCACCACCACCTCCATGTACACCATCACCACCACGAGCTCCAACACCATCACCTCCATCATCATCCTCAACACCATCTCCACACAACACCACACTACTACCTCCACCACACCAACCTCCGTTGCCATGCCTCGACGACCGCCGTCGCACCGTGCGCCACCACGTGGCCGGCGCGCCCCTGCAGCAACAGCAGCGAGGCAGCCGCAGCAGCGCGCGCACAGCCGCGCGCGAGAACCGGCCGGCCGTGCGCCGCCCCGGCCACTACCGCCGCCGGCGAGCCCCTCCACGGTCGCGCGCGGGCTGGGCGACCTCCCCATGGCGACCACCGTCCTCCGGGACGCGCCGCCTAGGCGTTTCGTGCGTTTTGCACGGAATCCCGTCGACGCGCGCGCGGACGAATTTCAGAATTCGCATTTCGGGACAGCAACTTCGCGCCAATTTTTTAGACAATTAGACCGTTGGATCGGCGATTTCTTTGCTCCGTCACAATCTCGATATATACCCCTTCATCCCTGTCAAATTTCATCCGTTAATTTCGTCGTTTGATAGATCAAAACCGGCCACCAAGTTGACATTTTAATTTGAACTATTTTTGGACAGTTTCGTGGAGCCGACTTCGTCAGCTCGTAACTCCGCTGTCGCAGCTCCGGTTGGCGTGATACCAGTTCCTGTGCGCAGCTGGTATAACCCTCTTCCTGCCCCCTTTAGATTTTATTTCAGTTTGAGCTTGTTAGGTCGGTCGAATTCGACGCCAAAGTTGGCCGTTCGAATTCTTAGTGTTGTACTTGTAAAATTCCATTTTTGAACCCGGGACTCCGGATTCAATTTCTGACACCCCCAGTAGACTCGTGGCATCATTCTGGCATATTTTCATATAAAGTTTGCTTGATTTGGAGAACGTGGGCCCTGGCACGCATTTTGGTGCAAAGTGGGTCCCACTTTCTGAGTCAACGGGTCATTCTGAGATCGGCTCATCGGAATCCAATTCTGGATATACCGTTGAGATCGTATCGTCATTCTGGACTCGTTGACATATAATTTGCTAAATTTTGAGGACATTGGCTCCGATACGCTTTTTCGTGCAAATCGGATTTCAATGTCCCGGTCAACGGACCAATTTGAGATCGGGTCAACGGAATCCAATTTTGGATATACCGTTGGGTTCGTATCGTCATTCTGGATTCGTGGACATATAATTTGTTAGGTTTTGTGCACTTTTATTTTGGCATATTTTTCGGTGCAAAGTGTGTCCAACGGCGGACATCATTTTAGCCCAAAATTACCGTTTTGTCCCTGTATCCAAATTGGACTTATGGACAGGCTATCCTAGCTAATTTGACCATTCTGGACACGTTGGTGATGGTTGTTTCACCATCCGACAACACCTGTAGGTTTTCACCCTATTATTATAATCCTTCTTTTTTATTTGTATTTTTAGATCCTTGTATCGGAATTTAGATCCATCGATTCCAGTGATTTCACAACCACTGAAATTGAATGTGTTGACCCTGTAGATGTTTATAGGGACTAGCTTTGACCCTGTTTGACTATGGTCGACTACTTTGACTGAACGTCGAAGTAGAGTCAATATTTGACCTTGGTTGACCAGAGTTGACCATAGTTGACTAGAGTTGACCAGTTGACTAAATGTCAACTGTAAGTCAACTATTGACCCAGTTTGACCTAGTTTGACTTGGTTTGACTTATTGTGGCCTAGTTTGACTTAGTGGACTGAGTCTGACCTAGATTGCATAGCTTATACTATAGAATCAAGCCTAACACTGTTGAACCCTAATTAGTTTATATATATCTTATCTTTAGGTCTGTGGCATCACTCTGAGCATCGACCCCATTTGACAGCTCAGGACCGCAGGTGAGTACATTCACTGATAGTTTTTATTGTCTTGATATCTGCTATATCCGATTCAGTCGTAGTGTCTTACTTGATTCCCAGTCACGATAGTTCACGGACTAGTATATGTTGGATCATGACATGAGATGTTGTTTCTGGATTTTCTTGGTATATATGTACATTTCCTGCCTTGTTCCATGTACTTGTATAGACACCGATTCCTGAGAGGGAGTAGCTATCCTCTTAGGGAATCCCATGTCATGACGTGTCATATCCAGGTCTATTATACTATTCGGGGATGGGGAATTATTAGGGGTTATGTGATCAGAGCCACCCTGTCACTATTCTTGTGCTCGCGCCACTCTCCCCTCACGTAGGGTGTAGCGAGATCCCATTTACCTTGTGCTCGTTATCCAGGTTGGCCGGCATGACTTTCCGTTGAGGTCACCGCGGATTGCCGGGCCAAGTGGATAGCCTGTCCTGTCACTTATCCCAAGCCAATCACATATCGCTCTAATAATTCAAGGCATATTTTATATTTACTATATCTTATCATATATCCTGTTCTGTTCTACATTCAGTACTTTCTCACCATGCTATGATATTCAGATTACTCATATGTTCTATATGCCATTGTATTGTACCTTGATTGGAGACTAAGCTCTGTTCGGGAGAAGAGTTACAACCCCGGTCCTTGTTTGGTTTAAGGGTTGTAACTCAGCTTCCGAACGGTTCCTAAGTCTTCATATATCTTTGTCTTGTAGTTCATTATACTGTTTCTTATAGAATTTGTCAATTCACATGGAACTGCTGTTAGTGCTTGTACTTGCTCATTTTCCTGACAGGATACCGTTGATAATATTTTAGGAGTTGTTATACCATTAGTGGACTTCATGATGTTGCTAGCTGGGGTGGATCTCACTATTATTCTATGTGAGTTGCCTGATAGTTATCCTTAGTTCGTCTTGTTTTTCCTTCTTTATTTTCCTGTCTTATGATTCCATCTAGTAGTTTCTAGCTGTTCTTCTGCTTTAGTTATCTTTCTTGTCTTATCATCCTTAGCTGTTGTGATGTGACTAGAGTATATTTATAGTTGTAGACCTTCTAGATGCAGTGTATATTTATTGGGTACTAGACAGCGTTCTACCGCCGATACTGCGGCATAGGCTGGCGTCGTCTATGTATTCGTACCCGTATATCCGGGTGCGGGTCGTGACACGTTTTTAGTGGTGGCCCATGCAGGTCAGTCTTTGCAATTGATGCGAAGTCGTGGTAGTACTTGAGCTTATCTGTACTACTGCGAGCCTGCCCTAGGATTAAAGTTGAGTTATGGAATATTTTAGGATTCTGGTACTCAGTCACATATTAGGAAACTCTTGGTAGATTCCAGGGATGACCCCTGGAAATCTTATTTCGAACTTTTCGAAACTTTTTCCATTTGTTTCTGTCCGTCCTGATTTCTGAAACATCTGTCCGTTATCAACTTTATTCTTTCTTGGAATGAGTTGTGGATCCCAGAGGGAAGGTATAAGTTGGACTTATATATCTTCTAGGTTGAGACGAGAATATGATTTGCCAGTCTCATATCAGGTTGGGATTGTTTTAGATTATATTCCAATGATTTCCTTTTATCTTGACCTAGATAGTACCTTTGGACATCTCCTGAGAATTTTCTTCTAAAACCCTATCTCGGAATCTGTTTTCGCTAGTTTCCATTTACTTATCTTTAATTCGTTGTTGAATTTTAAAACTTGATGTTCGTTCGTTGTTGACTTCGATTTTGATTTTGTTTGAGATAAATTTTTAAGGATTGAGTTAAGATATCCTGATAAACATATTTGATGGGGACGATAAGAACGATAAATGTCTACTTTATTTATGGAGTTTAGAATTTATCGCGGTCATATTAGCTAGCCTGACAAGGACATGGAGCCTGATTTTGGATATACTATCCTAGTTATGGCATTTAGATTCTCTTGCAGCCATACCGGTTGGCGTGGTAAGGAATCTGATGACATGATTTTAGGGTGTATACCCTAGTTATGGAGTCTATCGTTTATTACAGCTATGTTTACTGGTGTGGCAAAAATTCTGGCAACATGATTTTGGATGGACGTGTATGGTTATCAGGTCGTATCTTAAATTGATTCACTTCTTTTACCAATTGAGCAAGGTAATTCCTACCATTATTTCTTGTTTATCATTATTCTCTCTCCCACGCATGATGATTTTCTCATCTTACCGTAATTTTCTTTGTCTTGTTTAGCTATATCTTGACTACGCCAATCAACTATCTCGTATCTACATCTGTCATCTACACTTGAAAATTCTAAAAAATTTGAAATCTTCATATCTAAATTGTTTTTAAGTTTCGATACTGTTAAGATTTTGATTCCCTTCTGTCCATGACCAATCAGTTTTGGTCGTCTTGTTTATCGTGCCAAAGAGTCTTGGTTGCTGACTAGACTCTAGATGACTTTAATTCCCTTGTGACTTGGATTTTTATCCTTGGATGTTCGTGCCCAACCTTCGTTGAACTTATTCTCCATCTTGCCCAAATTCTGAATTACTCGAAAGTTGATCAACTTAGATCATGTTGAGACAAATTTCTTTATCGTGGTTGGATTTCAGTGCTATTAACCCTCGTGCATTGACTTCCGATTTTGATCATGTTTGGATTTTGGACACTCGTGTCTAAACTCTTTCGACCTTGATTTCATTTCCTGATTACATCCCAATTTCCTTGTGATTAGTCGTGCCTAGATGATTTGGGCATGACTAAGACAACTTGGGATTCCTTGACCGTGATTTTACCGATCATAACTATATATTTTATCTTGCCTCAAACTCGTGCCTAAAATTTTGACTTTCAATCACGACTAACTAGTGTGACTACGAAATTATTCGTGTTAAAATTGAACATGTTTGACTTTCTACCGTACCTAATTGACTTGGGTTTCTTCCTAAATTGTGCTTTTAGGACATTGATTTCGAATTCATGATTTTATCGGCATTCACAACTGAACTTGGACCTTGATCGTGCTTATGTGACCTATAATCTGATTTTTATCAAATCTATCTCTCAATCGTGCTATACTCAATTTTTCTCTCCATTTGCTTCTCTTAGCTCTGTTTTAGATCATGACTATCCGACTTTGATTTTCATGATCTTGATAATCTTAACCCTCAAATCGTGCTAAAAATCTTGAACCCTAATCGACTGTGTCAAATAGATCTCCTTCGTACTTGAATTTTGATTCTCTAGTCGCTCGTGCTCAGGTTTCATTCCTGATCAAGACTAGATTTTCGATTTTCCTCGTTCTATTCTAAATCGTTTCCTAAGTTGTTAATCATCACAAATTTTTTAACGCGTTTGAGTCTTGATTTCACTCATGATCGAGTGGTTAAATTCTCGATCACTATTTGTGCTAAGTATTGTTATTCCTAACAATACATAACCACATCATTTTCACCTTGATCGTGCCTACGTATAACCTTAAATCTAATTTCATCGAGCTGAATCCTGTTAATCAATGTTTGACTCGATTGTAACCGGACGAAGCTCAAGTTTTGATTTCGTTGTCATACCTCTATCGTGCCAAATGAACTTAGACTACTTCCAATTTTAATCACGTTCGAACTTGGATCGTATTTCATGATTGTATTAATCATACTCCTTAATCTTGATCGGGCCTGTGTGACTTTCGGGTTGATTTCCATCAACCTAAGTCCTACAGATCACCCAGTACTTGAACTTCATGTATATCTTCGAATCTCTAAATCGTCTCTAAAATCGTGCCCCAATGACTTGACTTATTTCTGAAATTACGCACATATGATTTTGTTCATATCATGATTCTATCGTGCCAAATCCCTCATCGTGCCTGAACAATTTTGAATTGATTTTCTTGATCGTGAAAAACTCGTCATTCTTGGATCGTGCCTAAAATGTTGCCTAAATCTTCTATCATGTTTTAACCCTACTACCAACCTTTAATTTCGAGGACGAAATTTTTATAAGGTGGGTAGGATGTAAGCCCCTGAATTTCCGGGATTTATTTTTGAATTTTCTAAATGATTTATTCTCGATAATTAATTTTGATTTAATTAATTTTGATCATTAAATGCTCTTTACCGTGACTTGGAATTCTAGAGCATCAGGGATGCCAGTCTCTGGAAACTTCCTTCTTGAAGTTTGTAGTAGATGAGATTATCTTCATATGATATTTTGTGTCCCACTCGAACTTGTTCCCTTGTGCTCCATTTGCTTCGCGCAACTTTCGGGTCAATTTAGACCAATTTATCGTCTGCCGTAATTCGTGATTTAATTTCCAACTTAATTTCCGGACCCGACATCTGTCCAATCCAGTCGACCCAATATATGGCCCTGGCCTGTTTTGAGCCTACTGTGCACGTGCCACTTGCGTGCCATCGAATTGATTTCCCTTGTGCTCCCATTTCGTCCATGATTTTAAATAGTTTAAATTATTATTTTAATTAAATCTTGGCCCCAAGCTTGTCCAAACCTGACCGAACCGGATCCAATGCCCAACCAGATTTTATGTTATCCCCTTATGAACACCCCCACACAATTCCTCTTTTTCCTATTTTAAAATATTCCTTCTCTTTTATTTTATAAATATCTCTTTCTAATATATATATATATATATATATATATATATATATATATATATATATATACAAATATCTCTTCCTTAAATAACTCCAACACACACACACACCCTCTTCCATCACCATCAGCACTCTCCTTTCCCCCATGTGGCCGAACACACACCCCCCTCTCTCTCTCTCTACTTTCTCTTTCTCTCTCTCCCTCTCATTAATATTTCTTTCTCTCTCATTCAAATATATATATACATATATATATGTCTCTTTCTCTCTCTTCAAAACACACACACACAACCCCTTCCCCTCCAATACCAGCACACACCCCCCCTCTCTCTATCAACCGACTTCTCTTTCTCTCTCTATAATATCTTTCTCACACTCTCTCTCTCTCTCTCTCTCTTCTATATACAATATATATATACACACACACAACCCTCTCTCCCTCTCTCAACAGCCACCTCCCTCCTTCCTCCTCCCTCTCATGGCCGACACCCTTTCCCCCTCCATGAGCACAGCCACCACCACCTCCATGTACACCATCACCACCACGAGCTCCAACACCATCACCTCCATCATCATCCTCAATACCATCTCCACACAACACCACACTACCACCTCCACCACACCAACCTCCGTTGCCGTGCCCCGGCGACCGCCGTCGCGCCGTGCACCACCACGTGGCCGGCGCGCCCCCGCAGCAACAGCAGCGAGGTAGCCGCAGCAGCGCGCGCACAGCCGCGCGCAAGAACCGGCCGACCGTGCGCCGCCCCGGCCACTACCGCCGTCGGCGAGCCCCCCCGGCCGCGCGCGGGTTGGGCGACCACCCCATGGCGGCCACCGTCCTCTGGGACGTGCCGCCTAGGCGTTTCGTACGTTTTGCACGGAATCCCGTCAACGCACGCGCGGACGAATTTTAGAATTCGCGTTTCGGGACAGCGACTTCGTGCCTATTTTTTGGACAATCCGACCGTTGGATCGGCAATTTCTTTGCTCCATCACAATCTCGGTATATACCCCTTCATCCCTGTCAAATTTCATCAGTTAATTTCGTCGTTTGATAGATCAAAACCGGCCACCAAGTTGACGTTTTAATTTGAACTGTTTTTGGACAGTTTTGTGGAGCCGACTTCGTCAGCTCGTAACTATGCCGTCGCAGCTCCGGTTGGCATGCTACCAGTTCCTGTGCGCAGCTGGTATAACCCTCTTCCTGTCCCCTTTAGATTTCATTTCAGTTTGAGCTTGTTAGGTCGGTCGAATTCGACGCCAAAGTTGGCCGTTCGAATTCTTAGTGTTACACTTGTAAAATTCCATTTTTGAACCCGGGACTCCGGATTCAATTTCTGACACCACCAGTAGACTCGTGGCGTCGTTCTGACATGTTTTTATATAAGTTTTATTTGATTTGGAGAACGTGGGCCCTGGCACGCATTTCGGTACAAAGTGGGTCCCACTTTCTGAGTCAACGGGTCATTTTGAGATCGGCTCATCGGAATCCAATTCTGGATATACCGTTGAGTTCGTATCGTCATTCTGGACTCGTTGACATATAATTTGCTGAGTTTTGAGGACATTGGCTCCGACACGCTTTTTTGTGCAAATCGGATTTCAATGTCCCGGTCAACGGACGAATTTGAGATCGGGTCAACGGAATCCAATTTTGGATATACCGTTGGATTCGTATCGTCATTCTGGATTCGTGGACATATAATTTGTTAGATTTTATGCACTTTTATTTTGGCACGTTTTTCGGTGCAAAGTGTGTCCAACGACGGACATCATTTTAGCCCGAAATTACCGTTTTGCCCCTGTGTCCAAATTGGACTTATGGACAGGCTATCCTAGCTAATTTGACCATTCTGGACACGTTGGTGATGGTTGTTTCACCATCCGACAACACCTGTAGGTTTTCACCCTATTATTATAATTCTTCTTTTTTATTTGTATTTTTAGATCCTTGTATCGGAATTTAGATCCATCGATTCCAGTGATTTCACAACCACTGAAATTGAATGTGTTGACCCTGTAGATGTTTATAGGGACTATCTTTGACCCTGTTTGACTATGGTCGACTACTTTGACTGAACGTCGAAGTAGAGTCAATATTTGACCTTGGTTTACCAGAGTTGACCATAGTTGACTAGAGTTGACCAGTTGACTAAATGTCAATTGTAAGTCAACCATTGACCCAGTTTGACCTAGTTTGACTTGGTTTGACTTATTGTGGCCTAGTTTGACTTAGTGGACTGAGTCTGACCTAGATTGCGTAGCTTATACTATAGAATCAAGCCTAACACTGTTGAACCCTAATTAGTTTATATATATCTTATCTTTAGGTCTGTGGCATCACTCTGAGCATCGACCCCATTTGACAGCTCAGGACCGCAGACGAGTACATTCACTGATAGTTTTCATTGTCTTGATATCTGCTATATCCGATTCAGTCGTAGTGTCTTACTTGATTCCCAGTCACGATAGTTCACGGACTAGTATATGTTGGATCATGACATGAGATGTTATTCCTGGATTTTCTTGGTATATATGTACATTTCCTGCCTTGTTCCATGTACTTGTATAGATACCGATTCCTGAGAGGGAGTAGCTATCCTCTTAGGGAATCCCGTGTCATGACGTGTCATGTCCAGGTCCATTATACTATTCGGGGATGGGGAATTATTAGGGGTTATATGATCAGAGCCACCCTGTCACTATTCTTGTGCTCGTGCCACTCTCCCCTCACGTAGGGTGTAGCGAGATCCCATTTACCTTGTGCTCGTTATCCAGGTTGGCCGGCATGACTTTCCGTTGAGGTCACCGCGGATTGTCGGGCCAAGTGGATAGCCTGTCCTGTCACTTATCCCAAGTCGATCACATATCGCTCTAATAATTCAAGGCATATTTTATATTTATTTTATCTTATCGTATATCATGTTCTGTTCTACATTCAGTACTTTCTCACCATGCTATGATATTCAGATTACTCACATGTTCTACATGCCATTATATTGTACCTTGATTGGAGACTAAGCTCTGTTCGGGAGAAGAGTTACAACCCCGGTCCTTGTTTGGTTTAAGGGTTCTAACTCAGCTTCCGAACGGTTCCTAAGTCTTCATATATCTTTGTCTTGTAGTTCATTATACTGTCGCTTATAGAATTTGTCAATTCACATGGAACTGTTGTTTGTGCTTGTACTTGCTCATTTTCCTGACAGGATACCGTTGATAATATTTTAGGAGTTGTTATACCATTAGTGGACTTCATGATGTTGCTAGCTGGGGTGGATCTCACTATTATTCTATGTGAGTTGCCTGATAGTTATCCTTAGTTCGTCTTATTTTTCCTTCTTTATTTTTCTGTCTTATGATTCCTTCTAGTAGTTTCTAGCTGTTCTTCTGCTTTAGTTATCTTTCTTGTCTTATCATCCTTAGCTGTTGTGATGTGACTAGAGTATATTTATAGTTGTAGACATTCTAGATGCAGTGTATATTTATTGGGTACTAGACAGCGTTCTACCGCCGATATTGCAGCGTAGGCTGGGCGTCGTCTACGTATTCGTACCCATATATCCGGGTGCGGGTCGTGACAGGTATGGATATAATCTTAATAATATTCGGGAACCAAATATATTCAAAGTCACTTTGCCTCAAATTCATGCCTCGCCAGAGTGCACCTGACTGCAGTAAATTTTTTGGCTCCATAACTTGAATAATTATAGGTTACCGAGTAGTTATCAACTTTATCCATTTTCTGGCTGAACAACATAAGAGACAAATATGATGCATTTAGGACATAGTCTCAATAATATCCGAAAACCTATGAACACCTGAAATCACTTCAACTTAGAGTATATGCCTCGCCAGTGCGTAACTAGCTGCAGTAAACTCGCAGTTTCCATAATTCAGACAAATGACTACAACGCAAATGTGTGAAGCCATATTAGGTCACTGAATATTTTCTCAACTTTGTCCATGATAATTTTAAAGGAACTTCCAAAAAATTCAAACGAGTTCTAAATTTCTAATCATGATAGGAAAACATGTAGATGTCTGTTCTTCTGGAATCAAGAAAATTTATCAGGATAATTATGTGTTCCAGTAGCTCTTGAGAATCAAGAGGTTGGTTTGAAGTCCAGAGGAGTATCTGTTCTTCGACATTTTCTTCAAAGATTAAACTTATGGAATTGATCAAACTTGATTCTGACTAATTGAGTTGGACACAAGACAAGATAGAAACATCACCGCTTCGAGTTGAGTAGAAGAAGCCAATGAGAATATTTTCGGCAAATCACTTAGGGAATACAGATCTTTATTGAAATTATTTGGAAAAATAATTTCTTACCCAAGGAAAGTTTGAGCATTCGCTAGGTAAGTTGGGCTAAAAGGTAAATCTTATCGATTCAAGGAAGTGAAGTTGAAATGGTTTAGCAAAGCTAACAAGGGAATAGCTTTGGAACATTGGTCATGATCTAAGTTTTAGGTATAAACACAAACAAGGTAACCTACGAAACTATAAGCATGCAAAAATAGATTTTAAAATATATAATTTTGGCCCTATGATGTAACAGGGTGAATATCATCTAAGTGTTCTAGTTGTTTCTAGAGTCTGTTTTCCTAAAGTCTCATCTAGGCCTACGTCAATTTGCAGGACTGTGTGCTGGTCTAGACTAAGTCGACTAGACCAATTTACAGACCGACCTGCATGGGCCACCACTAAAAACATGTCACGACCCGATCCCAATATAATGGGTCTAGTCGGATCATGCCCAGCCTGCACCGTTGTGAGACGGCGGCAGTAAGCTGTATCAAGCAGTGAAACGTAACATGCAAAAACATCTAACGGAAATAAAATATTTTTATTAAATTGAAACTAGTCTGAAATGGAAATAAAACAACAACACAACTTATTTTATTACAACTGTTCTGAAAAGGAAGAAAAGGAAAAGTACTAAGCTAACACTCTAGGGTTCTGTGGTTCCTGGTTCAGCCTCTGTGGGACCCAAGTCTGTCCCGTAGAAAGTACAACAAGGCAACTCCTCTTCGTCGCTGTCACCTAAAAATGTTGGGTCTCCAGTCAGGAGTGAACAAGAAACATATTTCCTTCACATCTAGCATTTCTAAATTAATAATAAATAAAAAATGCGAGACAGTTTAAGAAATAATATATTTTTGTATTTAATAGTAAAAAGAGACCGGCAAGCAAGATGATGTCAATTTCCAGCATGATGCAATACTAAGCTAGTGTTTTGAGTATATAACAGGGCCTGTGACCGGCTGGTGAGGCAATATGTATACTAACGTTTTGGCCAAAACGAATAGTATACGGTACGGCTCAACCCACAGTGAGGTTGGGGTTAGCGCAGACGAGAAACGAGCAAGATTTGGCTTTGGTCACAGACGTTATACTACTCCCCCAATCAATCCCCAAGCAATGAGTCAATATAGCAATCCAGCAATCCGTCAATCGATGTGGAGTCCGAGAGGGATCCACGGTGAATCAGTGTCACTATACTACATGTAATCAACTGATGCATACATTTAATTATTAAAATAAAGACACAGACATGGAGTAGATATGAAACTTGCCTCAGATAGTCCCTTGACGTGGAAAGCGACGAGTAGCAGGTAACCGTTTGGACTTAGGGTCCCGAACCTACAGATTCGTAACACCATGTTCAGTAGCTAGAAATAATTACACTCTAATCCTTAAGGACAACGCCAACTAGTTAATTAGGGCTAAGTCTGGTCCGGGTTGAAAATAACATAACTTTGTTAATAACGTTGAAAAATATTTATATTTTAGATACTAAGTTACAAAATAATCGTTTTAGTAAAAATACAAGTTTTTAACGTAATAATTAAGGGTAAGAAAATTATTATTTAATCGTATTATAGAAATTAGTTTTTTTTTAATGTAATTACCAAATTACGCGAAAATACGATTTACTAAAAAAAATCCATTTTTTGACTATTATTCACAAAATAAGGAAAATAATATTTTAACTGTATTTAATAAATTAATATTTTACCAAAATTATGATTTTCCTCCAAAACTAATATTCTAATATTTTAATTAGCTAGAAATCATTTTTCGGTTATTGTTACTAAAAATGTTATTCAAGACCAAAATAATTTATTAATGAACATTTTTATTATTAAGAGAAATTATTTACCGAACAATATTAATAAAACGATTTCCCTTAGAAAATACATTTTTTTAACCATTTTTCGTAATAAAGGAAAAATAACTTTTTGAATACTAAAGATAGTACTTTATATATAAAAATACGATTTCTTGCCAAACTAACGGTTTTAAATTAATAACAAAACTTTTTCGATTAAAACCTTTTATTTAACGAAATTAATTATTTGCAATTAAACTCATTTATGGAAATAATATTTTTACCAAAATTACTAACAAATTCTTTTTCCGTAATTATTAATAATCCTAACCAATAATCATTAAACATTATGCCATAAAAACTAACATTTAGACAATTAATTCCATAATCCTACTCAATAATTTAAACACTACAACTCCCACATAACAAATTAATAACATTATTACAGCACTAAACTAATTCTAATTAAACAGGAGATACAAATTGGGTTCTGTAATAAAATAACAGAAAGTGATTGGGAAAGGGGTTACCAAATGGTTGCACGAAGGAGTACCGAGGGGAGGCCTCGGACTCGGAACAACGCCGGGATTGACGAGCACGGACACGTGGGCGAAGACGCGCGGAACCGGGGCTGGCGGACGGCGACGGGCGGCCGGCTACTGTCGGGCGGGCGATGGTCGGCTGCTCGGAAATGTGGGAAGTGGGGTCTGGATTCGAAGAGGACGGCGAGGGGAGCGCGGTGGCGGTCGCGGATTTGGATTTGGTGGAGTAGGGAGAGAGTTATGAAAAATTTAGTGAAGGAGAAGAAATGGAGTTTCTGTGGAGAAGGGGTTTCTGAAGAGTTACGTAAAGGTTGAGATCCAGAAGGGGATGTGCGCGCGGGTTCAAGAAAGAGAGGGGACGTAGTTTTGAATGAGTTTGGGTTTGGGCTTAAGTCATGGGTTTGGGTATGGACTTCACAATACGAGGCGAGCAAATCTTGGTAGTTCAGAGCTGGATTGATTTGTGATTAAGAGAACAACCAATTGTGAGTATCAGATCCAATGTGTTTTGATTTCTGGAAGGCTTTCTTCACATTTTGGTAGAACCTGCTATGGTTGGCTCTAAAATTTTCCTTCCTTGCTTCCGCTCTGAACCTGTTCGAGGAAATGCTGCAGAATGTCTCAAGATCGCTGCTGGACACAGGGTGACCGTGTCCGACCTCTCGGGACTGAGTCCTTACTCTAGATCGAATCCTCTCGACTCAGGTAATGTCCCACCTCCCCTTCTTGTTATGGTGAATATATAGTTGTAATTAAGTTGTTTATGTAGGATTGGGCAGGATTGTGATCGATTGTGGGAAATTATGAGTCGGTTCGTGTCCAACAATGGCTCATGTCTGGTTTAACTCGTGTCCAAAGTGGGGTGTTGTGCTCAGGGATCGACGGGTGAAGTGGATGTGGCGTGGACTTATAGTACGAGTTGTTCGTAGCAGTAGAGTTGCAGCTAGAGCTGTGGCGGGCGGTGGATGTTAGTAGCCATTAGAATTAAAATATGCCAGAGACTGGGTTGTAGAAGCTTCGTAGGTGTTGAGTTGCATATTGAGACTTTTTGTTTTGGTAGGCTTGTTTGTATATTTTTCCTAGACTACCTGGTTTGTATATTTGCAAATTTTGGTTTTGTATATTAGGGACCTTCGGGTTGTACAGGAATAGGTTAGAAGTGATGTGAGTCTGTAAGTGTTCTAGTTGGGACCTTTTTGACTTATGCTTACTGAACTATGTGGAATGGTATTTGAGTATTCAATTGGGACTGGTTGGAGAGAAGCTTCAATTCAAAGATTGGAGAAGTAGCGGTGAGTTTGGGTCATGTAGTATTAAGGGTTTTGGCTAAGTTTGCATTGCTTGTATATTTGTGGTTGCCGGCTGCAAGTTTGTGGTTTTTGGGATTAGAATGTAGCATATGTTATTTGCAGGTGAAGTCCTGAGTTTGGACAGATTGGTGGTTGAGCAGAGTTGCTCTAATAGAATGGGTTGTGCTTGCGTAGGCTTGACTGTCTACCACAGTTAGTTGTGTGGTGTTAGTTTCCTTTTTAATTGATGAACTCTCCTGAGCATTTTATATTGCTAATTTAGTGAGTTCACTGGGTGGTTGTGGAGTACAGATGGGTTGGTTCAGTGTGGATTTTGTTACTGCTAGCATTTGACTATTTGTCAAAATCCATATATTCCTACTTAACAATGTTATCATTTTCTTTAGGAATTAAGTAGAACTATCTTATACCTGGTTAAGTGATATCCTAGTAATACTTAGATAAGTGATAAATTACCTGGGCTTATGTAGGAGGTTATAATTAGATTAGTAGACAAATGTTTATATATATATATATATATATATATATATATATATATATATATATATATATATATAGTAGCTAGTTTATGCATAAGCTTATTAATAGAAATTGTTAGCTAAATAAATAGCCTAGTCCTGATAGTAGTATAATCCCATTTAACCTTATTTCTTAAAGGATTTAACCTATTTTGTTCTAGTACATAATATTAATATGTTAATATATGTATAATAGCTACTAGTAACTTGGAAGAGTAGTTAATTGCCTTTTAGTTAACTAATATCTCTATTTAGACCTTAACCAAATTTGTACCAAATCAGGTGGACTTACAGATCCTCTTCCTACGCCTGACTACCCTAAGCAAGGCAAGTACATTCTCTAGTTTTGTTCATTTACTTCATGTCTTATACTTTTCATATTGGACAGGTTGTTACACGATATGGTCTTGTGCTCTGGTTCATGTTTCTATACTTTACTGGTGTCTGGGAAGGGAAAATACTACAGATATGTTGTCAAACCCAAAACTAAAATTTATATGAATAGCTTAGGTCTCATACTGTGCACGTGGGACTTTAAGCCGTACCATTATTCATGTACCCTGTGCTACCGCAGCCGGTCACATATTCTGGATGTATTTCAATAATGCACAAATCAGGTTCCTTGTTATATTTCATGTTCAGGTTCAGTTCATGTGTTTACTTTTTCTGTACTTCATGTTCTCATATTCTCCTGTAGTTATTTCCTTATCATGTTGTTCTTATTCATTACCTTAGAATTGTACTTTGTTCCGCTCCTGATTGGATATGTTGCAGGTACACTTGAGGATATCATTCCACCTTTATGGGCCAGAGCCCGGGATCTTAGCTGAGTAGGAGCCATGACTTAGGTGTAGAGGCTACAGATTTAGACTGTTTAGCTTTACTTCTAGATATTGTATATAGAGTTTTTCATAATTGTATCTTTTATTATTGTTACTGGATTTGTCTCCGGTACTACTTATGTATAAATTGTAATAATGTCTAGTATTGTAGTGACTATTTGGGACGTGGTAGCTACTGTGATGTTTATATCTTTCTGTTGACTTAGAGTTTTCCTTAGAATTGTACAGCTTACTGTGTTGCATCTTCCAACGTAGGCTAGGCGTGTCCGACTCATATCTGATTATTCGGGAGTGGATCGTGACACTCTGCCCGAGATCGGCTTCCTAAAACACTATAAATAGAGAATGATTTTTCACATTTCTAATCACTCTTCTCTCTATCAATTCTAAAGTATTTTCAGCAATCTAAAGCATTCACATCTAGCATGTCCTACTCTTAGCCAAAGCCAGTACAGTTCTGTTCAATCTACAGTTTTGGTACTAAAAAGTTGTATCAGAGGCGTCTTTCAGAAAATGTTCCAGTTTTCTAAGTAAGTTTGTTGGAGTTGGTCGTGCGCTCGTCCCCAAGGGACGGTATTGTAAAGAGACGACAAGCATTCATTTAGCTTGTGAATAGTGGATTAACATAGAGCAAGAGTACTCGAGACTGGAGTAGTTCTCTTGGAGGGAGACCAGTATAATTCGTTGTGTTCACTGTGTTTGATTCTCTAATCTCTTGCTTACTGCATTTATTTATTGTCTCTTATATCTGCCATAGTTTATAACTGCTAAAGTTTTTTAAGTGGTAATTATTTCTGCTGCATGTACACACACACTATTCACCACTCTCTATATGTGCTCAATGTCCTATAAATGCATCCAATTGCTTCTACTGGGCCATGCTACGATCCTCAGCATGTTTTCGCAGAGTTTCCATTAGGACCAAAATTCGTTCCACCAGGTCGGTCGAGCCCGATGCTCGAGGAGGATCCTGACTACCTCCCATTGCCATTCCTCTATAAAAGAGTGTAATTTTTTTTCAGTCTTATAAAATACTATGGACTTATTGTATGGGTCATTAGTTTTCATAACCCAAAATCGGGACCATCGAAAATCATCAAAATACTTGTATACTTTTCGAAAATGATATTTGAAGAAGGCCAAAGACGTAAAACCGTGCTCTGATACCAGTTTGTCATGCCTCAATCCCACAGGATCGTTCGACCTCGATTTGATCTCTACAGGACCGTTCGTCCTTGCTAGGACGTGATACCGTGCAAGCCTAAGTTACGCTTGCACAAGGCTAGTACCTGCACAATACAATTAGACAAGATGAAACGTAATGCAAGCGGAACATTTAAATGAAGAAAACCAAATTTGACACAAAGATTTGAAACAAAATGTAATTCTTTATTGATAACTTGATAGGGTATAAAATACAAAGCTTTGCGACTCAAAAAGCCCTGATTGGCTTACATCTTTTATTAGAACTCTTTTTTGAAAATAGCTACAATGTCTATACATCATATCCTTCTATTACATAACCAAAAGTAAAGACACCTTCAAAAGAAAATTTGCTAACTGGACTTGAAAATGAAAATAGCTTCGAGGCGATTAAACAAGCTCCACTGGGATGGACGAGCTTTAGCGCCTCACCAAAAATTCTCTTGTCTCGTGCTTACCTGAAATGGTGCTCACAACGTTGTAAAAGCATGAAAAAGTGCAACATCTACAAAAGCGTTGAATTTGTTTTATGGATATCACAGAAGCGCAGGAGACACCAAAATTGTTGCGCACGCCAGAACTCAGACTACGAAAAAGATAGTGCATAAAAGGAAATTCTTTTTAAAATCATATTTACGGAAGATCTATTACAGACTTTTCATAATTACATATAAAGACTAAAACCGAAAGAACACAGCGTACAGCCTACAAAGTAACGTTGTCTTCAAATGCACAGTCTCCAAAAGTACAAAAGTGTCAGAGCGAAACACTTCCTTGTCAAAAGTGAAGCACTGGGAGGAATAAAGATGCACCTCCTGCTCGAAGCTCACAGCAGAACTTATAGCTCTTCCTGCCTAACAAGGTGCACACCTCCCCCGCTCCAATATGGCTAATGAAGCATTTATTAAGTAAGGCAGAGCACAACCTGTGGCTCTTCGAATTGGCAATCAATCCAAACCCAGCAGCTTGGATCTCGAAGACCTCCAAGATGTTGTTCAGGTTCGAACCCCGTATGCCAAACGTTCAAATGCATCTCAAAACTTAGAAGTAATCCTTCACCAAGACTACAGCTTATTTGAATGAAGAGATCTACAACCAACAGTCGACTTATGCAAGGCCTATGGCCGTTCGAAGCTAAGTCGGGATCGAGCATGACAGAGGAATGACAAGAAGCTATGGGCAAAGACTTACCCAAAAGCTCATTTTTATATAGGTTGTGTGGTCCAACCCACACGCCACGTGGTAGTCGGTCAAAGGACTCCAAAGTAATAGGAAGAACCTAGGACTCAGCATAATGAATCTCATTTAATATGTTCGTTTGACTAAATCTTTGGCTAACGCTTCTCGAGCCCCCCAAAAATGGTAGTAATTAAGAAGATGTTGACTCAGCCCCCAAAGGCAGTCATTAATCTTCTTAGGAGCACACTGACTTCGTAAAAGCACAACACCTTCAGTCCTTCCCAGAAGTGCAGCATCTTCAACGGCTCCTTCATTGATCTCTCAGAGCTTCCAGAAGCAGAGCCCCTTCAACGGCTACTTCATTGGTCTCTTAGAGCTTTCAAAAGTATAGCCCTTCAACGGCTCATTTATTGGTTTCTTAGACCTTCCAGAAGTGCATCCCCTTCAACGGCTCCTTTATTGGTCTCCTAGAGCTTCCAGAAGCGCATCCCTTTCAACGGCTCCTTCAGAGCTACTAGAAGCATAGTATCCTCGTCGTCCAAAAGCGCAGTGATTTCATTACCTCAGAAGCACAGTCTCCTCGTCACCCAAAAGTGCAGTGACTTCGTTGCATCAGAAGCAAAGTCTCTTCGTTGCCTAAAAGTGCAGAAACTTCGTCGCCTCAGAAGCACAGTCTCCTCATCGTCCAAAGGCGCAGTGACTTCGTCGCTCCCAAGAAGCGCAGCTCATAGAGCATGTAGCTTCTCCACAAATGTGGTATCATGCCACATGGCTAGTAAGGCAACCATATCCCTTCAGATATAGTCACATCTGGTTTGTTCAAACAGTTGTATCTCCTCAAGATACAATCACGTCTCTTCATATACAATCACATCTCCTTAGGATATAATCAGATTTAGTTTGTTTGAACAATTGTATCTTTTCAAATATAATCAAATCTGATTTGTTCAAAACGTCGCTCCTGAGATAAGATCAGTATTCAGTTTGTTTAAGCTATTGTTCTTCCGATAGGAGCAAAATCTATTTAGTTTCATCCAAGCAAGATAGTTGAGCAACGGACACGCGCCACGTGTCAGTCACTCAGTCATGTTAATAAAGGATGCTAACCGTCCTAGATCTCGATAACGGAGAACTCCAATAACTACCACGTGTTAGCTCAGCAGAAGTCCTCACAAAGCAGTTACAACAGATTTCTCCGAGATCTCACACATCGTATATGTATAACCTATAAATAGAAGGAGTCTTCCTTTATTCAAGAGAATTCGACGTCTTCTTGGTTGGCAATCCAGATTACCTCTCACAGGTATCAGAAAGTTAGAGCAAGTTCAGTTCGTCGTCAGATCATCAAAGGAGTAAAGGAGTCACTGTAGTACTCGATCTCCACCGTCATACTTTTTCAGAAATTTTTGTACCTAGATCTCCTGTTTAGGAGTTTTTTGTACTCTTTTATACGTTTGAAATACAAAAAGTTCTTAAACTTTTGTTCATGGCAAACAAATGTGGGTCAATACATAAGATACTAGTGAACGGCTATTGGCCAAACACATAAATCTACACTAAGTAGACAGTGAAGCTAACATCTATTATTAGTAATCTTTCTCCTTGTCTAGGTTATTTTTAAGCAATTCATAATCAGAACATAACAGTAAAGATAATCACTTATAATGCAAATCTTACCCACGACCGACGATGCATCCATGTACAAGACAAGGATTAGCATAATTTACATGTATAAAATAATACTTAAGGAGCGTCTCTGTACTCAATGTTAAGTTTGCAATAAATCTTACTATATGCATGAACCTTACTATGTGGTGGTCCATGGGCCGTTCTCCATGATCAGCAGTTGGGACATACAAGCCCATCCCACTGATAGACGTAACACCCCCTAATAGCGAGGTTTCTTTTACTTCAAGGTGCCCAATCTCTCCTAGGCCGAGCGACTCCCCGTGTCCCAAGAATTGCTCGAGAGACTATACCTTGTGCATAAGTTGTCCTAGACTAATTGTTGACCTAAACTGGATCACAGTCAACCTGATTTAGATAATTAACAAACTAATATCTGATATGATCCAATACAACACATCAAGTTCAAGACAGAACATCATCTATGATCAAATACGACACATCAAGTTCAAGACAGAACATCATCTATGATCAAATACAGCACATCAAGTTCAAGACAGACGTCGTCTATAAGCTGTTACGTTATAAATATTTTTGTTTTCAGTTTGTGATTTTTCAATTTATTGAGTCTAGAAAATGTACGTTGAGTCGTACTGAGACATCTCAAACCCTAGACATATCTCTCTAAGCACCACAATACAAAACAAACCAATTCCTGAACTAAACCAAACCACCCTCACCCATATAGGGCTTCTGGTCTGAGGTAGACAAAATTTGGGCCGAACTCTGTCTAAGGCAGAACTCAGGCCGAACTTTGCCTCCTTAAAATCAGTAATCTGATTGTTAGGAACACCTTGCTACGAGCTATCCAACGTTCGAATTTTTGAATATTTGGGACAAAATTTTAGCCGAACTCTGCCTCCCCTGCCTAGTATAAATAGAGCTTGATTCCTCTCATGTCAAATCATCTTTCACTCTCAAGCTTTCAATCTTCTAAGCCTTATATGCTCTAAGCCTTAGTCTTCCAAATCCCCTAGCCACAAAACTTCCTAAGCCCCAAGGTGGTCAGTGTGATTCAGCTAGAAGTTCTGTGCAAGAGTTGAAAAGAAGTCACAAGGAAAATTCCAAATTTTGTATCTGCAAAATTAAAGTAGTCGAGCGCTTCAAAGGTTCGTGTCTGTAAGAAGTTGGCGTGCTCTTCGGACTAAAGGCACATGTGTACCCTATTTTACAAATAATGGATTTCAACTTCGAACAAGAATTCTCGGGCCTGGACTAGTCCTCCATGAGGAAAACCAGGATATATTGCTGTGTTTGCGTTTGCTCTTCTAAAATCTTTTACTTTTCATATTTTTACTCTCTAATTATATATTCTCTCAGTAGTTGTTTTCTGGACTTAGCCTATGAGTGGACTCTCTACTTGATTTTTTTTATTTTATATATGCATCTACTCTTTATCATACTCCTTTTTGTCTATCTTATTTGATCAAACTTCTTTTTAGCCTGATTTATGTTCTGGCTACAGAAACCAGAATTCGGGCCGAACTCTGCCTTACCCAGAGTTCGGGCCGAATTCGGTCTGGCTGTTCCAGAACCGAAAGCAGCTACAACCGCTGATCAGAATATAATCCAATGGTCCACATTTGCTCCGACAATTCGAACCCTTACACTAAAAATCGGGTTCCCCTCTTCTCTCTCCTCCATTGCCACCTTCTAAACTTCTCTAAACCACTTCTCTTCAAACCCTAACCCTAGTTCTTCATCCTAGTGCATCTTTCTTCTCAAAATTCAAGGAGAAGAATTCTCTCACCATTCTCTTTCATCTTTCATCATCAAATTGAGGTATATTTTAACACTTCTCTTCATCTAAATTTTCTTCATTATTTCATGGCTCTAAAGTTGTTCAATAGAGGGAAGAGACTTCGAACCGAGGGTGCGTCCTCTTCGAATGCTCCTCCTCGTGTTGAACAACCCGTTGAACAACCTAATCAACAACCTATTCACCCGTTGTTCAACCCACCTCGTCCACTCGACCCCAACACGTACGATGACCGGATATTTGTATCACTAGACGCTTCCACTGAGTGGTTTAGTAATTTTCGATCACGTCCTGTGTATGCGGGTCATCCTATAAATTTTACTATCTTTTCACAATATGATTCATTATTTCATGATCTATGTCTTGATGAACTTGTCACTACCAATTCGGTTATATATCTCAATGCCATCCAAATATTTTATTGCAACCTTTCTCACAATGATACACATCTATTTTTACGTGTTGCGGGCATTGATATTTCGTTTGATGATTTTGACTTGGCCGAATACCTTGAACTTTCGGAGCCTGACTTATGGGAGAAACTTGTTGAAGCTCGCAAGTTTCAATTCTTCGATGGGTCATCCCTAGAAATCTTTAAGGACGATTTGTGTACTCCTAACACACGTCCTCGCAAGTTTCTCACCAAGTTTCTCAATCTTACTTTTATGAACTTCATCGCATTATTTTTAACACGATTTTGCCCAAAGCAGGATCAACTGATGAGGTTACATACTTTGAAATCTCTGCTTTGTACCACCTCCATTTTTATGTTCCTTTTAATCTTCCACGTACCATGATGGATTGGATGATTAATGCAAGGAAGAAGCTAAGATCCTTGGTTTATGCTTTTTATCTTCCTATGATCTTTCGTGCTTTTCGTGTACCTCTTGATGAGTGACAATTCCTTCCTGCCCCTGCCTTCCTCTCTAAGGCACGGTGGCTTCAGGCAGCAGTTGGCTCACCTGTTGTGTCTGAGCACTCTGACGATGAGCCCGACGTACCTCCTCTTGGACAGGATGCGCCTCCTCCTCCTGCTACTCATGAGTCACTTCAGACCATGCTCCGCGATCGATTCACTTTAGAGGATGATCGCGGGACTCAGCTTGACTACCGGACCACCCTGCAGATGAGTGCCATCAGCAACTCTCTGTACGATATTCGGTACTCTATGTCCCGACATCCTTCTATGCCTATTCCTATGTAGCGGGACCCTGCTCGCGATGGATACCGTATCGATGACCCTTGGGTTATCCGCTACCTGGATCCGGATGCGGCATTCGTGGACCCTCGTCATTCTTTCACTGATCAATTCGACGACGTTGGACCTTCACGAGCTCGATGATGGATATGGATTTCTACTTGCTACTGCTGCTGAGGATCGTAGTTTATATTTTTCTGCATTTTTAGTTGTTGTAGTTGTTTTATTTCTGCATTTTGGTTGTATTAGCACTCTCTATGTGACTCTTGAGACATTTTTATCTGTCGTTTATCAGTTTATGCAGTTTATTATTATTATTGTTGGTGTGCTTGATAGTCATTTTTTTGTTGTTTGATAGCTGCCAAAAGGGGGAGAAATATTTTGCTATATTCATCATCATATCTTTATGTATCTATGCTTTGGGAAAGAATGTTTGTATCAGGACAACAGGCACAAAGCAATGATTACGGGGAGCCATTGATAGCTCTGCACTGATTACGGGGGAGCTACGCTACTGCTCTTTAATGTGTCCAGGTATGAATATTGAATATACAAATATCATTTTGTCAATTATCAATATGGGGGAGATTGTTGACACAAAATCGCAGTCAACCAAATATTGATACAATTGACGACATGATACTTGTAATATTTTAATACGACACATGAAGACTGAACTAAGTACAAGACAGACGACAGCTCGCACCTGCTACGTTAAATATTTCAAGTCTGTATTTTACACTTTTATTGAGTCTAGACATATGTAAACTGATTCGTACTGAGCAATTTGAGACTTAACCTATACCCATACCTCAAATCAAAAGCTCCACAGAAATCCAAATAAGCCCATTTACCCATTGGACCTGTTCTGTGCTCTGGAGACAGAGTTCGGGTCGAACTCTGCCTCCACACAGAGTTCGGGCCGAACTCTGTATCCTAAAATCCAGGACCCTAATTTTTAGGGTTGGCTGGATGCAAGTTGTCCAACGGCCAAATTTTTGAATACTTGATCCAAAATTCTGGCCAAATTCTGCCTATCTGATATCCTATAAATAGGCCATGAATTCTCTCATTTTCATTCATCCAATCTTCTCTTCTCTTCTCTCTAAAGCCTTATACAAGGCATACCCTTCTCATCTACTAGCCACAAGCTCCCTAAGCCTCGAAGTGCTCAGTACTTTTCAGTTAGGAGTTTGTGCAAGAGTTCAAGAAGTCGCTTGGACAATTCCAAGCATCGCCACTGCGATCTCTGTAAGAAGTTGACGTGCTCTTCTGAAGAAAAGGCACGGGGTGTAACTACTATTTCACAAATAGTAGATTTAATCCTGAGCTAGAGTTCTCAGGCCTGGACTAGTCCTCCATGAGGGAAACCAGGTTAAAATTGGCTGTGTTTGCGTATGCTTTTTCGCTCTTTACTATTTCCGCATTTACTCTGATTATTTACTGTTGGTGAAAGAGTTTAATTTTTAATTAGACATTATTGTCATAAACTCTATTCACCCCCCTCTAGAGTTGCCTATTTGTTCTTCAGTACAGAGTCATCTCAAACCCTAGACATATCTCTCCAAGCTCCACCATATAAAACAAACCAATTTTTGAACCAAACCAAACCACCCTCACCCATACAGGGCTTCTGGTCCGAGGTAGACAAAATTCGAGCCAAACTCTGCCTAAGGTAGAACTCGGGCCGAACACTGCCTCCTTAAAATCAGTAATCTAATTTTTAGGAACACCTTGCTACGAGCTGTCCAACGTTCGATTTTTGAATATTTGAGACAGAATTCTGGCCGAACTCTGCCTCTCCTGCCTATAAATAGAGCTTGATTCCTCTCATTTTAAATCTTCTCTCACTCTCAAGCTTTCAATCTTCTAAGCCTTATATGCTCTAAGCCTTACTCTTCCAAATCTCCTAGCCACTAAACCTCCTAAGCCCCAAGGTGCTCAGTACGATTCAGCTAGAAGTTCTGTGCAAGAGTTGAAAAGAAGTCACTTGGAAAATTTTAAGTTTCGCATCTACGAAGTTAAAGTAGTCGAGCGCTTCGAAGGCTCGTATCTGTAAGAAGTTGGCGTGCTCTTCGGACTAAAGGTGCGTGTGTACCCTATTTCACAAATAGTGGATTTCAACTCCGAGCAAGATTTCTCGGGCCTGGACTAGTCCTCCACGAGGGAAACCAGGATATATCGTTGTGTTTGTGTTTGCTCTTCTAAACTCTTTTACTTTCTGCATTATTACTCTCTAATTATATATTCTCTTAGTAATTATTTCTGGACTTAGCATAGAGTTATTTTTAATTGGTCGTTATAGACACAAACTCTATTCATCCCTCTCTAGAGTTGCCTACACGCTACTTTACCAATGCATGAGATGCGTTCTATCAGATAAAAACATTTTATATTTCATAATGAACAACAGGCATCTGATTTTGATAGTTCTCTTCAATAGGGACACAATTTTATTCTTTCGTATTGATCTGATCTCAAACCAATTAAGGTTTTCTATAACATATCTTGTGTAAAGCATACTTTGGAAACATGTAAACAGACATGCTGAGTAAGTAATATAGCAGTTCTATAATCTAGCAAGTGATTCAGTTCATTTATCTTCTCTTATCTTTTGTTATTATGGTATCGCTGATCACAGAGACACAACAAATGAGTGGACTAAAGATGATTTTGTTAAGGCGTGGAGATAAATGGTAGCTCGGTCAAAGCAACTCACCAAAATGAATCTACTTGAGAGAAGGAGGAACTTCACGCACTGATCACGCATCGCCTATGCGTCCTATATTGTCACCAACATTTGATTAGCATACTTCAATCTTTTTCTCTCAAGATTCGGAATAAATGCGCAATAGGATGAAAGAAAACAATGAAAACCAATCATCGAAAACCAACATGAAAATACATTCATCAAAATCAAGCAGCGAGAAAACATCTAACGAAAACCGAAAGCTCTTGGACTCATTTCAATAGAAGACGATCCATTAGTTGGAAAGGTTTCATGCATTTCATCCATGATCCAACAATACCGGCTAAGGTTTCCCCATTGACTCGGTCGAGACTGAGTCAACAAACCGTAGGTATTACATAGTGAACCGCGAGGAGCGGGGCACTACATCACCTAGCTCATCAAAAGAAAAATCATTATATAGAGGATTGGTCGTTACCTGATCAAATGCCATTAGGCAAACGTTTGTAGTGTCTTGAGAACTGTCGTCTTCTGAGTCGATGGTTTCACTTTCGTGCCATATGCTCGTGTTCGTATATTTTTTGATGTCGATTTCTTCATGTAACTCTTTTCATATTTGTTACCCTTCTTGGTCGATAATACTGATGGACAGTCTTTCTTGATGTGTCATTTCTTTTTCCATCTGTAGCATATTTGCTCTTCGTCGTCATTGTTGTTGTTGTGGGGTGGGTTCATGCTTCGATGATTGAACTTCAGGAACTTTTTGAAATTTCTTACCAAGAGAGCTTGCTCCTCACTGTCTGAGTCACCGTCTTCCGACTCCTCTTCAACTATTCTTTTGTGTTGTGCCATGAAAGCGATTGATCTCTCCTTGGGTGCTGATTCTTCAAAATCTTGCAAGTCCAGCTCGTGAGTCATCAGCTTCCCTATGAGTGTTTTAAGCGATATTGTTGTGAGGTTATTTCCTTCAAAGATTGTTATAGCCTTGGGGTTACAGTTCTTTATGAGACTCCGTAGTACCTTGCGATTCTTCTCATGATTGTTGTACTCTTTGTCGAGAGAAGACAACGGATTTACGATGTCAAGAAAATGGGTGAACATTTGAGTAATCGTCTCATTTGACTTCATCTTGAACGTCTCGTACTCCTGAGTTAGTATACTGATCTTTGATTCTTTGACTTGAGTCATGCTTTCATGAGTCACCTCTAGAAGCTTCCATACTTTATGAGATGTTGTGCGAGTGGAAACCCTGTTAAATTAAGTCTTGTCTACTGCACAAAATAGCGCATTAATAGCACGATCGTCAAAACTAGCTTGTTTCTTTTCATTATTAGTGTACTTGTCGTGTGTTTTATCAATAAGTGCCCCATCAACAACTATACGTGTCGGCTTTTTATAGCCATCAATAACAATTGACCAAAGGTAATAACTTCAAGTAGAAGTTCATTTGTGTTTTTCAGTATGTATAGTTGGTTCCATCAAACAGTGAAGATCTGTTAGTGGATTACCCTTCACTGTATTAGCCATGTGATAGTGTCTCTAGAGAGTATATACAAATAAATTACATAAAGCGATTAACTTGTGAATATATACTTGTCAATTAACCAACTCTGATACCAATTGTAGGACCAATATAATAAGCAATATATACTATAGAGAGGGGGTGAATAGAGTGTGGAGCGGAGTATTAATAATTAAAACAATTACTACTATATCACTATTATGCCACAATGGCTATGTCACAGTCATATAAAAGCAGTAAATAACAGATATATAGAGCAAATGCAAACACAACGATATATCCTGATTTTCCTCTTGTGAGGACTAATCTAGGCCGGAAGACTCTTGCTCTGAGTTGAAATTCACTATTGGAAACACAAGATTTTATCCGAATTGCTTGTCGACTTCTTACAACATCGAGCTTTAATCCGAAGTACTCGACCGACTTCAATTGTGAAGTGTGAACTTCTTGATCAAGCCTCTGATTACAACTCTCTGAAACTTCTAGACCGTACCGTACTGACAAGTAGACTAGAGGTTGTAAAATAGGCTTGAGATTTGAAAATAAAAGCTTTGAATAGCTGAGAAAGCTTAGAGAAGAGAAGATAGAAAGTGAATGCGTGAATTGAAATGAAAATTTTCTCTCTATTTATAGAATTTTTGAAGATCGAGTTCGGACCGAATTCGGATGCCAAACATTCAAAAATTCGACCATTACGGCCGAGTCTGCCGTAAGAACTGGTTCATAGGGTTTACTGGTTCAGGTACCTGAGTTCGGGCCGAGTTTGGTTTGAACTCTGGTAGTCAGATCTAGGTCAAATTTTAGGTTTTGAAGGGACTTTTGTCAAAGCCTTAGTGGGCTTTCTGGGCTGTTTTTTAAATATAGGTTTTGGGTTGTTTTAAAACAAATTTAATTGCAAATAAAACTGGGTAATTTTGAAAACTGTTTTTGTCAAGCCTATCTGCCAGTACGACGCGGTTTACTTTTTTTTTTTCTAGACTCGATAAAATTGTGTAAAATACATTTGGGAATGGAAAAGAAATATAGACGCAATGACTGAGCAGATCTTGAACGGTAGCAGCACTTAGTTGTCGTAGTCCGTTCGAGTAGCCCTTATATCGAGTCCGAGTTTAGACGATTATCAAAATCAGTTTGACTGTGACCAATGGGCCAACACTCGGCTCTGGTCCTCTCACCTCTGGAGTAACTTAGACTGGCTGGAAGCTTGGGGCCTTGGGCTACGTCTCCTATCATTTTAAAGAATTATATTTTTTTGGTTGCACTGGGCTACTGCCAAATGCACCTTGAATGTACCTCGGCCCCTGATAGCCTCTATCATATTGTGTGTTGCCCCCATAAATTTTCATGTTTTATCATACTTGGAACATATATCTCTACTATTTATAGAGAGGCTTGAAAACGACCCAAAATCAGTCGTTTAAGTCGCATGTATATCCTCACATAATTCTAATAAATTAATAAATTCTAACTAATTTTTTAACTATATGATATTATCTAACTATAGCAAAACATCTTTAACTCATGTGGTTAAGATGGAAGACATTCTCTTTGACTGGGTCGGTTTGATCCCACGTCCCATTATAATCTGCATGAAACAATACAATCCTGACAATTTTTTTTAAGTGTTCGGCATTACACACGAGATTTTATGTACGTTGTATTGTATGCCTTTTGGGCCCACTGTCCCCAACTCCCACCATTTTTATAAATAAAAGGAATAATACGCCCTCATGGCATGATCCACTGATCTTCCGTCAGCCAACCAGGATATTATATCTCTCCTCGGTAATCACAAGAATCACTCAAGTTCTGTTACACCCTCGACTGACGTCCCTTCTTAATTGCCTCATCCCTAAACCCTGATTTATCACCATCTCCTTCCTTCATAATACAGGTTTGGGATTGTTCATGATGACTGGTAAAAAAAAAAAATTGAAAAGCAATCCAAAGAGTTGGTCAGTAATAGTTGCTTATCAAAAAACTTTCCAAAAAAATGGATCAATTTTGACAGCTTTCGTGCTGTCAAAACCTGCTTATGCTGACTATTTTTAGAAGCTTCAGCAATCCCATACCAAGTCTTAAACACTACTATATGACCTCCTTACCCATCTCCCTCTCTCATCCCTAAATCCTAATCAATGACCACCATCTTCTTCCTCCTTATCCCTAGCCCACAGGTTCTTCCTCCTTATCCGTAGCCCTCTTCGCAGAGATTAATGGTTATTTTCCGTAGCCCTCTTCGCAGTGATTAATGGTGGATAACGAAGGGGGACTAGAACTTTCTCATACAGTGGAGGATAAAAGGAAGAACATTGAAATAACAATTGCTTTAATCCACTTTTCTGAAACAATTGCAACCGCAACAGCATCTCAACCATCTATCAAGTACTGGACGCTAATGAGAGTGGTATTCCCAACTGCTAGTGCAAGCTGGGTCATGTAACAATGTAAGTTTCTGCATCACTGTTCGAGTGCACAGGAGCACCAACCCAATCCACCAAAGCACACCAACCCAATCCACGAAAGCACAGGCACGAGGGTTACTGGTCATAACTTCAGAAACAAAATGGCAATCATTGGGTTCGTCGGGACAACCTATCCGCAGGTACCTTACATTCACAAGAGATATACATAAAACCAAAATGCTATTGCAACATGAACATCCAAACCAAAAGATAACTGTGGCCGGAAAGATCACACAGGATCAGCTCGTTTTTCTGCTTTCATCATATAGAACAATAGAGCAACAGTAAGGCGCGTGCCTAGAAAAATCTCCGTCAAGACGGCTGACTTTACCTTCTGCATAACATACTCAACCAAGGGAGTAAATCATCCGGTTAGATAGGTCCTTGCCCGCAACTTCCACGTATCTAAGCAGCTGCATTTCTAACTCTTTGATATGTCTCTTCTCAATTGGACCAAAAACTTGTTGTAGGTCCTATACGAAAAGTAAATCATATGATCTTTAGTCAAGTAATCAACGGTTAGAAGGAACATACAATTTGAGGCTGAAGAAAAATATTTATTGCAGTAGGAAACAGCCAAACTAATAAAGAAAAAGAAAAAAACTGATAGGAATGTACATAAACATACACATGTGCAGACATGTGTGAACAGTTTTGTCGAAATGATGGTGGGCAATGCAGATCATAGGTCCACATTGTTGAACAAATATACGTGATTATAGACGAATGCAGAATTGGGTAATCGTGAACTATAGAACTTAATCAGAACTTCTATAACTAAATTGCAAATTCTATAAGCTCTTAGCACACGAGCAACCAAGGTGTCAAAACTTCTGAATTTTAATTTCCAAGCATTTCCAACTAATTGCGAATTCTCTAAGCTCTTAGCACACAAGCAAGAAAGGTATCAAAACTTCTGAATTTTAATTTTCAAGCATTTCCAATGTTGTAGATAAAAAATAACAGTGTGGATTTTCAACATTATTGTCCCAAAATAAACAACTTAAATTGAGGATATGCCCTTATCTTACTGCACGTTTGGAACAAGAAGAAAATAACAACAAAGTTTGTACTGCTAACAACACAAACTAATTAACATTACATGATGATGTTTTACTTGTTTAGTTTTACGGTGTGTTGACTAAGGGGGTGCTTGTTTTTAGTTTTTACCTCTAATTAGAAGCGAATCACTAATTGGGTCTAATTAGAGGTGGACCCACACAAAAATTTGTTTGTTTTTTGCATCCAAATATCCAATTAGATGCAATTACAGCTTGACAACTAATTAGAGGCTCCTAAAAAGAAAGTTGTAGCCTGCAGCTTTCTTGGCAACTTAGTCTCTAACTTGAGGTAAAAAGACCATTGTAATTCCTAGAAAATTTAGTATTTCCACATTGTATACTTAACACTGGTGATATAAAATCTGAATAAAGAGAAACACAAAGAAAGAAGAAAAAACAAAGGAAGCAATAAGAAGGAAATTACACACATTTTTTTAGATTAATATAGTTTTATTTCTTTTGATGTTGTAGTTCTTGTGAGCGGTAAGAGACTTGTTTATAATATGTTTTGAAATTACTTTGACTTGCATGATATATAGCCCAGGAATGTGAAATTTCACTTAATTTCTATTGAAGTTATTTTGATATAAATTTAGTTTAAACTTTAAAGTTATCCTGGATAATTTTTCGACATAGTGTTTACGAAATATTTTATTTTAAAATACTTCATAACGAGGATACAAAGTTAAATTGATATATAATTAGATATTGAAAAACAAACATATAACCACTAATTAGTGGGAAAAAAACATCTTTCATAAACTACTAATTAGAGACTCCAATTAGTGAAGTGGGACCCTAACCTCTAGTTAGTGTCCCACATATAATTAGTGGAAAACCCCACTAATTCAAGTACTAATTAAGTTCATCAGTTAATATGATTCGAGGATCCTACTAACAAATTTGTATGCATCACCTCTCTCTACGCAAGCAGTACACGTTCATTCAGCACACAATTATTCCAGGTTTACTAATAATGAGAAGTAAGACTTACAATAGGAGATAATTATGCAACACACGCTTTCAGCCACATCTGCATGTTCAAAACTAGTAAAATTTTAAACTCTCTACTCACTAGTACATTGTCGAGAATGAAAGAATGCAAGTTCTGCAGTTTAAGAAAATGAAGCCAAGACTAATTATTGCAGTCAGAATGCATATGCAACCAAAACTACTAACAGAACTATATGTTTGATAAACCCAAACGCATGAGTCCACTATATCCATGGGTATACAAGTACTTGGGCAGAAAGAGTAGTATAAGAAGATGACAAACCTTGAATTTCACACGTGAACCATTCAAATCAATCGTAATATTGTCAACATCAGCAGCTGTCAGACCATCACTAGCTTCTGAGACTGATTCATTACCCATATCCGCATCCACATCTCCAAGGTCAAGGCCGATCTCCTCTTCATCACTAAAAGCTTTATTTGGATTGTCCATATCTCCAGAGACTGAACTTCCAATCGAACTACTTGTTAGTTTAGATCTTGCATGATCTTTTAGGGTCACATAATCCGATAGGATAACGTAAGGCCTTTCATCAAGTAATGGCTTAGCAATATCAAATGGCACCCACCTGCACAATCCAACCTTATCAATAGAAGTAAACAAAGATGTACATGAATATAATGCAGCAAGTTGTAAAAGCTCTTTAACACCATGACAAACCTCACTCCAAATGTGAAATCGAAATTTGAAGCTTTTTGTTTGTTTGAGGGTTTAACAGTTTTGGGGTTGTCCTTATTTGTAAGAGAGAAGGACATCTAACTTAGCTAGCACTATGATCAACAAAAGAACTATTGCTACTTCACATACACCACAAGATAAGAGAATTTTCAAACTATTAAGGCTTCTGTATGCTAGAATTTTTTCGAAGTTATTATTCCTAGGCATGACTTCCAAGATGCAAATACATTCTTTTAAATAATTTTGGCTCTCAGATGCATTAGGTGTCAGGAGAATTAAAAAACTCACTCATAACGAAGAGGACAGAGAAGTTCAGAGGGCCGATAAGCTGCTTTGTATCTCATTTTCTTGCAGGAGTGGATATAATAGCCGAGATAGTAATACTGAAGGCTATGGCAATGAACTTCTACCTCTTTTACCCAATTTATTTCTTGCAAAGCTGAGTATTTGCCAAGTGATAGAAAGGCAAGATCAGGGTCCCAGAACAAATACTTGCTGGACAAACATCTTGGGAGGATATCCACTACACCAACAGCTACAAGTTTCCCATCAAGGAGATATTGTTGATGGAAAGAGCCAAACCCACAGGGAGGTACAGTTTTATAGCCAGGACGTGCTGGAACCATTACCAAAGGAGTATCCACCAGAAATCTTCTGTACGAACTTTCGGTAACTTTCTCTGGTTTATCATTATGAACTTTAATTTGGTATCTTCTGTACAGAGCAAATTCTTCAGGATCGAAGCTGGACCTTTTCATCCGAATCTCCAGCTTTTTCCTTCTACAAGGAAGTACACCACTGTGAGTTGAGCTAGTCTGCTTGAACTCACCACCGTCACCTTCACAAGTCCGCATACAAGCATCATTGTCCAGCAAAGAGCCAGTACGAGTGCTTGAATAGAAATTCAGGTGGCCATTGCAAGCTTTTACTATCAGGCCTGAATTTCCTCCATCCTGTACAATGGAATCAGCAAGCTTTTCTGCAACAATATTGGGTGGAATGCAATTTGCTTCTCCTTTCTTTCTCGAATTTGGTGAATCCATTAAAGTTTCATTCCCTTCCGCTGAAAGTGCACGTCTAAGGACTGCTGCAATCTGAAATGGAATGCTGCTAGTGTATAGCAAATCTTCTGCTCTGTCCACTAGCTTCTTTTTAGTTTGGGAGGTTACCCTCTTTACAACAGCTTTCGGGAGCTGAACATAAGAAGGAAACTCACCTTTCACAACACATGCGCTTACAGACTCGTCAATCTTTTTCGACAAATGATTAATAAACTCTTCTTGGCACATCTTTGCGCATATACTAGCTGGAGATTCTTTTCCTAATAATTGTGTAATTGCTGTAGAAGATGGATTACCAGCCATGTCGCCTGAGCCTTCTGAAAAGTTATGTTTTGACCTTTCAGGTTTGTTTGTGCCATCTATTGTACCATCTAGATACCTACGCATCAGATATCAGTTTTAATCTATAGTTGCAGTCTCTTTAACATAAATATGGAGACATAAGATTATAGACTGGAGCAAGAGACAACTATACCTTTCCATTTTTCTATTTACACGAACTAGCTCTTTTGAACAAACAAAGTCACCTGCCTTCAAACGAATTGTATAAGATGGACAGCAAGTCCTGTCCATCTCAGGTTTGTACAGGAAACAACCAGATCTTCTCCAGCCACGGTCAAGAAGTTCTGCCAAAGGTTTCAAAAATGGCATGTGAGGTGTCCACAAAATATAAGAAAAACAATTTATAGACATTTCAACCAGGTAGATTGAAACTTCTATTATGATTCATAACACAGAAAATCTCAATATCAATCGATAGTCAATCAGTTTTACGCCTACCAATATACTGGTACAAGTCATCTTACAAGAAAGATTTATAGCTACAACAAGAAGAGTTGGATAACCAATGCTGCAGAAATTTGTAAAAATTGCAGTATCACTAAGTAAGAATAATAGGTTAATATCAGAAGTCAATTGCATTTGTGTGAAGGTGATCCTCCATTCTTAAAAAAAGGTGAATCCAACAATGCCAAAGACTTAAATACAATACAAAAGCACAAAAGATCACTCAATGACCATGGCAACGACAATTACCAAACACCTTAGTGCTTGGGACACTGAAAGTCTGAAACTTTGCCAGGTCCAAGTATGACTTGTCATCAGGCAAGCCTTTTACCCATCAGAACAGGTCGGTTATGGAGAATAAGACAGCTCCATAAACGAATAGATGTTTTTACGACCGATTGCCGACCTGAAATCAACCCTTTGTGTTGGTGTCATACCTAGCCAAGGTAGAGCATAAGATGGTCATGCCATAAAACCTAGATGGGCAATTGGCAAGTAGGTAAACCTATATTTTGGCTATGCGGTTTAAGTTTATGCAACCAAGGAGAAGCACCCCCAAGTTTTCTTAGTCTATGAATCTAGACGAAGAGGTAAGAGAACATAATTTTCTATAAGGGATTGCATTCATCTCTACGACACATTAAGCCAAGAGTAAAAGGAATGACACTCCCACCATATTCCATGGAGAAGTAGAAATTTTGAACTCCATTATGGAACGGTATTTCTTGTGGCAGTGACATCAACGAGGTTTGTTTACTAACGCAAGAGTGAGGCAAATCGACCGTCTATCAGAAGCCAATAAAAAGGTTGAGTTAGAGAGAGCTAGGGCGAAGTTGTCTGGGAAGCTGGTGAGATGAAAGCATTGCTTGTAGGCTACTTAATGGTATGAAAAATTGTGTCATGGAGGAGATGATCAAAGGAATGTCAAGGGGCTACATGGAAATTCTTTTGTTAATACATATTTCCGAAAATTATACTTGTGGGTACCGGTTAAAATCTCAAACTGACAACATTGTAGCAAAAGAATCTAATGAAAACTGGGGCATATTTTTGGACTCGTTTATGATGGATGGAGCAGGCCATGTATTTTAAGAACATTTTGGAATCAAAGCTAGTGAAATTCCACACATTCAGATTTCCGAAGTTGCCAAAAGGAATTGCTAACAATAAAATACATTCATCCCTCGAAAGATAGCATTTTGACAGTGAAGATAACATTTTGACAGTGTATTTTTATCAAAATGCAGACATTGGAAACTACTCTTTTCTAGTAGTACTTTTCAAAAAGGGCATTTCCGAAGAATATTTGAAAAAAGAAAAGTATTTTATTAAAAAAACGTTAAGGAAAAGTGTTCTTGTTATCTATTTACTAAAAATCTGGAAGCGATTCAGACGTCGGAGCTAGGAGATATGGTACCGCGAAGTCGCGATAGATGCTGAAAAACGAGACTGATTTGGGATGAATTTTGGGGCTCTTTTGGACGAAAAAGAGAGGATTCTTGGTTGTTAGGAAGGTAAGGGGAGAGGAAGGGGTGTTATATTACATAACCAGTTTCTATTATAATTTGGACAAGCGAAGGAATTTTAAATTTGTCAGGTGTATAATAGACTTTTCGGATGCAATAGGTACTTAGGCAATCCAACAAATGAAAAATTGGGGTTAACGAGGAGAGGTATAATTGCCTTGGCTAGGCGGACAGTCTCGTGATCAAACTGCGGAGGAGGTGTGTGTGAGAAAATTGGGAACAGTGGGCCCAAATGGTATGCACCGTAATATGCACAAAGTTCCGTGTGTTACGCCAGACATCGCAAAAAAAAAAAAAGATATAAAAGTTTTCACTTATGAATTGGGAGCCATTTATAAGTAAAAATTATATATAAGTGTGAAAAAACAAACACTTATTGGGACCAAATTCACTTATAAGTGAGGCCCTACGAAATTTTAGCCGAATAGTAACATTTCAACAACAAATTCCCACAAACCCTATTTAAAACTCATTATTCCACGTACCTTGGTAGTCATCGACAGTAATGCTGTGCGCCCATAAACCTGCAAAACTTAAATCATTAACCAAACATCAAAAAAGATTGCAACTTTTATCATCTAGACCTACCAAAAAAACCCTAAAAGACTGCAACTTTTGTCATCTAGACCTAACAAAAAAACACTAAGTGATCAAGAGATCACACATGGAGACAAAGAAATTGAGAAAATATAGAAATAGTAGAAAGAGGGCTCCGAAGAGGACGGACCGTGAGAGACGCTTGAGGAGCCGCTGGATCCGCAGTAGCCGCAGGAGCTCCGCATCCTCCCGTGATCGATCACCACCGACTCTCCTCCTCCTTCTCCTCCTCTCCCTCTCGTGCTGCTGCTGCTCGCTCCATCCCCCATGTTCCCAGAATCGAGAGGAGAAGGGCGAATTGAAACAAAATCAAGTATAAATTAGAGAAATTTTGGTGGAAATTGAAATTTTTACGAGTTTTCTTCCATTCTTGTAAGGAGGAGGAAGAAAATTGAGATTCTTTCTTGCATCTACCAACTATCAGCAAATTACGCTTCGGAAAAAGGAGTGTGTATATATCATTCAGTCTTTTTCTTTTTTATTTATTGCCAAATGTGATAATGCAACTAGCAAATGTAGACATTTTAATGAAGGGGCCGGCTATACACACCCCAAGACTTGCTAAGGACATCCCACATAACTTAAATGTCATGTTAAAAGACCAATATACCCCCAAGGCTTTCTAAGAACACCCCACCAAAAAAAAAAAATTGCGACAAGGACGACAAATACTTGTCGAACGGACAATGGTTTGTTCGACAAGTATTAGTCGAACATGTCTTCTTATGTTCGACAAATACTGATTGAACGTGTCTTCTTGTGTTCGACAAACACTGGTCGAACATATTCTAATCGAACATGTCATCTTCTGTTCGACATATTCTGATCAAACGTACACACTATAGTTCGACTGTCGTGGACCGAACATTGCTCTGTGAGTTCGACAAACCAGGGTCGAACCTACCCGTGAATACACCCAAATTTTTTTCTAATTTTTTTTTTTTGTTTTAACAACAGTTTATGGTCGGCGGAGGGGGGATCGGAAAGCGGGGGGAGGGGGAGGGGGAGGAGGAGGAGGAGGCGGGTCCCGGGGGGAGGGGGGAGGGTCGGCGGAGGCGGGGGCGGGTCGGGGGAGGAGGCGGCGGCGGGTCGGGGGAGGAGGAGGGTCGGCGGAGGGGGAAAGGGGAGTGGAGGGGAGTATGGGGTGTGCTCAGCAGCAAGGGTAAAATAGGAAGGAATTTTTTTTTTTTTTTTTGAAGTGGGGTGTCCTTAGCAGGTCTTGGGGTGCGTTTAGCCGGACCCTTTAATGAATTACTTCTTTTTTTTTGTTGACTAGGTCCCACATTTGCTTGTGTTCGTATTTTTAGTTGGCATCACTAGTGCCTATACGTTTCTAACTACTTTTTTTATTGTATATTATATATAATAACTTTGTAATATATTTGTTAAGTAATTTTTTTTATTCTTGAATAAATTTAGGGGGGGGGGGGGGAATTTATAATTATACTTGATTAATTGTTGAATATCAAGAAAAATAATATTTTCATAAAGCATGAAAAACTTATCCCCCAAAATAGGCGAGTATATTTATTTTCCATGAGAATAAATCAGGTTTAGTTCAGATTCAAGTTTCGAATTCAATCAACTCCAGATTTAACACGTGTTCAGTTCAAATTCAGGTCCAAATTCGATTGAGTCCAAGTTCAATGCATAATGTTTAGTGCCCCTGAAGGAAAAGGACATGAGATTAATTCGAGGGACATGATAGATCAATGATAAAATCAAATACCAGGCCCAAGGGACCAGGAATACATATTAATCCTAGAAGATATTAAGGAGCAACATTTTAGGGATTGCGACAACAAAACATCAATAACACCACATGTCTGAAAACAGACCTGCATTGGCCACCAACAAAACTTTGTCACGCCCTAGAACCAGAATACTAGAGAGCGGAGACGGAGTTAGGCCAATTACGTAAGTCACAGTACACCATACCCCCGAGATACGGTCACTGCTATAACAGACATGGGGGTTATTCGACAAACCAACAGTCAATACTAGGTCAAGAAATCATAGGTGTCTCAATCACAAGCAATCAACAAGATACAAGAGGTATGGTCATCGGATATATAACATAAAAGCTTCCTAAACTATAAATATACATATGATCATGAAGCTAGTAATACAAAAATAAATAACTAGCAAGAGTACATAATACATGATTAGCTCTAGCTGCAGTCTAGATATATACACTACCCTAAAGAGTTAAGGTCGAAAATACGAGCTGAATATGTGCTTGGTAGCTAAACACAACAAATATACAGATGATCAGTGGGTAAAGAGAATGGAAATCCACTCAGGTGCTCGATTGATGGTTCTTCTGGTGGTTACCATCGAACGGGAGGTACGAATGATCCTCCGGTTCCTTTACGAGATTTGGCCATATAAAATCTGTGGGGTCATCCCAAGATAGTAAATACCACAAGGGAAACCACAAGGTAAACAAAAAACCAGCATACAAACATATCAAGATAGCAGCAAAAAATAATACAAATATGAAAGGATAGTAGATAAGTAAACAATGTGACAGTAAGTAAATAGGATCATGTGAAGATATACAACAGTAGGAATAGGAATCATGAACAGAATGTGAGTACATAATCAATAACATAAGCATGGTACATGTACATCATCATAAATAATATACAGGTATAGGAACAAAAATAATATACAGTACAGGAACAATGACATGAACAATAATATTAAATAATGCATCAATCATGACCAAACATAAAGTACGGCTTGATAATAACTAACTAAGGTTACCATAATCCTGATCAGTAGCATATGCAGTTGAGGTTCCAAAGGTAACATGCATCGTAGTCTATCCAGGCAAATCATTAATCCATGATCAGGGATGGCAACACTCGATGGTGTGCTGGAATTGTGCCCCTCGTGACGGACAGCTACAAATCCACAAGTGTGGTCGGGATAATCGGACTGTATGCAACCTAGAAACCTTCCCTCTCAGTGAATCTACGTGATCAATCTAGTCATTAATTCCTAGGTATTTTTATTAAACCCAACCGTGGGCATCCGAAAATCCATCTTATATATGATACTTCCCTCGAAAAAATGTAGGACATTACAATGATCTAGTAATCATAATCAATAAATCAAAGAAGAAAAGAAACAACATTGCTATAATCAAGTTAGGTGTGCACTACGATGAGATATAACAAGAATCATGATAGGACCAATAACATGACAAGATAGGATTGCAAACCACATTGCTATAATCAAGACGGTGTGCACTACGACCAACCACAACATGAATCAGGACAGGATCCAGGATAGTAAATACAATCAGGACATGGTACTCTAGCACGTGGCAAGCAATCAACGTGTAATAGGGGTACCCTCATGCATCGAGTATGAGTACCGTCAGAAAATCGACAACAGGAGAAACCATGTATCACGATAAACATTCAAGTACAAAGCATAGATGAATAAATAAAATCATGAAAAATCATGAAATATGAAATCTAGGTCTTAGAGTGTTATATTAGTGGTATAATATGGTATATCGGTAGTATAACAGCCATTGTCAAAAATTGGGCAACAGGTTAAAACATATAAAATGGAGGCTGGTATACCGACTATGCAAACAACAAATCTAGACATAGTAAAATTGTATGGAGTGATATATAGACGGTATATTATGGTATATAGGACCGTTGAGCACCTCTAGAGGGGGGTGAATATAGTGTGTGCATGTGCAGCAAAAATAATCACCACTTAAAAAATAACAGATTATAAACTATGGCAGATACAAGAGACAGTAAATTAAAAGCAGTAATCAAGAGATAGAAGATCAAACTCAGTGTACACCACGATATGTACTGGTTTCCTTTTGAGTGGATAAATCCAAACCCGAGTACTCTTGTCCGCTGTTAGTCTACTATTTGCAAGCTAAATGAGAGCTTGTCGTCTCTTTACAACACCGTGCCTTGGTGATGATCGCAAGACCGACTCCAACAAACTTGAGCATGAAAATTGAAGTTTTCTGACTGGCAGCCTCTTTACAACTCTTTGAACCAAAGACTCTAAATCGAACATAATGTTACTAGCTTTGGCTAAGAGTGGTATATGCGAGATTTGAAAACTTTAGAACGATAAAAAACACTTAGGAAGAGATAGCGAGAAGAGTGAATGAGTGATTAGAAATATTAAAATCCGTCTCTATTTATAGTATTTTTCCTGATCGAACTCGGGCAGAATTCGGGCTAAGTTCGGATGCTAGAATATCGCATTCGAATGTTGCATATAGATTTGGAGGCAACAGAAATTCAAAAATTCTTGATTGAACTCGATCCAAACTCGGACCGAACTCGGTCAGAGTTCTGGCCGAATTCTATCTAATTAGAATGGGATTTTTGGTGATCCAAATTACATAGGATGTATGGCTATATAGATATGTGGAATTATGTGGGATTTAGGTAAGCTTTTTGGATTTATGGACTGAGAAAACCTAAGCCAGTACTATCCCGAACAATCTTACATTTATATTTCCTAGACTCAATAAAGTTAAAAATACAGAAGAAAATATAAAATGACTCGATCTGGATTCCGATACAATCTTTTCTGAATGACGATGCAATGATCATTGTAGATGCAAGATATAGGTACAGTATGTTCTTTTGATATTTATTTCAGCAACCTGTAGCATTAGTAGCAGTTCGTATATTTTGCGTATCAACTTAAGTTATCGTTGATTATCAAAATCAGGTGTGACCATTTAGCCAATGGGCCAACAATCTCTTCCATTTTGATAATTTAAAAACTTGAGTCTATACCAAAATATAACTAAAATGTAACTTTGAAATAATATACCTGACTTGTTCATTGATTGCAATTTTTTGTTGAAATTTTGGTATTGCTCTTCTCCCCCTTTGTCATGTACGCAAAATGAGTAGCTCCCTGGCAATATATGAAGCCAACAATTTAACACAGACAAAGAACTGAAAGAGTAATATCCATACCAAAACAAGTCATAATACAATAGAACTAAAACTCAAAGAGCATGAACTAGAATATAACTGAAGGAAATACAACCGAAAACCAAATGCATAAAATCATAAATGAAAGTGTTTATGACTACTACATAAGTCCAACTAAAGAAGTTTGGACTACTACAAAATGCATAGCTACATAGATCACCATCAGCAGACAAGAACCACAAAAACTCTAAACTAAGAGCCCAAATCATATCTGAGCATCATCATCGGCTGGAGGAATAGGCGGCTAAGGATCGAAGTAAGCAGTAGTCGGATTAAAGTATCCAAAAGTGGTCGGATCAAAGTATCCAAAAGTGGTCGGATCATCAAACCTCGGTCTGTCGAAGCCTGGATGACGAATGATCGAATAAGGAGCTGAAGGATGATGCGCCAAACTCCAGTCCAGATAAGCAATGCCATTCCTCAAGATCTGAGCCTGAGAGGTATGGTGGAACTCAGCATCGACATAGCCTTGATGATGTTGTCCAGAGAGAGTGACAAAGTCATCGAAGCGCTGAAAGAAATGCGGATCAAATCCTAGAGCAGGAGCAGGAGCTGGAGCGTCTGGATCGACATGAACATCAGCAGGAGCAGGAGCAGCACCGGGTGGAGGTGGAGGTAGAGGAAATCTCCTAGATCTAGACAGCTCAAAAGATAAAATAGAGATAGGACAGGAATCAAGGTTGATTTTAAATCTCCTAAAGGTAACTTGTCACGCCCCAGAACCAGAATACCGGAGAGCGGAGGAATGACTCAGCCAGCTACGTATTACGGGTAGATGAATACCATATAATACGATCAATGCTATCTAAAAGACGTGGGGGTGCATACTACATGAAAGTCTCATTAGGGTTACTCAACATCTATTGTCTCAATCATTCAAACAAGAAGCAGTAATAGAGAACATGTAAGATAAAGCAGTAAGGCGTCCCAAATACTCAGTCAAAATGTTCTTGAGATCTGGCTTTACAAAACATAGCCAGATGATATGACAAGGTATACACCATCGTTATCAGCTACAGTCTGACTTAGTTACAATTATGTAAAGTAAGCGCAAGACAGTCCGACTAACATGTCGGCCAAGCAGCAAAATGTAAAGTAAGTAGTAAAACGGGCAGGGAAGCAAGGAACCCACTCGTGTCCTCCTGCGATCATCTCTCTAGTATTGACCATCTTAGAGGTGGAAGTAAGCTGAGTCCTCGGGAGCTGGCTCTAAATCTGGCCATGCAAAACCAGAGAGGTTAGACCTCAAATAGCAAGTACCACAAGGAAGCACGACATGAAGAATTAGAACCAGTGGTAAGAGTTAAGAATATGATAAATAAGTCTTCTTTTGTGACTGGAATTCACACAACATCATGACACTTTAAACCAACTTCCCAACCAAACAAGGACAAAAGTTGACCCGTCATGTCCTGACATTCTGATCATCTCAGTAGTTAACAAAGTAGGTACATCACACAAACAAATCAATTTAAATGGCAATACAACTGCTACGGCTTGCTAACTGTAAGTTCCAAGTTTCCCTAGAAATATGCAATAAGGGATTCCTCAGTTCTTATAATGTACAAGCAAGGCTAGTCTACCCAATAATAAATTGCACTAATCATGAATTAGATGTGCCCCAGTGGGATGCCCGTCATCAATATATATAAAAATATAAACAGAAACCACTCC
>JANAVB010024400.1:27844661-27997161 GCA_029216955.1 Iris pallida | reverse complement strand
TTCCTATATATATATATATATATATATATATACACACAGGAGTGTGTTGTTTCCCCTACATACTGCCATTATAAGTATCAAGTGATACTTGGTATTACCACAATATAAGGTCCTCCATGTACTCAGTACTTTAAGGAATAATAGGGATAATTATCCTACAGGTTTTAGGTGAGAACCCCCTCCTAAGACTGAAATTTCTCATGATAATGTGGTTGCTCCCTAAAACTGTCCCATAGGAAAATCCATACATAGTACTCTAGAGTATATACCATGGCCTATAACATGGGTGTGAAGTAAAATGACTAAGCAGCAGAACAACAAAGAAACATATATATTCATCATCAATCAACTAAGAGGCAATGAGGCCATCTCCCAAGATGAAGGTGCTGTCAATTTCAAAGCATGTTCTGGATTGTAACAAAGAAGGCAAATGTTCTAGAAACAAATAACAATGTTGTCTATAATTCTCAAACTAGTACGAGTTCCAGTGCATCATAATTCATGGAAGGTCCAACATAACATAGTCAAAAGGTAAGATACATGCTAATATGAGGCTTATGAGTACAGAATGGCAAAAATATTGATATGCAGGACATATAAAATAATGAGGGCTAAAACGTATAGAGCAAGAGGGAAACTAAAGGATCGGTCCTAAAGTGAATATCTATATGCAGGACAATGCGATACCTCTGATACTCAACTATACAAGACCTATATGCAGACATTTCCTGCATTTCGATAGGAAGATGGACATATAATAATGGCTCGACTGAACCCAACCTGGACAGAACATCAACTGATAAAGGGGAAACCGAACAATATAGGCAGTGACTCAATTGAGCAAGGTAAGGTGACTGAACAACATATAGGCAATGTAGAACAGATTGTGAATGATACAAAATGCTATCCTCCATTAATATACTGCTACCTGCCATACAATTAATACAATGCTCCCCCCTTGGTACATCATAGGTACCAAAACACCACAGTGCCTGTTGGATCCACAAAGTCTGGTATAGCAGTCCTAGGATACATGAATTGATATTACATAAGTCAAACTAGAGAAGGGAAATTAAGTACTGGAATTTATAAGCAAGTGACTAATACAATGTCTAATTAAGGACTAAACTGAGGGTGGACTGGTATTTAGCTAAGGGTATGCAGGACAGATCAGGTGACCAAACAAGTGAGGGCAGGGATGAACATCAAAACCCAAAGTAAATCGAACTCGAGATCATTCCCCATCTACACACTCATAACCCTACTACCTACAAACCTGGGATGATCCCTCAAGAAATAAACTGATATGAACATGAGTGATTAAGCCTAGGAAAATAGGCACAGGCAGGTTATGGCTCGACTGAACACCTACTAAGGACTGATAATACCAAAAGATGAAGGACAACTACTCATTTTGGAATCTCATGGTACCACTTGGACTATACATGTGCCTGTGCCATTACCTATGGGATACTTCATCCTATGAACTCACACAGGCTGCCTTTGCACTATGGTTGAACCCATATCCAAATGGTACCAGTTCACTAAGATTGTAGTGCATCCAGGTGCAACTGATACATGAGGACATGCTATAGACATAGGAGAACTGCTATTCACCCTAACCCATGGCCAAATCCTCACACAATTTCCCTATTTGGTTTCATTCGCAACATGAATCCTGATTTGACATACCTCCTGCAACTTGGTACCACATATATGCTTTAAGGAACAACTAGCAGTCCCCCCTCTAGTGTCTACACCCTGCTGACAATACCACCTACTCTTACAAGCACAGGTATACAGGAAACTAAACTATCAAAGTTAAATACTGAGTTCAGAATAAAGCAAGTCAGGACATCTAGTTGAATGATCCTAATGCATTTAACTGAAGCTCTACCACTGAGCAATAGGCCTTGGACTTGATAGCCTACCCAGCCCTCTGGTACAGGTACTTGTTCCTATGGTTACTATGGCTTCGATAGGCCTGTACCATGGTTCTTATAAGGAATCAAGATAGCTACCTAAAATCCCCTCTAGGTATAACTCAACCATGCTTTGAAAAATATGTGATGTGGGTAGAGTTACCTGCTTCTATCCAAAACACACTACCTGTTATAGTCACCTCTACCATTCCCTTGTAGTTGTCATCAAACCTGGTCTAGAGGCCCTTCCCTTTATATCCTCTGTTCTCGGGAAGCCCTTACTCTACAAAACCTACACCTGACTCAAATACACCCTCCTATTCTAAAGGCTGTGTGTATGGTACATGCCTAGAAGCATGGCCTATGGTGGCCAGGACCAACCATGCCTGTGTCAAAATCGATTTCTTGTGTATCTATTGAGAAATAACCTCAAACATCTTCCCATCTACCTATGATTCATACAAGGTCAACATCATATGCTAGGGAAGGTCGAAGGAGTTACCTGCTTAATGGATTTGAATGCCCTCTTCTTTGAACTGAAGCCCCTGCTGTTCCTCTCAGGTATCCTTCGTGGGGGAGGAGGAGTAAGCGGCTAGGGTTTTAAAGAAGAGGGATTGGCCACCCCTTTATACAAGGGAAAATCTGATCGGATTGTATCTGAATTAAGATCAGATAGGGATGAGCAAGGAATTTGAATCCTGATTGATCTCTGCGAATTCTGTTAGGAAATTTGAATAAGTGTTTCTTGCAATAAAGCCCCTGTTATTTCAGTATTTCACCTTTGGTCCTCTTTTGATTTATTAAGAGCAATAAATCTATAAATCATATCAAATTATAGATGTAAGGCAATAACAAACATATGAGACAATTAAAAATGAATTTCACTTTCACAAATTTGAAAAAAATTGGTCAAGGGGTTGACACCAAACCCGAGCCTATGATTTCAGCTCAGCCATTCAGGCCGACCCGAACATTAGGAACCGCACGTATATAACCAGGAGATCGAGTGATCGCAAAACCCCAAAACCCTAACCCTGGACCGCCGCACCGCACTCCTTCCCTGGGCACACCCACCAGTGTTCGCTGGCCACCGTCGCACGCCGTGAGCCGCCGTCGGCCGGCCAAACCGTGCACAGGAAGTCGACTGCAACAACAGAAATTGTTGGGCGAGGAGCCACCTTCGTGACGCAATATCTCAACGATCGCTCGATCGTTTTGAGTCCCGTAAACCCTGGTATGATCTTGATATGACCCTCTTTAATCCCTATTAATTAGTTTAAATTCTAGTGACCCAAAACTCGAGATAAATCGAGTTGAAGTTGTCAAAAAACCTGTTTGGAAGCAGGACATGTAACAGTCCAAACACCCATATTGGAAGGCAAATTATCGCCTAGCCATAATGATAATTAGAAATCTATTTGAAGTCAGTCCTAGACAACCTGTAGGTCTCTGCAACCCAAGTTACGGAAGTCGATTTCGACGACAGTACGTCAAGAAATCAGATTTCCAATTTGGCAAAAAATCTGTTTTAAAATTTTAAAAATTATGAAAAACTCTTCGATACGACGAGCGTCCCGCCAATCCGGGCGACGTGGTCGCAAACCGAAAGCATCGAAAGATGCGTAATGGTTTCATGGACGTGTGGGCTTCGACGGAATTCAAATTGGTTGCGTGTGCGCGACGAATTTGATACGTATCCGTCAAAATTTACCGTATCGGCCTCTGTGCAAATTTCCCAATTACTTTGTGCACGCATGTCAGATCGAGATAAAAATTGTGCCAACAGAACCGTATCATTTTTCTGGTCATGTATGCCAAGTTTGGTCCGATTTTGAGACAGTTGATTGGATCACCGTTTTGCGGGCCCCATGGTCCGATTCAACGAGCGATTTTGTACACAGCCCACCGGAATTCAAAATTAAACATACCATTGGATTCGTATCATCAAAACGAATCTGTAGACATATAGTTTGACAACTTTAGAGACCATTGACTTTGGCATACTTTTTGGTGCAAAGCGGGTCCAACGACGGACACCGTTTTGACCCGAAATTACTGTTTTGCCCCTGTATCCAGAATTGGACTTAAGGACAGGTAATCCTAGCTAATTTGACTATTCTAAGAAAATTGGTGATGTCTATTTCAGCATCTAGAGACTATGTACAGGTTTTGACTTTTGTGGCATACTGAGTGGTTTGGACTATCGGTTTCACCAGCAAAGAACCACAGGCGAGTACAGTTTATTATTTATTTTCAGTATTGATCTTTACTATACATCAGTGTTTAGTCGATAGATATGTGATTTCAGTTTTATGTTGATTTTGTTTCTTATAGTTTCGGGAGGATGAAGTACCAACGATGTGTGATCTGACTTTAGACCGTGTAGACCGTGTAGACTGTGATTATTATTGCATTTATATCTTGTAGATCATATAGACCATGATATTTATTGCATTTATATCTTGTAGACCGTGTAGACCGTGATATTTACTGCATTATACTGTGTAGATCGTATAGACTGTGATTATTATTTTTGTAGGCAGTGTTTCTTTATTACAGTATTTCATGTAGACCGTGTAACTGTAGACCGTGTAACTTTAGACCTTATAGACCGTGTCGCATAATTGTCCCGAGATCGATCACATATCAAAGGTACTTCAGTCGGTCAGTTGGTGAGTATTTTATTGTAGTTCATTTTCTATTCTTAGTATTCAGTTTTATTCTGTCTTTCTTCATTTTCTTTTTATAAATCATATGTCTAAAGGCTAACCTCTGTTATATAGTCATTTTCATATATTGAAACTGCATTCAGTAAATTGTACTCGTTCCATTCCTGATTGGAAACCAATATTTTTCAGGTTAGCCGTGGATTCACTTAGCATTGGGAGTTATGGGTATACTTGCAGACAAAAGCCTAGAGATTAGCTAGATAGCTGAGTTGTAGTTATTCCAATATTTGTACAAGTTTATATTTTTCTGTAAATGTAAAACTTGTGAATATTGTAAATTGAATTAAATTTTGTGAATGAGCATTATTTGTGATTTTGAGCATCTTGGCCGTGACAGCGTACTACCGTCGACTCTGCGGCGTAGGCTGGCTTGGACACGTCTCGTATCCGAAAAAAAAGGGTACGGGTCGTGACAAATTTTTGTGGTGGCCCATGCAGGTCTGTTTTCGCAAATCATGCAAACTCATGATAGTACTTAAGTTAGTTGTACTATTGCGAGCCTGCGACTAGGAAATGCTCATTCACGAATTAGGGTTAATTTGATTTGAGAGAATGACTAGGACTAAGAGTCCCTTATACAAAATTTACCGATGGGCAGTCTAGGCCATAGAATTTAGATGAGGAGTTATTAATTTGGATAAGTTTGTCAGATCCCCATAGGTGCACTATTACCTCTTGATATGATGATATGATCCAATGTGGATAGATTATTCACTTGGTGAGGCAGAGCTTCCTAGAATTAATGGTCTAACCTAGATGAATTATTCAAATTCTTTCTCTTTGCCCCTTTAGATATCATCCTCATATCTTAAATCGAATTGCCTATTTAGTTTCTAGTTGCCCTAAGAATCATTATTATATAATTTATGCTTATGTTATCTATATACGAACCTCGAGTTACTTTCGACTCAAATTTTTTCCTCAAAGGTTTGAATATACATGAAAGAGATACTAGAATGTTTGTAGTTCTTTTGTCTTCGGTTTGTTCCTCCCTGTGCAATCTTTTATTTTAAGGGTTGTGACCGATAGGAAAATTACTTACGCTTTATTTCATAGCCACTTGTTTGAATCTCTAGAAGCTTATGAACTTTTACAGATACAGTTAAAGGAATGATTAGTTAACTCATAATGCTAGGATAGCAGCGCACTGTCGCCATTTATTTGAATTATGGATACTATGGAGTCACTGCAGCCAGCAGCGCACTGGCAAGGTATGACCCCTAGAGTTGAAATTAGTTTAAGAGAATATAGGTTATATAATATTGCTAAACTATGGCTAGTGGTCCTCTTTTGACCGTAGTCACCCTTGTATTAATATAAGGTAGAGTATCTGTCACGACCCGCACCCTAGAGTAAGGGCACGAGAAGTGGGTACGTCCAGCCTACGCCGTAGTGTCGGCGGTAGAACGCTGTCCTAGGTCAATCATCTAACAATATAAAGGTACCTGTACAGTATATACTCTCCGAATGGAGGTGACATAACAGAAAACAATCTCAATCACATCTAGGGTAGAAGAATGAAAGATAGATAGATAGACAGTAACTCAAGGGAACAGTAGAATAGATGAAATAAGTCCAAGTGTCTAGGATAACATAACATCAGAATGTCAACTCATAATACAATAAGTCTAAGAGTCTATATATCTCAACATCTTAAAATACAACTCAGATGTGAGGCAAAATGATAATACAGAAAAGACTGTCTAGCTAAACTAGCCTAGACTACTGGGGCAACATCCTCAGCTGCAGGTGGATCCTGCTGAGGGTCCACAACATAAGTATCATCTAGTCCTGCTCCATAATAGGTAGACACCAGGGCCTCATCCTCATCCTCTGTAATATTTTCAACAGGTCCAGTCAGGACATGAACGAGCACAATACATCTCACGCAGTGCATAGTATGATAGGAAATATAAAGCATGCAATAGAGTAAAATACAGGTAACGCTGAAGAAAGATACATGTAGTAAAAGAGATAACTGTAATGAAATATCTACTATAATAGAGAACTAGCAGTGACTAGTGAGTCAGAGTAAAATATAGACATGTGAATGGCATAGAAGATTCATGGCTACAGCTAAGAGTGATTCATGACTATAGCTACTGGGGTAATATCCACATGACTATTTCTACTCCTTCATCCCCAATCAATACACAAGGATCCATTCAGGTTATGTTAAGATTCGTGATAAGCCCATAAATGGAAGATTCATGAGAGGCTTTGTGAACATGAGAGTACATGAGTCACAAGCGATTCGTGAATCTATGAAAGCATAGAGATACATGATGATTCGTGAAAAGCACAAACATGCTGTATCTGATGCTCCCGAGGGGGATAACATCTCATGAAAAGATCTATATAGTACCAATCCGTGATAACAATCGTGTCAGCATCAAGTAAAGTAATCTAGAGCAAGAATATAAATCCTGGCAAATATGAAACGGTCAGAGAATGTACTCGCCTGATAACTGAATGTCTGAAGAGGATATACTGTCTGAGGAGAGGTGTATGGCTCCTAATCAGAGCAATACAAGTCACAATGTATCCACAATGGTAAAAATAAAATATACAATGCATACTACATGATTCTAGGTCAATCTGGTCAAAAAGTTAACTCTTGGTCAACTCAACAGTCAAACTAGGTCAAATAAGGTCAAACAAGATCAAACAAGGTCAAACAAGTTTAATCTAGGTTAAAGTCAACTCCTGGTCAACATTCTAATTAAACTAGTCAAATACTAGTCAACATGATCAATCTGGGTCAAGTCTAGGTCAAACTTAGACCAACTAAGGTTTTGGTCAAACAAGACTAGTCAACAAGGTAATTAGGTCAATCTTGACTAATGGTCAACTTCTAGTCAACCTCTAAGGCTAACACCAATCATGACATAACTCCTAAGTATACCACTTAACCCCATACATATCTTAATCTACATAGGGCTATCTATATAACCCATGTGGTCAAACCTAATCAACTAGTTAGGGTTTTGGTCATTAGGTCAATTGGGTTAGCCCCAATGCCATAGGCTAATCACTTAGGCCATAGGCTAGTGACTTAGGTTTCCATAGGCTAGTTATTATAGGTTTCTATATAAACCTATATTTAGAAGTCATATATATAACATATCTATATATATAGATATACACAATCTATCTACTACCTATATATTATATCAATATAGGCATAACTATATACAATACAATCACCCACACATATATATATATATATATATATATATATATATATATATATATATATATATATATATATATATATATATATATATATAACATATATGTGATTCATATATATATAGAGAGGGAAGTGAGAGAGAGACTTAGAGTGAGGGAGATATAGAAAATAGTGAGAGAGAGAGAGAGAGAGACTGAACAGGAAGAAAGGGGAGGGGGTTCCAGTTTTCCTGGAACAGGAATGGTCCCTAAACACACACACACACACAGTTACATATATACATATATATGTATATATATACACAACTACATATACACACAACTATACATCCTCAAACCTCACCTACACACACACATACATATTTATACCTACATGTATATACACATGTACACACATGTGTATACACCCAAATTCCTCCCACACACTCATATACATATATACTACCTATCCATACACTGAAAATACACATATACATGTATAAATCATAACAAAATAGGTTTTGAAATTCATTTTGGAAAACTGGGAATAAATCCCAAATTTGGAAATATGGACTGTGTTCTCGAAAAGTAGGTAATCTCAAATACACACACTAAACCGAGCTAAGGCTCGAACCTAAAGGTTGGTAAGTGTGTCCCACAGTGTCCCCTAGTGTCCTAGGTGCCTGACACGACACCACGACACGAAATAATGTGTCCAATCACTCAAAAACCCAATCGGGTAAATCCTGATACGCACACGCGTACACAGCGTCGTGCACGCGTTCCTCATGCTCGCAGACACACCACGAGACACGACACGTCTCGTGGTCATGCACACGTGTAGCCCACACATAGGGCTACACGATCCACATACTGACACGTGTCTACGACACTCCTGGACACGATACGAAACTCGTATCAGTCGTAAAAAACACGACTGATACACACGTTCAGACCGCATCGTGCACGCGATTGCACGTCTCGTGCTCGTGACACAGGACACGACACATCTCGTGGTCGTGTCCTCGTGTTCGCCACTTGAAGGGCTACACGCTCGTGTCACCACGAGGTGTCCTCGACTCGTGTCCATGCGACACGAAGGCCGTGTCTAAGTCAAATTTTTGACTGAAACGCACGCGTGCACAGCAGTGTGTGTCCAGTGCGAGTGAGATTTCTCACTCGACACGACACGAGAAGTTGTAATATTTTGGGGGCATGTTCGCAGACATTGCCCCCTCGTGTCCACCAATTTTGGCGTGTCCATGTGTTCTGTGCAGTGAGCACGAAGGGTGTGGTAGCAGGGCATGCACGCGTGTGCTCGTGCAGTGGGTTCGTGTCCATTTTGGATACGGACACAGCACGAAAACGTGCTCAGTCCACTTGGGTTGTAACCTACAAGTCTAGGGCTACACAAAAATGTAATTTGTTCTACATTTTAACAAAAACAAATCCTTTGTGGCATTTCATCAAACAAGGGTTTTCAAACACAGATACGTGTCCGATACGGACACCAAACCAATCCTAAATTTCACCAAACTTAGCCTACAGTTGGGGTATACCTATATGCATGCATTTATGAAAAAAAATCAGGATATTAACTAGGTTTATGGGTATTTACCTATTTGAGTGAAAACTCAAGAAAACACCAAGTAGGGGGGTGTCCTCTTCTCTTGGTGATGCCCAAAGCTCCACAAATCCTTGATAGCAGGCCCTAACTAGTATCCTCTAGTGTCGGGAAGTCCAATGCAAGAAACTAGAGGTGATTTGGATAAAAAATGATCAAGTTGTGTAGGTTTGAAGGAATGGGATTTTTCTAGGATTAAAATTTATGTAAAAATGTTCATGAATGATTTGATGGGATTATATAGGATGTGTGGATGCTAGGGGGTGTCTTGGCCGGCCATGGCAAGGGGGGGTGTCCTTGGGTTTTTTCTAGGTTAAGGCAAAGACTTTGGTGTAAAAGTCTTGATATTTTGAGTAATTCAAGCAAAATATCCATAAAGGCATCCTAAGATATTTATACCACTTTAACCCATGACTAATTATCCATCCTAAAGCTTCTAGGTTAGTAGCTAACCTCTAGATTAGTGCTAAACTAGGTTAGGGACTAACATGACACTAGTCAATAATTAAATAATAATAAAAATACATAAATCCAAATAATTCCAAATAAATCCTAGAAAATTACCAAAATACCCTTTAGGCTAAAAAGCCCTAATTTGATGTTCTAACCTATGGCTAGGCTCACATGATCATGGTTAGTCTCTAGGTTATGAAATCTCTAGGGTTTACACTAGGGTTATAATAGTAAGTCACAAAGTCATAAGTCATGACTTAGAAAATGGTTTTAACTAACTAAAAAATCACCAAAATCATATCATGACTATAATACCATTAATAAATAATAAAAATAATAATTTTTCAAAAATATCCCAATTTCAGAAAACTGGGTGTTACAAGTCTACCCACCTTAAAATAATTTCGTCCTCGAAATTTAGATGGTCGTACTCCTCCTAGGTCAAACCTCCAACAATCAGGGACGAAGCCACTACCTAGCAACATGCAAGGTCAACAAGCAAAATATGGATAGTAGACCTACACTGGGTCATGTCCAAAAATTGGCTGGCAGTTTTAGGTCATAAGGTGTCCTTAATCCAAATTGAAATCAAAAGTAACTCCATGGGGTACATCAGGATGGAGTCTCGGGTCAGGAAAATCGTACTAAGCAAATGAAGCACACAATGGTATGCCTGAGTGGGACACTAAGGTCATGGGTGTAGAGTGTCATGTCTGGGTCATGTATGTGAAATTAGTTTTGAGAAAACAACTAGTCTTGTGCTCCTAATTTAAAAGTCACGGTAATGTGCCTACGATGATCATAATTTAGAGTGGGAAAGGTCTATGGCCTAAATTGAACCAAAAATCGTGATGAAATAGTAGTATAAAAGACAGGTTAGGTGGGATAGTCCTGGTCATAGGTATAGACTAGGAAGATAAGGAAACAATAAATCACAGGGCTAAAAGGGTTACCATTCTATGGTCAGTGCTACTCTATCAAAAGGCATAGCATATACATTAATTCATTTAAGAGGAAAATTCTTGACAAAAGAAGTTAGTCAAGAATTATATTAATAGCTAAAACTACTCCTACTCCTACTCCTACTCCTAAGTAAGAGATGAAGAAACAAACAAACAATCGACAAAATCAAAAGAACTACCAGGTCCAAACTGATCACTAATAAAGAACAGATAGGAGCAGATGGAATTGGATTTTAAGATAGATATAATGAAGCAATGTGGGAATGGAATTTAAAAGAACAGAACCTGCAAGCACATCGCCAACTGCCTGAGCATCCTCAACTGTCATGGCGTAGGCTCGCCCCTGCTGACCTCTTCCAGCCTGCTGCTAAAACTACAAAAATCTCTGCTGCTGTGGCTGTAACGGTCCCCTCTGCTGCTGTCCTACCGGAGCCTTGGCTCCTGCTCCTGGTGCTGCTCCCTGTGCTACTCTGCCTGTGTACTGGGAACACTCCCTCAGCTGGTGGTCCGCTGCCCCACATAGTAGGCACTAGCCCAACCTCTTCCTGCACTCTCCCCATCCATGTCCCGATTTCTTACAGTAGGGACAACTGGTAGTCTGCTGTCTCGGGGCCTGCTGCTGCTGCCTCGGCTGCTGATACTGCTGTGGCTGCCTCTGCTGATGCTGATAGTAAGGCCTCTTGGCCTGACCTCCACTGCTGCCGGCTCCCTGTGTATCACGGCCCTTCTTGAGCTTCAGCTCAAGGTCATCCTCAGCTGCCATCGCTCCTGCCAGAATCTCCTCAAAGGTGGCATTCCTGTCACTCTTGGTCAAGGACTTGACCTCCTTGACCAAGCCCTTCCTGAACCTCCTCGCCTTCGCTGTCTCGCTAAGGCCCTCCACAAATCTGCTCAACCGGCAAAACTTACCGGAATACTCCTCTACAGTCTGGTTCCCCTGAACCAGGTTCTCGAACTGGGTCTCCAAAGCACCGACTGTCTGATCCGGGAAAAACTTCCCCTTGAAGAGCTCCTTGAAAGCTCTCCATGTCTGCCCTGGTGTGCCTACTCTCGGGTCCGTCTGATACCAGGTACGGGCAAGATCCCGCATCTGGCTGGCTGCTGCCTCTATCTGTAGTCCGGCTGGTATCTCCGCCAGTCGAAAAATCTCCTCAATATGCTCAATCCAGTCATCAGCATAAAGAATCCCCTCTGTCCCCAAGAAGTCCCTGGGGTTCATCTTCTTGAAGTCCTGAATGCCCGGAATCCTCTATTGTCGTGGCTGTCCCAATCCTTCCTGTGGCTGGACATCCAACCTCTCCACCGTCGCTCTAGCCAGCTGATGGACCTCATCTATGCCCCTGGTAAACTTCGCTGTCTGACGCTGCTGCTGGGCCTGCTGCGTATCTAGGAAATACTGGAAGTATGAAAACATCTGTGCGGCATCCACTAATCCAGATGGCATCGGCGGCTGGAACTGCGGCTGGTGCTGCTGAAACTGTGGCTGACAAAACTGTGGGGGAGGCATGTCTGGGGTAGCTGGGATGGTCCCCCGAATAAGTAGAGGTGCACCCCCAAATATGGCAGAAGCTCCCACATGAGCTGGAGTAAGGGGAGCTGTGGTCCCCGGGTCCTGGTGAACTGGACGAGAGGTGGCAGACCTCTCAGTGGTGTCACCTGGACCGAGATACTGTGATCGTGTCTCCACCATCCTGAAGATAGATCAACAAGGAAGTCAAAAACGGTACAAGGATGATAGTATCAAGAAGGACAATATGAAATAGATTATACAGATTTGAACAAAAGTCAGTAGATTCAAATCCATGGAAATTTTTTCCTAATTATGATTGAGTATCCACTTCCTCTAAGCCTATTCCTTAAATTCTATCACAGGCTGTAGTGATACTCTAGTTCGAATACCACTACATAAACTCGAGACCTGTATAGGCCACCACTAAAAATGTGTCACGACCCGCACCCTAGAGTAAGGGCACGAGAAGTGGGTACGTCCAGCCTACGCCGTAGTGTCGGCGGTAGAACACTGTCCTAGGTCAATCATCTAACAATATAAAGGTACCTGTACAGTATATACTCTCTGAATGGAGGTGACATAACAGAAAATAATCTCAATCACATCTAGGGTAGAAGAATGAAAGATAGATAGATAGACAGTAACTCAAGGGAACAGTAGAATAGATGAAATAAGTCCAAGTGTCTAGGATAACATAACATCAGAATGTCAACTCATAATACAATAAGTCTAAGAGTCTATATATCTCAACATCTCAAAATACAACTCAGATGTGAGGCAAAATGATAATACAGAAAAGACTGTCTAGCTAAACTAGCCTAGACTACTGGGGCAACATCCTCAGCTGCAGGTGGATCCTGCTGAGGGTCCACAACATAAGTATCATCTAGTCCTGCTCCATAATAGGTAGACACTAGGGCCTCATCCTCATCCTCTGTAATATTTTCAACAGGTCCAGTCAGGACAGGAACGAGCACAATACATCTCACGCAGTGCATAGTATGATAGAAAATATAAAGCATGCAATAGAGTAAAATACAGGAAACGCTGAAGGAAGATACATGTAGTAAAAGAGATAACTGTAATGAAATATCTACTATAATAGAGAACTAGCAGTGACTAGTGAGTCAGAGTAAAATATAGACATGTGACTGGCATAGGAGATTCATGGCTACAGCTAAGAGTGATTCATGACTATAGCTACTGGGGTAATATCCACATGACTATTTCCACTCCCCCATCTCCAATCAATACACAAGGATCCATTCAGGTTATGTTAAGATTCGTGATAAGCCCATAAATGGGAGATTCATGAGAGGCTCTGTGAACATGAGAGTATATGAGTCACAAGCGATTCGTGAATCTATAAAAGCATAGAGATACATGATGATTCGTAAAAAGCACAAACATGCTGTATCTGATGCTCCCGAGGGGGATAACATCTCATAAAAAGATCCATATAGTACTAATCCGTGATAACAATCGTGTCAGCATCAAGTAAAGTAATCTAGAGCAAGAATATAAATCCTGGCAAATATGAAACGGTCAGAGAATGTACTCGCCTGATAACTGAATGTCTGAAGAGGATATACTGTCTGAGGAGAGGTGTATGGCTCCTAATCAGAGCAATACAAGTCACAATGTATCCACAATGGTAAAAATAAAGTATACAATGCATACTACATGATTCTAGGTCAATCTGGTCAAAAAGTCAACTCTTGGTCAACTCAACAGTCAAACTAGGTCAAATAAGGTCAAACAAGATCAAACAAGGTCAAACAAGTTTAATCTAGGTTAAAGTCAACTCATGGTCAACATTCTAATCAAACTAGTCAAATACTAGTCAACATGATCAATCTGGGTCAAGTCTAGGTCAAACTTAGACCAACTAAGGTTTTGGTCAAACAAGACTAGTCAACAAGGTAATTAGGTCAATCTTGACTAATGGTCAACTTCTAGTCAACCTCTAAGGCTAACACCAATCATGACACAACTCCTAAGTATACCACTTAACCCCATACATATCTTAATCTACATAGGGCTATCTATGTAACCCATGTGGTCAAACCTAATCAACTAGTTAGGGTTTTGGTCATTAGGTCAATTGGGTTAGCCCCAATGCCATAGGCTAATCACTTAGGCCATAGGCTAGTGACTTAGGTTTCCATAGGCTAGTTATTATAGGTTTCTATATAAACCTATATTTAGAAGTCATATATATAACATATCTATATATATATAGATATACACAATCTATCTACTACCTATATATTTTATCAATATAGGCATAACTATATACAATACAATCACCCACACACACACACACACACACACACACACACACACACATATATATATATATATATATATATATATATATATATATATATATATATATATAACATATATGTGATTCATATATATATAGAGAGGGAAGTGAGAGAGAGACTTAGAGTGAGGGAGATACAGAAAACAATGAGAGAGAGAGAGAGAGAGAGAGACTGAACAGGAAGAAAGGGGAGGGGGTTCCAGTTTTCCTGGAACAGGAATGGTCCCTAAACACACACACACAGTTACATATATACATATATATGTATATATATACACAACTACATATACACACAACTATACATCCTCAAACCTCACCTACACACACATACATATTTATACCTACATGTATATACACATGTACACACATGTGTATACACCCAAATTCCTCCCACACACTCATATACATATATACTACCTATCCATACACTGAAAATACACACATACATGTATAAATCATAACAAAATAGGTTTTGAAATTCATTTTGGAAAACTGGGAATAAATCCCAAATCTGGAAATTTGGACTGTGTTCTCGAAAAGTAGGTAATCTCAAATACACACACTAAACCGAGCTAAGGCTCGAACCTAAAGGTTGGTAAGTGTGTCCCACAGTGTCCCCCAGTGTCCTAGGTGCCTGACACGACACCACGACACAAAATAATGTGTCCAATCACTCAAAAACCCAATCGGGTAAATCCTGATACGTACACGCGTACACAGCGTCGTGCACGCGCTCCTCATGCTCGTGGACACACCACGAGACACAACACATCTCGTGGTCAAGCACACGTATAGCCCACACATAGGGCTACACGATCCACACACTGACACGTGTCTACGACACTCCTGGACACGATACGAAACCCGTATAAGTCGTGAAAAATACGACTGATACACACGTTCAGACCGCGTCGTACATGCGGTTGCACGTCTCGTGCTCGTGACACAGGACACGACACATCTTGTGGTCGTGTCCTCGTGTTCGCCACTTGAAGGGCTATACGCTCGTGTCACCATGAGGTGTCCTCGACTCGTGTCCACGCGACACGAAGGCCGTGTCTAAGTCGAATTTTCGACTGAAACGTGCGCGTACACAGCAGTGCGTGTCCAGTGCGAGTGAGATTTCTCACTCGACACGACACGAGAATTTATGAGATTTTGGGGGCATGTTTGCAGATATTGCCCCCTCATGTCCACCAATTTTGGCGTGTCCACGTGCTCTGTGCAGTGAGCACGAAGGGTGTGGTAGCAGGGCATGCACGCGTGTACTCGTGCAGTGGGTTCATGTCCATTTTGGACACGGACACAGCACGAAAATGTGCTCAGTCCACTTGGGTTGTAACCTACAAGTCTAGGGCTACACAAAAATGTAATTTGTTCTACATTTTAACAAAAACAAATCCTTTGTGGCATTTTACCAAACCAATCCTAAATTTCACCAAACTTAGCCTACAGTTGGGGTATACCTATATGCATGCATTTATGAAGAAAAATCAGGATATTAACTAGGTTTATGGGTATTTACCTATTTGAGTAAAAACTCAAGAAAATACCAAATAGGGGGGGGGGGTGTCCTCTTCTATTGGTGATGCCCAAAGCTCCACAAATCCTTGATAGCAGGCCCTAACTAGTATCCTCTAGTGTAGGGAAGTCCAATGCAAGAAACTAGAGGTGATTTGGATCAAAAATGATCAAGTTGTGTAGGTTTGAAGGAATGGGATTTTTCTAGGATTAAAATTCATGTAAAAATGTTCATGAATGATTTGATGGGATTATATAGGATGTGTGGCTGCTAGGGGGGTGTCTTGGCCGGCCATGGCAAGGGGGGTGTCCATGGATTTCTTCTAGGTTAAGGCAAAGACTTTGGTGTAAAAGTCTTGATATTTTGAGTAATTCAAGCAAAATATCCATAAAGGCATCCTAAGATATTTATACCACTTTAACCCATGACTAATTATCCATCCTAAAGCTTCTAGCTTAGTAGCTAACCTCTAGATTAGTGCTAAACTAGGTTAGGGACTAACATGACACTAATCAATAATTAAATAATAATAAAAACACATAAATCCAAATAATTCCAAATAAATCCTAGAAAATTACCAAAATACCCTTTAGGCTAAACAGCCCTAATTTGATGTTCTAAACCTATGGCTAGGCTCACATGATCATGGTTAGTCTCTAGGTTATGAAATCTCTAGGGTTTACACTAGGGTTATAATAGTAAGTCACAAAGTCATAAGTCATGACTTAGAAAATGGTTTTAACTAACTAAAAAATCACCAAAATCATATCATGACTATAATACCATTAATAAATAATAAAAATAATAATTTTTCAAAAATACCCCAATTTCAGAAAACTGGGTGTTACAGTATCGGATAATATATCATATCTGAATCACGAAACCAAGGGTTTTACCACAGCCAGAGTATATGGGTGGGGCATAATCTGCGGTGAAATGATTTCAGACGTGATTACAATTTTAGAATACTGTGGAGGATAGGACAATGCCATGTATGTCCCATAAGATCCAAAGTTAATATTAGTGGAAGTTTTGTAAGTTGGGTAGCATGTCTCCCGACCTAGCATTCCCTAGTCCTTGTGATCTATTGACGAGGAAATTGATTGACGCAAATAGGTTTACCTGGAATATAGAATTTAGAGGTCCATAACCCATTAGTTGACCAAGGCATTTGGATGAGAAGATAGTGTGATGCCTATATAAGCAATAACACCAGATAAGGTTTTGATTCTCGTAAAACTCGAACTACTTGTGCCTCCTTTCAAAATCTTGCATGCTGGTATTTTGACTATCTTGGCCAACGCTGCTATTACAGCCTAGTTTTGCAAGCTCACTCTGTTCTCGAGCTTGAGTCAAGACATATGTTTAGTTGGGGACGCCTACTAACATTTTGTCTAATCAGAATCGATGTATTACGGTCTGATCAACCGTAGTGCACCCGGTTCGCTCTTCCTCTGATTAACCTACGTGGATGGAGATGTAGATGTCTCTAGGTTCTCATCTGCGACTGTATTGATAATTTTTCTTGAATTATACATTCGCCTTTGAATCACGTAATTGTATTCAGTGACATCTTCCTTGAACTCTATTGTTTTGTCTTTCACTGATTTGGAAAGACAAAACTTCTCCAGTCCTTCGATGATGATTGCCCTTGGTTCGTCTTGTCATTTTCATATATCCTTTCCTTGTATATTTCTCTCTTTTAAATAGTTGGTAGTGGATTTGTCTCCGCCCAACTACATGTATAAATGATAAATTTTATAGTTGATTTATATTATTATACTCTTATTTGGTGGATGAGATTTATTTATCATGATTTACTGTATTTTACAGCTTATGTATACATACGGGGGTTCCATACATTGGAGTATACTTCGTATGTACACAGCTGGCATGTCTACGCACTTCGTCCTAAGTATTTCGGGACTAGGGTATTACATGTTTTTGTGGTGGCCCATGTAGGTCATGTTTATCACTTCGGTTACGTTACTGTACCGATGTGAGCCTGCAAATAGGATTAGAGTCTAGAATTTCATCCACACACTTGAGTTTCCTTCCTTGACTCCAATTTTGAATTCTTGTCCGACTACCTTGATTTCCCTCTGCTTGATTCCTTTTCACTATTAATCTTATCTTTTTCCCTCGAGGAAAACAAGTCGTAGATAATGCATCTTTTCTTGCATTTCGAATAGATTACCCGAGGAACTCTGATATGTCTGAACAAATCTTTTGCGCTCCTCAAGATCTATTGTGATATACAAATAAGTTAGACAAATGCTCCTAACACTGGAAAAATGGATGAAAATGGATCTCATGCTGCAATAAAAAGAATTTAAACAACAAAATAAAAGATGGCATGGTGACTTAAGTAAAATTCTTTGATTGGTATGTGAAGTGCATGTAGCAATATGGAACGACATAATAACTTAGAAAACATTAAACTAGTATCACATTAGATTCTACACAAAACATTAGTACTATTAACAATCAAACACTGTCCAACACAGGCTATAAATCAACATTAGAGTTCAGGAACTTCATCTCATAAGGTGAACCTATTGAAATTTCAAAACATTTCAAATGAAGCAAGTGAAAAAAATGTTGGCCCATTTGGTCATATGGTCAAACCTAATTTTAATAATTGAATAAACTCTGTCTGGATATACAAAGCTAATCGGGACATCTCGGACTCTTGAACATGATCAAGAATGGCTATCCACTGAATTCAAGACCGAAGATCTGTTTGCCTACTCGAGTCTGTAATTCCTTATGCAATGTATTTTCATTTTATTTGAGTCTAGGAATATGTTGTACACCGAGTCGTACTGGCAAATAGGCTACCCTTAAATGAGTTCAAAATGTTTTTAAAAATGTCCTCTCAAAAAGGTTTACAAAAAGGTTTTCAAAAAGGTTTTCAAAAATCACCAAAAAGCTTTTTTAAAACCCTAACTAAACCTTGACTTAACCCTGACAGAACTCGGACCGAGTTCGCCAGAGTTCGGCCAGAGTTCGATTGGTGGCCGTTATGATTTTGAATCCTTGGAACTTGGTCCTCCTGCAGTTGCAGATTTGACCGAGATTTGCTCATAGAGTTCTGTCCGAATTCTGTCAGAAGTCTGCCTTTGAAAGTCCTATAAATAGAGAAGGATTTCGATCATTTCAACTCACTCATTCACTTTCAATCTTCTCTCTATCTAAAGCTTTCAGTCTTTCAAAGAGTTTTCTAGAGCTTTCAATTTCAGATCCCAAGCCAATTACAATCCTCTAGTCGATTTGCCAGTGCGGTGCGGTCTAGAAGTTTCTGAGAGATTGTAATCAGAAGGCTTGATTGAAGAATACCTCTTCACATTTGAAGTTGGACGAGTTCTTCGTATCAAAGCTCGCGTTGTAGAAGTTGCAAGGACTTCGTAAGAAAACTTGCAGTTTTTCTAGTAGTGGATTCAACTGGTAGCAAGAGTTCTACCGATTGGATTAGTCCTCAACAGAGGGATACCAGTATACATCGTTGTCTTTATGTTTGCTCTCTTAACTCTGTCTTTACTTTATTTCAATTGTGATTAATATTCTGTGATTGTGCTGCTAACATTTTTAATTAGCATTATTCCGCTGCCAACTCTCTTCACCCCCCCTCTAGAGTATTACGCTTTACTATTTCGTTCCTACAATTGGTATCAGAGCGGGTGTTACAGGTAAAGCAAAGGTAATAGTACAATTATTTATTCTTTTTAATTAACTGTTATATAGATCACAGCACAACACATGGCAACTGTGAAATTCATAAGTGAAGGCCAGGCCACAAACAGACCCCCTCTGTTTGATGGTACGAACTATACCTATTGGAAAACACGGATGAGTTTCTTCTTGAAATCACTTGACTTTGATTTATGGTCCATTGTTCTTGATGGCTATCAAAAGCCACCTCGTATAAATGTTGATGGAGTTTTAGTTGAAAAACCCCACAGCAGATATACAGAGAAAGAAAAAAAAGGGCCAGTCTTGACACACGTGCCATTAATGCTCTCTTTTGTGCTTTAGACAGAACTGAATTTAATAGAGTGTCTATCTGCACAATGGCTAATGAAGTGTGGAAGCTACTTGAAGTCACACATGAAGGCACGACTCAAGTCAAAGAATCTAAAGTCAGTAGACTTACTAAAGAGTACGAGGCGTTCAAGATGAAGCCCAACGAAACAGTTACACAAATGTTCGAGAGATTCTTGGATATTGTAAATCCTTTGTCCTCCTTAGGCAAAGATTACAGTAACCATGAAAAGATTCGCAAACTCCTGCGAGCACTTACCAAGAACTGGATTCCGAAGGCTACTGCAATCATTGAAGGGAACGACCTCACAACTATGTCCCTCGAAGTACTCATGGGTAAGCTACTCACTCATGAACTGGAGCTACAAGATTTTGAAGAGCCTGTACCAAAGGAGAAGACGATCGCTCTCAAGGCTCAGCACAGAAAAGCTGCTGAAGGTGACTCAGACAGCAGTGGATCTGACGTTGAAGATCAAGCACTCATGGCAAGGAAGTTCAAAAGATTCATGAGACATGAGAAGAGAGTCAAAGAGAACAACAGCAACAACTGGTATCAAGAAGATGCCGTCTGCTATGGTTGCAAGAAGAAGGGACACATGAAGAAGGATTGTCCCACAAACTCATCATCAAGCAAGAAGAGCAACAGGTATGAAGAAGGGAACCTGAAGAAATCAACATCTAGGAGATATGCCAATACCAGCATATGGCATGAAAGTGAAGCCAGCGACTCAGAAGATGAACAATTAGAAGACGCTGCAAACATATGCTTTATGGCATCCGATCAGGTACCAACTGAACCTGTAGTTGATACTTATGATGACTTCACCTTTAAGCAATTAGGAGATGCCTTCAGTGACCTGATGACTGATTACAGAAAACTGCGTAGCAAGTATCAGACCGCTAAGAAGGTACTCAAAGAGTACAAAGGTGAAATAGGTAGACTTACCGACCTACTAGCTGAGGTTAGAAATAATGTTAGTGAGTTTGGTGAGCTTTCTTCTATAAAGCTCTTATTACACGAGACTACCAAGTCATCTGAAGAGAAAAACAAAATTATTGACCAACTCAAGGAAGAACTTTCTATAGAGAAGAAAAGTCTTCGATGTGCACAAATCAGAATGGAATCACTCACTTCTGATTATACTAAGTTATATAACACTTCCAAAAGATTGAAAATTAGGTTAGGAAAACAGCCTGAGCCTGCTGCTTCCTACCCTAACACGTGTCACTTACCAAAAAATCGGAACATTCCTAAGCCAAACACTGTCAGACCTAACCCTATCAAACCTTTACCCCAAAAGGTTAAGCCCAAACAAGATTATAGGTATGCTTTCTTCTATACTAGAAAACCTAAACCTACCAACCATGCACACCACTCAGCTTTCAATACTCGACATGCACAATGTCATTATTGTGGCCTCATTGGTCATATTTCATCTGCATGTAGAATGAGAAAGCTTGTTGATTTAAATGTTTATGCTTGGATACCTAAAGCTAACAATTCAGGACCCTACAAGAAATGGGTACCAAAAGTTTCATCTGCAAACTATTTTGTAGATGGAACACCCTTCACATGCTAGAAGCAAATGGATCCTCGATAGCGGTTGCTCACGGCATATGACCGGTGACGCTACCTTATTTGCAACACTGTCGAAGAAGAAGAAGGAAGGCTATGTCTCCTTCGGTAATAACTTGAAAGGGTATATTATTGGTATCGGTGATGTTGGAAAGTCTTCCTATCCTGTGATTAAGGATGTCTGTCTGGTTACCGAGTTGAAACATAATCTACTCAGCATAAGTCATCTAGCTGATCATGGTTATGGCATCAACTTCGGCAAAGACAAATGTACTATAGTTGATAGCTCAACTGGTAGTACTATCTTTGAAGGTATCAGGGAAGACAATATATATGTTTTCTATTTGTTAGAAGAAACTAACATTTTAGGTAGATGCTTAATGGCCAAAAGTGATGAGAGTCATTTGTGGCATATGAGACTCGGTCACGCTAATATGGATACGATCTCAAGATTATCCACAAAGAAGCTAGTACGCGGTTTACCGGACATTACATTCAAGAAGGATTCGGTATGCAGCCAATGTAAAAAGAACAAAGCTACCAGATCCACATTCAAGTCAGTAAATGCAGTATGTACTACCAGACCTCTACAATTGCTTCATATGGACTTATTTGGTCCTAGCAGAGTTGCTAGCCTCGGAGGTAAACTTTATGCTTTCGTAATTGTAGATGATTTCTCTAGATACACGTGGGTATATTTCTTGATACGCAAGAATGATGCATTATCCGAATTTGTTACCTTTTGCAAGAAAGTACAGAATGAAAAAGGTTACATGATCACTCGCATAAGAAGCGATCATGGAGGCGAATTCGAGAATACTGATTTTGAGCAATTTTGTGACACACACGATTTTGTACACGAGTTCTCCTGTCCTAGGACTCCACAACAAAATGGAGTTGTGGAACGTAAGAACAGAACTCTAACCGAAATGGCCAGAGTGATGTTAAATCAGTTTAGTCTACCCAAATATTTCTGGGCTGAAGCTGTCAATACAGCTTGCTTTGTACTCAATAGAGTTCTAATTCGACCCAAATCGAAGAAGACTCCATTTGAGTTATGGTTTGATAGAATTCTATCTGTTTCATACTTTAGAATATTTGGCTGTAAATGTTTTATTCTTAATACAAAAGACAATTTGGGAAAATTTGATGAAAAGGCCGATGAAGGTATATTTTTAGGTTATGCGGCCAAGAGCAAAGGATACAGAGTCTTCAACAAAAGAACCATGATCATCGAAGAGTCAATCAATGTCACCTTCGATGAACTAAATCAGATGACGATCGATGACAATGACGAAGATCCAACTGTACCAAGCTCAACATCAGCTGATCCTCAACCAAGCTCTGCACTAGCTGAACCTCCTAGAGAAGATCCAGGAACCAGCTACCTTCAGAATTTACCAAAAAGGTTGAAATTCACAGCTGATCATCCAAAAGATTTGGTAATTGGTGATATTACCAAAGGAGTAAGTACTCGTACATCCAGTAGAGATATTGTTTCTAGTGTTGTATTTATTTCACAGCTAGAACCCAAAACTGTTGATGAAGCATGTAGTGATAGCTTTTGGATAGATGCTATACAAGAGGAATTAAACCAATTTGAACGAAATCAAGTTTGGAAACTTATTCCCAGGCCTATTGATCATCCGGTCATTGGCACCCGTTGGGTATTCCGAAATAAACTAAATGAGAATGGTTTAGTGACTCGTAATAAGGCTCGACTCGTAGCTCAAAGATACAATCAAGAAGAAGGTATCGACTATGATGAGACTTATGCCCCAGTTGCGAGATTAGAATCCATTCGCATGTTATGTGCATTTGCATGTTTTCATGATTTCAAACTATTTCAAATGGATGTCAAGAGTGCTTTTTTAAATAGTTTTATAAAAGAAGAAGTTTTTGTAGCACAACCTCCAGGTTTTACGGATTTCAAAAACCTGATCATGTTTTCAAGTTAAAGAAAGCCTTATACGGTTTAAAACAAGCCCCTCGTGTTTGGTATGATCGTCTAAGCTCTTTTCTACTTGACAACAATTTTTCAAAAGGCAAGGTTGACACTACACTGTTTATTAAGTCTTTTAATGGCAAACTTCTTTTAATTCAAATATATGTTGATGATATTATATTTGGATCTACTGATGAATCTCTGTGTCAAAAATTTTCTAAGTGTATGTAGAATGAGTTTGAGATGAGTATGATGGGAGAGCTAAAATTCTTTTTCGGATTGCAAATCAAACAAACTGATAATGGGACATTTATAAATCAAGCCAAGTATACAAAAGACCTGCTAAAGAAGTTTGATCTGGACAATGTCAAATCTATTGGCACTCCAATGGCAACTTCAACAAAGCTTGATTCAGATAAACAAGGCAAGCCAGTCGACACACGTAAGTATCGAGGTATGATTGGTAGTTTACTTTATTTAACTGCTAGTCGTCCAGATATAATATTTAGTGTTTGCCTGTGTGCACGTTTTCAAGCTAACCCAAAGGAATCACATCTGTCCGCAGTTAAGCGTATCTTTCGATACCTTAAGGGCACTTCTTCTGTTGGCTTGTGGCATCCCAAAACTAAGTCCTTTGACCTTATTGGTTATTCGGATGCAGATTTTGCTGGATGCAAAGTTGATAGAAAAAGTACAAGTGGCACATGTCATTTCTTAGGTAAGGCTTTAGTCTCATGGTTTAGTAAAAAGCAAAATTCTGTAGCCCTATCAACAACAGAGGCTGAGTACATCGCCGCAGGACGTTGTTGTGCTCAGATTTTGTGGATAAAACAAACCCTAGAAGACTATGATTTATTTTTCACACATATTCTCATTTTCTGTGATAACACGAGCACTATTAATTTGACTAAGAATCCAGTATGTCACTCTCGTACTAAACATATCGAGATTCGACATCACTTTCTTAGAGATCATCATCAAAATGGAGATATAAACCTTGTGTACATAGATACTAAAAATCAACTAGCTGACATCTTCACTAAACCTCTAGCGAAAGATCGTTTCAATTATTTACGTCAAGAATTAGGAATTTTGGACGTCAATAATATTAATTAATTTTGTTTTATGATTATATATCATTATGCAAAAATTGTGTTAGAGACAAGCCAATAAAGAGTCTGTCTGTCACCACAACTACGGTTGAAGTGAAGCGGTACTTAAGAGTTCCCCGGTAAACCTCCGCCAGCTGGGACAGTACTCCTACAGCTAATCTGAAACAGTCGCTGTGTAACGACACTTAATCTATAAAATAATATTAATTATGTTAATTGAAGTTGAAATGACTAATCTTTGAATTAAATATTTGAAATGAGACAATAAAAAAGAATGGCTTAAATCAACTTTAAAGAACCCTAGGCGAATTCGGCCAGAGCTCTGACCGAATTCGGCCCGAGTTCGGTTGAGGGTGTCTGGTTATATATACAGAACCCGAGCAGCCCTTCTTCTTCATTCTTTCCAAACTATTCACAACAGCAGCAGCAGCCACGAAGGAGCCCTGAACCCTAGCTTTTTACTACCCTCTTTCTTCCAATCCAAGTGGTGAAATCCATCCAAAATTTGGATTCGTGCAGAGTTCGCCGTTCTCTTCGACATACTTTGATTTTGGGAGGTATAACCCCATCTTTCTCCACTTTTCAATTAGTGCATTTTTATTTCAATTTGCACAAATGGCACCCAAATTCAATCCATCAAAGAGGAAGAAGACGAACCCTAGTGAGGAAGGGTCATCTTCGCATCCGTATACGGATTCCCTCTTCTCGCCGGTCCAAACGAGCGATGGTGCGTTCGACGGGTTTTTCTTTCAAACCCTAGACCAAGCCCTACTGTGGTATGGAGACTTCTCCATGAGATCCATATGCACAGGCGCTCCAGTCAAATGGACTGTATTTCCTGATCATCGCCATTTCTTTAAGGTATTGGGGTTACATCTTTTTGTTAAAATCTGCTTCCCTATAGCAACTAATGCCATTAGATTATTTTATTACAATCTCATATTGAACACTTTTGATGTGAGCACTCGTGTTGGAGGCATTGATATTAATTTCAATGATGACCTCTTAGCGGAGATCCTTGGTATCCCTAACGAAGGTGAACCGCTAGTTGACATCACTGATTTTGATTTTTCTGAAGGCACGACACTCGCAAGTTTCAAAGCAGAACTCTGTGCACCTGATAGAGTACGCTCTGGAAAGTTCAAGGCTAACAACCTGAACTTGTTTAACTATGAATTGCATCGCATCATCTATTCCACTATCCTTCCTAAATCTACTTCAAAAGATGATGTGACTTCTCTTGAGCTGTCTGCCATGTACCACATTCTTAAGGGGATTCCATTTTCTGCCCCTAAGACCATGATTCAGATGATAGGTCGTTGTCGTGCAAGAGATAGAAATCTCTCTTATGCGATGATTCTTCCACGCATCTTTCAGCGCTTCGATATCGATCTGTCGACTTGTACTCAGGACCCTGAGCCCAAGTTTCTTCAGTTATCTCGTCGTAGCATGACTGCTTCAGCTCTACCTCCTGCTCCTCCTACTGCACCTCCTCCACCACCTTATCAGTATGCCATGACATTTGAGGGCATACATCAGCATTTATCTTCTTTGCACATCTCGATGACGGATATGGCTCACGAGCGTGAGTTCCGCGACGTCACCCGCTATCAGGCGCTTGCAAACTCCTTAGCTGATCTTCGTTTCGCCCAGACTGGTTATTCAGCCGGTTCTATCCCTAGAGATCCAGCTTTCTCTGGTTACCGCTGTGAGGATGAGGCTGTTCATGCCTACTTCTAGCCCGGTAACGCCTATGATTGGTACCGTCCTGACCGTGCTCCACATCGTAATTATGTTGGTGAGTTCTATGCTGGCGCCCCTCCACATCCTTCTGGCGCTGGTACCTCTGGAGCTGGTACTCCAGGACATGCTGGTCGAGCTGCTGATGATGGTGATGAGGATGATGATGAGGAGATGTGACTATGTGATTTTGAGTGATATTTTATTGTGCACTTGGAAATGCTCCGACATTCCAAGTTATTATCAGTACTTTTATTAGCACTTTTTAGTATGCTTCAGTACTCTTTTCTTTTCATAGACATGTTGATTATGCCTCAGTTTATGGCATTCATTTTATTTCAGCACTATGTTTCAGTTCCAGTTTATGCTAGCACTATTTCTTATATTGCTTCATTCTTATAACTGCCTGTGAAATTACATGCCTGTGATGATTTTATTTATTTTCCAATACATGCCTGCGATATTTCTCTAGTCTCATGCCTTATTTTTTATACGTTTTCTCACTATTTGTTACTTATGTATTTGATTGTGGGGGAGCTTAATCTTTTGCAATTATTTTGCTAAGTGATAAAGGGGGAGAAAATTAAAGATCTAACATTTTTTTTGAGATAATACAGGTTATGAACAATTTCTACTTTTTGATATTTTGAACAAGCTTAATGTTATATCATTCATAGTTTGTCAATTATCAAAATGGGGGAGTTTGTTGGCCCATTTGGTCATATGGTCAAATCTGATTTTAATAATTGAATAAACTCTGTTTGGATATACAAAGCTAATCGGGACATCTCGGACTCTTGAACATGATCAAGAATGGCTATCCACTGAATTCAAGACCGAAGATCTGTTTGCCTACTCGAGTCTGTAATTTCTTATGCAATGTATTTTTATTTTATTTGAGTCTAAGAATATGTTGTACACCGAGTCGTACTGGCAAATAGGCTACCCTCAAATGAGTTCAAAATGTTTTTAAAAATGTCCTCTCAAAAAGGTTTACAAAAAGGTTTTCAAAAAGGTTTTCAAAAATCACCAAAAAGCTTTTTCAAAACCCTAACTAAACCCTGACTTAACCCTGACAGAACTCGGACCGAGTTCGGCCAGAGTTCGGCCAGAGTTCGGTTGGTGGCCGTTGTGATTTTGAATCCTTGGAACTTGGTCCTCCTGCAGTTGCGAATTTGACCGAGATTTGCTCATAGAGTTCTGCCCGAATTCTGCCCGAATTCTGTCAGAAGTCTGCCTTTGAAAGTCCTATAAATAGAGAAGGATTTCAATCATTTCAACTCACTCATTCACTTTCAATCTTCTCTCTATCTAAAGCTTTCAGTCTTTTAAAGAGTTTTCTAGAGCTTTCAATTTCAGATCCCAAGCCAATTACAATCATCTAGTCGATTTGCCAGTGCGGTGCGGTCTAGAAGTTTCTGAGAGATTGTAATCAGAAGGCTTGATTGAAGAATACCTCTTCACATTTGAAGTTGGACGAGTTCTTCGTATCAAAGCTCGCGTTCTAGAAGTTGCAAGGACTTCGTAAGAAAACTTGCGGTTTTTCTAATAGTGGATTCAACTGGTAGCAAGAGTTCTACCGACTGGATTAGTCCTCAACAGAGGGATACCAGTATACATCACTGTCTTTGCGTTTGCTCTCTTAACTCTGTCTTTACTTTATTTCAATTGTGATTAATATTCTGTGATTGTGCTGCTAACATTTTTAATTCGCATTATTCCGCTGCCAACTCTATTCACCCCCCCTCTAGAGTATTACGCTTTACTATTTCGTTCCTACAAAAAAAGGATGCTGAAAATTAGTCTATAGGAAAATCATTAAGAGCACTCACCTAATGTGCATTCTGAAATATTTAGTCTTGTTTTTTTATTCATGAACTTAAGCAATTCAAAAGAACAACTAAACAATTAACTCTATCACGAGTTCAGGTGCTCATCGTTGTGTACTTAATTTGCTTAGGTCAATTACAATCTGTTAGATCTGAAATCATAAAGGTCGGCCATCAGGATATCATAAAGTTTATGAAAGTTTCAACAAGAACTTGAAGAAATTTTCAAGCTACCAATCACAAATTCCTAAAAGAAATTAGGGTGTTTAATGCTCCCAACTTCAATCATGAACACTTCCTATACAAGAGTAATGGTCATTGAAACAAAAATGTGAACACCCCAGTCAACTATTAACGACTGTAGAAGTACTGTCCAAATAAATGATACTCAAATACAGATACTCATATCCTGAATGTAACATACAAATGATACCAAAATAAACTCATAACCATGATACTCATATCCTGATACTCATCTTATGAATGGAGCATAATTTCGATACCCATATACAATGCTATAGTGCAAGATTGAAAAGGCCATATAACATTCTAGATTTATTCATAGTCCAAATAAGTGAATGTGTCATACAACTAATAAAAAATACTTCAATTCATGATTAAAGAAGGCCTGGAAAGAGGTAAAACTGCAGTGCATCATCAAATGAGGCCTAGAAATAAAAAAGAAGATTATATGACACAAAGCAAGTTACCACAAGTAAGCATGGATATTCATTCATCCAAGTTGTCAAATTTTCAAACATAGCTAGCCCAGACATGTCCAATTACCAATTTTTCACAACCACAAAATTGAAAGAGTATGAAGGGAATAAGTGATACTCTAAAAAGAGTCAATAAAGACTCTATGGGCTCAGAGTTTTAGCAAAAGCTTCTTCAAATAACTGATACTCTAAAATGTTGAATGTAGAATATCATCATTGAGCATATACTCACAAAACTGAACCAACATAGCCACATAAGTGATATTTAATATAAAAAAAATTAATGTATCATAGGCTAGTATATAATTACAATGAAGCCAACTGAAACAAGAATTAAGTGAAACAAGAAAGAAATAAAAAACATGGAGACAAACCACAACTGAAACCTAATATGAAGATTGTGTTATTCAGCACATGCACTTTCTCCTCATAGTCCTGTGTATGAAGATTGTATTCCAAAAACTGCAAACTCAAAAAAACTTTTGCATTCCAAAAACTGAAACTCAAAATTGGGCTCAGAGTATCATATCTAGCATGCTTCAACATCAAAAATAGGATAGAACATAGCCACAAAACTGAACCAACATAGCCATGTGTATCACCTTCATATGAAAAACTACCAAGCCTTCAGGCAGAGTATCATATACCATAGCAGCTATTCAAAAAGCTGTAGTGAATCCAGAAATGGAGGAGACATTCTCATCATAGCCCAAAGGGCATGTTTGTGCTTAGAGTATTATATGTAGCATGCTTCTATGCCCCAAAATATGCAAGAACTCCATTCTGCTGTAATCATAAATTCTAATGTATCATATCTAGCATGCTTCAACATCCCAAAATATGCAAGGTCATACCCACACAGAACAAACATAGCGATGTGTGTCACCTTCACATAAAGAACTACCAAGTCTTCACTAATCAAAAAAAATAGAGTTTTACATTCTCATCATAGCCCATTCAAAAAACTGCAAACTAAACCAAAAAAAATTGATACTCAATAAAACCAAAATTGCAAACTAAAAGGTTGAAGCAAATGCAAATAAGAATTAATTTTTCTAGAGCTAGATCTCAAAATTTCACAAAATTAAGCTGTTGGTTTTCACCATAAAGACATTTTAGCAATTGGTCTTCGTTCCCTAGTCATATAGTACTATTTGATTCAGAAGACAAATATCTACAACGACTTCTTACTTCACATTCCTTTAAGGTGGACCCGACCACCCAGTGATTGAATGCGATCAACAAAACTTACTAATTTAAAACTTACTAAACACGGATAAGGAATCCAAAACTTACTCCCATGCCTCCAAAATTTAACCAAACAAGCTGGTTAAGGTTACAAAACTTAGGGGGCGTCTCAAATAGTATAGGCTTACCAATTGGGCTTTCGCATGCCTGCTACATAGCAAAGTTGATCTTCACAGTCTATACTGACGAAATACAGCACGAGATTATTTGAATAAAACTATATGTTCGGTAGACATTTTCCTATTCCATAGTCCCTAAGATCTTCTTAAGAATATTAAAAAATAGCACTTTTGTAAGCGTCCAGAAAAATGTTGCTTCCTTGAACAAGTTTTCACAGATGAAAATCGTGTCAGCGTCCCCCTCTCTTCCTCCGTGAAGCCTATGAGTCGATCCGTCGACAGCGTCAATCGTGTCAGGAAGGTCAGGCTATTCACGAGCCCTTCCATAAGTATATAAACAATTTGAGGAGGCCAAAAAATTGTTTATACACTTATGGTCGGGTTTCAAGTTTAGATATGTGAAATAACTTCATGGTTATTCTTGTGCCATACTTATGGAAGTCAGGTTCCTGAGCCATGCCTCCTCAAATTTTTTATATATCGAGATCGAAGCAAAAGCCCCAAAAAATTAGGGTACCAAAAAAGCAAATGCCCAAAAAAATTGATACCATAGATTCGAAGGTGCTCCCACGAGTTCACCCGCATGGGCCTCCACCTCTCCGTCGGCAGGGTCCTTGCCCTCGCCTTCTCCCGCGAGCTCTCTCCCGTCGTCACAGCCGTCGTCCTTGCCGGCCGCATCGGCTCCGCCTTCAGACCCTCGGCGATGCCGAGCCCGACGGGTTACGGTGGTTCCAGCGCGGCTTCCTCATGCTTCGGTCGACGAAGAAAGAGCTGAAGGGCTTGGTCGTTTCGAGAATGGAGGTCGAGCTCATGGCGATGGCGTCGGCGCCGTCGGTGAAGCCCTTCGGGAAGAAGCAGATGAAGACTCTCGAAGAAGGGGACGGAGGCTTGGGAGAGGAGAGCGAGAACTGGTCGAACATTAGGCTCTGCTTGGTGGCACAGTTGCTGCTTACTGGTCGGAAATTAGGATTAAGGTTTTGGTTTGGGGGATTTCGGCTCGGATTGGAAGGAGAAAGAAGAAGAAGAGGAAGATGAGGGGATTATTGGCCATTTTCTTCTTAAGGTTTCAACAAAATTAGGACTAGGGTTTCTTTGAGGAAGAGAGAAAAAAGATAGAGGAAAAAAGGTATGGCCGACCGAGGAAAACTGAGTTGTGCGGATGTGAAATAGGAGAAACCCTTGATCCCTTTTTTGATTAAAAACGTCAACAAAAAAAACTTATCAAAAAATTACCAAAGTGGCGTGGACCGATGTTCAAATTTTTCAGCGATAATTTTCCCGTAACTACTTTAGTTAACGGTTACAACCAAGCCGTTAATAAATTAAATGGTTTTTCTTGACAGGTTCGTCTAAAACTGTCAAGTAAGATGGTCAAATTTTATTATATAACAGAAAAGGGGGTAGTTTCATGACGTAAGCCTAATACCGTCAAGATAACCACTATTGTTGACGGTTTTCGACGACCGTCAACTTATAAACCGTCAATAATCATCATTTTTCTTGTAGTGCTCATGCTTGATAAGGAGGTTAGAAAGATAGTTTACTCAAGTAAGCATGTTATATTTCTCAGTTACTCTATTAGTTGACTTTTTAGTTGTGTAGTGTGCCTCACAGCCCACCACCCGTATCCTTGTAACCTAGTAATGAAGTGTAACAGGATGGCAACTGAATATATGCTAGTACAGGAAGATATGTTTACCTAAAATATAGAGTTTTAGTAACCCATACCCCATTGGTCCACCAAGGCCTGATACCAGAGACAGTAGGGCGATGTGTAAGAAGGAACACCGTACAGGACTTAGGTCCTTATGAAACTTGAGCTATTTATAACTGCTTTCGTCATTATCTCCCGTACTTATACTTTGAACTACCATGAATGATGACGCTATTTATAGCCTAGTTTTGCAAGCTTATCCTTATTGAGCTTGTTCAGGACATATGTATACTGGGGACGCCTACATGCATATTGTCTAATTAGAATCAATGTGTTATAGTCTGATCAACCATAGTGCACATGGTTCGCTCTTCATATGATTATCCCACGTAGATTGAGATATAAAGGTATCTAGGATCTTATCCGAGACTGTATTGACAATTCCTCTTAAATTATACATTCTACTTTGAATCGCATAATTGTACTCAACGACATCTTTCTTGAACTCTTTATTGCTTTTGTCTTTCATTGATTAGAAAGACGAATACTTGTATTTGATAGATATGTACAGAGTATCCCCTATGGCCATGATGTTTGTATACACAAGTGCAGTTGCCATCGACTGGCCATGTGACTACAATCTTGCCTTGAGTACTTGTCCTTCCCTCGACCCTAAAGCTAATATCATGACCTTCTAGTCACTAGAATCTGAGAATGATTATGACCTTACCCTTGGTCAAACCCAAATCTAGAAGACTATCTAATCTCTAGGAATCAATTAATATGAGCCTCCAATTATTCATCTTGATTCTTGGCTTAACTAGCGACCCGTATGCCTTAACTCAACCCTTACTTGACTAAGCCTCCACAGATTAGACATGAGATGAATAGATAAAAGCAAGGACAAGAATTTACCATAACTATGATAAACATTCACCCCAAGATTAGGAATTCAATAGGTGTTATTCTAGGTATAAAATTTTATTAAAGACATGACTTAGCATTAGAACAGCACCTTCACCAGCTTGGCCAATATCTGTAGCATAACGCTCCATCATATTGACTCACTAGTTATCAACAGTAATACATGAGCACTATGTGCAACACCATCAAAAATCTTATGACTATAGTCTGACCGGCTTAACACCAATAGAAGTTTATAACTTAGCCAGTAGAGATCTTTCATAGGACGTGTCTTAGAGTTCGTTACCCCATCGATAACTCTCGTATACTACAGAATAGTAGTTCATTATATTTTATCGAATCATGTATCATTGTACGCACTTGTTTCCTATTTATTAGAATCGAGGAACGATCCTTGAACTTGATTCATATCTACCGTATCACGATACGCCATGCCTTATTCTTTATTATCAAGAGTCGAGGTAAGATATCACAACTTTGAAAATTTCTAACCTCATTAATCCTAAAATCGTGTCTTAGCTCCTTGAGTGAGTAATTGTGAGTCTTCTAAATTTTAGGATATACTAGTATTACGATTGATTAGGGTAAGTTGATTTCCGTTAGGATGATAATTAGTGCCCCATGAACTCCCACTTTCTATTCAGATCATTTGGTGTCCCCGACCGTGACATTTATATTCAGAACACAAGACCAGCTGTTACCTTCCAATAAACTTCATATACAAGACATAGATGACTCCACCTTCATGTAGACATATCATGTTCCACTAAAACACGTCTTCTTGTACTCTATTTTTATGATGCGACTTTCGAGTCAAAAAGGCTAGCTATAACCCTACCATAATACTATTGTCCTTTCCAATTTCAGTTAGAGATCCAACCTCGACTCAAATCTTTTGACCCAATATATGGTTGTGATCTACTCGAAGCCCACTACGCACATGCCACTAGTGTGCCACTCAATAGAGGCCTCTTGTGCTACTTAAACACAAAAGTCATGGAAGGCACGTCTCATGACTTACTGAACCTATTCTACCAACCTGACGGGAAATTTGCCCAATCACTTGAATTTGAACCTATTCTACATTACCATAGCCTAATAGGGATGGCTTGAATTAATTTTACAAGATTTTTCTAGCTATTATAGATTAAAATCTAAAGTTCATGCAATCAAGGATTAGAGTCCACTTAGGACTCAGTTAAACCCATCATAGCCCATCGCCAAATTTGGACTATAAAAACCAAACTTGATGAAATAGGCCCTCACCCCTATTATGTCGGCCCCATCTCTTGGCCCACTAATTCTCCACCCATAGATTTCATAACTGCATCTCTTCGTAGCCAATGTTATGCATCTCTCGGTACCAACTTGCTTCCGGATATACTCGACCAAGACCTCTTCTGCTGTCTTGACCAAACATAGTTAATATATGGGCCATATTAAATCGTTAATACCTAGACTTCCTATAGAGTCCGTGACTATGATTGAAAATACCTCATACTCCATACAACTCCTTGAAATTTGACATTCTTAGAAGCCATATTACTGTGCTTTCTCCGATTAACCAATTTTTATAAGTTGGGTAGAACATTGAACTTATTATACCCTACCTCTTAGAATGGGACTACAATCGTGACTGTTCTTCCGTTTGTTTGGAAATTACGAAGCGATCTTTATTTTGTATTTTATATCCCTTACTCGTGTGTTTAGATAACTACGGTAAAATATTGCAACCTTAATCCTTCAAGTCCATTATATTGTAGAATCATTTTTGTTTAAATCATAAGCTTCCTTAGGAGCCGGGATTAAGGTCGGAAGTGCCTAATATTGTTATATCCTTCCTTAGAATTTGACTTTTCTCAAGGTCGTGTTACGACAATTTTTACGGTTAGCCAACTTTTATAAGTTGGGTAGGGCCTTGAACCAAGAGTACTCCATCTTGTAGAAATGATGTAATTTGGATTCCTGTGATAACTACCCCCTCTATCGCTACGAAAACTAAATTATGATTTGACGTACCTGCTTTTCCTTGTATTAAATTTTGTTATTTTTATATTTATATATATATTAAGATTATTTTTAATTTCAAGGACGAAATTTTTATAAGTTGGGTAGGATGTAATCCTCCAAAATTTTTGGATTATTATTATTATTATTATTATTACTTTTACTAATATTATTCTTATAGTGTTTTGATGTTATCTTTAATATTATTAATATTGATATGTTTTAGGTTATACTTTTATATATTGAGAAATATATATACAAAATAAATATTTTAACACTTGTATATATATATATATATATATATATATATATATATATATATATATATATATATATATATATATATATATAATTCTTAATATAATTTACTTATAGCAATTTCCTACAAATTTTGTGCCTTATTAGATAATATTGGTGTGTATATATATAAATATTTGTTGTGTAAAGAATGTTTTTTTAGATTGTAATTATATATATATATATATATATATATATATATATATATATATATATATATATAAAATAGTATAATAGAAAAAAAGAGAAAGCCCAACGTTACTGTTCACCTGGTGAACAGTAGCGAAGGGAACCCGATAATCCCATCCTTCTATTCCCCATGCGCAGAACTCCCAGAATGAAGTTTGATCGATCAAACTATAATGAAATCTTTCCCCTCCAAATCCCCAACAGAATTTCTACAAAACCTAAACCAAATCTTATTTAAAAACTTGTATCCAAACGCTAGATTAAATCTAATCAAATCCATATATATATATATACGCATATAACCGAACTTGTGAGTTCTTTTCCTAACCTAAAGAAACCTTGCCTCGTGACCAAACCTGCACGTCCCCGATGATCCCAGGCCTTGGGCGAACCCACTGTGCTGCCTTCCCACTGCGGACGGCCGCCGTACCGCCGGGAAGATGCACAACCCGACGAAGAACAGAGGCATTACTCTGTTTTCAAACTGTAGCAAACTTCTAGGTACCTAACTTTGCACTCAAATTTCTTCCTTACTTCCCGATCGATTTTCGATCCGTAATGTTGTACGAAGGGTATAAATAACCACCTGCAAGTCCCTTTAAATAGAACGATTAGTTATGACCTAAACTTCTGGTGAAAATTCTCTAAAAATAGAGAAAAACCACAAAACAGAGAAGCACCAACTATTTCAAAACCCCATATTGGAAGATAATATTTGGCCTAACCTTCGACTGTTTCAAAAATTGGCTTGAACAGATTCGCAAGCAATATATACCATATGGAAATCCAATTTACAGATTCTAATTCCATTAAGTAGAAGCTAAGTTATTTGATTTCAAAAATCCAAGAAAAACTTCTTTTCAAACTGTAAAAATTTAGAAATTCTTCCCGATACGGCATGCGCCCCAATAAATCGGGCGATGGGGCCACGAACCGAAAGTATCGAAAGCTGCATATCGACTTAGTGGACGTGTGGGCTTTGACAAAATTCAAATTGGTTGCGTGCGCGCGACGAATTTGACGCGTATCCGTCGAAATTCACCGTATCGGCCTCTTTGCAAAATTTCTAATTACTTTGTGCACGTTCGTCGTATCGAGACAAACTTACGCCAATAGGACCGAATCATTTTTATGGTCCTGTATGCCAAGTTTGGTCCGATTCTGAGAAAGTCGATCGAAACGCCTATTTGGCAGGCCCGCGACCCGCTCTAATGGGCAAATTTGTGTACAGTCCGTCGGAATCCAACTTTGGACATATGGTTGGGTTCGTCTCTTCAAACTGAATCTGTAGACATATAGTTTGATGACTTTAGAGACCATAGACTTTGGCATGCATTTCGGTGCAAAATAGGTCCAACAGCGGATATCGTTTTGATCCAAAATTATGATTTTGCCCCTGTTCTAGAATTTGACTTTTGGACATGCGTTTCCTAGGTATATCACTTATTCCGAGTGCATTCTTGATGTTTGTTTCAGCATCCAGAGTTGTTTGGGGATTGTGACATTTCTTTTGCTGACATTATGATTCTTGGACTTGCCACCTTCGCACCACCAGGCAAGATACCTTGCCACCTTACTCTGTGATTTATATATTCTTATTTTCAGTTGTTATTTTCAGTATTTTTTATTGGTTGTTATTATAAAACTGTGCGTCCAAGTCACACTTGGGTGTAAGCGACTCTATCGGTCGTTTTCTTACTTTTATTTATTTCTCTTGCATTGACTTAGTCTAGTGACCACCCATTATTGATGAGGTATTGGTATACCTCATACGGCCTTGACACTGGCTTTATCACGTATTGTGAGTCACATGTAGGATACGTACCCGCGTAGTCGGCTGGCCACCGATACGTATAGAGCGTGCAACAGATATGAGTGACTGCCAATAGAATTACATGTTAGAAGACTTGGTGATTACTAGAGGTTCATATCAGTCATGGAGATGATGATACTAGGCATTGGGTAGAGAGAACAATACCTGACGTATGGGCTTCTTTTCACTTCCCTGATTACCTGTGCGCTCCTCTGGCGACGCATGCCCCAGGTGCCCTCTGACGCTTTCCAGAGCATTATGGACGTAGCCCCTTACACACGATGCCCTCTGACGATCTTCGAACGTTATGGATGTAGGCCCCTGGTGCCCTATACGGGAACTATGTCGATCCTATCTACAGCCAGGTTTCATGCGTCGAAGGATTGTTTCTCAACTGCATATTCACAGTAGAATGGTCAGGAACCTTATTGCATGTATCCCCTTTTACTCTCTGTTATATATCACAGATTATATGGCATGTTCTTTATGTATCTTGTTACGTCCCTCTGAGGACCTGGTTATCTCTCCAGGTGTGTGCTTTGTGACTTTTCGCAGGTGTTCTAGCCAAGGCTGTGATCTTCTCCAGTCCTTCGAAGATGATTGCCTTTGGTTCACCTTGTCATTTTCATCTATCCTTTCCTTGTATATTTCTCTCTTTGAAAATAGTTGGTAGTGGATTTATCTTCACCCAACTACATGTATAAATGAAAAATTTCATAGTTGATTTATATTATTATACTCTTATTTGGTGGATGTGATTTAGTTATCATGGTTTACTACATTTTATAGCTTATGTATACATACGGGCACTACCAAAATACAGTAAATTAGCGACCGACAATTAGCGACAAAAATTTTCAGTCGGCGTTAGCGACGACTTTGTGCAGCTTGCCGACGGATTACCGACGACAAGCCGTTACATTTTTTATTTTAATTTTAGGGAGAGAAAAGGTCGCACATCCGTCGCTAGGGTGTCGAAGATATAGCGACGGATAGTAAGTCATCGTTATGCAGTCGATTATTTGGCAGAAATTGTGTAGAGAATTGGCAGGACATATCGTCGACTACGTAGCGACGGATATTCAGTCGGTAAGTATCAAAAATAGCGACTAACGGGCGACGGACTAGGAGCCGTCGCTAGTTCGTCGCTAAATATACGTTCCAGACTTAAAATGAAACGGCAGGGGGAACTTTTCGTATTCCTGCAAGTTCACTCTCTCTCCTCTCTCTCTCTCTTCCGAAGGTAATCCCCTCTCTCTCTCTCTCGATCTCTCTCTCTCTCTTGCGGTATCATAGGCGCAGCGGGGACGGCGGGCTTGGGGCGGGGGCGTCGGAGGCTGGGCGGCGGGCTTGGGGCAGAGGCGTCGGGGGCTGGGTGGCGGGCTTGGGACGGGGGCGTCGGGGGCTGGGTGGCGGGCTTGGGTCGTGGGCTGGACGGTGGGCTTGGGGCGGGGGCGTCAGGGCTGGGCGGCGGGCTTGGGGGGCGGCGTCGGGGGCTGGGCGGCTGACTTGGGGCGGGGGCGTCGGTGGCTGTACGGCGGGCTTGGGACGGGGGCGTCGGGGGCTGGGCGGCTGGCTTGGGGTGGGGGCGTCGGGGACTGGGCGGGGGCGTCGGGGGTTGGGCGGCGGGCTTGAGGCGGGGGCGTCGGGGGCTGGGCGGCTGGCTTGGGGCGGGGGCGTCGGGGGTATATACAACCGACACACAGCCATAAGCACTCTTCATATATATATGCAACCGAACTACTGGGCGACGGGCTTTGGTCGGGGGCGGTGGGGGGCTTTGCTTCTCAAATTCATCTGAGTTTATATATTGGCTAAATAATGTGTTATCCATATTGGGTGTTATCCATTAGTTTGGTGGTGTTTGGATTAGTAAATGTGAATATGGGGTATATGTTAAGAATATCCTTGGGACATTCATTGTTAAGAATATCCTTGGGACATTCATGGTGTATATGTTCACTGTCTCAAGGACAGTGCGAGTTCTTCATCTGCCTTCGTTGTTAAGAATATCCTTGGGACATTCGCTTCACCAAAGTCACTGAATAAGTGAAATTTTTCCTGGAAAATCGACCCTTAGAGTGTATCAGTTGTGTGCTTCTATATAGATGTATATATCTATACATCTAGCTGTGATATACATATGTGTATGTGACAATCTCAGTTAGCGACGGACTAGTGACCGGTTAGTGACGGATATTTCCAGCTCCATTTGCATTAATCTACGGTAGGACATGGTAATAAGGCATTGTCCCTGCAACCATTCGACTGGCGAGGCAGAAACTATATAGCCGTAGATAAAGTTGACTGTCCTCCGACCCTCATCCCTCGGCAATGATGATACGACAACCTATCACTATATCTTATATAGTAGTAGATGATGTCTTAGAATTACATTATGTGAGTTCATCTTGATTCTGTTATATCCTTCAGATACTAGATACGATAAGAACATATACTACACCATATGTACAGAACATAGATGATTCACACTAATATATGCTAGAATGAATTTTGGGTTATTTTCTGAGCCATCCGTTCTCGGTGCCGACATTGTCACTCGAATCTCCCCTTCGACTCGTATAGTCCTCTTCTTCGTCTGTCTTTTTGCTCCTTGTCTTGCAATCATCTGCTATCACCGCCGACTCATTCGACTCCTTCTCCGAGTCTTCTTCTTCCTCCTCCTCTTTCTCCTCCTCGGAGTCATCGGAATTCTCCTCCTCATCATCAAAATACTTTGCGTAAGAAACCCTTTCCTGCTTTTCGGACTGCATCCTCGTCCTCAAGCGTCTAGCGATCGTCCTCAAGCGTCTACCCGATTTCGGAGACTCCTCGTCATTGCTGCCATTCTTTTCACCGGACACCTCCATCTTCGGCACATCGAAGCCGCCGCCACCGACGACCGAGTCGCTGTCCTTGGTATGAGCTTCCTGATTCTCGGCGGAGGTATTACTGCTGAGAAAGACCCTCGGCCCTTGAATATTAATGTTCAAGGGGGAGTACCCAGAGCCCAGCTTCCAGGGGCCGAGGGTCTCTCGCAGCAGCAATGCCTCCGTCGAGAATCAAGAAGCTCATACCAAGGACAGCGACTCGGTCGTCGGTGGCGGCGGCTTTGATGTGTCGAAGATGGAGGTGTCCGTGGAAGAGAATGGCAGCAATGACGAGAAGTCTCCAAAATCGGCTAGACGTTTGAGGACGACCGCTAGACACTTGAGGACGAGGAGTCTCCGACCCTCATCCCTCGGCAATGATGATACGACAACCTATCACTATATCTTATATAGTAGTAGATGATGTCTTAGTATTATATTATGTGAGTTCGTCTTGATTCTGTTACATTCTTCAGATACTAGATATGATAAGAACATATACTACACCATATGTATAGAACATAGATGATTCACACTAATGTATGCTAGAATGAATCTTGGGTTGTGTTCTGAGCCATCCGTTCTCACACTTGGCAAAAAATCGAATTTTTTGTACTTTATCTGCTTTCGAAAATGTACTCAAATTACATGATGGTTCCTTTAGTTAGCTTGCTTATGTTACAATTATATTATTTGTGACTATCGATCTTACCAGATGGTACCCATGACCCGAGAAGCGGCACGTCGTTTGAGGGAAATAGTGAATGCTGAGGTGGCTCCTCCTACAGTTAAGGAGAAAGTGGCACCGGTTGCTAGCGAGACCGGGAGTTCTATTCATCCAGCACCGGTAGCTAGTGAGACCGGGAGTTCTATTCATGCAGCACTTGCAAGGGACTACATCTCTTCTCACGCCAAAGATCCTATTTTTTCGAGGTGGTTGCGTGATCGTATCACTAAGCGTTTGCGTGAGCTGCGTGGTTCTTATTAGCTATTAGTACTTATTTGTATTGGACTATTTGTATTGGGTTGTTTTTGTATTAGACTATTTGTATTGGACTACATTTATGAATTAGTACTGTGTCAATCTCTGGATTGTATTGGACTACGACATGGTGATCAGGACATAGTCCCTACATGCAGCCATTCGACTGGCGAGGCAAAAACTATGTATCCGTAGATGAAGTTGACTGTCCTACGACCCTCATCCCTCGGCAATGATGATACGACAACCAACCAGAGAGGATACTCTGAGAGATCCATCTGAGTAGGACGTATACTCTAAGAGATCACCTTTACAAGAATGATATTAGTAGTGGGATTGAGTGTTGGAGGAGATATTATCAGAGTATACGTCCTACTCAGATGGGTCTCTCACCGTTAATATTTTTTTCTGACGGCATGGTGGATGTGCTCCCTCAACAGATTCTTGCTCCGAGCCAAAACTTTGCCCCAGAGCTCAAGTGGACATCCTTCGTGTAGAGCTCGAGTGAGAGGTTCCTGACAGCATGGTGGTCTCCTTTGTCAAAGTATCCGTGCTTATCCTACATTGGTTGTGGGACGAGCATGGATACTTTGACAAAGGAGACCACCATGCTGTCAGGAACCTCTCACTCGAGCTCTACACGAAGGATGTCCATTTGAGCTCCGAAGCAAAGTTTTGGCTCGGAGCAAGAATTTGTTGACGGAGCACATCCACCATGCTGTCAGAAAAAAATAGTAACGGTGAGAGACCCATCTGAGTAGGACGTATACTCTGATAATATCTCCTCCAACACTCAATCCCACTACTGATATCATTTTTGTAAAGGTGATCTCTCAGAGTATACGTTCTACTCAGATGGATCTCTCAGAGTAACCTCTCCGGTTGGGTTGTGTTCTGAGCCATCCATTCTCACACTTAAAATACATATGAATTAGAACTGTGTTTTGTATTTTCGGCGAACCCAGGGATTGGATTCTGTATTTTGTATTTTGGTTTCTGTATTTTGGCTCCAGCTCCATTTGCATTAATCTACGGTACGACATGGCGATCAGGACATAGTTCCTGCAGCCATTCGACTGGCGAGACAGAAACTATGTAGCCGTAGATAAAGTTGACTGTCCTCCGACCCTCATCCCTCGGCAATGATGATACGACAACCTATCACTATATCTTATATAGTAGTAGATGATGTCTTAGTATTACATTATGTGAGTTCATCTTGATTCTGTTACATTCTTCAGATACTAGATACGATAAGAACATATACTACACCGTATGTACAGAACATAGATGATTCACACTAATGTATGCTAGAATGAATTTTGGGTTATGTTCTGAGCCATCCGTTCTCACACTTGAAGATAAATCGAATTATAACGACGGATATTAGGTTACTCTTTAGGATAATTGATGTCTATTTTATATTAATTTGGTTTGGTCTATATGATTCTTGGATAATTGGTGTGCATTAAATTCGTATGTACATATTTGGTCTATGTGATTCTTGGATAATTGGTGTGCATTATATATTTGGTCTATGTAATTGTTGGATAATTGGTGTACATTATATATTGGTTTGATTTATGCATATTTTTGTGAACAGGGAAAGTGCTATAATTTTTTCAAAAAAAATCTCAGTTAGCGACGGACTAGTGACCGGTTAGCGACGGATATTTCCAGCTCCATTTGCATTAATCTACGGTACGACATGGTGATCAGGACATAGTCCCTGCAGCCATTCGACTGGCGAGGCAGAAACTATGTAGCCATAGATAAAGTTGACTGTCCTCCGACCCTCATCCCTCGGCAATAATGATACGACAACCTATCACTATATCTTATATAGTAGTAGATGATGTTTTAGTATTACATTATGTGAGTTCATCTTGATTCTGTTATATCCTTCAGATACTAGATACGATAAGAATATATACTACACCATATGTACAGAACATAGATAATTCATACTAATGTATGCTAGAATGAATTTTGGGTTGTGTTATGAGCCATCCATTCTGATCAAGCATCTTCCTTCTCCTCTCCTCCACCATGGCTCTGGACCCATCTGCTCCTCCCTACTTCCCTTCTTCTTATTTGACTCTCTCAGCCACATATGATATCTACCTCAAGTGTAGAGTCGGGGGAGAAAAAGTGGACAGAAAGAGGAGGGGGAAGCAGCACAGCCGGCGGCATGACCCGGAGGAAGTACAGATGTTTTCTTCAACATTCATAGGAGAACTGTAAGGATATATCTTTTCACAACATGTCACCTTGTCAAAGACCCTTAATGTGAATATCATATTACCGCGGTGTCGGAAGACTAACATGTCATAATTTTTTAAGCCATGTGTTTTGACATAATCCTCCCAACTCTTTCCTCCTATGTAGTAATCTTGCATTACTACATAGCAGGAAAGAGTTTGAAGGATTATGTCAAAACACACGGCTTAGAAAATCATGACATGTTAGTCTTCCGACACCGCGGTAACATGGTTGTCACATTAAGGGTCTTTGACAAGGTGATATGTTGTGAAAAGATATATCCTTATTGTTCTCCTACGGATGTTGAAGAAAACTTATGTACTTCCTCCGGGTTATGTCGCCGGCTGTGCTGTTTCCCCCTCCTCTTTCTGTCCACTTCTTCTCTCCCGACTCTACACTTGAGGTGGATATCATATGTGGCTGAGAGAGTCAAATAAGAATAAGGGAAGTAGGAAGGAGCAGATGGGTTCAGAGCCATGGTGGAGGAGAGGAGAAGGAAGATGCTTGATCAGAACTTGAGGTGGAAAAGTTGTGACGTTGATGGCGTGAGAGAGAGAGAGGGTGAATGGAGGAAGGGAAGTGGCTGCATGCCTTTGGCTCACTCGAGCGATATTTGTCCTTCGACCCTCATCCCTCGACAATGAAGATATGACAACCTATCACTATATCTTATATAGTAGTAGATGATGTCTTAGTATTACATTATGTGAGTTCATCTTGATTCTGTTACATTCTTCAGATACTAGATACGATAAGAACATATACTACCCCATATGTACAGAACATAGATGATTCACACTAATGTATGCTAAAATAAATTTTGGGTTGTGTTCTGAGCCATTCGTTCCCATACTTAGCAATTAAGCATGTGAAATAGAACTGATTATGTTTAGTTTGTCTTACGATACAGATTTTCACATCCAAATTGAAATGGATCGTTACTTCGTTGATCGTACATAGATGTACTAGCGGATCAACCTCCTGGACCGTAGGTACTTATAAGTATTGACCGTATCGAATTAGTATCGATCTATCGTTTTGGTATAGGCCGTATCGGTTGGTATTGGTCTTAGCGAATTGGTATCGTCCTATCCGATATGTATCGGCCGTATAGCTAGGATTCATATTGGCCTTATCGATTTGGTATCGGTCATACCGATAGGTATTGGCCGTATTGGATTATTATATACCATTTCGGATTAGTATCGTGGAAGGTTTAGTAACAACTGTACTTGGATTTCTCTCTTCTAGAGCTAGATTACCATTGCAAGAGAGTCACGAGAGCGTAGCTGGCCAGTTACAGAACATACATACTTCTTTTTCAATCTCGCTTTTCCTGATGGAAAAGGAAGCATGTATGTTACTGTAACTGGCCAATCACGATCTGGTGACTTTCTTGCAATGGTATTCTAGCTCGAGAAGAGAGAAATCCAAGTACAGTTGTTACTAAACCTTCCACGATACTAATCCGAAATGGTCTATACTAATCCAACATGGCCGATACCTATCGGATATGACCGATACCAAATCGATAAGGCCAATATGAATCCTAGCTATACGGCCGATACATGTACATATCGGATATAGGACGATACGAATTTGTTAAGGCCAATACCAATCCGATACGTCCTATACCAAACCGATAGACCGATACTAATCTGATACACTAGATACTAAGTACATCCGGCCTATACCAGCGGATCCACCAATTACTGCATGATAGGCCCAACGACTCCAGTTACATCCGGTTATTGGTGAGTACATAATTATATAGTAATTCTGTTGTCAGAGAGATGGCTCCTAGGACTCGTCGAGGTGGTGCTGCTAGTCGAGGAAGGGGCCGAGGCAAGAAACCCTTGGAGGTCGACACGGAGGAAGTCCCCGTCGTCAATAAGAGCCGGTGACTGTTAAGGAGGAGGTGTTACTAAAGGTCGAGGTCAAGGAAGAACCGATGACCATCAGGGAAGAGATTGCTCCCAAGCTTGAAGTTAAGGAGGAGCCACCGTCAGAGAGTAGTAGCATCGGGACCAACCCTCCTGTCCCTACAAAAGACCTCAACCAGATTGAGCCTTCTTATGCAAAGTGGCTGATAGAATGGTACATGACTCAACGCAACTATGATCCCTGGCTGTGAGGATTCATCGTCTGACTTGCGGTCTTTGTTGAGGCCAAAGTCGATTTTCCTATGTGTTTTGGAATATTTGTGGAAATATTTATGGGAATTTTGGAATATTTGTGGGAATTTTAGAATATTTGTACTATGATCGGATTATAACGACGGATATTAGGTTACTCTTCAGGATAATTGATGTTTATTTTATATTAACAAATTTTGGTCTATATGATTCTTGGATAATTGGTGTGCATTAAATTCGTATATGCATATTTGGTCTATGTGATTCTTGGATAATTGGTGTGCATTATATATTTGGTCTATGTGATTGTTGGATAATTGGTGTGCATTATATATTGGTTTGGTTTATACATATTTTTGCGAACAGGGAAAGCGCTGTAATTTTTTTCAAAAAATTCTCAGTTAGCGACGGACTAGTGACCGGTTAGCGACGGATATTTCCAGTTTCTGACTACCGTTCGACGGCAAATCCGTCGCTAACTGGAGATTTGAAAATGTTTCCAGGTAGCGACGGGTGGTCGACGGAATATCCGTCGGCAAAGTTCTGATGGTAAATAGTTCGACGGAATAGCGACGACCTTTCTGTCGCCATGGTTCTGGAAATACCAAGAATTTCCAGAACATGGTCGACGGATAATCCGTCCGTATTCCGTCGCTAAACCGTCTTTTGTTAGCGACAGTGATCGACGGAATAGCGACGACTCATCCGTCGCCATGGTGTTGGAAATGGCTACCATTTCCGGAACCTGATCGACGGATAATCCATCAGCTTACCGTCGCTAATCCGTCCTTTGTTATCGACGGCGATCGACGGAATAGCGACGGAACGATACACTCTGATACGCTATTACGACGGTTTACCGACGGACCATTACGTCGTTATTGTCTACACAGTTCAGTATTTAATACTTGAAATGGACGAAAGTCCGTCGGAAAGTAGTCGCTAATGCTTCGTATTGTGAAGTCGAAATGTCGTCGCTATTCCGTCGCTTGACGACTACGTAACGACGGACCATGATTAGCGACGATCTGATTGCCGACAGATTTTTTTGGCCAAGATCCGTCAGTGATCGGTCGATAATAGAAATTCCCGTTGGACGGGCGACGGTCTGGCCGTCGCTAAATCGACAAATTTTGGTAGTGGAGGGTTCTATACATTGGAGTATACTTCGTATATATACAACTGGCATGTTTACACACTTCCTCCTAAGTATTTTGGGACTGGGGCGTTACAATCACACCTCTATAAAACTCTATCGACGATCATATGATGGTATGCTCTTACGCTGTCTTGCGGAAGATGAAGTGAAGTAGATACTACGTGAAGCTCACGACGGTGTCAGTGGTGCATATCGGCCTGGTCCTAAGCTACAAGATTGGATTCGACGTATAGGATATTATTGGCCAACCATGGTGTCAGATGCCATTGAATATTCAAGAAAATGTCGAGCATGTCAAATCGATATGTATTTTATTCATCAACTTTCAGAATTTTTGCATCCGACTGTAGCATCATGGCCCTTCGAAGCTTGGGACATAGATGTCATTGGTCCTATTACTTTGCCATTATCTCGAGGACATCGATTTATCCTAGCTATAATTAATTACTTCTCAAAATGGGCCAAAGCTATACCTCTAGCTGAAGTCAAGACAAGCAGTGTCATAAACTTCATCAAATATCATGTGATTGACAGATTCGGTGTTCCTCAGCGAATCATCCATGATAATGGACTGTAGTTTATCAGTCAGAAGTTCATTCAATTTTGTGATGACAATCGAATCAATAATGTTGTACAACCTACAATCCCACCGCTAACGATTTGGCTGAAGCATTCAACAAAACGATCATCAAGCTTCTCAAGAAGTTCGTTTCCACCAATAAACAAAATTGTAGCAAAAATATTGGAGAATATCTATGGGCCTACTATACTATCGTACGTACTCCGACTGGCTGTACACCTTCCTCTTTGGTGTATGGATGTGAACCTGTCTTACCGTTAGAGATTCAGATCCTATCACTGAGAATTGCTATTCCCAACGAACTCACAATAGAAAACAATAATCGTCTTCGACTTCAGAAGCTGAAAGCACTTGACGAGAAGCAGCTATTAGCTCAACAACACATCGAGCTATATCAAGCCCGTATCTCAAAAGCCTTCAACTGTAAAGTCAAAGTACGAACATTTCAAAAAGGCGAGCTAGTCCTTTCCGCCAGACGTCCTATGACTATGACACACATGAGCAAAGGCAAGTTCAAACCAAAATGGGAGGTTTCTTATATTATAAGCAAAGTTTTCTCTAACGGAGCTTATCAATTATCTGTGATAGATGGCCGAGTCGCTATGATGCCTATCAATGGCAAATTCCTGAAGAAGTACCATGTTTGAAGTATGTACTATATTTTCTAAACAAATATTGTACATAATTCAAATCTTTCAATCCCCAACGGAGTCTATCTAGATCTTATCGTCATTGACAATGTCTACTACATCGTTACAAATATTATTATTTGAAACCCAGTTATTTTAAAAGATATCCTATTCTTGAGTCCCAGTTGGTCCAAGGATAATCAATAGATATACGAATTCACGTCCACATTACCTCTGAATTCTGCTATCTATGTTAACAACTCGTCACTGTTCGACATCACAAAAGGTTGAACGAACTTTTTATTTATTGAACGTAAAAAAGACCTGTGTACAGAGAAGGAAGTCCTAAACAGGATATTCTAAGTATAAGGGAAAGACCTGTATACAGAAAAGGAAGTCCTAAACAGGACATTCTAAGTACAAGGAGAAGACCTGAGTACAGAAAAAGAAGTCCTAAACAGGATATTCTAAGCACAAGAGGAAGAGTTTGGAAAAGTGTGACGGTAGAGATCGAGTACTACAGTGGCTCCTTTACTCTATTGACGATCTGATAATGGGTTGAACTTGCTCTGACTTTCTGATCCCTCTGATGGAACTCTAGAGATACCGATCAAAAGGATGTCTGGAGCTTGAGATTTGATATTTGGTGGTCGCTCCTCTTTTGTTGAAGGAAAACTCCTTCTATTTATAGGGGAAGAAAGCACATATGCGATATGAATTAGGGTTTTGAGATATGAAGGAATCTGTCGTCATTATACGGTACGGGCTTCTACGGTGCTGACACGTGACAGACATTGAAATTTTCTTCAATCGAGATCTTTGATGGTTATCAAAATAACCGAAGAAAGAGACACGTAGCATGTGCCGATTTGCTTGTTCGGATGCAGCCGAGTAAATCTTGGGCTTTTATCTCAGATTTAGATTCTGATTGATCCTCGTCTAAGATTTAAATCAATTTGATAAGATATCAATCATGATCAACCCCAATCTTATCTTTGAGAGAGTTGATTTAAACAAACCGACTGGGTGGAACCATGTTTCCTACGCCTCTAGTGAGGTCTGAGTACCGCTGTGCTTCTGGGACGGTGAGTAGACAGTTCTTCTTGAGACAACAGAGCCTCTGTGCTTTCAGGCGACGAGTGGACTATGCTTCAAAGATAATGGAGCCTCTGTGCGTATAAGCGACAAGAAGGCTGTGTTTCGAGTGACAAAGTCACTGTGCTTTAGGGCGATAAGTAGGCTTGTGCTTCAGGTTGACGAGGTTACTATACTTTGGAGTGGCAGGCGGACTTGTGTTGGATGTAATGGTATCTTCCAAGTCTCTGACGAAAGGTAGTTGAGCTTCTGGATCAGAGCAGAGTGCTGCGCCGATGGAGTTGAGGTGGTATGAAAACATCACCAGTCTGCGCCTGCGGTTGGCACATGAATGTAGCTGCGCCTCTGGATTGAAGGCATTGGCTTTGAAGTCTTTTTAAAGACACTGAATGACCTCTCCTTAATAAATGACTCCCTCTTAATTGTCACCGTTACTTGGAGAATTTCAAGGGGTCCTAGGATAGTCTAGGACTTAGTCGAATGAACTTTATTTATTGAGGTTCAACGGGCTGAGTCCCAGGTTCATCCCATTAATGTGGGAACTTTGACCGTCGGCCATGTGGCCTGTGTTTTGGACCACTCCCGCCCTATATAAAGGGGGAGTTTCTTTCGAAGAGTCATATCTTCTTCTTCTTCTTGTCCTTCAACACCATGCTGGATCCAGACTTAGCTTCGAGCGGTAGTTGGCCTTACCTAAGTAGGATTTTGGTTGAGAATTCTTTCGTCCAAAGGGGCTATACCTTCGTTGAAGAACTGTTGATAAGCCTCGGAACATGCTGGAACGCTTCTCATGAGGAGTTCGAACCTGGAAGACGCCTTGGAGGTCTTCGAGGTCCCGACGGCCTAGCTTGTGGGTGGATGGCCAACCCAGAGAGCCACAGGTTGTGCTCTGCCCTGATCATTGGCGGCGGTGAGCTTTGTTTGGTATGAAAAGCCTCAGAAGCTGATGACCTTTTGAAAAAGGGCCTTCCTGCTGTGTTGTGGCTTGAGCTTTCGGCGGGCCAATAGCTGCTTCCGAAAGTGCTGCGCGTCTGGAGGGGGCAAGCTGTGGTGGAAACTTTGATGGAGACTGTATTAACATCTTCTATCCATAGTGTCTCTCTCCATGACGATCACACTGTGAAGAGTAACCCCGCGTAGATCCGTAGGAGTTTTCAATTCGACACATGTAATCACAAAGTCTTTTGTAACAGATCCTTATAATTATGCCTTTATACAGTCTTTTATGTAATCCTGACGAGTCTATAGCAGACTCTTGTAGCCATGATTAATAAAAAAGGACTTCTGAGCTTTTCATCTGTTTGTGACTTTTGTCTTTGCTGTTAGCGTGCTTGACCGCCTGCACCTCTGCGCCTTGTATTATGCTGAGATTTTTCATGCTTCTACAAGACCCCCTTTAAAGTGTCCCAAACTTGGATCAAGCTTGGGGTACTTTGAATAGAAGCATGAACACGTATCTCTTTGTAGGCAAAATGCCCATCACTTCTGTTGCCAGGCTGACGTCGTGCTTAAGCTTCCGCATTAAATGCCTCTGCGTATGTAACTACAAAGAGTCTGTAATAGGTCTTTGTAGCCACATGCTTCTGTATAAGGACTTTTCTGTCTCTTCATTTTTTTTTGTCTTTAACGAGCTCAGGTGAAAGGTTTCTTAGCCCTTGATGACCATAACAAGGGGTCATCATGGAAGACATACCTAACCAGAGGTAATATAGACGTGGCAGGCATAATCTTTGCTAGGATGTAGAACAACAATTCAGAGGTAGTATGAACATGAACTGTTTTCTAGATAGCCATGATAATGATAGGATCAATCCAGGAGAGGGCGACTACTCAGAGGTGATATGGATATGATAGCCACAATTTTGGGTATAGAGGAGCAATCCAGAGGTAATATAGACGTAAAGTGCTTCATTTACTTGAGGAAAAATATAGAAGAAAGGAATCCCCTTACCAAAACCCATAGGCGCCCTTAGGGGATGTAGGAGCCTATGCCAGTTCCGTCTTCAGGTGTAATACTTCTTTAGGAACTTGCCATTGATGGGCATCATTAGCAAGTCGCCATTAGGTTTCGCCAGCCGGTAGGCACCATTAGAATAGACCATCTCTATAACGAACGGTCCCTCCCACTTGGGCTCGAACTTTCCTGCCATTTTGTGAGTCATCACCATCGGTCTTTGGACTACCAAGACGAGGTCGCCCACTTAGAATGTTCTTTCTCGCACCTTTTTATTAAAGGCATCAAAAATACGAGCCTGATAAAGCTTGATTCTTTGCTGCGCTAGCAAGCTTTTTTGTCTACTGCCTCTAACTCTTGTAGCTGTCGATGCTGGTTGTCTTCGTCAGTCAGCTGGTTAGTGATGGCTACCCGTAAGGACGAGATTTGGATCTCCAGGGGGAGGACTGCCTTGCTCCCATAGACAAAAGAGAATGGTGTGCTGCCCGAGGGTGTGCAAACGGTCGTACGGTAAGCCCATGGACATTTACCTAACTTCTCATTCCAGTCGCGTTTGTTCGAAGAGACGACTTTCTTGAACAGCTTGACGATGGTTTTGTTGAATGCCTCGGCTAGTCCATTAGCCGCAGGGTTGTAAGCCATTGACGCTATATTCTGAATTCGGTTCTTGTCGTAAAATCGTTGGAATAGATGGCTTATGAACTGGAGGCCATTATCGTGGACAATCCTCCTAGGAACTCCGAAGCAATAAATGACATAGTGCTTAATAAAGCTGATCATGTTGGAGGTTTTCACTTCTATCAATGGTACTGCTTCTGCCCATTTAGAGAAATAGTCCATGATGGCAAAGATAAACTGGTGTCCTTTGAAGGAGGACGGGCTGGTCGACCCAACAATGTCCATTCTCCATGCCTCGAATGGCTAAGAGGCCACCGTGGGGTACAGATATTTCGAAGGTTGGTGGATGAAGTTAGCATAAAACTGATACGCCCGATACTTTTTTGTATATTCTACGACGACTGCCATCATGATGGGCCAATAATAGCCTATACAGTGTAGTCGGTCGTGTAGATTGGGACCCGACTGATGGGCTCCGCAGCTCCCATCATGTGCCTCTCAGGGTGCCTCTTGTGCCTCTGCCTGAGACAAATATCGTAGGAGAAGTCCATCGTATGAATGACGATATAGCATTTTGGTGGCTGTGTCATAAAGAATGAGTGAGCGTCTTCTGACGGAAGCTGCTTTCTTCGGGTCTTCAGGCAGGATCTCGTAGATTGCGTAGTCTACGACTGGGAATCGCCAATCTCGAGTGTCAGTATCTGCTTGTAGCGAGTAGATTTAACATATGCATAGAGCGTTCTTTGGATAGACTAGCTCCCGTCCCATCACCATAATGGTATATTAGGACCCAATGGGTGCAGCCAACGAAGTAGCGAGACAAGCTAGTACGTCGGCCTCCAAGTTTTGCAGGCACGATACATGTTCTATAAAGAACCCTGTGAATGTGGAGATGATGTCGATGCCGCCTGGTAGTAGGGGATCAGGTCTTCATGTCGAACCTCATACTGCCCTCGAACCTGGCAGATGATTAATTTTGAGTCTCCATAGGCCTCAATATAGTCAGCCCCCAGCTGTTTAGCAAGTTGGAGCCCAATGATGAGAGCATTATACTCCACAGCATTGTTGGTGCACGACTCCATGAGGGAATATGCGCGATTGATAACCAGTCCATCGGGAGTGATGAGGACGATCCCGACCCCTACGATGATATCACCCTTTGGTCCCGTTCTTTAGGCTCCGTCGAAGAACATGCACCAAACCGAGTTGTCTGAGACTATATCGCACTCCAGAACTTCGTCGGGGATCTCTTCGTAGAGTCTTTATGTCTCTGGCATAGGATGTGCTTCTAAGAAATTTGCTAGCACTTGGCCTTTGACGGCCATCTGCAGGACGAACACCATATCAGAAGGAGTCAGAAGGATTGCATACGTGGCTAATCGCGAGTTTAATGCCCTTGGCTTGGTCATGAGGACTCTGAGGGGATTGATCCTGGACACTGTAGGAACAAAATTGTAAAGCAGAATACTCTAAGGGGGGTGAATAGAGTAGGCAGCGGAATATTGCTAATTAAAAATCTTGTTAGCAGTTAGATCACAGATATAAAAATAATCACAAAGTAAATGACAGAAATAAAAAGTGATCAGAAGGCAAACGTAAACACCAAGATTTATACTGGTTTCCCTCTTGTGAGGACTAGTCCAGTCGGAAGAACTCTAGCTTCCAGTTGAATCCACTATTGAAAAATCTCGCAAGTTTTCATACGAAGTCCTTGCAACTTCTACAGACGCGAGCTTTGATACGAAGAACTCGACCAACTTCAATTGTGAAGAGTTGTATCTTCTATCAAGCCCCTGATTACAATCGCTCTTGAAACTTCTAGACCGCACCGTACTGGCAAATCGACTAGAGGATTGTAACTGGCTTGGGATTTGAAAATGAAAGATTTTTAGAACTCTTTGGAAGAAATGTAAGCTTTAGAAGAGAAGAGATTGAAAGTGAATTGGTGATTTGAAATAATCGAAATACTTTTCTATTTATAGTTTTTCCAAAGATAGAACTCTGACAGAATTCGGGCATAATTCGGACAGAACTCTTTGTAACAAACCGCAACTGAAGGGTGACCAAGTTCAAAATCAAATGTTCACTAACGTTCATCTTGGCAGAACTCTGGTCGAACTCTGGCCGAGTTCTGCTAGGGTTCTGCCAGTTCATTTATGAGAAAAATCAATTTGGCTTTTTGAAAAGTCCTTCAGAAGCTTTTTGTAAAAAAAAGATGTTTTTCAAAAACATAGGTCATTTTTAATGAGATAGATCAGTTTTGAAAAATAATTCCGGACAGCCTATTTGCCAGTACGACTTGGTGTACAATGTATTCCTAGACTCAATAAAATAAAAATTACTATTGCTTTGAAGGAAATATATTCTGAATGGCAAACGACTTCAGTCTTGAACATAGTAGATATCCATCGTTGAGTAGTGTCCAAAACGTCGTAGATAAACATCTGAATTGACTTGCATTTATATCGAGACAGAGTTTGATCAATTATTAAAATCAGGTTTGACCATGACCAATGGGCCAACATATACGACATTGATTATTTGTCCAATCACATAGTGCCAGCATCTTCTTGATGCCAAAGAGAAGGGCGAGGCACTCTTTCTCAACAGGATTATACTGATGTTCAGCTCCAATCATGGTTCGACTGAGATAGTATATCGCCTGTTCGTGGCCTTCACTGTTCTTTTGGGCTAGTAAGGCACCAAGAGAATGGTCAACAGCTCGGACGTATAGCAGAAAGGCTTTCCCACGACTGGTGCTACTAGTACGGAAGCACTGGTGAGGTACTTTTCGATATCGTCGAATGTGCGTTGGCATTCTTCGGTCCATACAAAGGAGACCCCTTTCTTTCATTAACTTAGTGAAGGGTTGACATTTATCAGAAAGATTTGCTATGAATCTTCTGATATACGCCAAGCGCCCTTGCAATCCTCGAAGCTCTCGAAGATTTCTTGGAGGAACCATGTCCAGAATTGCCTTAGTCTTCCCTGGATCGATGTGAATCCCCTTTGCTATGATGATGAAGCCCAAGAACTTGTCGCTAGAAACGTTAGGAAGGACTTGTCCGATTCATCTTCAGTTGATGCGTTCGCATTAGATCAAACACCGTCTGTAGGTTGTCCAAGTGGTTGGACTTATCCTTGCTCTTAACGACAATGTCATCGACTATAACACTCCACCAGTCTTCAGGAGAATGCTTGCAGAATATCGTGCTCATAGCCCTCTAGTATGTTGCTCCCGCGTTCTTCAATCCAAAGGACATCACCATGTAACAGTACACCCCTTCTGGAGTCAGAAATGCTGTATGCTTCTCGTCTTCGAGGAGCATCTTGACCTGGTTGTAGCCAGAGAAACCATCCATGAAGGACATACGCTCGAAGATACAAGTGTTGTCAATCATCACATCAGTAATCGGGAGGGGAAATTAGTCCTTAGGACAAGCTGAATTGAGATCCCTAAAGTCTATACAAATTCGTATCTTCTCGTTCTTCTTGGTGACCGGGACGAGTTTGCCACCCAATCTGGATGTTACTCTTCACAGATGAAGCCACTCTTGATGTGTTTGTCGACTTCTTCCTCGATAGCATCCATGATGTTCAGGCAAAACGGACACTGTTGTTGTTTAGCAGGCTTGACGTCGGGCAAGATGTTGAGGCGATGCATGGTGACCTACGGGTCTAGACTCAGCATATCCTCGTAGCTCCAAGCGAAGATGTCGATGAGTTCTTGGTTAAGCTATATCAGAGATTGATTATCTTCTTTTGTCAGACTCTTGCTGATAAAGATGGGCTTATAGGAGGCCTCGTTTCTCAATTCGACCTGGATGACTTCATCTTCTGGGGAAGGTTTGTGCTGCTCAAAATTCCATTCCCATTGAGACCCCAGGCTTTGAGCCCAAGGTTCATCTTCGAAGTATTCGACCGCTTGGTCTTCGTCTTCGACTAGAGGGCTTGCAGCGGCCATGTTAGCTGACAGCATCCTTTTGAAGACCTGACCGGTACTGGTATCGGAGTCCCAGGTTAAGGAGTTAGAAGAGTGTGACTGCATCCTGACTTTTGTTTTCGAGCCTTCTGAAGTGGAAGTGGGAGTAATATAACCATCCCCCTGCGGGTGCGCTGGTAATAGTTTTGGGCCTTTACCTTTGGAGCTCGAATCTGTAAGGGAAGGCGTCGGACCTTTACCATAGTTGAACCCTTTGTTGCTATTCATGTCGTAATCTATCTTCTGTATAGGGTGTTTGGCCTGAGTAGCGTAGCGGTAGAGCTGCATCTTGTCGCTGTCAGATTCTGGATCTTTGGGAGCTAGTCGCTGAGGATGCTTCACTTGACCAAAGATGATGGTTTCCTCTTCTTTCCTTCTTGCTGGAACGAAGAAGTAGGCACCCCGGGAGGGGACAACTTGGCTCGCATGGTTGGCGATTGTCACTTATATTTACAGCTTACATAGAGAGTTGTCTAAGAAATATCTAGTATTCCAATATGCACAAGAGTAATTCGAAGACAACTTTCTATTAATAAAATGAGAGATTTCAACCTATGGGATTACATCATCAAAAGAGTGCGTTTCTGTGTTGGTGCAGATGTAGTCTCCTAGCTCCTCAACGGTGAGGATTAGGGCTGTCGAGGGAGGAGGAGGTGGATGCTTCCCTTTTAGTTTGATCACCAAAGGGGTTACGGTCGGAGGCTTCTACGCCTTCATGGTCGGCCTTAGGGACCTCCGAAGTAGCCTTATTCGTATAGGCTCCTGGCCATCATCTGACGTCATTGAGGGCAAAGGTGGTGCTCTGCCTTGGAGCTTGACGACGAGAGGCGCAGACACCTTGGGGGGGGGTCTTCCCTTCAGTCGAGCCTTTAGAGGTTCTTCGGCAACCGCTACACTTCCTGAGGCCATCTCTGCCTCGTCGTTAGCATCATTGCCCTTATCGTCCCAAGGGACTGACTTGTATAGATTAGCATCCATACAATAGGCTTCAAGTCCCTGAAATGGATCGATGTCAGCAAACTCGATCTTGATAGTCCCGTCGCTGGCCGCATACTTCATGCACTGAAGGAGGGTGGAAGGAACGATCATGTACTCATGGATCCATGGTCGTCCTAACAATATGTTGTAATTTATGTCAGCGTCGATGGCATAGCAGGTCACTTCAGTGTGGAGATCGTCGATTTGGCACTTCAAGCAAATTTTGCCTAGATGTTCGCTTTTCCCCACGATGAAGCTGCTGATTGTTGTGTTTGATGTAGTCAGCCGATGCATCGAAATTCCTAGAATTTGGAGCAGACTCCTTGGGATGATGCTGAGAGAGGAGCCTGGGTCGATGTGGATGCGATCGACTTTAATGGTACCGACATACCATGTATAGTACAGAGGCCAATTATGCCGATTGTTCTTCAGCAACATATCTTGTTGGGTGAAGGTGATACTGGGGATCACTTTGACCACGCTGTGATAATATGGACAGGCCGTAGGGTCTTCTTTTGGTGGTCGCACCTGAGTGAGGAAGGACTCGGCGTCCTGTAAGGCTTCATTGAGCCCATTCCGAGTCTCTTTGGAGAGACGGAGGATCTCGAAAAGTGATAATCTAGCCGGGGTGTTGGCTAGCTGTGCCAGTACGTTGAAGATGTAGGGTTTGATTGTAGGAACCCTAGAGGAGGGGTGAATAGGGTCAAGCTAACTAATCAAGCACTTAGCACAAGCTAGTGGATAATTTAAAAATATAAGTACAAGAGAAGAAGCAATAACAATACCGACACACGATGTATCCTGGTATCCTCCCAAGAGGCACTCCAGTCCCGGAACTCTCTCCGACTTTAATCCACTATTTGAGTAAATAGTTACACACGAGTTTGGATCCGAAGAACTCGTCAACTTCAACACGAGTTTGGATCCGAAGAACTCGCCAACTTCAATCGAGAGTTTGGATACGAAGACTCTCCAACTTCAACTGAGAGTTTGGATACGAAGATTCTCCAACTTCAACCTTTCATAATAGGTTTTGATCTCCTTACAATAGGATGAAGATCTTACTTTTCAACTCAATAACTCTAACACAATTTGTGGATGGCAAATGAAAGCTTTGTAGAGTTGTTTGTGGATAGGCTTTGGTGGTTTTAAAATTTTTAGGCTCAAAGCATCAACCTTGAATGAAGGGGTTCAAGGCTATTTATAACCAAAGCATTAAAAGAGCTCAAGGCAACTTTTCAGTCTACGAACCGGCATACTGCCGGTATGATCCGGCATACTGGCGGTATACCGGTCTGGGATTGCAACGGCTAGAAATATAGCCGTTAGGATCATTAATGGCTGGAAATCCGACCGTTAGAATTTCAACGTTTCGGAAGCGGTATACCGTCGGTATGGACCGGTATACCGTCGGTATGCCGGTTTTGTAAACAGAAACTTTCTGTGAACAAAAACCGGTATACAGTCGGGTATACACCGGTATACCGTCGGTATGCCGTTTTCCTACCAAAAATGATCCTGGGCTTATTTCTGCCATAGCTTTCGATTTTGCCATCCATTTCTTATGTTTACAATAATTCCTAAGACTCATTACAGACTCCAGATAAACTTAGGCAGGTACAGGCTTCTTCAGAGTCTTGAAATGATGATGGCATGGCTTGGCTTCTTCCTTTGATAGGTGCTGGCTTTTTTCCTTGGCGGCAGCTGTCCAAAGATATCCAGTTTGTAAAAACTGTGCGTGGCTCCAGAGATGTCGTCGGGTGGTTCAGAAAAATCTTGTGGGATCCATCGTCTTTAGCCCACCATGATTTCTTCATTGCATATGTCCACATTTGTGGGATCCATCGTCTTTGGCCCACCATAATTTCTTCATTGCATATGTCCACATTGATCTTGCTTATTGCTTTTCTGTATGTACATGTTAGACGAACAAAGCAATATACATAGTAGCAAGTATGATAAGTTTAATGCACATCAGGTCAATGCTGAGTTTAAGTATAATTGCTAAGGTGATAGCATAAATGTTAGTGATATCATAATGATCAAACTTAATTGAATGACCACAATCAAAAACATAGTTTTGATTTTGGCAACCCGATTAAATTTAAGATAGATAAGCTCATATCACTAATATGTAAACCAATAGGCACATATCACCAAAGGTATAAGTATAAGTAGAAATGCTATAGCGATAGTATAAAGATTAGTGATAATGAAATGCTAAACTTAACATATTAACCATATTCAAAAACATGATACCATCATTGGGCCAACAAGGCCCTACTATCGAGTCTTTTCTGAGAGGCTTGTCAAAGCGAACCTCTTTTTGCTTCTGCCTATCTGCGACAGGAGTCTAAGACGGGCCTGCCTCTGATACATCAGGAACATGGGCTGTAGTTGGTGGAGGCGCTGCCTCCTCTGGAGCCTGTTCTCTTTTTGCCGCTGTGTCGAGCGAGTGGTCACCAAGGTGTCGTCGGTCGAAGCTGAGACGATACGACATGTCCTAACCTTCTTCCCTTTGACAAAAGGGGTTATAGGTGCCATCATGTCGGGAGTAAGGTCGGAGTGGACCCACATGACCTCGCCTCGTGGTATGGAGAACGGGATGAGCCCTTGAGCGTTGACACGCACTGGTTGAAGATTGACTACTTCCATTATCGCCCTCAGGATGGGGACGACCCCGTCCTGTGCCTCCGTGGTTGGGAAACTTTCAAACTGGAGAGTAACCATGTTGGTCATGATAGTTTTTTCTTCATAGTCAAGTGATATAACTTTGGCGTCAATGAGGCGCTGAACCTGTCCTTTCAATATATAGCAATCTCGTATCGAATGGTAGACATACTGATGATAATAGAAGTATTTAGGATTGTCCACATTCTCCACTTTGTCAGGGCACCTTGGTGTTAGGAGAGACAGCTTGCCACTCTTCTTCAGCATATTGAAGAGTTCCAGCGTATCCTCGTCGTTGAAGGAGTAAGTCTTCCTTGGCTTCTGTGCTTTTGTAGACTTGGGGTTTATGGTTACCGAACCTTTGAAGATGTTGATGGCCATGGCCTGCTTGTCGTTTCCGTCCTTGGGGTTGTTGCTAGACGAATGTCTCCCCTTGTCTTTGAGAGAAGAAAAGTTCAGTCCCAGGAGCTGTGCATCCTGGGCTTTCCTTTGTTCTACATCCGCCTCTGTAATGAAGGGCGTCCATTTTATGCAAGGAGCACTGTGCCCCAATTTTATCGCAGACAACATATTTTTGCGGTATGAGTCCATAAGCATGGGCTGGGGCATACCAGGCTTAAGGCTGCCTGACAGAAGCGCTCAATATATGTACGGACATGCTCCTTCTATCTCTAGACGACCTCCATGAGAGTTGACATTGTCATGTCCATCCCTTTTCATAGAATCGATCTACGGATAGATTCTTCAGGTCCTCGAACGATGAAATACAGTTGTCCGAAAGGCTACAGAACCATTCATAAGCTACCCCCTGCAGAGCTCCTATAAAGATGTTGGTAAGGAGGGTGTCGTCTTTCAGTAAGTGCCCTATCACTGACGCAAAGTACCCCAAGTATCATCGGGGAGACTCCTTTCCCTTATAGGGCATGAGCATCTGCGGATTGTACTTGGGAAGATAAACTACATTGTCCCACTCGACAGGATATGACTGCCAAATTCTAATCTTTCGGAGTGCTGCTTGCATCTCTTTGGCATCGTAGCGAGCATATAGTTCCTTGATGGCCTGCTGTATCTCGGTTGACATTGCCGGAACTATAGTCGATGGAGTAGACAACGATTGTCTCGCCTGATAGACGGAGGGCAGTTTGCTGGATCCATCATTGGCTGCTGGACTAGGCGTAGGTGTGGAGCCAGTGGGTACCAAATTCCCCTTGATCTCCAGCATGAGAGAAGACATAGTCTTCATTATGGTATTTAATGTATCTAGGCTCGTCTCGAGAGCTTCGATGCGTTTCAGCTGGTCAGGCGCTTCTCTATTGTCTGCCTCATCACCTTCGGCCATAAATTTGGACCTTGTGTGTGGATGGGTGGAAGGGACAGTAGATCCCTCGCTTTCTGGTTCAGATGTTCGAGTCTCGTCGTCCTGAGGATAGATTGGGAGGTTGCGGTCTTCGTCAGACTCATTGCGGTTGCTACCCCCAGTCTGGTGGCTAGTTGTGCCTGTGGAGGCATCCGTATCGTATGGCTCCTCTTCAGATTGGAATGTGACGTTGTCATGCATAGTGGGAGGTTGGCTACCCCCAGCATCTGACGTGGTACCCAACAGAGATTTGGAACATGTGCCTTGGAACACACCTGTCTTGGGTACCTTTGCCTTGCTACTCTCGGGCCGCTTCTTGGGCTTGGTGGCCGATACGGAAGGATTCTTGGATGACTTCTTGAGAGTTTTAGAACCATACACCGTGTTGCACGTGGCGACACGGAGTTTATCTTCTTTCTTGCCTGCCGACCCCCTGTTGAGTCTCTGACGTGCAGTCGACGTAAGTTGAAGTCTTTGAAATACGGAGCGCCTCCTCGGTGGTAATACAGCCGGCTGTTGACAACATCAGTTGATGGTAATCTGGGTACAAGGATGCTTTGATTTAGGCATGGACTGTGCTGCCAATTCTTCTTCTTCTTGGGACTGCACCAGGTCTTCCATCGTGGTACCTCCATTGTACGCAGGGAAGCTGCATGTGGGTACAATCAGAGAGGGTCTTGCGAGGCAGACTCCTATCATGCTTGCAGAAACGCTGCTCGTACGAATCGTTCTCTATGGAATGTAACCTTGGGCTTGTATTACGCATATGAGTGCTCAAGCGACAGAGGGGTTCAACTGGTCGAGACATCGGAGCACGGGGACCAGTCTTGTATAACTTTCCATCGACAATGTGTGTGACTATCAATGTGGGCCTTTGGTCGGTCATAGGCGCGGTACATTTGTTGCACGAGGCACATACCACCTTGGATTTCTTTCTGCTACCCCCAGCGGGTGTATAGTATTCTGAATCCAATGAAGGCTCGCCGGATGGGAAGGCGATTCTGTCGATGACGGATCTTCTCGCCGACAATGCTCCCGTTGTGAGGGGATGAACCAGCGCGCGCTTCCTTCGGCGTTGTGCCTTCATCATGCTTGCCATAGAGACACCGCCTTCCTTGCTATACTTTCCCAGGGTAGGAATCGAGCGAGGAGATATGGCTGTAGCAGCCGAAATATTCTCTGGGGCTTCGGCGTTAAGGGGGTTCTGGACCACAGTTCCCTCCGTCGTGCTGCTCGTCACAGCCGGCTTGGGCCTCCAAACATGTTGAGTCTTCTTCGGTTTTATGAATTGCTTCGAAGGATTCGATTTTTCATAAAAAAAAGAGATATTCAAAAGCTTGCTGGTCGAAGCGTACAACCAGCATCTTCTGGGAAGATCCTAGCAAGTCATCGTCAGATTGCGTCACCGCCTTCTCGTTGGAGGAGAAGGTAGTCCCCAGCAGAGTCACTATTTTGTTCGACATCACAAAAGGTTGAAAGAACTTTTTGTTTATTGAACATAAAAGGACTTGTGTACAGAGAAGGAAGTCCTAAATAGGATATTCTAAGTACATGGGGAAGACCTGTATACAAAGAAGGAAGTCCTAAACATGATATTCTAAGTACAAGGTGAAGACCTGGATACAGAGAAGGAAGTCCTAAACATGATATTCTAAGTACAAGGGGAAGAGTTTCTGGGAAAGTGTAACGGTGGAGATAGAGCACTGCATCGGCTCCTTTACTCCATTGATGATCCGACGACGGGTTGAACTGGCTTTGACTTTCTGATGCCTTTGATGGAACTCTAGGATTGTCGATCAAAAGGATACCTGGAGCTGGATATTTATTATTCGGTGGTCTTTCCTCTTTGTTGAAGGAAAACGCCTTCTATTTATAGGGGAAAAAAGCACATATGCGATATGCATTAGGGTTTTGAGATATGAATGAATTTATCGCCATTACACGGTGCGGACTTCTGTGACGCTGACACGTGGCAGACATTAAGATTTTCCTCAATCGAGATCTCTGGTGGTTATCAAAATAACTGAAGAAGGAGACACGTGGCGTGTGCCAATTTGTTTGTTCGGATGCAGCCGAGTAAATCTTGGGATTTCATCTCAGATTTGGATTCTGATTGATCTTCATCTAAGATTTAAATCAATTTGATAAGATATCAATCATGATTAACCCTAATCTTATCTTTGAGAGAGTCGGTTTAAATAAACTGACTGGCTAGAACCATGCTTCTTGTGCCTCTAGCGAGGTCTGAGTACCGCTGCGCTTCTGGGGCGACGAGTAGACCGTTCTTCTGGAGACAATGGAGCCTCTGTGCTTTCAGGCGATGAGTGGACTATGCTTCGAAGACGAAGGAGCCTCTGTGTGTATGAGCGACGAGAAGGCTGTGTTTCGAACGACAAAGTCACTATGCTTTAGGGCGACAAGTAGGCTTGTGCTTCAGGTTGATGAGGTTACTGTGCTTTGGAGCGACATGTGGATTTGTGTTGGATGCAATGGTATCTCCTAAGTCTTTGACGAAAGGTAGTTGAGCTTCTGGGTCGGGACAAAGTGCTGTACCGTTGGAGTTGAGGTGGTGTGAAAACATCACCTGTCTGCGCCAGAGATTGGCGCAGGAATGTAATTGCGCATCTGGATTGAAGGCATTGGCTTTGAAGTCTTTTAATGAGCACTGTATGACCGCTCCTTAATGAACGACTCCCTCTTAATTGCCACCATTACTTGGGGAATTTTAAGGGGTCTTAGGATAGTCTAAGACTTAGTCAAATGAACTTTATTTAGTGAGGTTCATCGTGCTGAGTCCTAGGTTCATCCCATTAATGTGGGAACTTTGACCGTCGGCCATGTGGCCTGCCTTTTGAAACACTCCCGTCCTATATAAAGTGGGAGTTTCTTTCGAAGAGTCACGTCTTCTTCTTCTTCTTCTTCTTCTTGTCCTTCAATACCATGTTGGATCCAGACTTAGCTTCGAGCGACGGTTGGCCTTGCCTAAGTCGGATTTCGGTTGCGAATTCCTTCGTTCAAAGGGGCTATGCCTTCGTAGAAGAACTGTTGATAAGCCTCAGAACGTGCTGGAATACTTATCTTAAGGAGTTCGAGCCCGGGCGACGCCTTGGAGGTCTTCGAGGTCCTGACGGCCTAGCTTGTAGGTGGATGGCCAACCCAGAGAGCCACAGGTTATGCTCTGTCTTGCTTATTGGCGACAGCGGGCTTTTGTTAGGCAAGAAGAGCCTTAGAAGCTGATGTCCTTTTGAAAAAGGATCTTTCTGCTACACTGTGGCCTGAGCTTTCGGCGGGCCAATAGCTGCTTTCGGAAGTGCTACGCGTCTGGAGGGGGGAAGCTGTGGTGGAGACTTTGATGGAGACTATATTCACATCTTTTATACACAGTGCCTCTCTCCATGACGATCACACTGTGAAGAGTAACCCCGACGTAGATCCATATGAGTTTTAATTTCGGTACATATAATTACAAAGTCTTTTGTAACAAATCCTTGTAATTATGTCTTTATGCAGTCTTTTATGTAATCGTGACGAGTCTGTAGCAGACTCTTATAGCCATGATTAATAAAAAGGGACTTCTGAGATTTTTATCTGTTTGTGACTTTTGTCTTTACTGTTAGCGTGCTTGACCGCCTGCGCCTCTACGCCTTGTATTATGCTGAGATATTTCATGCTTCTACAGTCACGTCCAAATTACCTCTGATCATGTCATCTTCGAAATAACAATATTGCAAGTTATATTCTGTCATGTCCACACTACCTCTGAACAGATATAATAAGTATTATTATTTTCAAGAGATATGTCATGTCCAGTTCTTCTGAACATATTTCTTATTCCTATCTATTACTTGTATCTCAAACAGATACGCAATAAGTAATAGAGCCACCAAAAAAATCATCAGTTTTCATTCAATGACGAGTGAAAACGTCAAAATCAATATATTTATCAAAACAGTCAGCAAAACAAAAGAAAAGTTATCACATCTGGATAGCTTCATTTGGGAGTCTGAGTGCTAAGATCAGTTATCAGCTTCTTCAGAGAGTCAGCTCTCTCCGCTCTGGAATGAAGCACCCTTTGCCTGGCCAAAGCTCTCCCGGACTCCGGGTCAAAAGGTTACAGGGTGTTAACTCGACGTTCAATTTCTGCACCCTGAATTTGGACGAATTCATCTCGCTGCCCTCTCAGATCATCCAGACGGCTCATGGCAACTTGATGCATTTCAAGTACTTCTTCTTCACGTCTTTTGGCTGCTCTAAGTGTCTCATGAAGCTTGGCCATTTTAGCTTCCAACTCTTGAAGACGAGTTTGGCATTTAGCCGCTTTCTTCTCTTTTTTTTTGTGGCTTCAGTCTTGTAACGCTCAACAAAAGAAGTAGTCTCAATAATGCTAGACTCCAACTCTGCAGATCGCATTGAAAAAGCAACCACAGAATCTTCTATGGCTGCTTGTCATGCTGCAGATTTGCGAGCCATCGCCTCTCACTCAGCAACTACAAGTCTCTGAATATTGTATCTTATCAGAGCTTGGTAGGATCTTGTTGGCTCTTCGAGCGCATCCAAGATGTGTTCCAAGAAGCTAACCCTGTCCAGATCGCCAATATTATGGATGGCTTCAATAACAAAAGAGGTAGTTCTCCTTATTGACTCGTAAGGGTGGTATTTTTTCCAAGACCATAGAGTTCTCAAAGAAGTGAAGAAAGTACTGGTATATTTCTCGATGATGATATTTGTCATCATCCGTACACCGGGAGTCATCACTTCAGCCCGAATCCCTCCTTCTATAGAAGATGGAGGAGTCACGGATTATACACCAGGAGATCTTGGTGCATGTACCCTCGAAGAGCTTTCTTCCGCAACCTGAGTCCACATATCCAGAGGAGCCATGGTTGCGCTGAAGCTAAAAGCTGCGAAAGTCAACGGAGCCACATCAATCGTCCCTACGGGACCCTCTGTAATAAAAAAGACATAATTATTATTATATCAGACAATCTCAAAGAAGCAATGGTAAATGAAGTCAAAATTTTACCTGAGCCCGGCGGCATATATGAGTCTCACGAGGTTCTATATCCCGTTCTGTAAGGAGCCTTGTCATGGTGTTCTCAGAGACGGCCGTATGGCTACTCCCAGCTTCAGAACCACCTAACAAGAGTTCAGCCTGGTCACTTGGGGCTGCCACCTTTGCCCCTTCTGATTCAAAAACATGTTCAGTTGGGGTTAAAACTTTAACTTCTTTAGGGTTTTCATCACCCTCAACATGTTCTAGACCTTTAGCCAGGTCTTTATCACCTTCCTCGTCATCATGAGGGCTTTCGTTGCCCTCGATATCAACATCCTCTTCCCTGTCATCATTAGGGATCTCATCGCCCTCAATGTCGATGTCTCCTTCGATGTCAACATCTTCATCCTCGCCTTCATTATTACCTGGCCTTAGTCACCTTCGACTTCAACATCAGAGTCTTCACCGCTTAACAGTTCTTTGAAGCTCTGATTAGCATCACTAAGGCTTTGGTTACTGTCATCTTGGTGACCGTCACCCTCAATAATAACTTGATCTTCCTGGGCCACCGAATCCTGGACCAATACTTGAATGGGAGTTTCATTCTGACTAGGATCAAAAGTGACGTCAATCGGATCCTCTTCGCAATCTAATAGCGCTTCTATCATCCTCTCATTTTGAGAAGGTGCTTCGCTGATAACAAGAGCTACAAGAGTTTGAAGTACAGAAGATGCCAGAGTTTCAGAAGGCACTACCTTCTTCTTACTACGAACTGAGGTTATTCGTTGGGGGATGGTGGTTTTCAGAGCTGGAAGAATTATTGGCTCTGTATCAATCACATAGGGGATATTCACCAAAATAGTTGGAGTTGATTCACTTGTTGATGGTGATGTCAAACTAGCTACAACAAATGCTGCCAATGTCGCTATCGACAAAGGAATAGTGAATCCTACAATCGACGATTCTGAAAATGCAATACTAGGAGTGTTTGCTGCAACAGCTGGAGTTGGAGCACTGGTAATTGGAGGTTCTGGAGATAAAGATATATCAATACAAATTGTCACAGGATCAACATCAAGTAACTCTTGCTGAATAGAAAGAGTAAAGACATCACGTTGTGAAGAAGAAACGCCTTCGGGTGACATCGGCAATGTTCCTTGGCTAGGAGTTTGTTCTGGAGAAGAAGATGCGGAAGAAACTGCAGTTTTCCTACCCCGAGCTTTCGTGGCCAATAGCTTCCTCTTGGCCGAATGCTTGAATAATGAATGTGGAGATGCTACAACCATCTCAGTAAGAACAGACGGTTGAGGATGTATTTCTTCAGGTGCAGGCTGTTCTTTGCTTATCTCCTCTTCAGCTCCTATACTCTTTCTTTTGAACGGAGATGGAGTTGATCTCCTGAGTGAAGTAGTGAAGCCGGATGACGACCTAGATTCCATTTATCGTATCGAAAGTATAGTCCTGACTCCGGGCTTCTTAACAGCGGTGATACCTTTTGTGTTTTTCTTTACTATAGTTGGAGAAGCAGGATTATCTTGGGCTGACTATGTGGAGGCTTCAACTTTTTGCTTCTTTGTAACCCTCTTGGCAGGAGATTTCTCTTTATGTTTCCTGAGAAGGCCGCTCAATGGATCCTAAATTTCATCAATAGGACCCGTATTCACAATTTCTAGAGGATCCTCGGTAGGGATATTCTTCTCAGCTTTAATTAAGTTTCTGGTAGCCGCATCCCCATTGAATGTTTTTTGTGTTCCGAAGAAGCTATCATTTAGCGAAAAACCTTCAAAGAAGGTGTTGGTGAAGTATGAAAACGCACATATGAACTTAATATGCATGGACCATTTTCAACAGTGGTAGAAGGCATGGTGAATAGAGCCCGGGTGCCTCTACCATTATAGTCTTTCCATCCACGGGCACCATCAATCAGGTGCCCGAAAGCTTTAAGACTTGTTGTCGCATTCCCGACGTACAATTGGTCATAACCAAATTGACGAGTAAAGTGACTTGGCAAATAAGGCTCCAGATAGCAATTATTTTTAAATCTATATACCAGGTGTGAAGGCCTGATTGACTTCAACCAATTAAAGGCCTCAGGAGAGGGGCAAGAACCAACAGGCTCTAAATCTTGAATAGGGGTAGAAAAGTTTTCATATCCAAGTGGAGGAGGGGTGCAGAAAAAATTCCAGTCTACTCTGCTATTTAGTGCCTTTCTGCAGTAAGATATAGACATAACCTTCCATTTTGCCTTAGTAAATCTTCTGATAAAGTTGGCTGCCAATGCTCCTCCGACTCCAAGGTCAGGATCCATCAATGAAGGGTGATGCAATAACAACCAGCCAAACAGATATGTGTATGGCATCTCGGTACAAGGATATTCCTTTCGATTGTTGGGTTTTTCCATCAAACCATCGGTGAAACTCCGAAGTCCTGTATTCAGCCGACTGGTCATCGCAGACAATATGTCCATCTTGTAGCCAAATACAAAATGTACTGTTACAAACAACACGCTACGATGGATTCGATCAATGGCACTGGCACCTGGTACGACAAATCATCGTAACCACAGAGAAAGGAAGCCTGCTAAAGTAGTTTCTGGGACAAATTGAGGCCACTCTGCCTTATGTTAACTCTCTAGAGGGGTATTGACAGCATAACCATTCCAAGATTTGGCTAACTCCGTGTCAGTACGGCCAGTCTCCTCTATCAGCTGAGAAATAACTTGAGCATCAAGCGGCTCAAAGAAGCGAGGGGTACATTCAGACTGATCTTGCACTTTAGGGTCTGTGTTATGACCAAAGAAGAGGTGTACCAACCATTTAGATATATAGCATGTAGCACCACTCTTGTACAGGTGTGTGCAGGTTGTAAAGTGACACAGTAATTCATCGAGAACTACCACCATCTGAGGGTTCACTTCGGCTAAGGCCTCTAGCTCGTCCTCCATTGGTATGTACTCTTCATAAGGGTTATCTCCCATTAGCAGATGGGAAAGAAATTGCATTTCATGGAGAGCAAAGCTAAATTCTCCGTGAGGAGTGGCAAAGGTACCAGTCCTACTGTTGTACCTTTCTGCTAAAGCCAACAATATGTTGGAGTTATTTTAGATTCTGTAAGAAGTAGTCAGAATGGCTTCGTAGAGTCCCAGTTCCTGTAACCTCACACGAAAGTTGTTTACACATGGAAAGATGATTCCAACGAACAATCTCCGGATGCATTAGGCCAGTTAGTCTCATGGTAACATTACGAGGATATTCTCCTTCAGACGCAACGTACATATTGTGGACACGCACAAAAAAGAAGAAAAAATGCTGTCTTTTCTTATTGGCACAAGGTACCACAAATCGAGTACGTCTGAGAGATCTTGTACTGAAGATCCCCGAGTACAAAATAAATTCTGGAGAATGGGACGATGGAGATCGAGCGGCAGTTGCTCCTTTACTCCCTTGACACTCCGATTACAAAAGTTGAAGAAAACCTAAGAAAATTGCTAACTTTTGGCTCACTGGCAAGAAGGGTAGCAAATTGGCTCTTGAAATGCTCTTCATTCTGTCTATTTTTGAAGAGGTATGAGACCCATATTTATAGTCGTTTTGTACTGAAACGACTGTTATGCACCTACAGGTGGAAAATAAACTAATTTTACTGTGGGCGCATAACGCCCCTTTGGGCGCATAGGGCGTAGGCGCATGGACACTGGATGATCGTGGGTAGATCGTGGGGTTGACGTGGCCGCATTTTTCGGTGCATGATTGCTCGTGGAGACTGACGTGGCCGCATGCTTCGGTGTACGATTGATCGTAGATGTTGACTGAGTCTTAGGGATCTGCTGCCTTAGGTACATAGTGTGGGAGTAAGTTTATGCACCCACACTTGGGTGCATGTTTGATCTGCATGAAAACAATATGGACGCACAGCTCCTCTTCGATCATGTGGGCGCATAACTCCTCTTCGATCATGTGGGCACATAGCCCCTCTTCGATCATGTGGGCGCATAGACTCCCTTTGGTTCTGCGGGTGCATAGCCCCCTTTCGGTTCTGTGGGCGCATAGCTTCTTTTGTCTTTTTTATGTGGGATATATAGTCTTATATTTTTTATGCCTCTACAAGACCCTCTTCAAAGTTTTTGAGACTCGAACGAGTGTTGGAATACTTTAAAAGAAGCATAGAAAAAACTGTCTCCACCAGCTTCATGGGCACATGATAGGAATAACCCCTTTGGGTGCATAGGTGTTTGCCATGCTGTCGAAATATGGCTGTTGAGATCTTCCTTGGAAATCTAAAGCGATAGACTCGTTTTGGAACGAAATTTTGAAAAGTTTCGCTTTTTATGCGATGTTTTATGCGTAGTCTGCATCAGCAAATAGCAGGCGCATAATCTGCAAAAGACTGTCTCTGCATAGGCGCATAGATTGTGTGGACGCATAGACTATGTGGGCACATAGGCCTTGTGGGCGCATAGCTCCCCGTTTGTGCCTATAAATAGGCTTTGAAGAGAGAGAAAGTTCATTCTCTCTTATTTTTTCTCATAATTTTCAAAGAGTTTTTTCTTTTACTCTCTTTCGAGCAATCATGTCTCCTAAGGTTGGTTCGACTCCCAAGAAGTCTGCGAAGGACAAGAAGGCTGCAGCAGCTAGTTCTCCTCCTTTGGCAGCGTCTCATCTGGTTTAAGACCCCATCCTGGGCGAGGCGATGTCTCAAAAAATGAAGTCTCGAGCGTCAATTTGTGACGCTCGAACTTTTCTCTGCTTGGGCGCATAACCATCGATATGCGCCCAAAGCAAACACTTCTTTTGTGAGCAGTCTTATGCGCTCACAGATGCATGCGCCTAAGCACTTTGTTATGTTATGCGCCTATGCACTTGGTTGTGTCATGCACCCATGCAGAACATGTGCTTATGCGTCCACACAGAACATGTGCTTATGCACCAACATACCCTTTGGGCGCATAACATCAGGGCGCATAGAATTTTTCAGTACTTAGCTCTTTTTTCTGTAGATTCTATGTCTGACTTTTTTTTATGTCTTCGCAGTTGACATGGTTGTCCCGGCTCTTGGTGGGATTCCTCTTGGCTCTGCTCGCTATGTTCTGGATTCACGCCTCGTCACTGCAATGGTAAAAAATGCTCAGGTGAAGATCAGCCATGACCAGCCTTCGGTGCGGTTGATCGCTATGCTTGAATATGACAAAATATTCTTGAAGCAGATGATGAATGATGAGAAGTTCACACTCGGAGGGGCGCAAAGCTTTAAGAGACCGTACTTCTTGTTTGGTGACAGCCTAGGATTTGAGGATGAAGAGACGATATGTCTAGAAGACCCTCTAGTGGTCAGGTTAAATAACCAAAGGATATGGTTACCATCGATGAAGCGCCAATACCCTCTATCAGCGTTTACTGATCTAGCTGTACAGAGACAAATGAAATGGGACCTGGCCCCTGAACTGCATGGGGTCATTTTTGACAAGATCTAATTCAACCCTGGTGACTGAAAGAAGGATACTTTCAAGTGTGTCAAGGGCTCTCTACTCCACGAGGGGTCTGTATCCGGGGGCCATAATAAACGATGTCCCGACTGATCTTCACCCTTACGCTGCTGAGACTCTCTCCAACCTGATGATGTCAAAGAAAGAGTCGTATCCGGGAGGGAAGCTGCGGATGAAAGGTTGGAGATACTCTGTCCCGTTCTGGAGAGACCTTATTGAATGGGTGCTCTCAACTTATGAGGCCACCCTAAAAGCTACCGACCTTTTTTATGTCGTTAGAGCCACCCAATATGTCATAAAGGTTAATTGGCCTAAGTTTATCTCGTTGGTGGAGTTGTACAACTATAATACACGTACCTTCTTCACTCAAGGTGGGGAGATGGGTCTGGCTCTTTATGAGATGCAGGCGATATCAAAACTTTTCTGGGGGTCCGAGCCATACGAGGAATACGTCCCCTGTGATGAGGAGCTCTTCGATTTAGAGAGAGAGAATGTCATGACCCGCACCCTTTTTTTTTTTTAAACGTATACGAGACGTGTGCAAGCCAGCCTACGCCGCAGTGTCGGCGGTAGAACGCTGTCATGGCCATGAAGATCAAATCACAAATAATGCTCATTCACAAAAATTAATTTAACTTACCATGATCACAAGGTTTACATTTGCAGAAAATATAAACTTGTACAAATAATGGAATGACTACAACTCTGCTATCTAGCTAGTTTCTAGGCTTTTGTCTGCAAGTATTTCCGTCACTCTCCAAGCTAAGTGAATCCACGGCTAACCTGAAAATGTTGGTTTCCAGTCAGGAATGGAACGAGCACAATTCACTGAATGCAATTTCAAATAAAGAAGATGACTATAAAACAAAGGTTAGGCATCAATTATGAGTTTTAAAAAAATAAACAGGAAATACAGAAAACCAATAGTAAATAAATAGACCCAACAGACTTTTTCCAACTGCTAGAAGTACCTTTGATATGTGATCGGTCTCGGGACAATTATGCGACACTGTCTACACTGTCTAAAGTTACACTGTCTAAGTTACACTGTCTACACTGTCTAAGTTACACTGTCTACACTGTCTAAGTTACACTGTCTATATTGTATAAAGCTACACTTTCTACAGAAAATACTGCAATAAAGAAATACTGTCTACAAAATAATAATCACGATCTACACAATTTAAATGCAGTAATAATCATGGTCTACACTGTCTACTTTGCAATAAATACATCACTGTCTACACTGTCTACAAGAAATCACTGTCTACACTGTCTACAAGAAATAATGAATCACTGTCTACACTGTCTACACTGTCTAAGGTCAGATCACACATCGTTGGTACTTCTCATTCCCGACTCAACAATTTTAATAGAAAATAATCACATAACCAATGGCCAATCAATGAAATATAGTGAAAATCAATATCAAAATGCAGACAATAAACTGTACTCGCCTGTGGTCCTTTGTTGGTGAAACCGACAATCTGAACTACTCAATGTGCCACTATAGTCAAAACCCATACCACAGTCCCCGGAAGCTGAAATAAACAATCCCAATGATCTCAGAATAGTCCAATTAGCTAGAATTGTCTGTCCTTACGTCCAATTCTGGACACAGGGGCAAAACGATAATTTCGGGCAAAAACGATGTCCGCCGTTGGACCCGCTTTGCACCGAAAAGCGTGTCAGAGTCAACGGTCTCTAAAGTCGTCAAACTACATGTCTACGGATCCAGTTTTCCGATACGAACCCAACCGTATGTCCAGAGTTGGATTCCGGCGGGCCGTGCACAAAATCGCCCGTTGAGTGGGGCCGTGGGGCCCGCAAAACGGTGATTTTATCAACGGTCTCAAAATCGGATCAAACTTGGCATACAGGACCAGAAAAATGATACGGTCCTGTTGGCGCAAGTTTCATCTCGATCTGACGAACGTGCACAAAGTAATTGGAGAATTTGCAATGTGCACGATACGAAAAATTTCGACGGATACGCATCAAATTCATCGCGCACACGCGACCAATTTGAATTCCGTCAAAGCCCACACGACCAGGAAACCGTTACGCAGCTTTTGATGCTTACGGTGCGCGACCACGTCGCCCGGAATGGCGGGACGCACGTCGTGTGGATGAGTTTTTCTAGTTTTCTACAATATTCAAAACAGATTTTTGGGAAACTTTGAGATCGAATAACTTCCTACATAATTTACGAAATCAGAGTCTATAAAAGGCGTTGTAATCCTGTATATGTTGCCTAAAAAGTTGTTCAAATAGATTTTGAGTTTCCTATCAGGATCGACCAATTTTGGCCTCCCAAGATGGGTGTCTGGATCGCAGTTCTGTCCTATTTTGGACAGTTTTTCGTCGACTTTTCGTCGAGTTATCAGACAATCTGGTTCGTGTAACCTAAAACTTAATTAGAGGATGCTGAAATCGGTTAAGTTGACTACATACCCGTGTAATCGGTTCCGAAAACCGTCGAGCGTGGCGGAAGAACACGTTCGGCGAAGTTGGACGTGGGACTGGGTTGTCCTGCTCTTGTTCACGCACTGTTGGTGCGCTTGCGGGCTGGTTCCCGCGCCTGGCCGTCCGGCCGGCCGGCCGGCGGCGGCGCTGTGGGCGCGCGCATGCGTGGGGGTCGGCGGCGTAGGTATGGTGGCGCACGTCGAGAAGATTCGGGTTAGGGTTCCGCGAGTTTCCTCTCTCGCGCTCTCGTCCTGTCTATTAATATGTACTATGAATATATATATAACCGGATACTGTATATATAAGCATTTGACTACAGGGGATCGGGCCCTTGCACCTGAGCTCAGCTGAGCTCGGAATTGCTTTGTTATCGCTTGGGCTGGGGTGCCCGCTCGGCTGGGCTCGGCTGGGCCGGGCCTGGCTTTGTTATCTTTTTTTTTTTTTTATTTACCAAATACACATTTGATTATATATACATACTTATAAAATGACAAATATTATGGAAATTCTTAATATATGGTAAACCCATATATGTATATATCTTAAGCCTCATTAAAATCTAAATATAAATTAAGCAAACCTTATAACTACTAGAAGTTTTTATCCAACATTAAAATATAAATTAAATATTTCTTTATAAACATTGTATATATAAATATATATTTATTTATTTACTTATCTACTATTCCCGTAAGATCTAAATAAAAACCCAATAGCATCTATTCATAGTGCAAGGCCTATTTTTATAGATACGAATACACGTATATAATTTATGTAACATTTATCTGACAAGTAATATATGCAATGATAATAAAATAATATTATATGATAAAATCTCTATAAAAATAATAACAATAATAACAAATTCAATAACTCAATAATGGTATCTATGCCATTGCGTACAGTTGAATAATCCCAAAATACACAAGGACCCATTTTATACAAAAGTCACTAAATATCAAAATAATAATATTTATAATATTAAAATCACGAATATTTAGGAATAGTCGTTAAATCATTAAAACATAATATAACGTACTTATCCCAAATTTCCGTCAACACGAATGTCATTGGACGCGCCGCATGACCTACATGGGCTCGGGCTCAGTCCTCCCTAGCATGGCCAATGTACTAGTCGAGGCACGTCACTGTACTAATCGTGCCATGATTTCTCGTCACCTTGTACTCCAATTCCTAAACATGGCAAAATCATTTACCGTAATAATAATCTAAATAATTAAAAATCTAAACATAACTATAAAAATAATAATAATATATTTCTACATTTTTGGGAAGGGGAGCTACAAATCTACCCACCTTAAAAATAATTTTGTCCTCGAAATTCTAATTCATAAATATTATTAAAATTCAAAAAGGAGATCTACTATTACCTTAATCTCCTCGAATTTTAATTCCTCAAAAACAGTTTATATCCTCCTCCTAGCTATTCTGTAACTACGAAACTCCAAGGACTTCTACCCACCTTTGGACATACTACTCCCTCGAAGCTATGTCACTAAAATTTTATAATCATCCAACTATTTGCTTAAAAAAAATTGCTACCATTGAATACCTATTGCTTTTGGACCTCTATAAACTTTTCTGTCTATCAAACAACCAATTTACACAAGTAACTATGAAATATTAATAAATTCTTCTAAGCGTGACCATTCGTTACTCTACTATAGGAAGGACAGAAAGATAAGGAAAAATAATCAAGGACGAATAAGAAGTTTCTAGAGCGGTAGAGAGTGACCAATGGTACAGACTGAAGGGAAGTTTATGAGACATTGACCTATTTTGCTAGATTGGGCTACTCTAGTCCAGTCACTTGCTAAGTCGAAGAACCCTTCGTTTCTCAGAGGGTCTTGCAATCCATGCAATACAGAAATTTTGTTCTTGAAGTTCTAAACAAGATTCCAAAATAGAACGAAAATTGAAAAATCAAAATTGTGATCTTTTCCGTGGCTTTTGTGTTTGAATAGCCCGAAAAGACACAATTGAGTGACACACTAGTGACATGTGCTCAGTGGGTTCGAGTCGATCACAACCATATATTGGATTGAAGGCTTCGAGTCGAAGTTGAGTCCCTAATCATAATCGAGAAGTTTACCGGTACCATGGTAAGGGTTATAGTTAGTCCTTTCTACCTGAAAGTCGTACCATAAAAATAGAGTACAAGGGGACGGGTTTGAGTGGGACATGATATACCTAGATGAAGGTAGACTCATCTAGATCTTACATATGAAATTTGTTGGAAGGTAACAACTGGTCTCATGCTCCGAATATTAATGACACAGCCGGGGACACAAAATGATCTAAATGAAAAGTGGGAGTCCAAGGGCACTAATCGTCACCCTAGTGGAAAATCATTCTAGTCTATCGGTAGTCTTCATAGACTTCCAAAAATTTTTGGAGACTTACAGTCTACCCACCTTAGAAGCTAGGATATGATTTTAGGAATAAGAGGTTAGAAAAATTCCAATGTCCGGATATTGTACCTCGACTCTTGTAAATGAAGAATAAGGCACGGCGTAACGGAATATGGTAGATGTAAGTCAAGTCAATGATCATTCCTCAATAAATAAGAAGCGAGGGTATATAATAACACATGGTCGATAACATAGAGGAACATACCCATCCATAGTGTACAAGAGTTATCGACGGGGTAACCAGCTCCAAGGCATGTCCTATGAAGAGATTTCTAACAACTGAGTCGTGAATCTCTAGTTGTGTCAAACCTGTCAGACTATTGTCATAAGGGTTCTAGTGGTATGGGCTGTAGTGATCATGCATTGTTGTTGACAACTGGTATATCTCAATCTGACAGGGTATTTAATCTATGGTATTATGCTAAACTAGTGACTGTGGTGTTCCAACAATAGTTAGGTCTTAATATCAAAATTTACATAGCTAGAGTAATATTTGTTGGAAACCAATCTCGGGATAAGTGTCACTGTGAATGATTACTCTATTGTCCACTCATCTCATGTCTAACTGTGGCTTCGGTCGAGGAAGGGCTGGTTCAAGGCTTTAAGGGTTGCTAGTTTAGGCAAGCTTCCAGCAATTAATTTGAGACTCGCGTCCTTGGGTCTCTAAAGAATAGGTAGTCTTCTAGTTAGGCATTTCGACTAAGGGTAAAACCCTAATCATTCTCAAATTCGAATGGCTAGAAGGTCTCAATAGTAGTTTGAGGGTCGAGGGGAGAACGAGTAACTCAATCTCATGGCTGGCCGCTGGTGGTTACACTTGTGTATACAATTAATATAGCCATGTGGATGCTCTGTATCTCTCCACCGTCACGAGCTTTCGTCTTTCCAAATCCGGAAAAGACAAAAACAATAAAGAGTTCAAGGAAGATGTCACTGAATACAATTTCGTGATTCAAAGGCGAATGTATAGTTTCAAGAGAAATTGTCAAAGCAGTCGCGGATGAGATCCTAGCGATATCTACATCTCAATCCACGTAGAGAAATTAGAAGAAAAGTGAACCAAATGTATCATGGTTGATCAGACCGTAATACAATGATTCCGATTAGACAATGTGTTAGCAGGCGTCCCCACTAAACACATGTCTTGAATCAAGCTCGAGAACAGAGTGAGCTTGCAAAACTAGGCTGTGATAGCAACATTGGTCAAAATAGTCAAATTATAAGTATCCAAGATTTTTGAAAGAAGGCACAAGTAGTTCGGGTCTTGAGAAAATCAAACCTTACCCGGTGTTCTTGTTCATACAATCTTTCTACTATCTTCTTATCTATAAGGTCTTGGTCGACTAGTGGGTCATGAACCCCTTAAATTCTACATTCTAGGCAACCTATTAGCGTCAATCAATTTCCTCGTCAATAGGTCACAAGGACCATGGAATGCTAGATCGGGGGACGTGTTACCCAACTACAAACTTCCACTAACATTGGCTTTGGGTCTTATGGGACATACATGGTATTGTCCTATCCTCCCTAGTATCCTAAACTTGTAATCACGTTTGAAGTCATTTCACCGAGGATTACGCCTCGCCTGTATACTCAGGCTGTGGTAAACCCTTGGTTTCGTAACTCGGGTATGATACAAGGTCAAACACTTCTTAACTCTATCCAATATTGGCTCAAGGATAACTACGATCAAGAGTGGACCACTGGTCATATTTCTAGCAAAATTCTATAACCTATATTTTCTTAGACCAATTTTAACTCTAGGGGTCGTGCCTTGCCAGTGCGCTGCTGGCTGCAATGGACCCATAGTCTCCAGAATTTAAATAAATGGCGACAGTGCGCTGCTGTCCTGCCATTACGAGTTAACTAACATTCCTTTAACTATATCTGTAAGAATTCCTGAGCTTCTAGATATTCAAACATGTTGACTATGAGATAGCGTAGGTATCTGTCAGTCACAACCTTTAAAATAAAAGGTAAACAGGGAGGGAATAACTAAAGACAGAGAAATACAAATATTCTAACTATTCCATGTGTATTCAAGCCTTTGAGGAAAAACTTGAATCGAAACTAACTCGAGGTTTGCATATGGATAACCCAATCAGAAATAATAATTCCTGGGGCAAAATAGGAACTAAATAGGCACTTTGGACTAATATGAGAATGATATCTAAAGAGGCAACGAGAATGAATTGAGTAATTCGTTTAGGTGTGATCATCAATTCCAGGAAGCTCTGCCTCTCCAAGTGAATCATATGGGACTATAACTTTCAATCAAGAGGTAAGAGTGTACCTATGGAGATTTGACAACTATCAAAATTAATAACATTCACCCTAAATTGCATGGCCTAGACTACCCATCGGTCAATTTGTGTAAGGGACTCCTAGTCCTAGCCATTCAATTAAATTAATCCTTGTTCGTGAATGAGCATGTTCTAGTCGCAGGCTCGCAATAGTACATCTAACTTAAGTACTATCACGAGTTTGCACGATTTGCGAAGACAGACCTGCATGGGCCACCACAAAAACTTGTCACGACCCGCACCCATTTTTTTTTTTTAAACGGATACGAGACGTGTGCAAGCCAGCCTACGCCGCAGTGTCGGCGGTAGAACGCTGTCATGGCCATGAAGATCAAATCACAAATAATGCTCATTCACAAAAATTAATTTAACTTACCATGATCACAAGGTTTACATTTGCAGAAAATATAAACTTGTACAAATAATGGAATGACTACAACTCTGCTATCTAGCTAGTTTTTAGGCTTTTGTCTGCAAATATTCCCGTCACTCTCCAAGCTAAGTGAATCCACGGCTAACCTGAAAATGTTGGTTTCCAGTCAGGAATGGAACGAGCACAATTCACTGAATGCAATTTCAAATAAAGAAGATGACTATAAAACAAAGGTTAGGCATCAATTATGAGTTTTAAAAAAATAAACAGGAAATACAGAAAACCAATAGTAAATAAATAGACCCAACAGACTTTTTCCAACTGCTAGAAGTACCTTTGATATGTGATCGGTCTCGGAACAATTATGCGACACTGTCTACACTGTCTAAAGTTATACTGTCTAAGTTACACTGTCTACACTGTCTAAGTTACACTGTCTACACTGTCTAAGTTACACTGTCTATATTGTATAAAGCTACACTGTCTACAGAAAATACTGCAATAAAGAAATACTGTCTACAAAATAATAATCACGATCTACACAATTTAAATGCAGTAATAATCATGGTCTACACTGTCTACTTTGCAATAAATACATCACTGTCTACACTGTCTACAAGAAATCACTGTCTACACTGTCTACAAGAAATAATGAATCACTGTCTACACTGTCTACACTGTCTAAGGTCAGATCACACATCGTTGGTACTTCTCATTCCCGACTCAACAATTTTAATAGAAAATAATCACATAACCAATGGCCAATCAATAAAATATAGTGAAAATCAATATCAAAATGCAGACAATAAACTGTACTCGCCTGTGGTCCTTTGTTGGTGAAACCGACAATCTGAACTACTCAATGTGCCACTATAGTCAAAACCCATACCACAGTCCCCGGAAGCTGAAATAAATAATACCAATGATCTCAGAATAGTCCAATTAGCTAGAATTGCCTGTCCTTACGTCCAATTCTGGACACAGGGGCAAAACGGTAATTTTGGGCAAAAACGATGTCCGCCGTTGGACCCGCTTTGCACCGAAAAGCGTGTCAGAGTCAACGGTCTCTAAAGTCGTCAAACTACATGTCTACGGATCCAGTTTTCCGATACGAACCCAACCGTATGTCCAGAGTTGGATTCCGGCGGGCCGTGCACAAAATCGCCCGTTGAGTGGGACCGTGGGGCCCGCAAAACGGTGATTTTATCAACGGTCTCAAAATCGGATCAAACTTGGCATACAGGACCAGAAAAATGATACGCTCCTGTTGGCGCAAGTTTCATCTCGATCTGACGAACATGCACAAAGTAATTGGAGAATTTGCAATATGCACGATACGGAAAATTTCGACGGATACGCATCAAATTCGTCGTGCACACGCGACCAATTTGAATTCCGTCAAAGCCCACACGACCACGAAACCGTTACGCAGCTTTCGATGCTTACGGTGCGCGACCACGTCGCCCGGAATGGCGGGACGCACGTCGTGTGGATGAGTTTTTCTAGTTTTCTACAATATTCAAAACAGATTTTTGGGAAACTTTGAGATCGAATAACTTCCTACATAATTTACGAAATCAGAGTCTATAAAAGGCGTTGTAATCCTGTATATGTTGCCTAAAAAGTTGTTCAAATAGATTTTGAGTTTCCTATCAGGATCGACCAATTTTGGCCTCCCAAGATGGGTGTCTGGATCGCAGTTCTGTCCTGTTTTGGACAGTTTTTCGTCGACTTTTCGTCGAGTTATCAGACAATCTGGTTCGTGTAACCTAAAACTTAATTAGAGGATGCTGAAATCGGTTAAGTTGACTACATACCCGTGTAATCGGTTCCGAAAACCGTCGAGCGTGGCGGAAGAACACGTTCGGCGAAGTTGGACGTGGGACTGGGTTGTCCTGCTCTTGTTCACGCACTGTTGGTGCGCTTGCGGGCTGGTTCCCGCGCCTGGCCGTCCGGCCGGCCGGCCGGCGGCGGCGCTGTGGGCGCGCGCATGCGTGGGGGTCGGCGGCGTAGGTATGGTGGCGCACGTCGAGAAGATTCGGGTTAGGGTTCCGCGAGTTTCCTCTCTCGCGCTCTCGTCCTGTCTATTAATATGTACTATGAATATATATATAACCGGATACTGTATATATAAGCATTTGACTACAGGGGATCGGGCCCTTGCACCTGAGCTCAGCTGAGCTCGGAATTGCTTTGTTATTGCTTGGGCTGGGGTGCCCGCTCGGCTGGGCTCGGCTGGGCCGGGCCTGGCTTTGTTATCTTTTTTTTTTATTATTTACCAAATACACATTTGATTATATATATACATACTTATAAAATGACAATCTAATATTATGGAAATTCTTAATATATGGTAAACCCATATATGTATATATCTTAAGCCTCATTAAAATCTAAATATAAATTAAGCAAACCTTATAACTACTAGAAGTTTTTATCCAACATTAAAATATAAATTAAATATTTCTTTATAAACATTGTATATATAAATATATATTTATTTATTTACTTATCTACTATTTCCGTAAGATCTAAATAAAAACCCAATAGCATCTATTCATAGTGCAAGGCCTATTTTTATAGATACGAATACACGTATATAATTTATGTAACATTTATCTGACAAGTAATATATGCAATGATAATAAAATAATATTATATGATAAAATCTCTATAAAAATAATAACAATAATAACAAATTCAATAACTCAATAATGGTATCTATGCCATTGCGTACAGTTGAATAATCCCAAAATACACAAGGACCCATTTTATACAAAAGTCACTAAATATCAAAATAATAATATTTATAATATTAAAATCACGAATATTTAGGAATAGTCGTTAAATCATTAAAACATAATATAACGTACTTATCCCAAATTTTCGTCAACACGGATGTCATTGGACGCGCCGCATGACCTACATGGGCTCGGGCTCAGTCCTCCCTAGCATGGCCAATGTACTAGTCGAGGCACGTCACTGTACTAATCGTGCCATGATTTCTCGTCACCTTGTACTCCAATTCCTAAACATGGCAAAATCATTTACCGTAATAATAATCTAAATAATTAAAAATCTAAACATAACTATAAAAATAATAATAATATATTTCTACATTTTCGGGAAGGGGAGCTACAGAGAACTCTTAGATGATGAAGGTATACAAAAAGTTACTCTGTCACCCTTCATTTGTCACCAGGTCACGAAGAAGGGTAAGTTTGAGGGGTCCCTTCCCCATACGAGAGCTTGGACCAACTACATCTTCATTAGAGAAGAAGGAGACGGACCGATCTCTTTTTCGACTCACAAGCCTTCGACGAAATCTGAGATAGAGCAATTGATGACAGATCACGGGGCAGTAGACACTGAAGATAGTGATGATCCTGAGGGGAACTTCCCGGTTTATCATTTTTTCAGGTAGGCCGAGTTTAAGCTGTCGAAAAAGGCTGTGCTAGCCGCCTTTCTGATGATATGGCTCCACGATTGTGTAGTCCTTGGTGGTTCAGGGTCTATTAAAAGAATAAGCCGGGGTATGATACTTTCGGCTGTAAAGCTGGCGTTTGGATACCAGCTTGCCCTGCTTCCTACGATGGTCTGCGCCATCCAACGATGCTTGCGACACTTTGTTGTTAACACGGTGACACCTGATGGTAGAAAAGATTTTGTCACGATTGAATTTTCCTTTCATTACCTGATGGGATGGCTGGTGTTGCACTGTCCCAGATTAATAAATGCTGGGCTGATGGCAGACTCTTTGGCTGGAGATGCCTTTCTTCGGAGATTCAAAGATACAGATTGGATCGTCACAGGGGTACCTGTTTGCAGGAAGGCTTTGAGTTTCTTACAGAATTATGAATTCTTCAGAGTGTCGCCTCCGTCTGGTAGTGGCAGTATAGGAGGCACTTTAGTAGATGAGGGAGCACTCACTACTAGCCTTCCTATTGGGGCGTTCCATTGGCTCCAGTAAATCAGGCCTTCCCATCTGCTGCTTAGGAATAAGAACCCCACTTTCCTGGAACCTTATCTGTTGAGTCGCTTTACACGGCAGTTCGGCTACAGCCAACTTCTTTTGGGCAACCCCAGCCCTCATCTATAGTCGATAGGAAGCCTGATCGATGGGGCATGTGCATAGGGCTACTACAATGCTAGATGTACGTGGATAATTTTTATTTTGCCAGAAGATAAACCTGAAACCCACACGCTCTTTGCTGCTGCCAAGTTCTATATTCAGGTCAATACCCTTCATTCTCGGTATGACCGTGAGCATAGTTTAATATCGGGGACTAGGCTTGCCCCTACTCTTTCCGATATAGGATGAGTGCGCACAATGGGGGGTCACAGAAGGGAAGGTGCCGCACCCTCAGCTGAGCCGGTTGCAGCGCCACGACAGAGAGTCGCTCTTGAGGAGCCGGTTGTTACAACACCTCAGGGAGAGGATATTGAAGAACCTCTTTCTGATATTCCTCACAAGAGGAAAGCTTCCACTGAGCTGGTTCAACGGTCCAAAATGACGAAGGTTGTTGTCTCCAGAGGGAGAAAGAAGGTCACAGATGTGAGCGCCAGTTCGCCTCCTCCCAAAAGATCTTATCGGCAGACCGGGAGAGGTGGAACGGCGTCGTGGGCCATTACCATTCGGAAGGTAGATCCCTTCCTAGACTCTATAGCCATTTTGGTCAAACCGTTAGAAGCTTTCTTACCATTGCGTTTGTCCTTTGCGCGTGACGTTGAAGTCACGACCGCGGCAGGTGCTTCTTCGTCTGAAGAGGTGGACAAAAAAATAGTGTCCCCTGTTCGTCTTCAACTGATGGTTGAAGGTAGGACTTCTTCAGTTTTAAGGCTTGAGCAAAGGGATGATTAGGGCGACGGCCCAGACCTTGATGGCGATCAGAAAGCCAGTCCCTCCTATGATATTTCTTTGGGGGATATGTCTACGATAGGAGCTATGATGAAAGAATTGGATGAAAGTTAAGTCCAATCAGCTCACCCTCCTCTTGGTACGTATGTCATTCTTGTACTTTTCTTCGGACGAGATTTTTCGACTTCAATTTTGCGTGTAACTTGTGAGGCTGACTTCCGTCGTATATTTCCTTGTAGACAAGGAGAGGGAACAAAGCACGGAGGTTGCTCCAGATACCGGGGCTAGACAGGAAGCTGCCCTTGGTTCTCCCAGTAAACCGGCATTGGTTACTAAAGAAGTTCTTGATCGGCCCGTTGAGGCAGCCATTATTAAATCTGCTTCGGGTCCAGCTGGGACCATAGAAGGCCAGCAGCCTGATGCTGCTTTGGCTGACGTTGACAGTGAGCCATCTGGGTTTGCTCTCATTTCCCCAGTTCCAGTTGATGCTGAGCCGGCAGGAGGTATGAACTTACAACTACTTCTTCAAGTAAGTTTTTTTTGTTACTGATATGTATATTGCTTTATTTGTCAGGTTCAGCTCCCAAGTAGCTCTCCCTGGGACAGAAGATTCCCATCAAGCTTCATCTCCAACGACCTCTCCTGAAGATGATGAGATGGCTCAGGAAGTCATAAGAGCTTTCTACTCCGTTTTAAAAGTAAAGCTTCCTGGAGTTTTGAACCGAAACGCCGCCTTCGGGCCTGTGAAGGCTATCGCTGAATGCCAGGTGACAGCTCTTGAAAGCATTGCTGGCTATGAAGAGCGAGCTAATGCTTTAAGAAAGGTCATGGCTGACCTGGAAAATCATGTGGCCAAACTCCGAGAGGTTAGTCAGCGAAGCCTAACATCATTGTTTCTTGACGAGGACGTGGCTCTGATTGGAACTATTGAGGAGGAGAAAGCTACTTTCCAGGCGAGGAAGGAGGCACTGACTAGATTAGTGAGCTGGCTAATCAGTATGAACAGTTTGATGCTGCAGGTAGGGCTCGTATTACCTCAAAGAATAAGTTGGCCATCCAGATCGCTGAAAAGTACAATCAGATTATGCAGCTTCACGAAAAAATTGCTCAGCTTGAGGCTAACTTACAAACAGTCACGTCTGAGCAGGAAGACTATGTGGTTCAGGCTGTTGCGACTGCCACAACTTTAGACCAATTGAAGGCTCAGTTGGTGAAGTTGGAAGATGAGCATATGAAACTGATTCCTTTCGAGGATGAAGCTGCTCGGCAGGAAGAAGCCCGTCATCATGCCACTGTCAAATCTCAAGCTGAAATCAAGGCTCTAAGGGATATCATCAATCGATTATGTATCCCTTAAGTCTTTTGTTTGTAATTGTCTATTTTAGCCGTCAAGAGACTTTTGTATCTTTTTTTTCCTCCGTCTTTTGATAGACGTTTTTAATAAAGAATCTTTTGGCTTTCAAAATTCATGAATAAAGTTTGTGAAATATCATAACTAGAGGTAATGTGGACGTAGTAAGGATATTTCTGGTAGGTATTCCGTTGGGGAATTTGATGTGGACTTATTATCCGTTTTATATTCAAGGTTCTTGAATATAGATATTAAGTTGAAAGAAGCTGCTAATAGAGGTAATATGGACGTAATAGCAGAAAATGTTCTATATCTGACCGAAGGTAATATAGACGTGGACAGATATATAATATTAGGTAGGAGTGGATAATTCATAGGTAATATGGACGTGGTTATCTTCGATGAATGCTTTGTTCAGAGGTTATATGGACGTGGCAAAATGTTTCTTAATTATCCCACTGGAGAAATAATTATCGAAAAACAGTTCAGAGGTAATATGGACATGACTTGTTTTCGTCAGACCAAGTTTGGACAGAGTCTAAAACGGAGATAGTTCTACTGGGGAATCTTTTTAAAGGACCTATTATCCATGGCATATTCATACTCTTGAAATACAGATAATAGTTAGATGATTTTTTTTTTGAATCACATAAACATTGTACTATACATTTACATGACTGAAACAGGGTATATGTGAATGCTGTTCATGAAGGTTACACATAATACTTCTTCAAGAACTTGCCGTTGATCAGCATCATGAGCAAGTCACCATCAGGCTTGGTTAGTCGATATGTACCATTAGAATACACTGATTCTATAACGAAAGGATCTTCCCATTTAGGCTGGAATTTTCTTTTTGTCTTGTGCGTCATGACCATTGGTCTTCTCACTGCTAAAATTAGGTCACCAACTTGAAAGATTCTTTCCTTCACCTTTTTATTAAAGGCTCTGGAAAGGCGTTCTTGGTATAGCTCAATACGCTGTTGAGCTAATAAGCATTTTTCGTCTAGCGCTTCCAGCTCTTGTAGTCGTAGACGATAACTTTCTTCGGCAGACAACTCACTGGCTAAGGCTACTCGAAGAGAGAGAATCTGGATTTCTAGGGGAAGAACTGCTTCACTCCCATAAACCAGAAAGAATGGCGTACTGTCCGTTGGAGTCCGGACCATTGTACGATAAGCCCAGAGATATTCGCCGAGCTTTTCATTCCAATCGCACTTGTTTGAAGACACGAACTTCTTGAGAAGTTTGATGATAGTCTTACTGAAGGCTTCTGCTAGCCCATTAGCCGCTGGATTGTAAGCAGTAGAGGCTACATTCTGAATTTGATTCTTATCGCAGAACCGATAGAATACATGGCTCGCGAATTGTGGACCATTATCATGGAGGATCCTGCGAAGTAGGCCGAAGCGATAGATAACGTGATGTTTGATAAAAATGATCACGTTTGACGTTTTTACTTCGATGAGCGGTATAGCTTCTGCCCACTTAGAGAAGTAGTTGGTTATAACCAAGATAAACCGATGTCCTCTGGAGGATGGCGGGCTGATTGGGCCGATGATGTCCATACCCCAGGCTTCAAAAGGCCAAGATGCCGTCGTCGGGTGTAGAAACTCTGAGGGTTGATAAATGAAGTCGATGTTGAACTGACAAGCCCTACACTTCTTTGTATATTCGACAGCATCTGGTATCATCATGGGCCAATAATAACCCATTCGTCTAAGGCGATCTTATAATTTGGGGCCTGGTTGATGTGCACCACAAGTTTCGTCGTGTGCCTCACGGAGTGCATGTTTGGCTTCTGTGTCTGATAAAAATCGTAACAGTAGTCCATCGTAAGAGCGTCGGTACATCATTTTGGTAGCTGTATCATAGTAAAATCTGAGGGATCGCCTTTGGACAGACACTACTTCCTTTGGGTCCTCAGGGAGGATTTCGTAGACGACGTAGTCTATGAAAGAAAATCTCCAGTCTTTAACATCGATGTTTGTTTCTGTGTCGTAACTGTGATGAATATGTAAGGCATCTTTCACACAGAATATTGTAGGGCCTAAAAATCAAGTTGTGTCTTGAACATACTAATCAGTGATCAAGTTGCGCCCTAAAAATCAAGTTGCGCCACTGATATGAAGCTCAGAGAACAGACTGCGCCACTGAATAGGTTGCGCCACATATCAGACTGTGTCCAGTTTTGTTGTACCAAAATCTACGTGGCGTCTGATACTTAATGGCCATCATTACCTGACAACTGACACCACAGTGAACGAGGAAAATCTCTTCGAATCTTGTGAATTGTGCTGCTCGAGGGGAGTTGGTAGATAGCTGTCCTGTACGCTTCGTAAGTTGTGCCTAGGCACAATCCAGACAAAATCTTTAGTTGCACCTAGGCGCAATCTGAATGACTTCTGCTCAAAACCTGCCACGTGTCTAGGCGCGGCTCAATCAGGCGCAGTTGACCGAAGCTCGCACAACCTGATGAAGTTGAGACAACTTACATTCTAAAGCAGGATGACGTGGCACACATGCCACTAATCTCTCCAGACGTGTCTACTATCCTGTACACGACCACGCGCATCTCAATCATATGATGCCACGCGTCTAAATACAGTTAGTACATGACTTAACAACTGAATGAAAGTTGGCACAACAGGAGGTTGGCGCAACCCAATATAGTACAATCCAGCCTCGCGCATATCAGAATAACTGCTAAAACAATTATTTTTTGAACTCTATAAATAGAGTTTCCAATGATTGTGAAATCATCAGATACAAACGCACAGAGATGAAGAACTCTTGCAAAATTGATGTCGCATTCTCTAGAGGCTACAGTCTTCAAGTTTACATAGTCCAAGGGATAAAATGATCGTCTTCTGATCAGATTCCTATAGCTGTACTTTTCCAGAATTCATTGTACTTTATACTATTCTTTTTCAAGTTTAGAAAAAACTACTTTTTGTTTTTGTAAACAAAATGGCGACTCTGCTGGGGACGACTTTCTCCTCCGACGAGAAGGTGATAACTCAATGTCACACTGCGTCGATCGACAAGACGCAGAAGACTCTGGTTGTTCAAGTCAACCAGACAGCCTATGAAGATATGATTAGCACCAAGAGCAACAAGCATACAACGACTATTGCCAAGAACAGGACTGTATGGGCTCCTAAATCTCCCATGGTCACTGTTGCCCAGACGCAACCTGAGTGTTCAGTGGTCAAGACACAATCTGTCTCGGCGGCTCAGGCACAGCTTGCTTCTGTTGCCCGTGCGCAACCTATTCATCCTGCTGCCCACACGCAGTCTACTACTCTCTTTGCTGCCAAGGCACAGCCTGTTCAAGCCATTGTTGAGGTGCAGTCTACCCATGTTGCTGCCAAGGCACCATCAGTAGCCCGTAGGACTATGGCGCAGCTCAAGCAATTAGCATCTCAGGCACAGTCTACTACTCTGGCGCAACTAAAGGAAACTAGTCTTTTGGCTATTCGCTCTTCTAATTCTCAAGTCCTGAACTTGGAGAATCAATATTCTAGTGCCAACACTAGATAGAACAAAGGGAAGACTCCTTTGACACTTCCTCAATTGGCGCAATCTGTGCCTAAAATGGTCTCACAACAGAACAAAGGGAAACGCTTCTTAGCTGACCCTCTACAAAATAAAGGAAAGCACCCTTTGGTCTTTTTTCAAACTTTCCTAGTCTATGACTCAGAGGAAGGTATATCAGATTCAATTCCTTTAAACAGAGGTCTTCGGATCTCTGATATTGGAAAGAATACTGACAAAGGAGGTATCTTACCTACCCCTGTAGGGTTTGGTCAAGATCTTCCAACCTTATAAATTTCAAGATCCAAGCAAGAAAAATTGAGGGTATCACAAACAGAGACACCTGGAGTAGAATTTTCAGATTTACGCACTTATCTCAATAGGCGTCAACTAATATCAACTTTGGCGAAACGTAAGAACCCTATGCCAAAGGCCAATCTATACCAAAAGCCAAAGTTTGAAAAGAAAGACCCAACCACCTATGCTAATGAGTTGAGTACATCTTTGTACACTCAGGGAACTAAACATCTGAAGAATAGGAGACACGTTCCTAACATCATTAAGGAATATGTTCCTCCGACTTCTTCTCGTCCTGCAGTTGTAACTGTTCTGCGGCAACGTCTTACACAAAGGCGAAAAATTACAGGAATGTCTCCCTCACCTCCAAATCATGCTTCAGATCATCACTGCCTTCATGAAGTCGTCATCAACTGTTGTTGCCAATCGGCTCGACGATTTGTCTTCGATCGTCTGAACTATGCTTCAACTCCTAAACATATAATAGAAGACGAAGATGAGCTATTATATGCATCTGTCAACATAACTTCTCAAGGCACTAGGGGTGGGAAACATCCAAGATGTAATGCATCCCGTAATCCTAGTCAGCAAAACTTAGTTCGGATCCATGCATCCAATGAAGGTGTCTTTCAATATACTAGATCGAGGAATCGACATTTGAACCAAGGTGTCTTTAATCAAGAAGATCTCCCCATCGCTTATGTAGGAGAAGACTCTTTCTCAGAGTTTGATGCAGATAGTGCAAGTTCTGAACAAACTTTCTCATCAATAGCAGCAAGAGAAGTGACGGCATATACCGTTACAGAAGATCAAGCTGCTTCTAGTTCAGCCAATCAAGAACAATGAATTGCTGTACTAGAAGACAAATTAAAGACCATGGCAGAGATGGTCGCAAGCATGCATACTATAATCGTGGCTTAACATACAGTGCCACCAGTTATAAACCCTGCTACAAATCCAGAGCTTATAGCATCTTTCGTACCTGTTAGTCTGGGGGTACCACCTCCTCAGGTTGCTTCAGTACCAATTCAAGTTGATCCCAGTCAGTCTGGTACTGGGGGTGGTAATTATGACGCTGTTTCGCCTCCTAACACTTCTAACCAGCCTACCAATTCTCAAACATCAGTGGATACAAATGAGGCTGTGAAACTTTTGTGCACTCAGTTTGAGGCCTTCAAGCAGAAGGATGGCCTACAAAGATTGGGCATAAAGCAACCATATCCTACAGAGTGGAAGGAGCTTCCATTTCCTCCTAAATATAAGCTCCCAACCATCATGCTGTTTGATGGCAGCACTTCTCCAAGTCAGTACATCAATCACTTTGAAGTGATGACTGATCAATTATAGCCAAATGATGATTTCCTTACCAGAGTGTTCGTCGATTGTTTAGTTGGCGCAACATACGACTGGTATCGTAGCCTGCCTGATGGTTGCATCGTTTCTTTTGCTGGTTTTAAGCAAATGTTCTTGGAACGGTTTTACGAATGAGTCAACGACATGACGATGTCTTCCCTTATTAAGATTAAACAGAGGCATAATGAATCCACAGAGAGTTTCATTGAAAGTTTCTGCCGAGAGGCACTCAAAATGCCTTTAGGAACTCCATCTGCTGTAACAATAGACACTTGTAAATCAAACTTGTTGCCTATTATCAGTATGTGGACAGGATCTACATAATTCCAGGATTGGCCTTCTTTTATTGTCAATGCCAAAGCAGCCGAGGTCAGTGCCAAAAAGTTCAAGCAGTTAGGAGTCCAAATGACTCATCCTAACCAAGATGAACATTCTACACCCGGGGGTAGTAATCGCCAGAATAACCGTAAGAGTAAAGAAATATTGCCATCAATCTTAAAGACAAGGAGTCTCTGGCTGTCAATGTTACTCAGACGACATCCACTCCATCAGCACCACCGCAGAAGACAACTCGTCCAAAAGAAGAGTGTTCTTTTGATGAAGATGATACTTTAAGCATCTTCGATTGCTTGATCAAAAGCAATAAGCTTCAGCTTCCAGAAGCAAAATGGCCAAAAGAAGTGGGTAAAACTGATCACCCTAAATACTGTGTTTATCACAGATTTATAGGGCATCCAACCAGAGCATGTTATGCGCTCAAGGGTAAAATTCAAGAGTTGGTCAACTCTGGGGCAATTACTCTGCAACAGGACGAGAAAATAGTGACTGCTAATGTCATTTCTCTACAATTCAGTGATTTTTCACCACAACTTGTGCAAGATGGTGTTGTTTCCATTCCAAGGACTACTCTTGAGATTGTGAATCTTCCACCGCCTCAAAATGAAGGTCTTGTTCCGCTGTCAACTGACAGAAGAGAGATTATGTGGATTCACCCAGATCTGGTAGCAGAATTTGAAACGCCTTCTTCTTCTAAGCACAAGAAGCATTCCCGATCTAAATCCAAGAACTACAATATGGTATCCTTTGAACTAGTAACAGAAGAAGAAATTCTAATAGGCACTAGATCAGGAAAACCCTATCTTCGGGAGTATTTCAAAAATCAAGAGAACCCTGCTCTATCTCCCGATGTTCCTCTTTTATCATCTTCTCCTGTTGAGAATATACCATCCACATCCTTGTCGGTGGTCGAACCATCTCCTCCTAAACCAACATCAGCAGACAAGGGAAAGCAACCTGTTCGCTTTGACAAAGCACTAAAGAAGTCCTCATCTCTTGGACTTGAAAAGCCTTACAATTTTGACATATTGGCTCTATTGGCCAATACTCCAGCAAGATTGTCAATCTTTGAACTCTTACGTCTCTCAAAAGAGACTCGAGAGACGTTAATTGAAGCCTTGATGCAGGCTGACGCTTGTCTTACTCTTCTCAAAAAGCTTGAAAAGGAGCCAGTCAACTGTGCATATTGTCATAGTGTATTGGAATTAATGCCCAATATCACTTTTACACAAGATGACATGTTGTTAGAAGATAATCGTCATGATCGTCCTCTCTATTTCACGGGGTATGTGGACACCATGAAAGTCGATCGTATTCTGATTGACCCCAGGTCTGCACTTAGCATTATGCCGAAGTCTTTACTGGATGCTTTGAAGATCCCAGTGCATAACCTTTCTACAAATATCACTACCATCCTGGGGTTTAATCAAGGAAGAAGTGAACCTTTGGGGAAGATACGCCTAAAACTTCAAATTGGCAATCTTCGTACAAAGGTAACTTTCTATGTTATTGACAATCATGGCTCATACAACGCTTTGTTGGGAAGGCCATTCCTCCATGAACACAATATTGTACCCTCTACGCTCCACCAATGTTTCAAATATGTAGATGGTAATGGAGAAGTCCAAAAAGTGGTTGCAGATCTGAATCCTTTCAAAGGAGTTGAAGCATATTGCAACGATTCTCATATGTATAAGGAGGAATTTATGAAGGTGGTACTAGCAATGGACACAGATGAAGAACAGAAAAATGTGCCAAATGATACCCTGGTGATTCCCGTCAAAGGACGTACCTTATGTCCTCAGTCTTCCAAACAACTGACTATCTATCTTCCTTCCCATGAGAAGCGGCCTAAGGGTGATAGTCAAGAACAAAGAGAGCTCACCTCTTCTGAGCTGCTTGTAATCGATCTTCGTCACAAGAAGCTCCCTCCTCATTCTCGTTCTTCTTCTCCCCCTCTTGTCATCAATCTGACTAAGCCTGCTAAGACTAAAGTCCCTGTTGTAAATGATGGTATAAAAATCAATAAAGCATCTCCTTTGTATTATACTGATGTCTTTTCCTATATTCAGTATTATTTAAATATACTAGATAACTTTAAACCACTTACAATGGAAGTCGTATTATCTCTACAAAATATGGTATCATTGGATTCAATACAAGAGTCGTACTTCTTAGTACCATCTCGAAAGAAAGATAAAAAGCCTATATTCTTAAACAAAAGAGAGGAACCAAAAATCGTGCTCTATAATGATAATAGAGATGATACAGGAAGGCTACAATTACGCCGCTATAGTCCACAAACCAAAGCCATCATCTGTAAAATGGGCTATAATTTCAGAACAGGCCTCAACAATGGTAAAGGAAGGCGAACTCCTCTTCGTATTGCTGTTCTAAAAGAAAAATCACAACAATACCACAGTAAAACGAAAAAAGGACTAGGTTATACGTCACCACTTCCGACTCCAGAACCTTCTGAATCTGATGAAGAAGAACGATCAAACTCTTCTAATTCTATCTCATGGGATTCTGATACCAGCATTGGTCATGTTCATAGAGTGATAGTATCTTCTAATATGGTATCTGCTAAATTTTCAGAAGATGATGAAGATGACATTGAAGAAGCTCCTGAAATGGACCCTTGGGCACAAAGGATGGACAATCAGTGGAAACTTCGTTTTGAACAACGAGAACCACCTACTAAAGATCAACTTGTCCAAATCGATATTAGAGAAGAGGGTGTATCACGACCAATCTTTATTAGCAAAAATCTCCCAGAGGATAACAAACAAGAATTAATTCATCTTATTCGTGAATATATTGATGTCTTTGCCTGGATTACGAAGATATGTCGGGATTAGATCTTCAAATTGTAACTCACAAGCTTAATATTCTGCCGAATGCCAAGCCGGTCAAGCAACAACAACGGCGATTCAAGCCTAAAATGATGGATGCAATTGATGATGAAGTCAAAAAGCTTATAGCTTGCGATTTTATCAAAGAAGAATAGCATCCTGACTGGGTAGCCAATGTTGTATCGGTCCTGAAGAAGACTGAAAAGGTTCGAGTTTGTATAGACTTTCGGGATCTCAATGATGCTTGCCCTAAAGACGAGTTCCTTCTTCCAATTACTGATGTCATGATCGACAATACATGTGGATTCGAACGAATTTCTTTCATGGATGGGTTTTCTGGATATAATCAAATCCGGATGAATCCTGAAGATGAGAAACATACTTCATTTTGTACTCCTCAGGGTGTGTACTGTTATACGGTCATGCCGTTTGGTCTTAAGAATGCAGGTGCAACTTACCAGCGGGCTATGAGTACCATCTTTTATGATCATCTGCGAAAGACTGTCGAATGCTATATTGACGATATTGCTGTCAAAAGTCGTCTGAAAGAAGATCACATTCAAGATTTAAGAACTATCTTCAATCTAATGCGCCAGCATCAACTCAAAATGAACCCCACCAAGTCTTTCTTGGGTGTCTCTAGTGGTAAGTTTCTCGGCTTCGTCATTACCTCTAAGGCTATACACGTTGATCCCGAGAAGATCGAAGCCATTCAAGAGATGCGTCCTCACGCAACCTAAATGAGCTACAAAGATTCCAAGGTCGACTTGCGTACATCAGGCGGTTCATTTCAAATTTATCTGGACGTTACAGACCATTTACTCAATTAATGAAGAAAGGTGTATCTTTCGTTTGGACGGAAGAATGTCAACGAGCATTTAACGACATAAAGCGGTATTTAATAAGTCCACCGGTTCTTATACCACCGATCTCAGGAATACCTTTTTTAATGTATGTCCAGGCAATAGATCATTCGTTGGGAGCTTTGCTGGCTCAAAAGAACAAGGATGGTCATGAACAAGCCATCTACTATCTTAGCCGAACGACGATTGGAGCTGAACATCGTTAAAGTCCGGTCGAGAAAGAATATTTATCCTTAATGTTTGCTGTTCAGAAGACAAGACATTACATCATAGGACAAACTATTCATGTCATATCCTGAGTCAATCCTCTTCGAGTCTAAATGAAGAAGCCAAGTATACTCAATTCTAGGCTTGCCATATGGGCCATATTACTAGCACATTATGATATGGTTTATGTTCCTCAAAAGTCTGTAAAAGGCCAAGCACTTGCCGACTTCTTAGCAGCTCATCCTATCCCTGAGACATCTGAACTCTATGATGAGATTTCGGACGAAACATTAGAATCAAATATGATCTCAGAAGAATTTCCTACCTGGAGGTTGTTCTTTGATGGAGCTTCTAGAATTGGACCTGGAGGTACCCTTGTGGCTGGAGTAGGAATTGTTCTTGTTTCACCCGATGGATTAACTATTCAAATGGCCTATTCTTTATACGAATCGTGCTCGAACAATGTGGCAGAATACAATGCCTTGCTCATTGGACTCTAATTGGCTAAACAACTGGGTGTTGAATATCTCAAAGTATATGGCGACTCTAAGCTGATTGTTAATCAGGTTAAAGGTATATATGAAGTCCGACATCAAGATTTAGTACCATACCATGAAGCAGCAACCAGGATAGCTTTTTCATTCAAAGGATTTTTTATCGAACATGTACGACGGGCATGCAATACAGAAGCTGATGCCTTAGCTAACCTAGATACGGTATTGGCAGTTCCAGTCAAAAGACAACATATGGTTGTTATCTCTAATAGATAACTATTCTGTGTTGAAAACAATTACAACATTGAATTCAGCAACCTAACTGAGGTCAATAATATTAGCAAGGACTGGAGAGCACCTTTTATTGATTTTGCAGTGCATGATATCTTGACAGAAGATCCTAAAGAAGCTACATGTATCTGTCGTCGATCGCTTCGATTCTATTATAATCATACTACTAAAATGCTCTATCGAAGAACTTTTGATGGATTGCTTTTAAGATGTCTCGCTGGTGACGAAGCAAAGCAGATATTACGTGAAGCTCATGATGGCGTTTGTAGAACACATCAGCCATGTCCTAAATTACAGGGTCGTATCTGACATATGGGTTACTACTGGCCCTCTATGGTATCAGATGCTATTGACTATGCAAGAAAATGTCGTGCATGTCAGATTCATGCAGATTTTATTCACCAACCATCGGTATTTCTTCATCCGACTGCTGCCTCATGGCCTTTTGAAGCTTAGGGCATGGATATAATTGGCCCTATCAATCCTCCTTCATCTAAAGGACATCGGTTCATCTTAGCTATAACCGATTATTTCTCCAAGTGGGCTGAAGATATACCTTTGGCTGAAGTGAAAACTAGTAGTGTCATCAACTTCATCAAACATCATGTGATATACAGGTTTGGTGTCCCTCGCTGAATCATCCATGATAATGTACCGCAATTCATCAGCCAAAAGTTTAATAGGTTCTGTGATGACAACAGAATCAATAATGTTGCCTCAACGGCCTATAATCATGCAGCTAACGGCTTAGCTGAAGCATTCAATAAGACCATTATCAAACTCTTTAAAAATTTTGTCTCTATCAACAAACGTAATTGGAGTGATAAACTTAGAGAATGTTTATAGGCATATCGCACTACTGTCCGTAATCCTACAGGTTGCATACCTTTTTCTCTAGTATATGGATGTGAAGCTGTCCTGCCCCTGGAAATTCAAATTCCATCATTGAGGATCGTTATTGCTAACAAACTTACTACAGAAAACAATGATCGTCTTCGGCTTCAAGAGTTGGAGGCGCTCGATGAGAAAAGATTACTGGCTCAACAGCATATTGAACTTTATCAAGCCCAGATCTCAAAAGCTTTCAATCGCAAAGTCAGAGTGCGGACATTTCAAGAAGGCGAGTTGGTTCTTACAGTCAGACGTCCTATGAATATGACACATATGAGCAAAGATAAGTTCGAGGCAAAGTGGGAAGGACCGTATGTGGTAAATAAAGTCTTCTCTAATGGAGCCTATCAATTAACAGATATGGAGGGCAGAGTTGCTATGATGCCTATCAATGAAAAATTTCTCAAGAAATATTATATATAAAAGTAAAATATTCCAAAGACATGATGTATATAAAAGTTCATTTTATTCGAAGGCAGAATAGAATTACATGATATTAAGGACGTGGAGGGGCCCCCGATCCTTCATGATTAAATACATAATTTGCCAATTGTTCAAACGCCTCTTTACCTGAACTCATAAAAAACTTACAAACAGGCATCCTCAATGCCTCTTCTTCGAAAGTCTTCCCAGGTTCCACTAATTTGGAGATCAAATCCTGTCCTGGTACAGGAGGAACAGTTGAGCCTTCGCCCCTTTCTTTTCGAGAAGGCACGAGAGGCTCAGTAGGGGGCGTCTCGATTTCTTCTTCGATCTTCGGAGCAAATAAATCTTTGGAAGACATTTTCGTACAAAAGGGAAATAGATTGTCAATATCTATAAAAGTTTTGTTCTATTTATAGGCAAAACAAATAGATAATCAGCCGCGAGAACTGATGCAACTTTTAGGAAAGAAGCACAACTGTTCATTCATTTATAACTGTTCATTCATTTATAACTGACCATTCATTGTCCATTCTCTGAAACTGATATGACTATTCACTCATTTATTCTTTTCCTCGAGAGTTTGAACGACCATTTGAACGACCATTCATTCATTCAATGTCTCTCCCTTAAAAATTGAAGTGACTGATTACTCATTCATTTATCATAATGAGAATCCATGTCTCTGAATTCCAAATAGCCACGTCAAGCAACTTGTTATCTCCACATTTCTCCTTAATTCTATTTTTATTATCACCACATCAAAATCAGATCATAAAAAAAGAGAAAATTATTCTTTATTCCTTCTTTAAAAATATAGATACATCTTAATGGAAATCTATTACATCTCGGATTTTCATTCTAAATATAACATGAAGGTCTATTACATCTTTGGATCTTCTTATTTGTTGGTGGCAATTCCTTATCATCTCGACCTGAAGCAACGAGCCAGACAATAGAATCGACTCTGGTCTTCTCTCTCAGAAAGACGAAAGGAGAACCACAGAGTACAGCAGCCCAAAGATGAGTTGCTGTCAATACAACTGGTGGAGAGAAGATGACCCGCTAGGAGAACTAGGAACGAGATCACCCTTGTGATACAATTCCTAGTTCTGCGTCTCCACCATCCAACTCTCATGTATAAAGGCTCTTCCTACCATCTGAGGAAGACCCTTCTTAAACATGAAGAGTCCTGAGCTGTCTGATTTGAGTGTCAGAACCACATGAGCTGTCTGATGTGAGTGTCAGAAGAATGCCCTCTATAACATCCAAATTACCAATGCCAGTCCTGAAGAAGCTTGCTAGCCGAATCCCTGTAAATATTAACAAAACAAGAAAAATTAGCAGAATCTATCAGCAGTGTGCGCCTATCAACATGCGCATTTTTAGCAGTGTGCGCTTATGAACAGGCGCATATCAGCAGACTGCGCCTATCAACAGGCGCATATCAATACTATGCGCTGATCAAACTGGCGCATCCTAATAAAGTGTGCTGATCAACAGGCGCACATCAAAAACGGTCGCCAATCAATAGGCGCATATCTCCACAGTGTAAGTTGATCACACTGGCGCATGTCAACAATACGTGTCTATGATCGAGACTAAGTACTGGATCACAGTGTACGCCTATTCTCAGAAATAGTTAGCGCATATCAACAGTGTCTACAACATGCCGATCAATACTTATCTTCAAAAGTGGTGCGAAAGAAGAATATTCATACCATTGATTCTTCTTCGAGACTTACCAATTTTTGAAGGCACAGCATGCAAAAGAATAACATTGGAATAAAGTGGCACAAGTGAACTAATGAATAGTAAGACCTTTTGAGAGGCCATTTGTTTTGAGAAAGTATGAATGACTCTTTTGTTTCTGGTTGTCCTTTTTAAAGAAGGAAAGACGAAAATGGGCGCGTCATTCCAGGAGTCTATTTCTGGAAAGAACTAAAAATGGGCGTCTAAAACCGTGTGACGACTGCCATGTGTCTCTTACAAGAAACAGTAAACAAAGAATTAGCCAAAAGAATTCGTCCACGTGCGCCATTCGAAGTCACAGCCACACAACATATCAGAAATTTTAGATTTCATTTGCATAAAGATGGGTGGACCCCTACATACAAAGACACAAGAAAGGAGAATAGAATTTTTTGGCACGCCCAAACATTATTTCTTGTTCTTGCCTTCATCAGGCTGACGAAGAGCGGCATCCAATTCTTGCATGTTGCGGATCCCCGAGCGACGTATCAGATTAAGGAACCCCTCCATATCACCACGCCCTTCGGAGGATGGCCCACCATTCAAGTAATTGAAGACTGTCGAGTCTAGACCAAAATAGTCTAAAAAGTTCACCATTCTCAGCGACGGGTCAGCCTCCAACAGATAAGTTGTAGGCGAAACATCATGTCCCGCTTCAGGGGACTTGATTGTAGTGTCAGCATTTGTCTCCATCTCTTTCTTCTTGGGGGCCATTGAAGAATAGAAGTGAAGAATAAAGTACAAAGATCAACTAATACATATATATCAACAAATTGACTCTTCGTATTCTTCATTGAAAATCGAAAATTATCAATAAAACTCGAGAAGACGAAGAGGAGGTTTTGTGTTTTCGAGAAAGAGTTTTAATTGTGATGACCGGTTGTTGACTTGCGTAACTTGACTCATTCAAAATTTTTATAAATTCAAAGTATTTCAAAACTTTGAAACATTTTTAAGTTTTGAAAACTTTGAAGGGGTCTTGTAGGGCCTAAAAATCAAGTTGTGTCCTGAACATACAAATCAGTGATCAAGTTGCGCCCCAAAAATCAAGTTGCGCCACTGATATGAAGCTCAGAGAACAGACTGCGACGCTGAAGAGGTTGCGCCACATATCAGACTGTACCCAGTCTTGTTGTGCCAAAATCTACGTGGTGTCTGACACTTAATAGCCATAATTACTTGACAACTGACACCACAGTTAACGAGGAAAATCTCTTCGAATCCCGTGAATTATGCTGCTCGAGGGGAGTTGGTAGACAGCTGTCCTGTACGCTTCGTAAGTTGCGCCTAGGCGCAATCCAGACAAAATCTTTAGTTGCGCCTGGGCGCAATCTGAATGACTTCTACTCAAAAGCAGCCACGTGTCTAGGCGCGGCTCAATCAGGCGCAGTTGATCGAAGCTCGCACAACCTGATGAAGTTGAGACAACTTACATTCTAAAGCAGGATAACGTGGCGCATATGCCACTAATCTCTCAAGACGTGTCTACTATCCTGTACACGACCACGCACATCTCAATCACATGATGCCACGCGTCTAAATACAGTTAGTACACGACTTAACAACTGAATGAAAGTTGGCACAACAGGAGGTTGGCGCAACCCAAAGTGGCACAATTCAGCCTCGTACACATCAGAATAACTGCTAAAACAGTTATTTCTTGAACTCTATAAATAGAGTTTTCAACCATTGTGAAATCATCAGATACAGACACACAGAGATCAAGAACTCTTACAAAATTACTGCTGCATTCTCCAGATACTACACTCTTCAAGTTCACATAGTCCAAGGGAAAAAGTGATCGTCTTCTGATCAGATTCCTACAGTTGTACTTCCCCAGAATTCATTGTGCTTTGTACTATTCTTTTTCAAGTTTTGAAAAAACCTCTTTTTGTTTTTGCAAACAAATATCTCTCGACCAGATACTGTGATCGAATGCTGAGTATTGGTAGGGATGGTCAAGGAAGTAGCAAGACCGGCTAAAGCATCTGCTTCTAGATTCTGTAATTGAGGCACGTACTTGATGAAGAATCCAATAAAAGTAGAAGCCAATTCGATTGTCGCTTTGTGATATGGGATGAGATCTTCATGACGAACTTCAAAATTCCCTCAGACTTGACTAACTATTAGCTTAGAATCGCCTTAAGCTTCTAGATGGTCAACTCCCAGTTGTTTTGCCAATTGAAGGCCAATTAGTAGGGCATTATATTCGGCCACATTGTTAGTGTAAGGTTCCACGAGAAAATATGCACGGTGTATAACCAGATGGTCGGGTGACACAAGCACGATGCCTACTCCGGCCACAATATTTCCTTTAGGTCCTGTTCTTGATGCACCGTCAAAGAACATTTGCTAAATGGGGATTTTCTCATTTGCGGTGTTAGACTCCACTACTTCATCCGGGATTTCATTATAGAGTTTGGAAGATTCTGGCACCGGATGAGCTGCTAAGAAATCAGCTAACATTTAGCCTTTTACTGCCTTCTGAGGGACGAACAGCATATCGTATGGAGTCAACAACATTGCCCATGTAGCTAAATGAGAATTAAGAGAAACCGGTTTAGTCATGAGTATTCTGAGAGGATTGACTTTAGATATGATGTGGATAGTCTGTCCAGACACATAGTGACGTGTCTTCTGGATAGCAAATAGCAGTACAAGACATTCCTTTCCACAGGTGTGTATCTGTGCTCGGCACCCACTATTGTGCGGCTGAGGTAGTAGATTGCCTGTTCATGGCCGCCTTCATTCTTCTGAGCTAGGCCACCAAGGAAATGATCTATAGTGCGAACATATAACAAGAAGGGATTTCCCATTATTGGAGCTACCAACACTGGGGGGCTTGTGAGATACTTTTTTTTGTCGTCAAATACACATTAAAATTGTTCAGTCCAGACGAAAGATACTTCTTTCTTCATGAGCTGAGTAAACGGTTGACACCTTCTAGAAAGATTTGACATGAATCGTCTGATATAGGCTAGCCTTCCTTAAAGTCCGCGTAGCTTTTTGAGATTTCTTGGGGGATGCATATCGAGGATAGCTTTCACTTTCTCTGGGTCAAGATGTATACCCTTTGAAGTGATAACAAAAACGAGAAACTTGCCGCTGGAGACTCCCAGAAAAGACTTGGTCGAATTCATCTTGAGTTGGTGTGCAAGCATTAGTTCGAATACCATTATCAAATCTTGGAGGTGGTTGCCCTTGAGACCACTTTTAACTGCGATATTATCTACGTAGCATTCCACTATTTTACGTAAATGAACGCAAAAAATTGTGTTCATAGCTCGCTGGTATGTCGCCCCTGCATTTTACAATCCGAAGGACATCACCGTATAGCAGTATACCCCCAACAGTATTTGAAAAGATGTGTGTTTCTTATCGTCGGGAAACGTCTTGATCTGGTTATAGCATGAGAACCCATCCATAAAGGACATCCGCTCGAAGCCGCAAGTATTGTTGATCATTATGTTGGTGATCGGTAGAGGGAACTCATCTTTCGGGCATGCAGAGTTCAAATCACGGTAATCGATACAGACTCGAACTTTACTATTCTTTTTCTTAACTGGAACAATGTTAGCGACCCAGTCAGGGTGTTGTTCTTCGCGAATGAACCCACTTGAAATAAGCTTCTTGACTTCACTCTCGATGGCCTCCATGATATTTGGTCAGAACCGTCGTTGCTGCCGCTTCACTGGCTTAGGTTTAGACAAGATATTTAGGCGGTGCATAGCAACTTTAGGGTCCAAGCCTGGCATATCTTCATAGCTCCATGCGAATACATCAATGTATTCTCTTATAAGCAGTATAAGAGATTGTCGTTCTTCGCGAGACAGACTTTTGCTGATGAAGATTGGTTTAAGAGATGATTCATCTCCTAAATTAAATTAGATGACTTCAACTTTAGTAGGTGGTTTACGTTGTTCGAAACGTAACTCCTACCTAGTATCCATCTTTTGAGCCTATTGTTCAAGCTCGATTGATTGGACATCGTTTGCAATTTGGTCAACTGACACCATGTTGACGGATAAAGTTGCTTTGAACATGTCTCCAATGCTGGAGTCTGAATCCCAGAGGCAGGAATCAGAAGAATGAGAACAATGATCCACTTCAACGTCTGATCCTTCAGGAGTTGTTGGAGGAGTAACGTAACCCAAACCAACACCGTTTTGTTGATAATAGTTCTCTGGTTTGTCGGAAGGAGCAAAGTGACGTATTGGCAATCGTCGCCCTTGACCGTAGTTTAGTCCCTGGTCGCTTTTTATATCATATCCCATATTCTGGATGATATTCTTGGTCTGCCAACTATATCGGTAAAGTTGCATTTTTCTAGAATCATAGTCAGCTTCAGTGTTGTGATTGGGAGTAGTAAAGTCCAGAACGAACTTTCTTTCGCCAATTATTCGACCGAAGATGATCAATTCTTCACCCTTCTTTCTAGCTGGAACGATGAAGTAGTGGATATCTTCTGGCCAGGCTTTTTCTCGCATACGAGGCGTCATGACCGGCATGCAGAGATGTGGTCCTATGCCGTACTCTAGGGCATATATCGTATCTATGTACTAGTTTACAGATTGGTAGATATTGGAGTAATTCAAAGATAAACCTTTACTTAGAAAATATACAAGTTCTTCTTCAAGGATAACATCATCCACTGAAGGTATATTATTTTGAGTATTGATATACTCATTGTAGGGATCATTGTCCGAAACAGGCACCACAGACTTGGCCAAGTTTGCCACATAGGGTAACTCGTCAGAATTGGGAGGACGGACTTCAGCAGGTTCCACCCGAGTTGTTTTACAGAGAGTGATGGTCAATGGTTTGACCATATCATGATTATTCTTTTTGACCCGGATTGTGAGAGGCATTGGAGTACTTTTTGGAGTCGTATGTCCTTTGACTCGGATAACCAGGGGACCGTCACTGGCAGATGAACTCACTTCAGCTTTATCGTCAGCTTCGTTGCCGTCATCCTTGGATGGTTGAGATTGGTAAAGTACCGAATCTCTATAGTAGGCTTCATACCCTTAAAATGATCGACATCGGTAAACTTTGTCTTCACGATGCCATCGCTGTTGACATACTTAAAGCACTGGTGAAGGGTAGAAGGAACGATCATATTCTCGTATATCCATGTACGTCCTAACAAGACATTGTAGGACATATTGGTGTCGATTACATAGCAAGAAACCTCTGTTCGGAGATCACCAATCTGGCACTTGAGGCAGATCTTGCCCAGCGGATGGCTTCTTCTAGCATTGAAAGCCATGATAGTTGTATTGGTTATAGACAGCTTGTGCAGAAGGATCCCTAGAATTTGGAGTAAACTTCTAGAAATGATGCTGAGGGAGGAACCTAGATCGATATGCATCCGATCCACCTTAATCGCCCCGATATACCCTGTATAGTACAGAGGTATATCATGACGATTTTTTTGAGTAGCATGTCCTCTTATAAAAAGGTAATGTTGGGCACCACTTCCATAGTACTGTGACAATAAGGACAGGAGATGGGATCTTCATCGGGGGCTTTGACTTCAGCGAGATAAGAGTCGGCATGTAGTAACACCTCACTTAAGGCTTTCTGCATCTCTTTGGAGAGTCGCAATAAATCGAACAAAGACAACCTGACAGGTGTATTGGCCAGATGTGCCAGTATGTCAAAGTTGTAAGACCGATCCACGCATTCGAGAGTTGGTGCCTTCAGAGACTTATCAAATTACGTCTCCTTCTGCTTAGATTTGTCGGTAGTTGAGGACTTAGATGGACCAGCTTCTGAACTTGTGGGGACGGAAGGAGCTTGAGAAGGTACTGTATCTTCTTGTACAGGGTGATAGGTCTGTAGGTAGGTCTTCCCAGATCGCGTCTCGCCATATAGAACTTCGTAAATGGGGGAAGACACCATATGGCATGATTTGTATTTCTTGTCCCTCTTTGATTTTGAAGACACCACCCCCTGCATCATTTCTTGCACAAGGTCTGGATAGACCCACATGATCTCACCACGTTCTGTCGTAAGTGGCACCAACGTTGATGTTACGTCACGAGCTGGCGGCAGGTTGACGATTTCCATTACTACCTTGGGGTTGGGACTATGCCGTCTGGGACTTCTGTGGGAGGAAAGTCACCAGATTGAAGGGAGATCATGTTTGAAGATATGACCTTATCTTCAGCTTCGAGATTGATCACTTGGTTGTCGATAAGCTGTTGTATCTTCTTCTTCAGGATGATGCAATCCTTGGTAGGGTGGTGCACGTACTAATGATAAAGACAATACTTGGGATTGTTGAGTTGGTTCGCCTCCGTAGGACGTCGTGGTGGAGGTAATGTCATTTTATTACCCTTTATCAATGTGTGAAAAATGGTAATAACGTCATCTTCGTCAAAGGAGAAAGACTCCTTGGGTTTGTCAGGGGCACCCTGAGAATTAAAAGCTCCCTTGGAAGTGTCGACCTTCAAGACGTCTTTCATTTTACCCCCATGGACAGGGATAGTTTGGGGGTGGTTGCTTTTGTCTTCAGATTTGGGTGTCTTCAACCCCAGTAATTCTAGATTAGGGACGTCATTTTCAGCAGCATCAGCAACCCCGATGAAAATAGGCCATGTATCATACTTATGTATACCCAGACAGAACTTCACTATAGGAAGGAAATTATGTCGACAGTATCCATAAGCTCTGAGTCTGGTATACGGAAGGGCATCTTCAATGCTAGTCGCCTGAAGCGTTCGATGAAAGTAATAACAGACTCAGTCCTCCTTTGCTTGGTCTTGATGAGGGTGGACATACTAACATGCATGCCACTCTCATAAAACCTGTTGAGGAATAACCTCTCCAAGTCTTTAAAGGAATTAATACAACCGTCAGGCAGACTGCAGAACCATTCAAAAGCTACCCCCTGCAAGGTGCTAATAAATAGCTTTGACAAGAACGGATCGTCCCTTGGTAAGTGTAGAGTCTGCATGTTGAAGTATTGCATGTGTTAGCGAGGAGAAGTTATCCCGTCAAATGAATTTAGCGTCAGTGGCTTGTAGTTAGGAGGACAAGTAGCATTCTCCCATTCAGGAGGATAAGGTTGAGATATCCCCATTTTTTGAAGCCTGTCTTTGTGTGAGATGGTATCAAGACGGGCCACAAAAGAATCAATTGCATCCTGCTGATTGAGTAGATGTTGAGAAATGGCTGTTGTATAGTTGTCAGGCATCATTGGTAAAGGACTACCCCCAGCATTTACGGGATTTGGAGGAGGCACAACGGAATGATACTCCTTTTGTAGTGAAGGAGGGTTGTTGCTATGAGCCGGACTAACGTGTGCTGAGACGTTCGGTTGAGGTGGAGGAACAGTCCCAACAGTTTGGACTGCCATGATACTGGTAAGCATATCAGTGATCTTGGCAAATATCGTTTCAAGACTCTCTAGCCGCTTGTTGGTCTGATCACTGGCTTCTTCAGGTCTCTCTCCATCCACCATGTACGTAGATAACATGCAAGAATGAATAAAGGATACATTACAAATGGTGCTGATACTGTCTGTCTCTGAGTTGAAAAGACCCTCGTCTTCAGGCAGGGGAGGTAGATAGTCACCGTCGGACTCGAAGAGATCATCATCATCTCGAAGGCTATCCCCGGTGTGAAGGTCGTCTATTTCAGATTCTGAGGGAATACTACCACCAGCTGATGGATCATCACCCCAGCTTGGGAGTCCTCATCATCTATACAAAATCTCGTCCTTGACCGAGTACCCATATAGACTCCTTTAGATGAAACAGCCCGCTGGCTATCTGTTGGTAGACTTCTTCTTCTTCTATTCGCAGAACTGAGAGAAAAAGTTGGGTTAGTGGTCCACCTTCTTTGATTGGGGCTCCCATAAGTAGGACCCCATGAAGCCATGTTGGATGAAACATATAGCAACTTTTTATCATCTGAGTGATGCAGTCGTCGAAACACAGACTGCCTCTGAGGCACCTTCGTTGCTTTGGAGCAGCAACAGTTGATGACAATACTGGTGCACGGATGTACGCCATGAATTGCAGTATCCTCCCTCACTTTACGCTTATGATTTATCATGTCGCGTAAATCGACGGAAGGGATTTTTGCCTTAAAACCCATGTCACATGCATCGTCGAGCTTTGCATATAGCTTTGTAAGGGGAGTTGGCACATCCGGACTTAGTTCATGTGCAGGGGCAACCCCCATACCTAAGTTCCATGATAACCTTAAAGGCAGCCCCGTGCTGTACGCGGTGGGGTCTATCTTTTTGCTGTGGGCGCATAGGCCCTGGAGCATGCCCTTGGGCGCATGCTTTCCTGAAGTTCTGGCAGCATGCCTGGCCCTCCTGGATATGGCCGCATAGAATGGGTCTTCAGAGCCTGGACGCATGGCCCTGGGCGCATAGCTATCGAAGAAAGAAGTCCTCTGGCTAGAGTTATGCGCCCACATACTGCCTTGGGCGCATGACTCTGGGCGCATGCTTTGGAAAACATCACTGTTTTCTTCCAGTTTTGCCTTCTTCGTTTGTGAGCCTCGTTGAGTTTGTTTAGAGCGTCGAACACTTTGATTCTTGGCATCGTAGTATTTTTCTTTGCCAAGTTTCGAGTGTTGAACACACTGTTGTTGGTTGCACAAGAGGGAAGTCGCTGGGCTAGTAGAGCCCGGAACGGTATGCGCCTTCTTCGTGTTAGGAGTCTTTGTGGCAGAGCTATATGCCCACAGGGATGCTCCATGCACCAACGTGGAAGGCCTATGTGCCCACGTGATAGAGTTCTTCGGTTGCATATCTTCTACGACACTGGCAGGATATGCACCACGAGCCTTCGGAAGCCAAGTTTTGTGAGACTTGTTTGGCTTCACTGATTTTGAGAGAGTAGAGCCGTCCCTCGAGAGCATCTCTTCGAACGCCTGCTGATCAAACTTCACGTCAACATCTTCTGAGTGCTCCCCACTTTATCGGTATCGGATTGCGTCACCACCTTCTCGTCAAAGGAAAAGGTAGTCCCCAGCAGAGTCGCCATTTTTGTGGACACACAAAAAAAAGAGGAAATACTTTCTTTTTTTATTAGCAAAAAATACCACAAATCGAGTACGCCTGAGAGATCTTGCACTGATGATCCCCGAGTACAAAATGAATTCTGGGGAATGGGACGATGGAGATCGAGCGGCAGTTTCTTCTTCACTCCGTTGACACTCCGATTACAAAAGTGGAAGAAAACCTAAGAAAATTGATAACTCTCGGCTCACTGGCAAGAAGGGTAGCAATTTGGCTCTTGAAATGCTCTCCGTTCTGTCTGTTTTTGAAGAGGTATGAGACCCCTATTTATAGTCGCTTTGTACTGAAATGACTGTTATGCACCCACAGGTGGAAAATACACTGATCTCACTATGGGCGCATAACACCCCTTTGGGCGCATAGGGTGTAGGCGCATGGACACTGGATGATCGTGGGTAGATCGTGGGGTTGACGTGGCTGCATACTTCGGTACACGATTGCTCGTGGAGACTGACGTGGCCGCATGCTTCGGTGCACGATTGATCGTAGATGTTGACTGAGTTGTAGGGATCTACTGCCTTGGGCGTATAGTGTGGGAGTAAGTATATGTGCCCACACTTGGGTGCATGTTTGATCTGCATGAAAACAATATGGGCGCATAGCTCATCTTCGATCATGTGGGTGTATAGCTCCTCTTCGATCATGTGGGCGCATAGCCCCTCTTCGATCATGTGGGCGCATAGACTCCCTTTGGTTTTGTGGGCGCATAGCCCCCTTTTGGTTATGTGGGTGCATAGCTTCTTTTGTCTTCTTTATGTGGGATACATGGTCTTGTATTTTTCATGCTTCTACATATATTTGTAAAAATGGGTATTCTGACGGGTAGCATTACGGCAGTGTCATCAGATGGTATGCAACTTGGTCTCAGACCCCTTAAGCGGGTGCTATACTAATTAGAATTGCAGAGAAAGATGTCTCTGTTGTGGTCCCCATACCTGTGACATATTCTTCCAACTTTAGCTTCTTGGGCAGGAGTCAGATCCCATGACATCTTTCTTGGATAGCTGGCATGGGCATATCGAGATAAAGACAGATTCCTTATCATCTCTGGCAGGTATACTAATGTGTTTCCTCTTTGAAGGCTCGACGGTCTTTCTTCGACTTGGGCTGAGAGTCTGTAGCTATAACTTCTCCGAAGGGGAATGCCGATTTCTTATAAGGTGTTGCATCCTCAGATAGAAAAGGAGTGCCATTTATCAGACATAGCAGAGTTTTATAGTACTGATTCTCTAGCACAGTCCGCCTGGGAGTTGGCTCATCATATTGTTGGAAGTCAACATGAGATAGGTTTTTCTGATACTCCGACACCCGGAAGGTAGAAGCCAATTCCTCCACATAAGGGTCTTCCCTCAGATCAACTGTAAAAGAATATTCACAGTTAAAAATCTTAAAAAAGATTATTTCTTAAAGAAATACTCTACGCCAATCATGGATGGTGCAGGATATGAAAACGTAGTCCACAGTTGGCGCATGTAATCTGACAATTCTTAAAATAGATGGCGCATCAGTCAGTTAGCGCATGACATCAGATGGCACATCATGTTCAAACTATAAAAAATGGCACAGGGCGTCATTGTTTTGATTTTGAGCCAACACTCCGAAAGAGGTGGCACAGGCCATCAAATGGCGCAAAGTATCGTCCAATACTCTAAAAGGGGTGGCACGTGATGCAGATGGAACAAAGCATTGACCAATACTCTGAAAGAGACGGTCAATGTTGGCCTTGCATCGTGCTATACACGGATGGCACAAGCATTCTACGGTCGTCTTCTTTGTTCAGTTTCTCACTTTCAAGAGCTAGGTTTGCCTCCTCGGCTCTCGCCGACGGTAAAATATGCTGAGGCACCATTAGTAGGGGCACACACGAAGTGGCTCCGGCCACTTTCTTTCCCTTCTCGACAACGCTTCTCTTTGGGGCCATTTCAATCGATTGAAAGTTCAAAAATTGAAGAAGAGAAAGAGCTCGAAAAGAAGAAGAATTCAAGTAAAAAGTGTTTTCGCTCTCTTCTCATAGCTATTTATAGCTAAAACTAGTTATGACAGTCGCGCAATCCGTGCCCACAAGTCGGGGTCGGTTATGATACTGCTGTGCGCCTACCATGCAAAGATCTTATTCAAAGTATTCCAAATTTTGAAACTTTTCAAATTTAAAAACTTTGAGGGGGTCTTGTAGAAGCGTAAAAAATATAATCATCATCATGTGCTACTCACAAAAGGTGCCAAGACTGAAGTTATCAAATGGCGCTGGTCAACAGATGGCGCTTGGCATCAGATGGTATTAGCATCAGATGGCGGTGGTTGATATGTGACAGTCTTCTCGGAGAGGCCAAACGACTGTCATCATGATTGACAGCATGTCAGTCGAAGAAAATATGTTTTGAATCCCAAACATGTGGCGCTCGAGGAGATTGTGTCAGATTTGTAATAATGACTGATAGCTGTCCCGTGCCATTCGCAGTTGGCACGAGGTAATCAATGAATTAAGTAGATGACACTAAAATAGCAGATGGCACTTGGTGCCATTCAACAGTTGGCACTAATCAATCAAATTATCATCCAAAGCAGTTAGATAACATGGCACGCATGCCACTAATCTCGAAGAACGTGCACACGATACTGCCCACGACCATACGCATCTTTCTCACATAAAGCCATACGTCCCATGTAGTTAAGTTAACCGTTCGCACAAAGGGTGATGGCGCGCTAATGGCTGTCTGTACCAATCGGAGTAACTGGCTGATAGTTATTTTAGAAGTCTATAAATAGAGTTCCAAATCACTTTTAAAGCATCACTAATGAGCATAATCTCTTGAGCACTTGCTGCAGCACTCTCTAAAGGCTTTCTTCTTCGACATCACATCGTCCAAGGGATAAAGTGTTCGTCTTCGGATCAGATTCCTATAGTTGTACTTTCCCAGAAATTAAATTGTACTATTGTACATCTTTTTTTTAGTTTGTAAGAATCTTTTATTTTTGCAAACAATATAATATAAGCATACTGATTTGTACTAGCATTCTCAATGATTTATCATCTTGTTAATAGAAACAACATTCATTCAAAAACATAGATTCTTATTAGGCGTAAGTGAATCATAAAATGAGTCTTTATCCACTCACCCAGATCAATCATCTTCTGTTGCAGAACCAGCAATCCGATCTCTTTGTTTATCTAGTACCTTCCCAGAGCGGGGTACTACAGCCGTAGAGTCTTCTTTCATTTTCTTGTACATTTTAGGAGCCATAGAATAAAGAAAAATGAGAAGGACGAAGAAATACCTTAAGAACAATGGAGAAAGTGGAAGAGGTCACCTTCCTGGGCTTCTTAGAACTAAAGAGATTGATGATTGGAACTTGAAAAAATTTGTACAGGAAGCTAGGTTTTTTGTTTTCTTTCTCGAATGGAGAAGAAAGGAGGAAAAAGAAGGGATTAAAAAGGGGGCTAGGGCCGGTTGTGCCGTATTGGAAACTTTAACCGACGTCAACCGAACTCGGCCCGAACTTGGTCCGAGTTCTGTCAGAGTTCGGCCGCTTATTTTTCCATTTCATTTTATGCATAATGAATAATAAATAGATTTAATGTCTTTAAATTCCTCAATTTAGTAATATCTATTACTTTAGGTTAGCTGTAGGATCGGATTCCAGCTAGCGGTAGTCCGAAAACACTTAGCACCGTGTCGCTTAGACTTTTACATCCTTTGCTTAGACTTTTACATCTTTTTGACAGAAGGACCCTTTCGGCTTGTACCCAAAATAACTTCAATTAATAAATCTTAAAATTTTAAGCTGAAAGAATTTTTATTAAACATAATGTAGGACCGTTGTGCACCTCTAGAGGGAGGGTGAATAGAGTGTGTACGAGTGCAGCAAAAATAATCACCAATTAAAATTAAACAGTTATAATCTATGGCAGAAAATAAGAGACAGTAATTTAAATTGCAGTAAGAGGTAGAAGTTCAAACTCAGTGAATACCGTAATATATACCGGTTTCCCTCTGAGAGAATTAGTCCAGTCGTGAGTACTCTTGCCCGCTGTTAATCCACTATTTGTAAGCTAAATGAGTGCTTGTTGTCACTTTACAACACCGTGCTTGGCGACAAGTGCACGACTGACTTTACCACACCGTGCTTGGTGACGAACGCACGTCAGACTCTGAAAACTGAGAAGTCTTCTGACATGCAACCTCTTTACAAGTCTGTAAACCAAAGACTCTAAATCGAATAAGACGTTACTGGCTTCGGCTAAGAGTAGTATAGGTAAAATGTGAAAGCTTTAGATCACTGAAAAACACTTTAGGAATAGATAGAGAGAAGAGTGAATGCGTGATTAGAAATATGATCTCTATATATAGTATTTTTCCTGATCAAACTCGGGCATAGTATAGGCAGAGTTCGGATACTAAAATCTTGCATACGAACGTTGGATGCAGATTTAGAGGGAACTGATTTCCAAAAATCTTGGACCGAACTCGATCAGAGTTCTATTCGAATTCTGTCAAACCAGAATAGGATTTTTGGGGTCCAAATTGCATAGGGTTTGTGGGCTGTTTGGATATGTAGATTTAAGATGTAGGTAGGCTTTTTGGATATGTGGACTGGAAGTAACCTATGACAGTAATATTTCGATCGATTTTACATTTATATTTCCTAAACTCAAATAAAAGTAAAATACAGAAGAAATGTAAAAATGGCTCGATCTGGATTCTGATACAATTACTTTTGGATGATGACTCGAAAGCTCTTTGTAGATACAGTACGTTCTTTGATATTGATTTGTGTGACCTGTAACATTAGTAGCAGTTCGTATATTTTGCGTATTGACTTAAGTTGTGATTGATTATCAAAATCTGGTGTGACCATTTAGGCAATGGGCCAACAATATCCCCCATTTTGATAATTGACAAATTTGAGTCTATACCCAAATATAACTAAAATGTAACTTTGAAATAATATACCTGACTTGTTCATTGATTGTAGTTGTTGTCATTTGAAATTTAATTTTGGTATTGCTCTTCTCTTCCTTTGCCATGTACGCAAAATGAGTATCTCTCCCGCAATGTATGAAGCCAACAATTTTAATACAGACAAGAAAAAAGGGTAATATCCATAATACACAATTCATAACATAGTAAAACTAACAGCAGGAGAGAATAAACTGATAAATTCACAAAGCATGAACTAAAACTAAAAGAAAGTACAACATAAAAGTTATAACTGAAGGAGTTTATGAATGCTAAAAAACTACTAAATAAAGAGTCCAACTGTGAAAGTTTGGACTGCTACAAAGTGCAACTACATAGACCATCACTAGCAAAATAAAATCTTAAAAACTCTAAACTGAATACATATATCACATCTGAGCATCATCATCATCGGTTGGAGCAGGTGGCTGAGGATCGAAGTAGGCAGTGGTCGGATCAAAGTATCCGTAGGTAGTCAGATCATCAAACCTCGGTCCATCGAAGCCAGGATGATGGATCATCGGAACAAGAGCAGTAGTATGATGCGACAAACTCCAGTGTTGGTTAGCAATGCTGTTCCTCAATACCTGAGCCTGTGCGGTATGACAGAATTCAGCAGCAACATAACTTTGATGACGTTGTCCAGAGAGGGTGACAAAATCATCAAAGCGCTGATAGAACTGTGGGTCGAATCTAGGAGCATGAGAAGGAACATCTGGATCAGCATAAGCCTCAATAGGAGCAGCACCAAGAGGAGGTGGAGGCAGAGAATATTTTCTAGATCTAGTCAGCTCAGAAGATGGCGAAGAAAAAGGACACAAGGAAAGGTCGATCTGAAATCTCCTGAAGATAGCTGCGAGATGCATATTGTACAAAAGGTTACACCCCACCCGTTTGCAACCAATCATCCAAGCCATAAAGGTCTTAGAGACAAAAAAAGGAATGCCAAAATAAGGGTGGTACATAGCGAAAATCTCATAAAATGTGATCTCGTTATAAGATCCCATCTTGGAAAGTAAAGCAGAGAAAATAAAACGATGTAACTCATAAAAGTCCTAGTTAAGGTGCTTTGCGAAAATCCTACCACTGTGAGGATAGGGTTAGAATAAAACACGGTGAGTGTCAACTAATACCTCGCCGAGATCCAGCATATGCAAATACTCACTGAGGTCAGTTGAGTTGAATTAAATTTCGTATCCGACGACACAAGAATATATACTATTGTCGAGTTTTACTTGTATGTTGCAATAAAACATTCGAACGGCGCTATCATAAATGTTGTCAGCAGTTGCAAAGAAATCTCGAAGACTAAGTCTATCGAAAGTAGAGGCATACTCTAAGAAAACATTAAAATTAATAGATCGTTCGGGACAGATTTCTCGAGATGAGAAAGAGTTGAACCACGGATCCGAAAATTCCAAAGATAGAAATAATCCAAAGTCATAATCCTCTTCGTCGGAAGGATGAGCGGGATAAAGGCATTCACTGGTTCATATTTAGAGGTCGAAGATGAGCCAGTCGTGGAAGCTACTTTCTTTCTCTTATGGAGTTTGGGAGCCATAGATGAAAAAGAGAAAGAGAAAAAAATACCTCAAAAGAATGGAGAAAAGATAGAGAAAGTCACCTTCTTGAGCTTTGTATATCTAAGGAGGAAGGAGGAAGGGAGCTTGAAGTAGTTGAAAACTAGGATTTTAGAAGATTTTCATTCGGGTGTGAAGAAAAACGAAGGGGAAGATGGAGTTATATAGGAAGCTTGGGCCGCCTGTGCTGTTCTAGGAAAATGAACCGACGTCAACCGAACTCGGTTCGAACCTAGTCGAAACTCGATCCGAGTTCTGCCAGAGTTTGGCCACTTGTATTTCCAATTCATTTTAAACATAATAAATAATAAATAGACTTAAAACCCTTTAATTCTTCTATTCAATAATATTCATTACTTTGGGTTAGCTGTAGGGGCCGAATCTTAGCTAACGGTAGTTCGATGACACTTAGCACCGTGTCGCTTAGACTTTTATATCTTTTTGACAGAAGGGCCCTTTCGGCTTGTATCCAAAATAATTTTAATTAATAAATGTCAAAATCGTAGGTTATAAGAATTTTTATTAAACATAATGCATTATGAATCTGAAAATTCAGTCTTTAGCCAGCGATTTTGTGAAAATATCTGCTAGTTGATGATCTGTGTCAATAAAATCTAAGTAAATATTCCCATATTATTGGTGATCACGTAAAAAGTGATAACGTATCTCTATGCGCTTTGTACATGAGTGACAAACATGGTTCTTAGTCAAATTAATCATGCTAGTGTTATCACAAAATATGGAAATCTTCATATACTACAGATTGTAGTCTTCTAGGGTTTGCTTCAACCATAAAACTTGAGCACAACAACGTCTTGTAGCGATATACTCAGCCTTAGTCGTTGATGGCGCTGCAAAATTTTATTTCTTGCTAAACAAGGAGACTAAAGCTTTTACTAAAAAATAACATGTATCGATGGTACTTTTACGGTCTACTTTGCATCCTGCAAAATCAGTATCTGAATAACCAATTAGGTCAAAAGATGTAGTTTTAGGAAGCCACAAGTCGACTGTAGAAGTTTTCTTCAGGTATCGGAAGATACGCTTAATGGCACATAAGTGTGATTCCTTAGGAATAGCTTGATATCTAACACAGATGCAAACGTTAAACATGATATTAGGACGACTAGCAGTTAAATATAATAAACTACCAATCATACCTCGATACTTATGCTGATCGACTGGTTTGCCACTTTCATCAATGTCAAGCCGGGTTGATGTAGCCATTAGAGTTCTGATAGGCTTTACATTGTCAAAGTCATACTTCTTCAGTAAATCCTTCATATACTTAGCTTGGTTGATGAATGTTCCCTGTGAGTGCTATTTGATCTGGAGTCCTAGGAAGTAGTTCAGTTCTCCCATCATACTCATCTCAAACTCACTCTACATACACTTAGCAAATTCTTGACAAAGTTTTTATTAGTAGAACCGAATATTATGTCATCTTCATAAATTTGTACAAGAAGAATATCATTATCTAAAGACATGATAAATAAGGTAGTATCAACTCTTCCTTTTGAAAATCCATTTTCAAGTAGAAAAGTACTTAGGCGTTCATACCAAGCACGAGGTGCTTATTTGAGTCCATAGAGTACTTTCCTAAGTTTGAAGACGTGATCGAGTTTTTAAAAATCTTCAAAATCAGGGAGTTGTTTCACAAAAACTTCTTCTTTCAAAAATCTATTTAAAAATGTAATCTTTACGTCCATTTGAAATAGTTTAAAATCATAAAAATATGCAAATGCACAAAATATGTGGATAGCTTCTAGTCTAATAATAGGAGCATATGTCTCATCATAATCAATACCTTCCTTTTAATTATAACCATATGCCACTAGACATGCTTTGTTGCGTAGAACTTGCCTATTCTCACTTAATTTATTTCGGAACACCCATTTGGTACTGTCACCCCCAGTTTCCAGAAACAGGGGTATTTTTGTAATTTTCCACTTTAAAAAATTATTTTGGAATTATTTATTTATTATTTGTATTATTTTGGGGTTATTTGAATCGGGTTCGAAGTTCAACTCATTCCGACTTGTTTTGACTTGTTTCGGGGACCCGGGATAGTTTTGACCTTAGCGGGCCTACACACTAGCTAGCCATGGCCCACAATTTTACCATCAAAAGTTAGAAGGATTAATCATGACTCCATGGATTAGGTTAGACCTAATTAGAACACTAGATTTATATTTTAACCCCCAAACCCTAAGCAACCTTGTAAGGAGCTAATAAAACAATAGAGGGGCAAACTTGTAATTAGGAAGAGGGGGTTTTGGAGCCATATGTCCAGCCACATGTAGGTGGAAAGGAGAGAGAAGCCCCATCTTTTATTCTCATCCACTTTCTTCTTCTTCTTCTCCAAGGGTTTCCTCCATTTTTTTGAGAGCTCCACCATTGTTCCTTCGCCAAAATTAGGTAATCTCTTCTCCAAATTAATTCTCCCTCTCATGTAGAATGGTTAGGAACCCATAGGAATGATTCCCATGGTTGTGTCTCCATTAGAGACCATTTTGTGTCCATTTCGATATTTCTAGAGGTGTCCAATATGTAGGTTGGTGTCCTAATAGGAAAACCCTCTATTTGGACTCATGGATATTGTTGTGTATTGATTTTTGAATTGTTCTTGCATTTATTCCAGATTTTTACATGTTTTAAAATGTGTTCTTCCATGTTTCATAATGTATCATATTCATATTTTCCATGAATATATATATGTGGTTATATATATATATATATTTCTATATATATATATATATATATATATATATATAAAATATATATATATATATATATATATATATATATGTATATATATATATGGCTTATATATATATATATTGGTGTATATATTGTGGCGTGATGTTGTTTGTGGTTGGGGGAGGAGCTGACAGTTTCGGCCAAGAGGCCATGAGTGTGTGTGTGTTGTGATAGTAGAGAGGTGTGTGTGATGTGTTTGAGTATTTGGTTGTGAGAATTTGAAAGGGGTTTGAAGGTGAGATAGAGGGGGGATGTGGAGAGTGGTTGTGGGTGTTGATAGGAGGGGGGAAACCACCTATATAGGAGCTAATTTTAGCAGCCATTTCAGCCATGGTTGGCTGTCCAGTTTTGCCACATGGCTGTCCCTTTAGTCCCCATAAAATCCCCCCAAACTGCTGTCCATAACAGCCATCAAACCAAGCCCTTGTGGCAGCCATTTGCACCCCATCTCCTGCCATATTTCAGTCCCAAATGGCTGTCCTATTGACAGCCATTTGTGTCCCTTAAACCCCTAAAATTCACCCCACTTTGCTGTCCTAACAAAGCCTACATGGCTATCCTATATCACCCCAAAACAGTCCATTTGTTTTTCCACATAGCAGTCCACATTTTGGCCACCAAACAGCCCTTCATATCACCACATTTGTTGCCCCATTTAGTCCCCTTAACAACCATTCAAAATCAGTCCACAACCATTCAAAATCAGTCCCCTAAGTCCTCCAAAACAGTCCACAAGTTGCCATTGTATGTATGTGTGTATTGTGAGAGCTTATGAGTGTGTGTGTGAGGTTTATGAGTGAAACTAGTATCCTATAGTATAGCCTATATCTAAACTAGTAGGAAACCTATAGGAGAGACTATTAGAGTGTAGTGTATCATGAGAATGAGTGGTGTAGATGAGTGTGGAAGAAAAGGGTAAAATTCATGATATAGGTAAGGTAATGGGTAAATGGTTAGTATGTGTCATAAGATGATTTAGATGCCTAGGATACCCAAATTTCTTGGTAGGTAAACCTTAGATAGGTTGATATCTAGCTACCCTAAGGAGTCTAGGCTAGTACCATGGGTATTTGCGGAGTTTCCTTGGGATTGGGCAAGGTATCGGGATTTACCTTAGAAGGGTAAATGCTAGTTTTGCCTAGGAATAGGGTATTTGTGTTAGAAGCCTAAGATAGAGTTAGAACTTGATTCCCGTGGTTGGTAATGATCAATAAGGTGCTCATAGACTAGTTTTGACATCGGTTGACTGTTTTGACCAAAAGTCAACAAAAGTCAACCGAGGGTCAAACTTAGCCTTTAACGACCCGATTTGACAGAAATCAAACAAGAGTTGACCAGTTGACTGAAAATCAACTGTTAGTCAACATTTAACTTGTTTGACCTAGGGTTGACCCAAGGTTGACTCAGTATTGACTAGAGTTGACCAGAGTTGACTTTTTGACCAAAAGTCAACTGTAAGTCAACCCTTGAACCAGATTGACCTAGTTTGACTTGGATTGACTCCCAGTGACCTGGTATGACCAGTATGAGCCAGTATGACCTAGTGTGACTCAGTCTGACCTAGATTGACCTAGTTTTGACTTAGACTTGCATTCATGACTTGAATTAGTTTCCTTTTCAGTATTTAGCCCTGTTTGACTCATAGTATCTTATTTTAGGTCTATGATCACTCTGAGCATCTGTTCACCCTATCAGCTCAGGACCACAGAAGAGTATATTCACTGATTGTTTTCATTGTCTTGATATCTACTATATCCGATTCAGTCGTAGTGTCTTACTTGATTTCCAGACACGATATCATTCTAGTATATGTCGGATCCTGTCATGAGATGTTGTTCCCGGATTACTTGGTATATTGGTACATGACTCGATTTGTTACTTGTACTTGTATAGACATGGACTTGGGAGTAGGCTAACCACGCTTTTAAATCTCGTGTCATGACGTGTTATGTCCGGATCCGTGATACTATTCGGGGATGGGAGAATTATTAGGGGTTATGTGATCAAAGCCTTCCTGTAACTATATATTGCTAGTGCCACCCTCACCTCACGTAGGTGTAGCAGACCTCATTACCAGTTATCCAGGTTGGACGGTATGACTCTCCGTTGAGTACACCGCGGATTACCGGGCCAAGTGGATAACCATCTCTTGCTTCCCTAGCCGATCATATATCGCTCTAATAATTCAAATTACCTTTTTAATTTATTGTCATATCTTATATTTCTAGTTCAGCTTTACTTACTGTACTTTCACCATGCTATAATTCATTTCTCACATGCTCTACCTGTTTTTATACTGTACCATGATTTGAGACTAAGTTCTGTTTGAAGGAAGGGTTACAACTCCGGTCCTTGTTTGGTTCAAGGGTTGTAACTCGACTTTCAAATAGTTCCCAAGTCGCATTATCTTTTGTCTTGTATTTCATTATTGCTGTCTCTTATAGTATTTCTCAATTCATATGGAACTGCTGTTGGTGTTTGTACTTGCTCATTTTCCTGACAGGATACGTTGACAAATTTTATAGATGACTCTGAGACTGACTGCCCGACCTACTATGGGATTGAGTCTGATGGACTAGATTTAGACCGTGGCTTATTGGTAGAGCCACTGGACTTTGCTCACCCTGAGTAGCCTAGTTTAGTTAGGTTTGCCTGGCCTGCGAGCCAGCTAGTACATTTTGTAGTATTTATACTTATATTATCTGAGACTCTGGATATTTGTGTATAGCTCTGACTTGTGGATCTTGGACTCATTTTCCTGTTTATTCTATCATATTTCCTTTTCGTACTATCTACCTTAGTTTGATATATGTGATTGAGACTGTATTGCTATGTCACCTCCATTCGGAGAGTATATACTGTACAGGTACATTTAACTGTTTTAGACATAGTATTTACAGACCCTATATACAGCGTTCTACCATCATACTGCGGCGTAGGCTGGACGTAACCACGTACTCGTGTCCCTCTTCAGGGTGCGGGTCGTGACAGGTACCAATTATCGATTAACTAATAGGTTCAGGAACAAGTTCCCAAACTTAGTTTCTCTCAATTTATTAAGTTCCTCTTATAGGAAATAATCTAAAATTTATCATTAAAAGCATCTACTACTGTCTTAGGTTCTACTTGAGATATAAAGGCTATATTAGCTGCTATATCAGTATCTTTACTAGAAGAACGTGTACTTACACCTTTTGATACATCATGTATGATGAGCATTTCTGGATGATGAGGCAAGAATTTCCAAGATTTGAACATATTTGTTAGATCTTGCCAAGGCTCTCTTTGGTAGCAGTATCTTTAGAAGATTCAGATTTAACTTGTGCATCTTCATCATCACTGTTGCTAGATCTTTGACTATTGAGCTCATCAAAATTAACAATAATAGATTCTTTAACAATCATATATCTTTTATTAAATACTCTATGTCCCTACTCTTAGCAGTATATCCGAGAATATTTCTTCATCTGCTTTAGAGTCGAACTTTTCCAAGTTGTCCTTGGTGTTCAGGATAAAACGCAATATCTAAAAACTTTAAAATAGGAAATGTTTGTAATCCTTCCAAACCACAGCTCATATGGTGTTTTCTTCGAGATATGTCAAATTAATACCCTATTTAAAACATGACAGGCTGTACTAACAGCTTTTGTCTAAAAATATTTAGGAAGATTATGCTGATTCAGCATGACTCTAGCCATCTCGCTTAGAATACGATTCTTTCGCTCTGCAACACCATTTTGTTGGAGAGTTCTAGGACAAGAAAACTTGTAGTAATCTATTATGATCACAGAACTTTTTGAAATCAGCATTTACGAATTTGCCACTATGATCACTTTAGTATGAGTAATCATGAAGCCTTTTTCGTTTTGTATCTTTTTACAAAATATCTGAAATTTAAAAATTACATCACTTTTATTTGATAAAAAGTAAAGTCATGTAAAACGAGATAAATAATCAATAATCACAAAGGCATAGAGCTTACCGTCAAGGCTAGCGACTGTACTAGGACCAAATAAATCCATATGAATTAACTACAAGGGTCTAGAAGTACTTACAATGTTGATGGATTTAAAAGTTGACCTTGCTGTCTTATTTTTTTCACAGTCAGCACATACCATGTCTCTTTTGAATGTGATTTCAGGAAGTCCTTTTACCAACTTTTTGGTGCATAGTCGTGAGATTGTATCCATATTTGCATGTCCTAGCCTCATATGCCATAGCCAGCTTTTATCTTGATTTGCTACTAGGCACCTTCCTGCATTGTTAGTACTTTCTAAAATGAAAACATAAATGTTGTCTTCCCTAATCCTTCATATACATGATTACTATATGATATTTCATATATAGTACATTTGTCTTTTATAAAGTTGATTCATAACCATTATCTGCCAAATGACTTATGCTCAATAGGTTATGTTTTAACTCCGTAACTAGACAAACATCTTTTTTACTAGGTAAGGGGACATACCAATAGTGCTATTTCCAATTATATCACCTCTCACGTTATTTCTAAAGGAAACGTATTTTTATTTCTTCATTGATAGCGTAGCGCAAAGATGCATCACCAGTCAAGTGCTACGAACATCCTCTATCGAGTATCCACTTGCTTTTAGCATGAGAGGGTTGAAGGTCCACCTACAGAACAAGTAGATGAATCCTTTGATATATTTCTTGAAGGGTCCATTTTGATTAGTCTTCGGTCTCCAAACATGTTTGTTTGTCAACAAGCTTTATTGCTAGACAATGCTGTGATATGTGCCCGTGAGCACCACAGTACGTGCAAGTAAGTTTTGAAAAGTGCTATTTGTTTTTATGTTAACATGCATTGTGTTTTATTTGAAAACCTATAAGTGAAAGCATAATTATGATTAACGTGTTGCTTGTGCTTTCTGTGGTTTAGTCCTCTTAGATGTATACTTAGCATTAGGACTAACCTTAAACTATGTCACAAGGATGGCCTGCTTTCTTTCTTGATCTCTTTCTTTTTAGAGACCGCACAAGACCCCTCATATTTAGCAGTCATATCAACGAGTCTTTGCTCTGTGACTAAGTGCCCTTCTTATTTGTCATAAAGCTCTTGTATTTTGATGTAGTCTCTTTCCTTCTTTTCAATGGTGAGGTTAGCCTTATGATAGTCAACTTTAAGCTTGGCTATCTCATCCATGTTACAGGTAGTAGATGTCTTTTTATTATCTTCGAGAAGATTAGAAAATCTTGCTACTTTGGTTGTGCACGCCTTAACCTCTTAGGGAGATTGCTTATACTTGTCTAACACATTTTTGTGTTCTTCAAGTAGTTCGCTAAAGGCATTTTCTAACTCATTGAAAGTAAAGTCATCATATAGAGGGTTAGATGATACCTTATCAAACCATAAGACAGACATTAGCAGTACTACAGGACCTATCCTCTTCTTCTGATTCACTGGCATCACTTTCATGCCAGATGCTTGTGTTTGCATACTTTTGACTTGTTGTACCCTTTCTGCTTGATCTTGATCTATCATATTGACTGCTTTTTTTATAGTGGTTAGTCCTTCTTCATATGCCTGACTTCTTCTATCCAAAATATATTTTTTTTCTATTGCGTTCGTGGACATCTTTCTTCTTTTGGTTTGATCTCTCAAACTTTAAATTTTTCTAAAGTTCCTTACTAGCAGGGCTTGCTCATCACTTGATAATTCTTCGTCAGAATCATTGTTTGTAACTCTTTTGGCTTACTTTGAAGGTGATAGATTTTTCCTTGGGGGTTACTTCTTCAATTCTTGTAGGTACAACTCATGGGCCATCAACTTGCCCATAAGTCTCTAGAGTCATTGTGGTGAGATCCTTTCCTTCAATGATTACAGTTGCCTTTGGGTTCCAATTCTTGGTTAGAGCCTGTAGCACCTTTCTGATCTTCTCATGGTTAGTGTAATCCTTAGCAAGAGATTGCAAATGATTAGTAATATCTAAGAAATAAGTAAACATCTATATAATTGACTCACCAGATTTTATCTTAAATAATTCATATTCCTTTGTTAGTCTACTGATTTGGATTCCTTCACTTGAAAATACTTCATGAGTTACCTCAAGAAGTCTCCAATATTATGAGACGTAGTACAGGTAGAAACACGATTAAACTCCATTTTGTCAATTGTACAGAATAGTGCATTGATGGCACATGCATCTAGACTAGCCTTTGTCTTTTCTTCGTTCGTATATTTATCGTGTGGCTTGTCTACAAGTACACCTTCAATTACTTTTGGTGTCAGTTTGTTATAACCATCAATATCTATAGACCAAAGATCAATATCAATAGACTTTAGAAAGAAGCTCATTCGTGTTTTCTAATAAGTGTAGTTTGTTCTATCAAATAGTAGAGGTCTATTTGTGGATTGCCCTTCACCGTTGAATATTGACTTCACGGCTGCCATATATACTTTCTAGAGTGTTATATAAGAATATAAATGCTCTGATACCAATTGTAGGACCGTTGAGCACCTCTAGAGGGAGGATAAATAGAGTGTGTATGAGTGCAGCATAAATCACCAATTAAAATTAAACAATTATTATCTATGGCAAAAATAAGAGACATAATTTAAATTGTCCTAAGAGATAGAAGATCAAACTCAGTGAACATCGCGATATATACTGGTTTCTCTCTGAGATGACTAATCCAGTCACGAGTACTCTTGCCCGCTGTTAATCTACTATTTGTAAGCTAATGAGAGCTTGCTGTCTCTTTACAATACGTACTTCGTGATAAGTGCACGACCGAATTCACAACCGTGCTTGGTGACGAGCGCACGACCGACTCCAAAAACTGAGAAGTCTTCTGACTTGCAACCTCTTTAAACTCTGTAAACCAAAGACTCTAAATCGAATAAGACGTTACTGGCTTTGGCTAAGGGTAGTATAGGTAAAATATGAAAGCTTTAGATCACTGAAAAAATACTTTAGGAATAGATAGAAAGAAGTAAATGAGTGACTAGAAATATGAAAATCTTTCTCTATTTATAGTATTTTTCCTGACTGAACTCGGCAGAGTTCAGGCAGAGTTCGGATGCTAAAATCTTGTATAGGAATATTGGATGCTGATTTGGAGGGAATTGATTTTCAAAAATCTCGGACCGAACTCGGTCAGAGTTCTATTTGAATTTTGTCAAACCAAAATAGTATTTTTGGGGTCTAAATTACATAGGGTTTGTGCTATTTGGATATGTAGATTTGAGATATAGGTAGGCTTTTTGGATAGGTGGCTGAGAATAACCTAAGCCAGTAATATACCTGTATGTCTGTGGTTCGTATTACGTATCTTGGTATACGTGTACGTATTTTACTCGTATTGTATGTCTCATTGCTTGGTTGTGGTTCATCTTGGTTCGGTTCGGCTTGATTTAGTTCGACTTGGTTCGGTTTTGGTTGAGAACCCCCACCCACCTACCCACCATCACCATTTATTAACCCTCCTTTCTTTCTCTTCTCATTAACTCCTCATTTACTCTTCTTCTTCCCCACCATTACTCTTCACCTACCTGAGAGAGAAGGGAGAGCTTAGGCAAGTACATCTTGCTTCATGGAGGAACTCAAGTTTTATTGTTCCATTCTCTTCTTCACAGCATTCTAAAACACTTTAGTTCTTAGCATTTTAATTTCTATGGCTAATTGCTTGTAGATCTAAGTTTATTGTATTTTCGGATTTTTTGGATTTTGATCTATCTAACCTTGTTATTTCAAAGTTTTGATGGTTTCATGTTGTAAGAATCTCGTTGCCCTATTTTGACCTATGGAAGTCTGGATTTAGACTTGGGATGAAAGATTTATGAAGCTTTAAGAAGGGAGTCCATGACCCTTATTTTCGAATTCAGTGGAGAAGAAGAACAGTACAGCCGTGGCAGTTCATGGCCGCATAGCCTTTCCTGGCCGCATGGCTGTACTTGACTGCATGGATTTCCATGCGGCAAGCTTTCTCAGTCGCATAGGCTATGGGCTCCTTGCCAGCCGCATGAGACTTCTTTTTGTAGCCGCATGAACTTCCATCCTTTCAGCCGCATAAATCATTCATCTCGGCCGCAGGGCAATAAAGGCAGTATGGCACTTCCAGCCACATGAAGTCGATTATCCGAGCCACATGTGCCCTGATTAATTGAGCCGCATAACTTGAAATTCCCCAACCGCATAAGCCTACTTTTCCTGGCCGTATATGCCCGAGCCGCATGGCACTTCCATAGCCTTGTATTTTATGATTTAATTATTTTATTATACTCATGTCTTGTGACCCTCAGTGTAACTTGGGTCTCTTGATGGAATGCTTGTACTATATTATCCTGCACATGTACCATGAACACGATAGTAACCCGTAGTGGTGCACTCTTGACAAGTAACATGATATGTTAGTGGCCATCGTGGCGCACTCTTGACAAGTAAACCTGACATGATATATCTCGAATTGCTGTTGCGACGGCTAACATGACATGACATAACATGACCAGTATAAATAACATGGACACCGTAGGCGATTGTGCTTGTACAAATGAACCAGTCTTGTCTTTATCTTGTTTAGGGACCCCTGAGTACCACGGTCAGGGGTACCTGTTGAAATGGACTAAGGCTAATAACTAGAATAACACAGTAGTCATGAAGAGATTTTCCAGCTACAGGCAATCCCGTTACCTGGGCGCTTGTGGATCTGTAGCCTGCCGACGAATAGGGCACTTTCCAGCACACTGTCTTGTGTTGCACCCCCTCTTGAACAAATATTCGACCTGGGTAACCTGGATGGTTTGCAGGGCTTGTGGCTGTTGGAATAATCTCATCGCATCTTGCTAGTAACTAGGCCTGTGATAGCCCTAGTTAGTTAAAGTATCAAGCCGTACTTATTCCTTGGCCGTGATTGTTTGGATGGAGTTTAGTCTGTCTAGTCTTATCCTGATCCTGTACAAGATTGTAACTGGCTTGACTACTGGTGTTTTATTTTATCCGATAAATGGAGAAACCAAGTTCTGTTCAGATGGAGGGTTACAACCCTGGTCTTGTTTGGTTTAAGGATTATAATTTGGTTATCTAATGGTTCCATGGTTATCTTACCGTATATCCTCATGATGCTCTGTTTCTCCGTTTTACTATATTATTATTATATTCTGTGCTAATTGCTGGTTTTAGTTCCTAAGTGAAGCTTCTTTGTCGCACTTGCGCTTTCTAGGATCTGACCCAGCTGGTTTTGTATGGCCAGATACCGGAGCAGCTCTAGATGATCTATCAACTTTCCAGCCCGATGGTGACCACCAGGCGTAACCAGGGCAACGAGTAGGTTTTTTTTTGTTCTCCCACTTTATTGTAAAAAGATTCTTTTGAGGCATTTAGCCGGCGAGCACGTGTTTAGATCGTATTGTACCTTTACTTACTGTCTGCCTACGGGCTGTAACATGATTAACAAATCCTAGGGTTGATCATGTATGACCGAAACTCTTGCTAGTCCTGATATTTTGTAGCGACTAGCTTCATGATCGACTAAATATAATATTTGGATGCCTTACTATTGTATTTTGGTAATCTTACATCTTGTAACATTTACTTACTTGCTTGTGATTGAGACACTAGGCTTGTTCACCTTAAGTGACTGTTGGCTTGTAGTTAAACCCTCATGTATCTAGACAGCCGTGACCGTATAGCGAGGTGGGTTGCACTTTAATACGTAGCTGGCTATGTCTGCCCTCGCTCTCCAGTATTCTGGTTCTGGGGCATGACAATACCAATCGATTTTACATTTTTCTAGACTCAAATAAAAGTAAATACAGAAGAAATATAAAAATGGCTCGATCTGGATTCTAATACAATTGCTTTTGGATGATGACTCGAAAGCTCATTGTAGATACAGTACATTCTTTGATATTAATTTCAGTGACCTATAACATTAGTGGCAGTTTGTATATTTTACGTATCAACTTAAGTCATCGTTGATTATCACAATCCGGTGTGACCATTTAGGTAATGGGCCAACACACACATTATGAATCTGAAAATTCAAATATGCCTAGTTTACATCGCAGATAATTGTAACGGTCTTCAGCCAGCGGTTTTCTGAAAATATTTGCTAATTGATGATCTGTGTCAATGAATTCTAAGCAAATATTTTCGTGTGTTGATGATCACGTAAAAAGTGATGGTATATCTCTATGTGATTCGTGCATGAGTAACAAACATGGTTCTTAGTTAAATTGATCGTGCTACTGTTATCACAATATATGAGAATCTTCATGTAGTACAGATTATAGTCTTCTAGGAATTACTTCATCCACAAAATTTGAGCACAACAACATCCTGCGGCGATATACTTAGCCTTAGCTGTTGATAGTGCTACAAAATTTTTTTCTTTCTAAACTAGGAGACTAAAAAATTTCCTAGGAAATGATACATACCGCTAGTACTTTTACGGTCTACTTTGCATCCTGTAAAATACGCATCTAAATAACTGATTAGGTCAAAAGATGTAGTTTTAGGATACCACAAGCCAACTGTAGAAGTTCCTCTAAGGGATCGAAAGATACGCTTAACGGCGCATAAGTGTGATTCCTTAGGATTAGCTTGATATCTAGCACATATGCAAATGCCAAACATTATATCAGGACGACTAGCAGTTAAATAATAAACTACCAATCATACTCGATACTTATGCTGGTCGACTGGTTTGTCACTCTCATCAATGTCATGCCGTGTTGATATAGCCATTGGAGTTCGATAGGTTTTACATTATCGAAGTCATACTTCTTCATTAAATCCTTCGTATACTTAGCTTGATTGATGAATGTTCCCTGTGAGTATTGTTTCATCTAGAGTCCTAGGAAGTAGTTTAGTTCTCCCATCATACTCATTTCAAACTCACTCTGCATACACTTAGCAAATTCTTGACAAAGTTTTTTATTAGTAGAACCGAATATTATGTCATCAACATAAATTTGCACAAGAAGAATATTATCATCTGAAGACTTGACGAATAAAGTTGTATCGACACTGTCTTTTAAAAATCTATTTTCAAGTAGGAAGGCACTTAGGCATTCATACCAAGCACAAGGTGCTTGTTTGAGTCCATAGAGTGCTTTCCTAAGTTTGAAGACGTGATCGGGTTTAAGAAAATCTTCAAAACCGGGGGGTTGTTTCACAAAACTTCCCTTTTTAAAAAGCCATTTAAAAATGCACTTTTTATGTCCATTTGAAATAGTTTGAAATTATGAAAATATACAAATGCATAAAACATGCAGATAGCTTCTAGTCTAGCAATAGGAGCATATGTCTCGTCATAATAAATACCTTCTTCTTGATTATAACCTTGTAAATCGCGCTTTGTTGCGTAGAACTTTTCCATCCTCACATTGTTTATTTCAGAACACCATTTGGTACCAATTATCGATTGACCAATAGGTTCAGGAACAAGTTGCCAAACTTGGTTTCTCTCAAATTGATTTTGTTCCTCTTGTATGGCATCAATCAAAAATTTATCCTTAAAAGCATCTGCTACAGTCTTAGGTTCTACTTGAGATATAAAAGCTACATTGGCTGTTATATTTGTGTCTTTAATAGAAGAACGTGTACTTCCATCTTTTGATACATCACCTATGACGAGTGTCTCTTGATGGTCTGGTAAGAATTTCATCTTTGTTAGACTTTCCAAAGGGCTCTCTTTGGTAGCAGTATCTATAGATGACTTGGATTTATTTTTGTGCATCTTCATCATCACATTCGCTAGATCTGTGACTATTGAGCTCATCAAAGGTAACGTTAATAGATTCTTCAACAATCATAGATCTTTTATTGAAAACTCTATATCCCTTACTCTTAGTAGCATATCCGAAAAATATTCCTTCATCTGCTTTAGAGAGCGAGAAAGTACCAGCGGGGAGAGGAGATGAGCGAAGGGGGTAGCACACCCGTGGTGGCAGCGCGCAGCTCCGTGGCAGTGGCCGGGCTGTACGCTGCCTCCACGGGTGTGCTGCCCCCTTCGCTCATCTCCTCTCCCTGGTACTTCCTCTCTCTCTAACCCTCTCCCCGCTCTCCTTTCCTCTCCCCTGCTTCCTTTCTCCAGCACTCTCCCCCGAATCAAAACTCTCTCTATATATATATTTTAACTTTATTGTCGATACTTGTAAGAGAACAACAGCTCTCCTTACTGTCCCTCTCTTTCCCCTTTTCCTTTTGACAAAAAGGGTACAGCTAATGATATTAGCTGTTGAGTGAGTTTTGGTTGTTTTTATTATTATATTTTGCTTTATGTTGTTCTTTGGATGTTTTTTGTCTTCTCCCTCCCTTTCTTTCTTCGACTACAAAAGAAAGGTCGCTTCGTTTTTCGTGAAGAAGAGAGTAAATATTCCTTTTGTTTTACTTACAGCTGCTGTTAGTAGAATTTCCTTTGTTTTATATTGTAGTATTATTATTTTTATTGATTATTTTTTGTTTTTCTATAAGGAACAATAGATCAACTGTTGATTATTATTATTATTATTATATTATTATTATTATTATTATATTATTATTATTATTATTATTCTAAATTTCTATTAATTTCTAAATTATGTATTACTTATTAAAAACAACATATATGTATATAAATTTTTTTAGTTTATTAGTACTATTAGTTAATTTCAAAATAAAGTTATATTAATATTTTCTAAATTATACTTATGAAAAATATAGTATTTATTTGGGCTAAATATAATTTCAAAACTAAATTTTGAATGTTTTAAAATATTACTATATTATTATTTTATGGTTCTTGGCCTACAAATCAAATTTTTTTACAAAATAGAGTTGAGCCCTAAATAGTTTCTAGATTCATGGTATTTGAAATATTGTGACTAATAAAATATGGATTTTTATCTAAATTCCTACTTTTATAACTTAGAATATATTTTTAGTCAAAAACGATTTTTCTTGACTTTAATATTTTTCCTATACATATTTTGACTCATGAGAAACTAGTTTTTAAGTATTATAAATACCTTTCGAAAATTGCATATTTATTATTTTCCAACTTCCTTCGATTTCCTCCAGTCCGTGACTAAATCCTCTTATACCTATTCTATCGCCAATTCGTACCACCTTATGTCCTTTCTAGCTAATCTGACCGTTTTGGACTCAATAGAACCGTCCGTGCCATCATCAGAGGTCCCTTACATAGTTGTAACACTGAAGTCAGATTTCGTGCCACCTTAATTATCGTAGCACACCAGGCGTCGCTACCAGGCAAGATACCTTGCCATTAGCTATTTATTTTACTTTAGCTCATACTCATACATTTATTCATTATTTATTTTTTTGCAAAATAAACTGTGCTACATGGTCATAAATAGATAGAGTATATGTGTAGTTCTATTTCCCGTATATTATTTTATGCATATTAGCCTTAGAGTTAAGGGACCACCCTTTGTTTGTGTTGCATTCATTGGCCTTGACATGTTGTACCACAAGTTACGAGTCGCATATAGAACTCGGACATGCGTAACTGGCTGGCCGTCAGTACGTTTAAGACGTGCGATAGGATTAACCGCTAATAATGTTTGCATATTAGTTGACTTAGCGGTAAATAGAGGTTATGTATTGTGGATACAACATAGTAGGCATGGTACGGGGAGGACAATTCCTTAGCGTATAGGCTACTTACAATTTACCTTTTGTGATTCGGAAGCTCCGCTGGAGATACTGTGTGAGATGACCCTTTATTTTACTGACGGCTACTGACGTTCTGTGAAATGTCATGCTTTTACTTATTGGGCCTCTGGTGCCCCAAGGGGGACCATGTCGATCCTATTTTTGCCAGAGAGCCCATGCGTTAGAGGTTTGTACTTAAAACTGCATTCACTTAGATTGGTTAGGCTACCTTATCCGTTAGGTATGAGTCTTGGTTTGGGTACTTGTATCTGATCGTGGCTTGGAACAGTAACTTGTCTCGGACTAGTTTAACATCTTGTCCTTGTTTGGTTGTAGGTGTTGCTCACTACTTCGATGAGAAGGTACTGAACCTTGTTGTGGTCCGGATACTATATTTTTTCATGGCATGGAAAGATACTACATCGTGGATTAGGGTGCCATCTCATGTCCTTGATTTGTTGGAGGGATGGTACACTAATTGAATGGTGGAGTATTGGACCATGATATGATCCGATTTGACTTATTTATTGAGCAGTTTATATTTAGTTTTATGGTATGATATTATGCATCTTGTTACGTCCCTCTGAGGACCTGTGATCTTTCCAGGTGTGTGCTCTTATCTTCTACAGGTATTCTAGCCGATGCCGTGATCTTCTCTATTCATTCGAAGATGACTGCTCTTGGATCGTCCTTCGCTTCGCTTCACAAATCCTTTCGTCTGTATTTAATTCTTTTATTTAAATAGTTGGTAGTGGATTTGTCTCCGCCCAACATCTTGTATAAAGACAATTCATGGTTATATGATGTCTTTTATTCTTTCAATTTTGTGGATGAGATTAGTTAGCTGTAGTTTTACTGCATTTACAACTTACGTATATTTATTATACGGCTGGCATGTCTACGTTCCTAGTCCTACATATTTTAGGACTGGGGCATTACAGTAGAATGTTGTTCTAGGTCGCTATCTAACAACTCACGCAAATATATAATATACCTGTCATGGATCTCAACTTCGAATGCAGGACAAGTAAAGATATAGTAAAACTCAATCACAGTCTAAGCACAATAAGATAATACAGAAGTCTGGATAACTAATAAGACTAAACAACAACAACTAAATAAACTACTAAAATAATAATCTCTGAAAACAATCTCAATACAAGTCAAAATCTCCACTTATTACAATTCAAGTTCTAAATAAAAACTAAACAAGTCTACTGAACTAGTCTCCCGATCACTCCTGAGAGTTGGAACTCAAGGTAGCTAAACCATCTTTGGATCCGTAGCAGGTAGGCATGTATCACCTGTAAAATTTTGTCAACGTATCCAGTTAAGATTGGAACGAGCACAACTCCTCTAGCAATCCTAAATAAATGACAAAGACTATAAAACAGTTATAAACATTTATACTTGATGAACGTGGCAAGTCTGAGACATGAATCGAAATAGAACAACAGCTTAGAGCAAGAAAGTAAATATAGTAAAAGATCATGGCAATGAAGACTGTAAAAATAGAGCTAAATGAACTAGAGTAATGTGATATGAGTTCAGACATATGATGTGAGTCTAGTGTGAGTCCAGATAGTACAATATGAGTCAAGTGTGATTCTAGTGTGAGTCCAGTACAAGAGTCTAACAGTGTGTTTTAAAATATCGAGTTCGACATGTAAACATCTAGGGGTAAATACGGCTCATCGCACACTTGGCAAGTGTGGAACTGCTATCATTCCAGAATAGACCAGTAGGGGGTGATTCCAGTATTTAGAAATATTTACATGTCTACTCGTGTATTTCTTCGTCCAACAAGTACAAGTGAATCCATAACCTGATACGTAAATTGAGTACAAGTCCAGCCAGAACAAGATGATGCCAGTAGGTGATTCCAGTGGTGATTCCAGTAGTGATTTCAGAAATAGAGGCCGGACAAGTAAAGTATGTGTGTCACATGTAATGAATCTAGAAATGCCAATCCGTGTTTGTGACAATGAATCAAATAGAACTAACTTGAACTGAAATACGTTAATCATCAAGTAAATAAAAAAAATTATCAGAGAATGTACTCGCCTGATACCCCGAGTGACCGATGTATACAGATGTCTGAACTGGAGTCACAAGGTCCTATTTAGAGCAATATAGGTTATAATATGTTCAGTATGTAATAATTGAAGTTTACAATACAATCTACATGATTCTAGGTCAATCTAGTCAAAGTCAACTCTTGGTCAACTCTGGTCAACCCTCTTAGTCAACTAAGTCAAACTTGGGTCAAACTTGGTCAACTATAGCTATTTCTAGGTCAAAGAATCAATTTGTCAACTCTAGTCAATTAGGTCAAACTTGGTCCATCTAGTATCTCTAGGGTGCCATGGTATCCACTTGCTAGCTAATCTAGGTAATCTATTACCTATTTATTCTCGTCTCCAAAGTGTATCTATATGATACCATACTCAATCCTCATGGCTAATGCTACCATATGGTACCTTGGCTTATCTCAAGGTAATACAATACTTAGTACTAAAGCCTATACTAACTAATGCTTAGTATGTATTATTGATATACAACTTCCGAACTTATCCCCAACCATATCCATCCTACAAACTAACCCTCAACTCTAAACACTCACTCAAGGACAATCAAACCTATATCTATACTAAAGTATCAAATAACCTATATATATATCATACTCACATAGATATACCCTCATATCTCAAATATACCTAACTGTCAAAGGCTATGCCAAGGCCTAGGAACCATTTTCCAGTTCACTCTAATCCCTCTAACTCCTCTAATACAACTGCTACTTAAAATCACATATAACTCACTCCCTATAACCCATATACAATCATACCTATATACAAATATAGCTAAAGGCCTATGCATCACAACTAACCCTCACCTAGGAACCCCAACTGATACCAATCTCAATTGTCCCAAATACATCACACATAAACTCACAAATATATATAAGCTCTTATATAGCTATAGGCCTATATATCAGGTAAAATATATACATATATCCACATAATCTCAGATAACATATATAACCCACATAAGTAACTCCTTATATCTATATATCCTCACTATCCTTACCTTCCCTATCATAGAAAAATTGTGATTACATTCAAACTCAAACTAACCCCAACAATATATACCTATATAACATCCAAAAATGCATAACATCAATGCCAAAAGCCACTGTTGCCCCTTTTCTATTACCTACCATCCCCACTACCTACTTGCAGACAAACTGACACTACTTTCCTTCACTCCTCTATTCACTCACTCATTCACTCAAATTTCGCACTAACAATTAACAATATACCTAATGCTCTTCCTAACTAACTGGTATATGAAGAGCAGGACAGATCAACAAGGACTAGATAAACTATCTGGAAACTGAACATAAATATTAGAATTAATATGCTATTGCTCTTAATGATACTTCAAGTATCAGGATAGTTAAACAATAAATATGACAGGACATTAAGGTAATATAGACAAACATATATATATGTTCAAGACAAAACTAAGAGTGCCCAGGATCTGTCTAAAGCCAAGTAGTTGTACCTTTGGCACAACAAGGTGGTCTGAACCAAGTTGCTCGAGCCCCTGCTACTGACCGAACCAACTAATAAGCAGTAGACAGATGGACAGAACAAGTGGAAGGAATTTCTAAATATTCAGTATGGATTGAATCCTATAGGTCTGGTCAACAGAATGTAAGAATTAAGGCTCTACACAGAGAATGTGGACTGCTGCAATAAAATAACCTCAACTTTGATACCCCTATTTCTTCAGGTCTGATACCTAAAGTCCGAACACAGGGTAGGCAGTGAATGACCTGTAGGGAGGAGACAATACGTGACTAAAGGTTTGATACCAAACCATGGCCAAGGGACTGGACATTTGGCAAATCTAAACATGGTAGACAATGTGAATGTGTGCCTTCGTATGTCTATTAGGTGTCAAGGGGGCGTGTCTGAGCAGTGTCCTAGTGTGTCAAACAAGTTGTGTCTAGCATGTTAGGGTATGTGTGTCCATATGGTGTCCATGAGTCATGTCCAAAGTGCCAACAGAAAGTATTTTACATGTATCAGAACATGTGAAAGCAGTGTGCATGTGTGTCAAGTGGAAATGTGCACGAAGTGTCCAAGTGATGTGTCGTAGAGAAGTATCAAGGTGTCAACTAGGGGTCCAAGTGTCCTCTGAGTCCATTAGGACGTGTCCACGAAGTATCGAGGCCCGTGTCCACGTGTCCACAGAAAAAGAAAATAGTGTGTGTGCACGACTCGACTGACATTTGTGAGTCCAATAACTCCTCAATTCCTCCGTGAAATCATCCCAAATATCGTATCTAATAACAGACATTGCCCCCATCTTTACCAACCATTGGTAGCTCAAACCGTGTCGTGTCTAGTGTCTTTGGACACGCGAGTAGCCGAACAGTGCACGCAGTCTCGTGCAGTATCCCTGTGTCCATTTTCGACACAGAAAACAACCCAAAATTAACTCAATCAGCAAGAACTACAATCTACACATAAATGGCTTTCTAAATGTATAATTTTCACAGAAAACAGTAAACAAAAGTTTCTAAGGGGCATTTCATCTAACACTTCGAATACCCATCCGATAATTTACGCTATACACACCAAATGGATTCGATTTGAACCCAAACTTAGCCTAGGGATAGGAGGACCCTAAATAAATACATCTATGGTGAGAAATCAGGAAATTAATAGGTTTAGAGGTTATTACCTATTGAGAGTTGGAATCTCAATAAAAAGCCTTAGATCTAGATCTCCAACAAGCTCCAATGGTTAAATTGCTCCCAATCCTTGCTAGCTAGCCAATAGAGGTCCCCTCCACACTAGGGTGTATTACAATTGATTTGGCTCAATTTAGAGGTTATTCGGAAAAATGGGCAAATTTGGAGAAGAATGCCAATTTTAGGGTTAGGGTTTGTAATGAAAGAGGCAAGGGGCTAATGATCACTTATATAGGAAAGGGAGGCTCTACATGGCTGGTCATAAAGTTTCTAGGGTTAGGTTTAGGTTCAATTTGATTTAAAGGCCTCTCAAGTTATCAATTCTAGCCCTTTAGGAAAAGGCCCAAACTAGATTAGGGTTTTGTAGAAAATATCTTAGGTTCAACATAGTATCTAGATATTTTAAAACTTAGTTAATTAGTTGAATTCTTCTAACTAAGTCTCTAGGATCATGATCAACATCTAGATTAGGGTAATTCTATGGTTAGACATAATGTAACAATTAGCATATTATAAAATAATTAAAATTAAAAAATAATCAAATATTCACATTTGCTAAAATACCTTTTGCTGCCGAAAGTGGTGGTGACATGTTTTCTGAGATAGGTTAAATTATCACCCTATTTAAAACATAAAGGCTGTATTAACAGCTTTTGCCCAAAAATTTAGGAAGATTATGCTAATTTAGCATGACTCTAGCCATCTCGCTTAAAGTACGATTCTTCCGTTCCTCAACACTATTTTGTTGGAGTGTTATAAAACAAAAACTTCATGATAATATCCACTATCATCACTAAACTTTTTGAAATCAACATTTACGAATTTGCTACCACGACCAATTCAGATTCGAGTAATCATGAAGCCTTTTTTGTTTTGTACCTTTTTATAATATCTGAAATTCAAAAATAGTATTACTTTTATTTGATAAAAAGAAAATCCATGTATAACGAGAGAAATTATCAACAATTACAAAAGCGTAGAGTTTATCGCCAAGACTAGACTCTACTAGGACTAAACAAATCCATATGAATTAACTGCAAGGGTCTAGAAGTGCTTACATCGTTGATGGATTTAAAAATTGACCTAGTTGCTTTGTTCTTTTCAAAGTCAGCACATACCATGTCTCTCTTGAATGTGATATCCAGGAGTCCTTTTACCAGCTTTTTGGTGCATAGATGTGAGATAGTGTCCTTATTTGCATGTCCTAGCCTCATATGCCATAGCCAGCTTTTATCTTGATTGCTACTAGGTACTTTCCTGCATTGTTATTACTTTCTAAAAAGAAAACATAAATTTTGTCTTCCCTAATCCCTTCATATACATGATTACTAGATGACATTTCATATATAAAGCATTTGTCTTTTCAAAGTTAATACCATAACCATTATCTGCCAAATGACTTATGCTCAGGTTATGTTTCACTCTGTAACTAAACAAACATCTTTTATTACTGAGTAAGGAGACATACCAACATTGCCATTTCCAATTCCAATTATATCACCACTACGAAATTGTACTAGTCGCGACGGAGACCTATATGGGCTACCACTAAAAATGTGTCACGACCCGCACCCAGTGTTAGGGCATGAGACGTGGGTACACCCCTACGCCGCAGTGTCGGCGGTAGAACGTTGTCCTAAGTCACCACATCTAACAACTAGATTATGCTCCGAAAGGAGAACAATATAATAAGTAAACTCAATCACAACTAAGATGGAAAGAAGATATGATAATCTCAACAGAGAGTCACAATATGAATAATAATCCTGGTGTAAACCACATCATAATAATATCTCAATACAAACACAGTGTCTCAATAACTAGATAAAACCATAAGTCTAATCTAAACTTATGGCAAGTCCTCAGCGACTACTTCCTGCTGAGGGTCCAGGTCACCTGTGTCAACTAGGCCTGCTCTATAGTAAGTGTCGCGCAATCCTCATCATCTATAATATTTTAACAGGTCTAGTCAGGACAGGAACGAATACATATCTCTCACACAGATCATAACATAAAAGAAAATATGAAACTATAGAATATATAAATAAACTGCTGATAAAGAAGAGACTGTAAATAGAATATGATATTTGGAAATAGATATACATGATATAATAAGAGAACTGAACTAACTACGTGCTGTAGAGCACAATTGGTTATGTAAACTGGCTTAGGTTATACATGACTTAAATCTAGTTTGGAGTTGTACATGAAAAGGGTGTAGATCACATAACCAAATAAATACTCCCCCTGCCCCAATCAGTACACAAGGACCTGTACAGTTATGTTATTGCACATGAAAGTAGTGTGTCATATGGATAGCTAGTCCATATGCACACTGGATTACATGAAGGCTCACATGATCATGAGTGTACATGAATGTCACATGAGTATACATGAATAAATACGAATACAATGAGTAGATGCACATGATAAAGTACATGAGCACAATATACCCGATGTCTCTAAGGGATAACATCGCATGAAGAGATCCATATAGTACTAATCCGTGATAATATTATGACACAACAAGTAAACTAATCTATACAAGTAAATATGTCCAAACAATGAAACGGTCAGAGAATATACTCGCCTGGCAATCCAAGCTGCTGATGAGGAAGTGTGACTGTACTGAAGCAATTTAATCCTATTTAAAACAACCACAAGTCACAACAAGGTCTAAATATCATAAGGAATGCCTACAATGCAATTTTACATGATTCTAGGTCTTTCTAGGTCAAAGTCAACTCTTGGTCAACTCTGGTCAAACTGGTCAACTCTGGTCAAACCTGGTCAACTGAAGGTCAACTAGTCCGTTTACTAATTTTTAGGTCAAGCGCAAGTTTTCAAGTCATTCTAAGTTCATTTGAGTCGATTTTGATCAAGTTTGCCCAAAGTTGACTTTTGTCAATTTGGTCACTTGTCGTCGACTCGGCCATTCTAGGCTCCTTGGTTAATCCTAATCTGACTCAATACTTCCTACGTCACATTCACAAGCAAACAATTACATATTTATATTATACTTTCATTCTAGGTGTATATCTACATATATAAACACATATATAAATATATACATACATACACACATATACCTAGCTTGTGAAGTGAGATTGGGTGTGTGTGTGAATGAAGAGATGCTGCTAGGAGGTAAAATTCTGAGAATAAATGATCCTATATACCATTATACAAATATCATATATTATTTTTATTTATATATATATATATAAAAAATACATATATAATATATATATTTTTTTGAAAATTATATATATATATATATATATATATAATAATATTATATATTTATTATATTTTTATATATATATATAAATATATCTATATATAATATATAAATAATAATATAAATATTATATATATATATATATATATATATATATATCTATATATAATATAATATTTATTATTATTATTATATATATATATATTATTTTATGATTATATAAAAATAATAATAAATATATATATATATATATATATATATATATATATATTATATATATATATATATATATATTATATATAATATAAAGGAGAGAAAATATTGGGTTTACAAAGGGAAAAATGAGTTCAGACCTGGGATTGATCTAGCGTGACAAAACTCATCAAAAAAATATACATACATACATATATATATATATATATATATATATATTATATATATAAAACATATCTATATACATATGTAATATATACACATATACATAGGCAATTGGGATATAATTACACATATGATGGAAATGATAGAAAATAAATAGGGACCCAAACCCACAAGTCCAGAATCTTAATACCTTCATATAAACTCAGAAATTATGAATCAAAACTCACCAATTTTAAATATCATCTAACAATTCAATAATATATATATATATTAAACCGAAAATCAACCCAATGCCCAAAATGCAATGTACACATTTATAATCCGTGAAACTTGGCAAACACACAGGTATCTATGTGTGTGACATGTTCGGGTACTCACGGGGTCGAACCCGTGTCCGTATCGTGTCCACAGAGTGAGTATCGAAAAATCGATATGCGTGTCAAATGAATCGGTACGAGTTCGATTTCTCGCTCGATTCTGAACCGATTCTAGTGAAACTTCGCGTACACCTAGGCTAGCATGTCCCCGACCTACTGGTCGAGTTAGCGTGCAGCCAAGTGTCGTATCTGACACACACGAAGCTCGTGTCCATGCGCGGCCTGTGCACGGGCGTACAGAACGGTGCAGCGTCGTGCACGCAGGATGGCAAGTCTAGGGACTCGTGGGTCCCACCACACATATCGTGATCGTGTCCTAGGATACGCTAGGTATAGGGCTATACGTAGGACACCCTGAATCATGTCCATGGTCCACACGAGTCGGCACGAAGGCCGTGTCAGCGACGGTTGTGCGCGCGTGCGTACGCGTGCGGACCCGTTCGATCGCGATTACTCCCTCGATACGACACGAAGTCAAGGGAGGCTTGGGGGCTAATGTCAGTCGTTGCCCCCTCCTCCATGCTAAGAGGTATACGGCCACGTGGCCTGTGTCATGCGAAAACAGTGTGCCACAGCAGGACACCGCGCGGCCACGTGTAGCGTATTCGTGTTATTTGGACACAGACACGAGCCCAATTCGTATTGAAAAATACGGGGTCGGGATCCTTATGTCTTGGGCTATCCAAATATATAAATATATTCGAAAAACAAGTTTCGATCCATTGGGTAATAACGTCGAACACCTATGTTGGAACGTCGATACTTGTCCGATACGCACATCGAACGGACACGAAATCGAACGAAACTAAACCAATATGTCGAGGGTACCTAGAGCATGTTATCATAAAGAAAATAGAAGAAATATTGCTAGAACATGGTTTACCCATTGAGAGTCAGAATCTCAATGAAAAATGACTCCTCGAGCACTCCGACGATCGATTTCTTCCGAGCAAACGCCTCAAACTCCCTGCTAGCAGTGCTCCAGCAAGTTCTCCTCCTCCCCACGGTCGCAACGCAATTTATTTGGCACAAATCGGATGCTGGAAGAGAAAGTTAGGGTTTTGAAGGGGATTAGAAACTAGGGTTTTCTCTTAGATCTAATGGAGGATATGGGATTCTTCACAAATGAAAGGAGCTACTGAAATGCTTGGCCGGCCTTGCTAGGGGGTGTATTAGGGTTAGGTTAAGTCATGGGCCAAGCATCCCTAGGTTGCTACAAAGCCCAATAACAAAAAGCTAAAAAGGCTTATAAATAATAGCTTAATAATCACTAAACAATTCTAGAAAAATAGGTAAATTCTAAATTAATTCTAACAAGTCTATAATGAACTTAAATCACATTACTATGCTTCTAACATAGTTGACTAAGGTTATACCAACTAGGTCCTATCAATGCACCAATCAAACACACAACAATCAATTTAATTTGTAATTAAATAAATAAATAAAGGCACAAAGACTAAAATACCCTTAATTAGAAAAAGTGAGTGTAAAAATCTACCCTCCTTAAAATAATTTTGTCCTCGAAATTAAAGACAAAACTGGATGAATGAGAAGGATAGAAAAATCATACCTGAAGACTGAAAAGATAAGGGTATTCCTCGTGCATCTCATCCTCCCTCTCCCAGGTAGACTCACCTGGAGAGTGATACCTCCAAGCTACGCTAACCAAGGGTATCGTCTGGTTCCTCAGCACCTTCTTTCGTCGATCCAGAATCTCCACAGGCTGCTCTGGATAACTAAGAGTAGGGCCTACTCGATCTCGGAATGATCAAGTACATGGCTGGGATCCGCCACATACCGTCTCAACTGTGACACATGAAATATATTGTGGACTTCCTATAATACAGGGGGCAAGTCCAGTCTGTATGACACGTCAACTCTTCCGATGATAAAGAAAGGACCGATAAAATACGGACTAAGCTTTCCACCTCCACCAAAGTGAATAGTACCACGCGTCAGAGATATCCTAAGAACACAAGATCTCCAACCTAGCACAAATATGGTCTCAACTTAACTATAACAATCATATGATCAAACAAAATCATAAAACAACAAGATTCTAATCCTTAACTAAGCTGTACCTCAAACTGCAAGGGTTCGGTGGCTATCGGCCCAATGCCGCTGTCTGTCCTGCGCCACTCGAAGTCGATCTCTGATGAGCTTTACCTTCTCGTCTGCGTCAACAACTATCTCAGGTCCCAATAAAGAGCTCGCTCTCCAACGTCATCCCAAGACAAGGGTGTACGACATCTCCGCCCGTACAGTCCCTCGAATGGTGACATCCCAATACTGGCCTAAAAACTATTATTTATGTAAACTCCACTAAGTGCAGGTGATCCTCCAAAATCTAGCACAAGTCCGCAACATGTCCTCGAGTGTCTGAATAGTCCTCTCTGACTGTCGTTCGTTTGAGGGTGGTATACAATACTGAATTTTAGCTGAGTGCCCAAACTAGTCTGCAGACTCCGCCAGAATGAGAAGTAAAGCGACTATCCCGATCCAGGACAATGCTCACCGGAACTCCGGTATCATGACAATCTGTCGCATATACATCTCTGCTAGCTTTTCAGTAGATATACCCACTTTAAATGCAAAAAGTGGGCTGATTTGGTCAACCTGTCTACGATGACCCAAATTGCGTCTTTCTCTCCTGGTGTACGCGGCAATCCAAAAACAAAGTCCATCGTGATGTGCTTCACTTCCACTCCAGAATGGGTAATGGCGTGTAACAGTCCTCCTGGTCTCTGCCTCCTGTCTTAACCTGTTGATAGACTAAATATCTGGCTACGAAGCGAGCTACCTTCCGCTTCATCTTATACCACCATACATGCTCCTTCATATCCCTATACATCTTGTTGGCACCTGGATGCATAGAGTACTGAGAACAATGGGCCTCCTGCATAACCTGCTTCCAAAGCTCTCCGTTAGGTACACACAGTCTGGAACCGTGCCTTAATGTGCCATCCTCTGCAATGACAAACTCATCATCCATCAATCCTGTTCGAATCTGCTCTCGGATACACCACAGAGTAACATCATCGAACTGAGCTGACCTGATCCTCTCTATCAAGGTCGACTGAATCTGAAGGCCCAACATCTGTATCTGAACTCCTAGCATAATCACCTCGATCCCCAGGCTCTCCAAATCTGCTAACAAGTGACGATCCATCGTCAAACACATAGCTACCGGATACCTACTCAAGGCATCGGCGACCACGTTGGCCTTTCTTGGATGATACTGAAATAAAATATCGAAGTCCTTCATCAACTCCAACCATCTGTGCTGCCTCATGTTGAGATCTTTCTGTGTAAACACATACTTCAAGCTCATGTGGTCTGTGAAGATCTCCACACGCTTCTCCGTACATAAAGTACTTCCACAACTTAAGGGCAAAGATAACTGTCGCCAACTCCAAATCATGGATAGGGTAGTTCTTCTCATACGGACGTAATTGGGCATAGGCAATCACTTCCCATGCTGCTGCAAGGCACAACCCAAACCCTTCCCTGAGGAGTCACTGTAGATAGTGAACCCGTCTGATCATGCTGGCAATGTTAAAATCGGGGCTGTCGTCAGTCGCTTCTTTAACTTCATCAAAAGCAACCTGACACTCCTCTGACCAGATAAACTCTACGTCCTTCCGGGTCAGCCTAGTCAATGGCTCTGCAATCCGAAAGAAATCTTGAACAAACCTCCTGTAGTGTCAATCCCAGAAAGCTCCTGATCTCCGCAACTGAACTCGGTGATATCCATACCTGAACTGCTCTGATCTTTTTCGGGTCAACTGAGATCCCATCTTCGGTCACAACATGACCTAGGAAATCAACTTGATCCAAGAAGAACTCACACTTTGAGAGCTTGCCGTAAAGCTGCTCCTTCCTGAGAGTGTCCAGAACCACTCTCAAATGCTCCTCATGCTTCTCTGGGGTCTTCGAATACACCAAGATGTCGTCGATGAACACCACCACTAACTTGTCAAGTACTGGTGGAACACTTATTCATCAAGTTCATGAACACTGGGGGCGTTAGTTAACCCAAACGGCATCACCATGAACTCAAACTGGCCATACCGTATCCTGAATGCTGACTTCGGAATATCCTCCTTCTTCACCTTTACTTATGGTAACCTGACCTCAGATCAATTTTGGAGAATACCTTTGCTCTGCTCAACTGATCGAACAGATCATCGATCCTTGGCAGCGGGTACTTGTTCTTGATCGTGAGGTTGTTGAGTGCCCTGTAGTCGATACACATCCATAATGATCTATCCTTCTTTGGTACAAAGAGTGCTGGTGCAACCCCACGGTGAAAAATTCGAACGGATGAAGCCTTTATCCTGCAACTCATCCACCTGCTTCTTCAACTCCACAAGCTCGCTGTTGTTCACTCTATAGACATGATGAGATATCGGCTCTGCGCCGGACACCAAGTCTATAGAGAACTCCACATCTCTGTCCGGAGGTAACCCTGGCAACTCCTCCAGGAATATATCCATAAACTCAGCTATCAATGGATGTGGCACGCTCTGCTCCTCTGCTAAAACTCCGTAAAAACTCTGCTACTCTGCTCCGTCTCCCGACTGGTGAACTCGAACTCTGACTCTCCTGGCACTCTGAAAAGAACTCTACCACCTCGACAATCTATACTGGCATGGTGCCTGCTCAACCAATACATACCGTGTACAATTTTATAGTTCGGTAATGGCATTACGTACAGACTCACGGCCTCCCAAAATGACTCTCCGATCCTTGCAAACATCACAGACAAGGATAATACCACCCCCAGTCGTGATCTTGCAAGTCCTAGGCAATGGTTCAGAAGAAAGCTAGTGTCTAATAGCAAATGATACAGACACAAAATAATAGAAAGCACACGAATCAAACAAAACAAATACGGAAAATGGTATAATCAAAGGAGGACACTTTATTTCAAAAGAAGGCAATTAGCAGTAAGAATTAGATAAGAGTTTTCCTAATGTGATTGAGTACCTTAACTTATATCCTATATCCTATTGCAGGCTACAGAGATACTATAGGTCGAGTACCACTACAAAATCGTACTAGTCGCAACGCGGACCTGTATGGGCCACCACTAAAAATGTGTCACGACCCGCATCCAGTGTAAGGGCACAAGACGTGGGTACGTCCAGCCTACGCACAGTGTCGACGATCGAACGCTGTCCTAAGTCACCACATCTAACACAACTAGAATAGCTCCGAAAGGAGAACAATATAATAAGTAAACTCAATCACAACTAAGATGGAAAGAAGATAGGATAATCTCAACAGATAGTCACAATATGAATAATAATCCCGGTATAACCACACCATAATAATATCACAATACAAACACAGTGATGCAATAACTAGATAAAAATATAATTCTAACTACGTGGTCCAGTCAGGACAGAAACGAATACATATCTCTCCTACTGAGGGTCCAGGTCACATGTGTCAACTAGGCCTGCTCTATAGTAAGTGTCGCAGCAATCCTCATCATCTGTAATATTTCAACAGGTCCAGTCAGGACAGGAACGAATACATATATCTCATACAGATCATAACATGAAAGAAAATATGAAACGAGCTATAGAATAATATACATGAACTGCTGATAAAGAAATGAGACTGTAAAAGAGAACATGATATATGGAAATAGATATACATGATATAATAAGAGAAGTAAACTAACTACGTGGTGTAGAGCACAATCTGGTTATGTAAACTGGCTTAGGTTATATATGACTTAAATCTAGTTTGGAGTTGTACAAGAAAAGGGTGTAGATCACATAACCAAACAAATACTCTCCCTGCCCCAATCAGTACACAAGGATCTGTCCAGGTTATGTTATTGCACATAAAAGTAGTTTGTCACATGGATAGCTAGTCCACATGCACACTGGGTTATACATGAAAGCTCACATGATCATGATTGTACATGAATGTCACATGAGTATACATGAATAAATACGAATACAATTAGTAGACGATGCACATGATAAAATACATAAGCACAATATACCAGATGTATCCGAGGGGATAACATTGCATGAAGAGATCCATATAGTAATATCTGTGATAATATCGTGACAGCAACAAGTAAAGTAGTCTATAACAAGTAAATATGTCCAAGCAAGAATGAAACGGTCAGAGAATGTACTCGCCTGGCAATCCAAGCTGCTGATGAGGAAGTGTGACTGAACTGGAGCAATGTAATCCTATCTAAAACAACCACAAGTCACAAAAAGGTCTAAAATATCATAAGGAATGCCTACAATACAATTCTACATGATTCTAGGTGCTTCTAGGTCAAACTCGTGGTCAACTCTGGTCAAACCTGGTCAACTCTGGTCAAACCTGGTCAACTGAAGATCAACTAGTCCGTTTATTAATTTTAAGTCAAGCGCAAGTTTTCAAGTCATTCTAAGTTCGTTTGAGTCGATTTAGATCAAGTTTGACCCAAAGTTGACTTTTGTCAATTTGGTCAGCTTGTCGGTCGACTCGGCCATTCTAAGCTCCTTCGGTCAATCCTAATCTGACTCAATACTCCCTTGGTCACATTCACAAGCAAACAATTACATATTTATATATATAAAATCATTCTAGGTGAAATATCTTTTTTTTCTTTTCTATGTGATATATCTACATATATATACACATATATAAATATATAGATACATACACACATATACCTAGCTTGTGAAGAGAGATTGGGTGTGTGAGTGAATGAAGAGCTGCTGCTAGGGAGGGTACAATTCTGAGAATAAATGATCCTATATACCATTATACAAATATATCATATATATATATATATATATATATATATATATATATATATATATATATATATATATATAATATATATATATATATATATACATATATGCACAATATGCACAATTTATACATATATGCACAATTTATTTAAAGAGACTTTATATATATATACATAATCTATTATATACACACATATATATAAAGGAGAGAAAATATTGGGTTTATAAAGGGAAAAATGAGTTCAGACCTGGGATTGATCTAGCGCGACAAAACTCATCAAAATACGTATATATATATATATATATATATATATATATATATATATATATACTTTTTAAATCCCATGCACACACACACAATTGGGGGACTCGAACCTTGTCGGTCCCTCAGGGTGTCCGCTCTAATACCACTAGGCTAGAGAGCTCGGACTATACATATATATATTTAAAACATATCTATATACATATATATATATAATATATATATATATATATATATATATATATATAGGCAATTGGGATATAATTACACATATGATGGAAATGATTGAAAATAAAATAGGGACTCAAACCCACAAGTCCAGAATCTTAATACCTTTCTATAAACTCAAAAATTATGAATCAAAAATCAGCAATTTTAAATATCATCTAATAATTCCATAATACATATCTATTCTACTATATAATAGGAAAACTTAGATGGTGAAAATTTTGAATTTCGAAAATACCCTTGCATGTCTATACTAATTAAAAATTGTTCATTAATTTTAATAAAGACAACTTAATAATTACGAAGACTACCCTTTGGTCTTCCTTAAGAGTCTTCCTAATTTAATTAAAAGAATATTAAAATACGTGCAAGGTACGTGCACATATGCTAGTATATATAAAACCCGAAAATCAACCCAATGCCCAAAATGTAATGTACACATTTATAATCCGCAAAACGTGGCAAACACGAATGTATCTATGTGTGTGACTTGTTCGGGTACTCACGGGGTCGAATCCGTGTCCGTATCGTGTCCACAGAGTGAGTATCAGAAAACTCGATACGCGTGTCAAACGAATCGGTACGAGTTCGATTTCTCGCTCGATTCAAAACCGATTCTCGTGAACTTCGCATACACCTAGGCTAACACGTCCCCGACCTACTGGCCGTGTTAGCGTGCGGCCAAGTGTCGTGTCCGACATGCACGAAGCCCGTGTCCATGCGCGGCCTGTGCACGGGCGCACCGAACAGTACACATCATCGTGCACGCGGGACGGCGAGTCTATAGACTCTTGTGTCCCACCACACGTGTCATGGTCATGTCCTAGGATAGGCTAGGTATAGTGCTAAATGTAGGACACCCTGAATCGTGTCCACGTGTCCATATGAGTCGATACGAAGGCCATGTCAGTGGCGGCTGTGCGCACACGCGTGTACGCGTGCGGACCCGTGCGGTCGCGATTACTCCACGACACGACATGAAGTCGAGCGAGGATTGGGGGCTGACATGTCAGTCGTTGCCCCCTCCTCCACACTAAGTGGCATGAGGCCACGTGACCTGTTCGCACAAAAATGGCGTGCCACAGCAGGACCCGCGCACGGCCACGCGTACAGCGTGTTCGTGTCCTGTTTGGACACGGACACGAGCCCGATTTGTGTCTAAAACTACGGGGTCAGGATCCTTATGTCTAGTATCCAAATATATAAATAGATTTGAAAAAACAAGTTTCGATCCATTGGGTAATTACGTCGAACACCTATGTTGGAACGCCGATATGTCCGATATGCACATCGTACGAACACGAAATCGAACGAAGCTAAACCTACAGGTCGAGGTACCTAGATGCATGCTATCATGAAGAAAAATCAGAAGAAATATTGCTAGAACTTGGTTTACCTATTGAGAGTCATAATCTTATTGAAAAGTGACTCCTTGAGCACTCTGACGATCGATTTCTTCCAAGAAAATGCCTCCAACTCCTTGCTAGCAGTACTCCAGCAAGTTCTCCTCCTCCCCACGGTCACAACACAATTCGTTTGGCACGAATCGGATGCCGGAAGAGTAAGTTAGGGTTTTGAAGGGGATTGAAAACTAGGGTTTTCTCATAGATCTAATGGAGGCTATAGGATTCTTCACAAATGAAGAGGGGCTGCTGGAATGCTTGGCCGGCCATGCTAGGGGGGTGTATTAGGGTTAGGTTACATCATGGACCAAGCATCCCTAGGTTACTACAAAGACCAATAACAAAAAGCTAAAAAGGCTTATAAATAATAGCTTAAAAATCACTAACAATTCTAAAAAAATAGGTAAAATTCTAAATTAATTCTAACAAGCCTATAATGAACCTAAATCACATTACTAGGCTTCTAACATGGTTGAATAAGGTTAAACCATCTAGGTCCTATCAATGCACCAATCAAACACACAACAATCAATTTAATTTGCAATTAAATAAATAAAAAATACATAAAGACTAAAATACCCTTAATTAGAAAATGTGAGTGTGACAACTATCGATGATCCATTTGCTTCTAGCATGAGAGGGTTGAGGGTCCACCTACAAAATGAGTAGATGAATCCTTTGGAAACCATTTCTTCGAGGGTCCATTTTGATTAGTCATAGGTATCCAGGAAAGTGTTTGATTGTCAACAAGTTTTCTTTCTAGACAATACTGTGATATATGCCCGTGAGTGCCACAGTACGTGCAAGTAAGTTTTAAAAAAGTGCTCTTTGTTTCTGTGTTGACTTGCTTTTGTGTCTTCTTTGGAAACCTATATATGAAAGCATAATTATGATTAGCGTGTTGCTTGTGTGCTTTCTGTGGTTTAGTCCTCTTAGTTGTATACTTATTAGCATTAGGACTAACCTTAGACTGTGTCACAGGGACGACCTGTTTGCCTAACTTGATTTCTAACTTTTTATAATTTGCACAAGACTCTTCGTATTTGATAGTTATATCAACGAGTCTTTGCTCTGTGACTAAGTGCCTCTTCTTTTTTATGTCATAAAGCTCTTGTATTTTGACATAGTCTCTTTCCTTCTATTCAATGGTGAGGATAGCCTCATGATAGTCTACTTTGAGCTTGGCTATCTCATCTGTGTTACCGGTAGTAGATGTCTTTTTAATATCTTCATGAAGATTAGACAATCTTGCTACTTCGGTTGTGCATGGCCTTAACCTCTTTGCGAGATTGCTTCTCTAACACATTTATGTGTTCTTCAAGTAGTTCACTAAGGCATTTTCTAACTCATTGAAAGTAAGTCATCATATAGATGGTTAGATGATACCTTATCAATGCCATACGACATATATTGGCAGCACTGCAGGGTCTGTCCTCTTTGTCACTACTAGTTTTCAAAATAAGTGTAAATTTGTTATTTTGTAAATTTCTATATATTGTGAATATTTATTTAGGAATATTATATTTTTAGGAATTATTTAGTCAGGTTAGAGGCTCGTTAGTTTTGACTTGTGTTAGTGGTCCAGTTAGCTTAGACGCTAGCTGGAGCCCAAAGATTGGCTAGGCATGGCCCACAAACCCAACTCATTAGGCTAGTATAATTAGACTAATCCCTCATGAAAAATTAACTTATTTAGAGGTTAGATCAAAATGACCCCAATTCCTTGCATGCACTTAATTAACCAAAAAGGAAACTATTAGGGGCTAATTAGGAAATTCATTAACATTCTAACCTAGTTACCATGGCCAACCATGTATAGCTGTCACGACCCGCACCGTGAGGAAGGGCACAAGAACGTGGGTACGTCCAGCCTACGCCGCAGTGTCGGCGGTAGAACGCTGTATAGTTCGTCTATAACAACTAACATCTAACATGATATAAACATATCATCTCCGTACGGAGGTATAATATAACATCTCAACTCTATATCTCAATCACAAGTCTAGGAAATATAGAGCACGATATAGAATCAGATAAAAGAAAGGAACTGAATATAAATAGAGTTATCACACTACACAAAGTAGATGTCCAACACAAATAAATACAAGTCCTGAAATATAACTAAGTCACAACTAACAATCGGAACAATCCGATACAACTGAAAACTATAAACGCTAGACTAGACTAGGCACCCTCTACTGAGCTAGATGCTCCTCAGGCTCCTGAAGGTCACCCTCATGTGTCCCATAGAAGGTAGGGCAGTCACCATCATCATCTGTAATATTTTATCAGGTCCAGTCAGGACAGGAGCGAGCACAATACATCTCACGCAGTTTATTTCATGTTGGAAAATGTAAAGCATGCAAAGAGTAAGATACATGAACTGTAAGAAAAAGTATAGGAAAACGAGAGAGAATTTATAACTGAAATATATATATAGGATAAGTAAAACTGCAATACTAGTGATTTAGAGCACAATATGGTTATGTAAATGGCTTAGGTCATACAATAACAATAGGTAGCTCCATCATACGTGAGTGTACAATAGATGCGCATAAGATTGCACAAGATGGGATTTGATCACATAACTATTCTTACTCACCCTCCCCATTTAATACACAAGGATCCAGTCAAGTTACGTTACCTTGTACAAGAGGTTTTATCTTGTTTGCTCACGTGATCATGAGAGTACAAGATTGCACAAGAGTATACATAAAAGCGGTGTACATGAAATACAAGATGTTCGTGAAAAGCACATGACAACTGTATCTGATGCACCCCGAGGGAGATAACATCGCATAACAAGATCCATATAGTACCAATTCGTGATAACAACGTGACAGCATCATGTAAAGTAATCTAGAGCAAGAATATAAATCCTAACAAGTATGAAATAATCAGAGAATGTACTCGCCTGTCACCCTGAATGACTGAGATGAATAAAGTCCGAACTGGTGTCACAGAGTCCTATTTAGAGTAAAACAGGTTATAATATATTCAGAAATAAGGTAATTGAAGTGTATAATGCAATCTATATGATTTCTAAGTTAATCTAGATTAAAGTCAACTATTGGTCAACTTTAGTCAACACTCTAGTCAACATGAAGTCAAACTAGGTCTACTAGTCCAATCTAGGTCAACCCTAGTCTAACTAGGTCAACACCAAGCCAAGCCTATACCAAGCCTATGCTAAACCATATTTCAATATCATATATACAATCAAAAGACTTTACATTCAACAATCTATGTAGTTATCATATCTATATATATATATACATTACTAGTGTATATAGGCAAGCCTAAAGGAAAGCCTACCTATACCAATCCTATATAGAAAATATATATACCAATCAAACACAAATTTAGAGAGAGGGGAAAGGGAAAAACATGTGTGTGTGGGCGTGTATGTGAGAGCTTGAGTTATCAGGAATGGGTGTGTGTGTAGTGTCTATTTCCATGTGTGTGTGGGTAACCTAGATATAGGTGTCAAGTGTCCTCAGTGTGTGTACAGGAATATTAGTGATTTAATCTTAGTTTTTGTAAAAAAAAAAAGGAATGAACCTTCAAGCTAAACCCAGTTTTCAGTTTTCAGGTTTACCTTCATTCATTATTTTTTTCAGTTTTCAAAATCAACCAAAAACTCAGTTTGTATTCTATTTCATTTCAGTTAACTAACCCAAATCCATTTACATATATCAATCAAGGGATTAATTCTCAGTTATCTACATTCCCATTTCGAAACCTATTTTCTCAGTTTTTACATTAACATCATTTCAGTTTTTCATTCAAATTCCCATTTCAGTGCAATATAATGTCAACCAACCCAAACCTAAATCGAGACAACCCCAGATATAAACAAACATTCAAAAAAACATTAAACTCAGTTTGATAGGAATTCACTTGCAATAAACCAAATTAATTACTAGAACAAAATAACTTGGAAATTCTCAGGTTCTCAGGAATTTGAGTATAATTCAATGACAGTGCACACACTCTATCCATCTCGAGAACTCAATTCTCAAACACCATTCATAAACCAATCATTGCAGTAACTAATACACGTATATTGAATTAATATGGTGATTAAATTATTACAAAACAGTTTAAATTAGAATTCAAAATCAGAAAACCGAAAATAGTACACTGTGTGTCAGTGAACAATGAGAAATGCTAATTGACATATAAAATCATGTTAATATTACACTTAAATGGTTGGTAATGAGAGTACTACATGTGCACATGTCTAGGTGAGTTCTCTCGTGTCCACACAAGTGGACACAAGGTGTCCAATCAAGTAGAAACACACACAGACACATGCATACAGTACAGCATTGTGCGGGCATGCCAGTGTCTCGTGGACACGACACAAGCCATAAGACTTCTCGTGCTCACAGACACGTGTAGCCCAGGCATAGGGCTACACACTCGTCACCCTGAATCGTGTCCTCGTGGTGACAGGACACGACACGAAGTGCGTGTCAGTGCGATTTTCCTACGCGTGCACAGTGTGTGTAAAATCAGTACACGCATGTTTTCGTATCCGACACGACACGACGTGTCCTGAAACTCAAGAAGGGGTCTGTCAGTGATGGCCCCCACCTCTGTGTCAAATTGCACGTGTCTACGTGTCCTACACAGAGAGATTTTAGGGTCGGGTTGCAGGGCATGTACACGGGGCTGTCGTGCAGTGAGTTCATGTCCATTTTGGACACGGACACGACATAAAGTCGACTCGGTCTTCACTAATATTAATTAACACCTAAAGGCCTACAAATTTGTTCAAACACAATTTGAAATTAGCAATATTTATTTCTAACAAGCATTTCATCGAACACCTATTCCTACAC
>JANAVB010024400.1:27699661-27839661 GCA_029216955.1 Iris pallida | reverse complement strand
CCTCTGGAGGATGCAAGAACACTTTAGCAGGAGATTATGATCATTCGTGATGCTTTGAGATTGATTTGAAACTCTATTTATAGAGTTCTAGAAATAACTATTTAGCAGTAATTCTGGGTTGCACGTACTTTAGGTTGCGTGACTCCTGTTAACTTGTGCAAGGGGTTATACTAACTGCTTTGGATGCGTGGCATCGTTTGATTGAGATGCGCGTGGTCGTGGGCAGTATAGTGGACACGTTCTATGAAGTTAGTGGCATACGCGCCAAGTTATTCTGCTTCTAAAATAAAAGTTGATCAGGTGGCGCCAACTAGCCAGGTTGCGCATGGGGACAACTCAACAACTGGCGCCTTTAACTAGGTCTTCTATCCTATATGATTAATTCTCGTGCCACACAATGACTTGTACGAGCCAGCTGTCAGCATTAATTACATGCTGACAAAATCTTCTCGAGCGTCGCGTTGCGCGAGATTCGAACGAATTTTTTTTGATATACATGCTGTCAGTTGTCAGGCAATGATAATACCGTTACAGCTTCTCGAGGAAGTGCGCCACGTGGCTCTCGTGCAACCTGTCTCTTGCGCAACCTGATGTTGCACAACTTGATGTTGGCACAACCTGATGATATGACATTCAAGAGCGATACAGCTTGATTTTTAGCCTCTATAAGACCCCCTTCAAAGTTTTCAAAACTTGAAAAAAACTTCAAAGTTTTGAAATACTTTGAATCATGCTAGTTTTGTCTGGGTTACGCCAGTCAACTCGAGCCGGATTCTTCATCATAGATTGTGTAACTGTTTGGGCTATAAATAGCCGTACACTTTGGGTCCTTTCATTCTTCACCAACATGACTTTCTCGAAACCCTACGTCTTTCTCTTCTTTCTGATCTCCTTTGACCACTCTGTCTCTTCCTCTTCCAGACTCAAAAGCTTTTTCGACAAACCCTAATGGTTCTCGGGAGCTTCAATATTAAGAGAGGAAAGGGCTTCACTGAGCCTTTATCTTATGCTTCATCATATAGAGAGCAGCGTCGTGCGTGTCAGTACGTTCTACCTTCGTCATGACGAGAGACTATCAACCCGGCCATGGAGGGTAAGTATCTGATTATAGACCCGATTGTCGATTACCCTATTTAGGGTTTGGCTCGATTTTGACAACGTTCGTCCACTCTTTTTAGAGTTGGGCGTACCCCATAACTTGTGTCTCCCTTTTTAGGGTTTGGTTGCTGTCGATCCGTGTTGCGCGACACTTCGAAAAGTTGTGCTCTCTTTTAATTTTATGAAATTAATTTGGGCACAACATGAGGGTCGTACAACTTGATTTCTGCCCAATACAAGAGTCGTGCAGCCTGGCTGCTGCTTAACTTGATTGTCGCGCATGATCGCGCAACCTGATGGTCGCGCAGTCTGAGTGCTGCATTACATGAGGGTTATGCACTCTTAATCAAAAAGATTATTCAATGCTTGGTTCATTCCCAATAATGAACCTATTTATGGGGCACTCTTTTCCGAAACATCTTTTTTTTTCTTCTTCCTCATTAAGTGTTACCCGCCCATTTATGGGGAAGACGAAGAGTTGGCGGGGGCCGACCTTCACTGTATATATATAAGGGCATGAGGTTCAAACTTCATTTTCATTTACTCTTATGGCATCCAAAGAGAACATGAAGAAGGAGGCGAACGTCAATAGCAAAGCTTCTGGGGAGAGGTCGAACTATGTGCATGTAGCATATTTGCTGGAAGCTGACCCATCCGTGAGGGTGGAGAACTTCCTAGACTATTTTGGCCTGACCCCAACAGTCTTTGCTCATTCCAGTGGTGGGCATCGTCTTTCGAAGAGTGTGGCGCATTGGAACAGAGGAAAGGATTCCTCCGTCTGATGCATTGCTCGGGGATCCACAATATGGAGGAGTTGAGCGCTGCTTTACATCAAGCTGATGACGGAAAGAAGAAATGACGTGATATGAGAGCATCATTTTACATAATGGCCATAGTGCCTATGTTTGTGGTGTCTGTCTTTTTTTTCTTTTCATTATGAAATAAAAAAGTTTAATTTTATAGATCCTGGCACATTTGAATTTTTGTTGTGTAACTATCTTGACACGTCCCACGACTTTTTTTTAGACTTTTCTCGGTTCTGACAACACCAACCTCTGAACGATACGTGGCGCTTCATGTGCTTTCGTATTTTATTCTTCCCAAAATACATGCCTAGGGACCCGCATGATATCTCAGCTTCAATAGAAAAATGAATATTTACTGTATTTTTATCTTCTTTCTAATACTTGCAGGGGGCCGACTGACAAAACTTCCCAGAACTGGAATCGGTGATCTTGGATGCTATAAAGCTGAACCATCTTGACACACACATCAGACAACTCAAAACTCTTCATGTTTAAGAGGGCTTCCTCGAGATGGTAGGAGGGGCCTTTATACATGAGAGTTGGATGGTGGAGACACATAACTAGGAATCGTATCACAAGGGTGATTTAATTCCTACTTCTCACGAAGGGTCATCTTTTTTCCACCAGTTGTATTGACAGCAGCTTATCTTCGGGCTACTGTACTCTGTTGTTCTCTTCTCGTCTTTCTGAGAGAGAAGACCAGAGTTGATTCCGTTACCTTGCTGCTGCTTCAGGTTGAGTCGACAAGGAACTAGAACCAACGAGAAGATCCAAAGATGTAATAGACCTCCATTTGTTGTATTTAGAATAAAAATCTGAGATATAATAGATTTCCATTAAGATGTATCTATATTTTTAAAGAAGGAATAAAGAATGATTTTTTCTCTCCTTTATGACATGATTTGATGTGATGATATAGAAAATAGTATCCAGAGGTAATGTGGACGTGAATTCATTTTTCTATTGATGATCTTCAAGCCAGCTGGGACTAAAAGATAGGGTATCATGGCTAAAAAGAGGATATCTATGATAATACGATTTTATCATAAAAATAAGGTATCTTTTAAAACAGCTGGGTTTCAAAAGACAGAATTGATGATTTGGATGGACTCCATAGGGGATTTTGAGTATTTATTATCTGTGGCATTATTTATGAAAAAGTAGAAAAACGATAATAAATGTAGGTTCGTTTACGAGGTGAATAAAGACGAAAAGATTGATGAATGAATAAGCATGTCTTTTCAAGGAAAGGTCGTTTCGGTTCTCGAGACATGCAATAAATGAATACCTCTTCACGAGATGAAAGAAGATGAATGAACGAACATCCTTCTTGAGGAAAGGTCGCTTCGGCTCCCGCGACAGACTGTTTTGGCCTTTCAGTCTATAAATAGTGCATAACTTTTTGGAGAATGTTATCCACGCCTATTCCTTTCATCACAAATGTCTTCCGAAGATGTACCTAAGAAGGCTGAGATCATCCCCAAGATCGAAGTTGCTACCGACACTTCTTCTGACGAGCCTCCGTCGCCTATCCAGCCAGAAGTGGAAGAAAGCTCGGTTGTTCCTGAACAGAAGCAGGACATTCTTGCCAAACTGGTGGAACCTGGAAGCACTGCCGAAGAAGAAGCTATGAGGAAGGCTGCCTGTGAACTACTGGTGTCATCAGACAATAATGTCTTCGAGCTTCTTACAAAATTTGTCTTCGATCAGGAGGGCTCTAGTCCTCGTTGATTTTATGTATTTCCTTCTGTCTGAGTTATGCAATAAAAGAAAATTTATTTTTATTCTGGTTTTTGTGCTGATGTGTTTTTTATACATAGTATTTCTTAAAAAAATTTCTATTGATAGGCATCATGGCGACTCGACCATCCATACCAGTCAATTGATAAGCTCCGTTTGAGAAAACTTTGCTTACAATGTAGGGTCCTTCCCACTTTGCTTCAAATTTGCTTTACTCATGTGCGTCATAGTCATAGGACGTCTGACGGTTAGAACTAGTTCTTCTTTCTGAAATGTTCGGACTTTGACTTTACGGTTGAAGGCTTTTGATAGACGAGCTTGGTATAACTCAATATGCTGTTGAGCTAGGAGCCGTTTTTCGTCAAGGGCTTCAAGCTCCTGAAGTCTCAAACGGTCATTATTTTCAATTGTGGGTTCATTGGCAATGGAAGTCCTTAGGGAAGGGATCTAGATTTGCAATGGTAAGACGGCCTCGTATCTATATACCAAAGAGCAGCCTGTAGGAGTACGTACAGTAGTACGGTAAGCCCACAGACATTCTCTAAGCTTTTCACTCTAATTCCGTTTGTTGGTAGAAACAAACTTCTTAAGGATTCTGATGATGGTCTTGTTAAATGCTTCTGCCAACCCGTTAGCTACGGGATTGTAAGCTATAGAAGAAATATTATCGATCCTGTTGTCATCGCAAAATCGAATAAATTTCTGACTGATGAATTATGGCCTATTATTGTGAATAATTTGCCGAGGAACACCGAATCTATAGATCACATGATGCTTAATAAAATTGATAACACTGTTTGTCTTGACCTCAGCTAAAGATATAACTTCAGCCCACTTTGAGAAATAATCAGTTATGGCCAATATGAACCGATGTCCTCGAGACGAGGAAGGGTTAATAGGACCAATGACATCCATGCCCTAAGCTTCAAAGGGCCATGATGCTGCCGTCGGATGAAAAAATTCGGATGGTTGATGGATGACGTCAGTATGGATTTGACATTATCGACACTTCCTTGCATACTCGATTGCATCAGATACCATCGAGGGCCAATAGTAGCCCATAAGGCGAATACGATCCTGTAGTTTAGGACCAGGTTGTTGTGCGCCACAAACACCGTCATGAGCTTCACAAAGTATTTGTTTTGCTTTCGATCCCGCGAGACAGCGTAGGAGTAAGCCATCAAATGTTCGTCGGTAGAGTGACTTTGTAGCATGATTATAATAGAATCTGAGTGACCGCGACGAATTGTTGTAGCCTCCTTAGGATCTTCGGGTAAGATATCATGGACCACGAAGTCTATGAAAGGAGTCCTCTAATCTTCACTAATAATACAAACTTTAACCGAATTTTTGAATTCCATGTTTGAATTGTTGACTTCAATATTTAAGTTATTTTCGATGCAAAATAACTCTCTATTAGTGATGACGATCATTTGTTGTCTTCTTACTGGAATTGCTAAAACTGCTACAAAATTAGCGAGTACATCAGCCTCTGTATTACACGCTCGGCGTATATGCTCGATGAAGAAGCCTTTGAATGAAGTAGCCATCCTGATCGCTGTATCATGATATGGGACCAGATCTTAATGTCGAACTTCGTACGTGCCTCTAACTTGGATGACAATCAGTTTGGAGTCTCCATAAACTTCAAGATACTCAATATCTAATTGTTTAGCCAATTGGAGACCAACGAGTAGAGCATTGTATTCAGCCACATTATTGGAACACGACTCATATAAAGAATAAGCTCTTTGAATAGCTAACCCTTCTGGTGAGACGCAGATGATTCTAACTCCAGCAATAATAGCACCTTTTGGTCGGATTCTGGATGCACCATCAAAGAATAGACGCCATATAAGAATTTCTTGTGAAATCATGTTGGACTCCAAAGTTTCGTCTAGAATCTCGTCGTAGTGTTTAGACATTTCGGGAACTGGATGAGCTGCCAGAAAGTCAGCAAGGGCTTGACCTGTAACAGACTTTTGAGGAACATAAACCATATCATGTTGTGCTAACAATATGGCCCATGTTGCAAGCCTGAAATTGAGTATACTGGGCTTCTTCATCAGGACCCGGAGAGGGTTAACTCTAAAAATAACATGAATAGTTTAGCTAGTGATATAATGTCTCTTCTTTCGAACAGCAAACATCAAAGCTAGACATTTTTTTTCTACTGGGGTGTATCGATGTTCAGCTCTAATCATTGTACGGCTAAGTTAATAGATAGCCTGTTCATGACCTTCTTTATTCTACTAAGCTAATAAAGCACCTAGTGAATGGTCCATTGCTCGAACATACATCAGTAAGGGTATTTCTGAAACTGGAGGCACTAGAACTGGAGGGTTCATCAAGTACCGCTTTATGTCTTCAAATACTTGTTGGAATTCTTCAGTCCAAATAAAAGACACACATTTTTTCATGAGTTGAGTAAACGGTCTACAGCGTCCAGAGAGATTTAAGATGAATCTTCTGATGTACGCAAGCCATCCCTGGAATTCTCGTAGCTCTTTGAGGTTGCGTGAAGGACACATCTCTTGAATGGCTTTGATTTTTTTGGGGTCAACGTGTATACCTTTAGAGGTAATAATGAATCCAAGAAATTTGCCACTAGAGACTCCTAGGAATGACTTGGTGGTATTCATCTTAAGTTGATGCTGGCGTATTAGATCGAATATAGTTCTCGAGTCTTGAATGTGGTCTTCCTTTAGTCGACTTTTGACAGTAATATCGTCTACATAGCATTCAACCATCTTTCGCAACTGATCACGAAAGATAATACTCATCGTCCGCTGATAAGTTGCACCAGCATTTTTGAGACCAAACGACATGACTGTATAGCAATAGACTCCAAGAGAAGTACAAAAAGATGTATGTTTCTCATCTTTTGGATGCATCTTGCTTTGATTATATCCTGAAAATCTATCTATAAAAGATATACGTTCAAATTTATAAGTATTATCGATCATGACATCAGTGATTGGAAGAGAAAATTCGTCTTTGGGACAAGCTTTATTAAGGTCTCTGAAGTCGATGCAGACTCGGACCTTCCCTATTTTCTACAAAACTGGGACAACATTAGCCACCCAATCTAGATATTGTTATTCTCTGATGAAGCCACAAGCAATGTGCTTCTTGATTTCAGCTTATATGGCGTCCATCATGTCAGGTCGAAATTGACACTGTTGTTGCTTAACTGGCCTTGCATTTGATAGAATATTGAGTTTATGGGTAGCAATTTGGGGATCTAATCCCGATATGTCTTCATAGCTCCAAACGAATACATCAGTGTATTCCTTTATGAGTTGGATCAGTTCTTGTTTATCTTCTTCAGGGAGGCTTTTGCTGACGAATATTGGTTTTAGGGAAGTTTTATCTCCAATATTGACTTGAACCAACTGATCTTCGGTAGGTGGTTCACGTTGTTCGAAGAGAAGTTCCCATTGAGTATCCATCCTTTGTGCCCAAGGATCAGATTCAGAGACTTCGATAAAGTCTTCGTCGTCCTCCGAGAACTCGGCAGTTACCATATTGGGAGATAGAGTCGCTCGATGGACGTGCCCAACACTGGTATCTGAATCCCATGAGATAGAATCAGAAGAGTTAGATCGTTCTTCTTCATCAAATTCGGAAGCTTCTAGAGTCGGTATTGGCAAAGTATGACCCAGTCCCCACTTCATTTTGCTGTAGTATTGTTGAGATTTTCCTTTTAGAGCAGGGACACGAATAGGAGTTCGTCTTTCCTTACCTCTATTGAGACCAGCTTTAAAATTATAGCCCCTTTTAAATGATATCTTTTGATTGCTGACTATAACGAAGTAGTTGAAGTCTTCCGTTATCGTGATTTTCTTCTTCACCATTGGGCATGATCTTCTGTTTTGTTAATTTTCTAAAAAGTATAGGAAGTTCATCTTTCTTCCTGGATGGAACTAAGAAGAAGAAGTCCTGCATTGGATCGAGCAATACTTTATTTTGGAGAGGTTGAACTGCTTCTATGGTAAGTGGTTCGAAGTTATCTAGTGTCACTCTCCGATCCTGGAATAAGTATTTTAATACGTAAACCGATAAACCGTATTTACCTTGTATTTATACTGTATTTATTATGCTGTATTTCTTCATGCATTTCCCAAAATATTCGACAAAATATTATTTCCTAATTTATTTTCTGCATTTGGGCCTACAGTTTTGGTTTATTTGGGTAACCTATTCTTGGTTCACCAATGGTTCATCATGAACCCATGGGTCCAAGATCCATATATATAACTCATCTCATTCTCTCTCCTCTCATTTACTTCCTCTCATTTATTTCCTCCACCAACCAAATATTTCTTCCATCAACCAAGGCAAGTACCAACTTGCTCAAGAGATGGATCCATAATTTTGTCAATAATTTCTTACAAAACTATTTGCCAAAACATGTTCTTCTCCTCAACCTATACTAGTTTAGAACTTGGAAGTTTCCATTTTGAAGCTTTGATTTTTGTAGATCTAGGTTTACTTTATTTTTAGATTTCTTGGGTTTTGATCTACTTAATCTTGTTATTTCCTAGTTTTGATGGTTCCATGTTGTAGAGGATCTCGTTCTACCCCATTTTGACCTAAGGAAGTTCCGATTTGGGCTCCGGATGAAGGTTTTGTGTAGTTTGGAAGCCATGGTTGCTTGGCTCCTCTTCTCGGACAAGTGGAGAAGAAGAGCAGTACTTGACCGCATGAATCCTCATGCGGCAAGTCTCTGGCCGCATGGCCTTTCCAGCCGCATGAGACTCGTTCGAGCTCAGCCGCATGGAAGGTCCTTCCTAGCCGCATAAGACTTGCTTGAGTACTTGACCGCATGAATCTTCATGCGGCAAGTAATTGAGCCGTATAAGCCTTGTTCAGACTCAGCCGCATGAGCCCATGTTATCTTGAGTCGTATGGACTTCATGCGGCTAGCCTTCGAGCCGCATGAGTTCTTTTGCACCCAGCCGCATATGCGCTACTGTTTTTGGGCCGCATAAGGCCCATCCATCATCCAGCCGCATATGTAATGCCCTTGCACAGCCGCATAGGACTTTGTCTGGTCATAGCCGCATATGCTGTTGAACCCCGGCCGTCTGGCGATTGCTCCCTTCATAGCCGCATAAGCTGACACCCCTTCGTCCGCATGAACCTGTATTGACCCAGCCGCATGGACTCACTCCCTTCGAGCCGCATGGACTTTGTGCCCTATCTTGTTACCTTATTATTATTATTATTATTATATATATATATTATATGCCCATTTTATATCATTACGTCTTTTGTCCCAAGCATGATATGAGCACTAATATGACCCCGGAGAACAAAGTGTTCCTACCTGATACATGTACCTGAATGTCCCAGTTCTTGTTCATGCTCGACAAAAGACTCGTAACTCCACGTGGCGTATTTGTAATGATGTATTACACTAAGGAGGGTAGAACATGTTGACATACTGATTGACATGAATCCTCTTTGGGGTACTCGTACTAAGGTACGACTTTAGGAGGATAATCATGCAGGCCACAGCATGTGAGTCCAGATTTCACCTAGGGTTAAACTAGGCAACTAAATATACTAGATGCATGGGTTGGGCAGAATCCCGAGATCGTGTTACACCAGCCGCCTTGAGATATTGTCTTGACGCGCCGGCTGGTCTCCACGGATACTGTGTCATCTGCAACGAGTGGATGACTGTATCCGATTAATTCCTGATATATATTATATGTTTTAGTAAGGTGGCCTTGCGAGGGACCTGTGCTCAATCAAACCTGTCTACGCGAACCCCTGGGTTGGCTAGCCTTGCTGGAAAGATACGATCTGAGGATTTCTAAATAACATGATGCGAGGATAACCTCGTCCCACTAGAAACTCATAGACTTGATTGGCCGTGAAAACGACTTGCTTGTATCCTATTACCTCCCGTGAATAACTGAGGGAAGCGGACTGTCATGGTACGTGATCCAACCCATGTTCTTGTTTGATTGTTGGGTTGGTTATCGTACTATGATAGACTGTGAACCGAAGTTATGAACGGAAGACTTATTCTGGTTGTGAAGTGCTACTTCTGTGAATGACTAAGGAACATGGTCTATCATGGTACATGATCCAACCCATGTTCTTGTTTGATTGTTGGATTGGTTATTGTGCTGCGATAGGCTATCGACCGAAGTCACGATCAGGAGATTTTATTGTTTATACCTTTTTTAACTTATGTGAAAGTTATAGAGTACGACACGTCCCGACTCCATGCGGCACCTTTTATCCTTGTTTGGTTATAAGGGTGCCATATGGGTTCGAGGATGTTGCGCTACCCTATAATAATAGCATAGGTATTACTATTATCAATCATTCTATTTAACTGGGTTTTTAATCTTAACTCTTGTGCCCCTTTGGCGGTACTTGCTATTCAGGGCTGACCCCGCTGGTTTTGTTTGGCCAGATCCTGTAGCAGAGCCTGAGGACACGACCTTCCTCCCTGACATCCATGGTGCATACTAGGAGCATGGCAGTTCGGGGACTCGAGTGGGTTTCTTCTCCACCACTCCTGCTTATACTTTTGCGGCGTTTAGCCACCGACATCTGTTAGCCGAATTACTTGATATTTTGTGTCAGTACATAATTGTAATTAAACAGACTGCAGCTATGTATAATTTTGTACTCCTGACTCTCTGAGATAGCTAAATTATAAAGCTAGTCTCTCATGATCATTTCGATGAAGCGTCAGGGACGCCTTACTGCTTTATCTTTAATGTTCATTTAATTGCTGATTTGACTTGATTGATTGAGACATAGAACTCTGTGCGACCATAGGAGACTTGATTGTAGCATGTACCCCCTAGTCTCTCGACAGCCACGATCGCCGTATGACGTTACGTACCTCATATGGAGTAGCTGGCCTAGTCCGTCTCCGTATTTCGGTACTGGGGCGTGACAAGGTTTTAGTGGTGGCCCATGCAGGTCTAATTTTCAGACTTGTGGGGTATTGCGAATTATTAGGAGTCTCAATCAAAACTTGTTTCCCTTGAAATTTGGTTTCGAATTCTCTGTCCTTGCCTTGATCTCTAACCTGACTTGTATCCTCGAAATCTTCCTCGTCCGGACTTAATAATCTTATATTCTTCTTTATAGGGGTGCTTCATTCTCAGTAGCGGGTGAGGCCCATGATGAAGAGCAGCAAGAGCATGGCTCGACTGGGCAGCAACAGGGGAGAGAACCTTCTCCAGTGCAGGCACGAGCAGAAATGGAACCAGAGGCAGTGCAGCCGCAGGTTATTGAAACTCCTGTAGCACCAGCAGCGACGGCAGTACCAGACGCTGTAGCACTCCTGAAGATCATCCGGGGGTTTCTTGTCACTAACCAACAGCAACAGACTCGGCAGCAGGAGCAGAACGTGTTGCTGAACCAAAGGATTCAGTTAGCTCTTGAGAGGAGCGCCGGGGTTGACTCGGGAGCATCAGGAAGGTTTCGTCGCTTGAACCCGAGGTATTTTGATGGCACAGAGGATGCCATCACTGCGGATGCATGGATTCAAGACATCGAAGCCATTCTTGTGGCAGCCAAGGTTCCAGATGATGAGAAGGTTGATCAGGTCAAACTGGTACTTCAGGATCTTGCCCGCGACTGGTGGGCATCAGAAAAAGTTGGTACAAGATGCCCTGTTCGTTGGACCACCTTCAGTGACAGATTCAAGGCCAAGTATTTTGGCATAGTAGCTCGATATGAGCTCCAGCAGAAGTTCATCAGTCTCAAGCAAGCAGGCAAGACCGTAGATGGGTATACAGCAGAGTTCTGTAGATTGTGCCGTTTCGTACCAGTAATGGTGGCAACGGAGCCAGAGAAAGCTATGAGGTTCCAGCAGGGGCTTCATTTGGAACTACTACAGCTTGTGGAGGGACACGACTACTAGACGTTTGACGCTGTCTTGACGGCAGCCCGGAGGCACGAGCTTACCCAGCAGAGGTTGGCATCGAGGACAAGAGGTCAGAAGAGATCTCATTCCCAGGTTGGAGGAGGAGCAATGCAGCGAACATCGACACCAGCACCCGGTGTACGTATTCATGATGCAGGAGCGCCGCAGAGGAAGGCCGTGTCAACTAATACAGCGCCAGTTCGGCATCAGCAGCCGAGAAACCAGCAACAGCGTAAGGGAGCACCCCAGGGCTGTACATTCTGTGGGAAGGCAGGGCACACGAGGGAGGTGTGCCGGTCAGCGAATGGCTTATGCTTGAGGTGTGGTAGTTTAGACCACCGTATTTCCACTTGTCCTATGATGCAGAGGCCAGGAGGGCCAGCTCAGCAGTTTCCAGTGTTGCCAGCTCCGGTGGTAACCCCGAGTGGAGGGCCAGTATTAGCAGTAAGGCCCCTAGCCCAGCGTCTACCAACGCAGGCTCAGATGTTTCGCCAGGCACAGGAAGCCGAAGGCCCTCAGAGGCAGCAACAGCATGGTCGAGGAAGGCCGCAACAAGGGGCTCCGCGGGGCCAGGCTCTCACCTTGACCTTGGGAGAGTCTCTAGCGTCTAGTGACGTGGTGGCAGGTAAAATTCTCGTCACCTCATTTCCTGCTGTAGCATTATTTGATTCAGGCGCTACTCATTCATTCATCTCTGCACAATATGCTATACGGATTGGATTAGAGTTTGAGGCATTGCCGGAGAGGATGGATATACTCACCGACAATGGGCTCGTAGAAGTTAGCAGAGTACGCTTTTCATGTCCGGTAGAGGTGTGTGGGCATTTATTGCCCGCGTTATTGATTGAATTCCCTATGGGGAATTTTGATGTTGTTCTTGGCATGGACTGGTTGAGAGACAGTCATGCAACAATTGATTGTAGAGGAGGTAGGGTCATATTCAGCGTTCCTGGGATGGAGCAGTTCATTTTTACTCGAACCTTGAAGAATCAGGCTGGAGGCGTCATCTCAGCAGCAGTGTCAGAGCCAGGACAGATTTCGAGAGTGGTCGAAGATTTTCTCGACGTCTTCCCTGATGAGCTCCCAGGGATACCCCCAGTCAGAGAGGTAGAATTTAGCATTGAGTTGAACCCTGGAACGAGGCCTATTGCAGACAGAGTTTACAAAATGTCGCCGTCAGAACAGGATAAGTTGTATCAACATGAAGAAGAGTTGAAGTCTAAAGGATTCATCCGAGACAGTAAATCGCCCTGGGCCGCGCCAGTGATTCTAGTTCCCAAGAAGGATGGGTCGACGAGGATATGCATCGACTACCGCAAGCTGAATACAGTAACAGTGAAGAATAAGTACCCGCTACCAAGGATTGATGACCTGTTTGACCAGTTGAGCAAGGCCAGCGTCTTTTCTAAGATCGATCTTCGATCGGGATACTATCAAGTAAGGGTCCGGGAGCAAGACATACCGAAGACAGCATTCAGATCTAGATACGGGCATTATGAGTTTTTAGTAATGCCCTTTGGACTAACCAACGCCTCCGCAGTATTCATGGATTTAATGAACCGCATCTTTCTGCCGTATTTGGATAAATTTGTGGTGGTGTTCATAGATGACATTCTTGTCTATTCCAGCAGTGAAGAGGAGCATGAGAAATATCTTAGGACTGTCTTACAGACATTGAGGGAGCATCAACTTTATGCGAAGCTCGACAAGTGTGAATTCTGGTTAGATCACATTTCGTTCCTGGGGCATGTAATTTCTGGGGCCGGAGTGTCAGTGGATCCGAAGAAGATTGAGGCCGTAGAGCATTGGCCAGTCCCGAGAACGGTTACAGAAGTGCGAAGTTTCTTAGGGTTAGCTGGTTACTACAGAAGGTTCGTGGCGGACTTTGCCAAGATCTCTGCGCCCTTAACGCGTTTGACGCACAAGGACGTAGAGTTTGTTTGGTCAGCTAGCTGTCAGGCATCATTTGAAGAATTGAAGAAGAGGTTGATCTCAGCCCCGATCTTGACGCTTCCGGTAGGAGCGGGAGGCTTTACAGTATATTATGACGCATATGGGAAGGGTCTTGGATGTGTATTGATGCAGCATGGAAAGGTAATAGCATATGCGTCTCGGCAGCTTCGAGACCATGAGAAGAATTACCCGACTCACGATTTGGAGTTAGCAGCTGTGGTGTTTTCACTCAAGTTGTGGAGGCATTATTTATACGGGGATCGGGTAGAGATCTATACTGATCATAAGAGTTTGAAATACGTGTTTACGCAGCGAGATTTGAACATGAGGCAAAGAAGATGGTTAGAACTACTGAAGGATTTTGACTTAGATCTTCAGTATCATCCAAGCAAGGCGAATATAGTTGCAGATGCACTGAGTAGAAGAGACAGTGCCTTTATCTTGACCTCGCAGAAGCATATTTTAGAAGACCTTCAGAGTATGGAAATCGAAGTAGTTTTGCCAAGGGATATAGGAAGAATGACCAGTATGCAGATTCAGTCAACCTTAGTAGAGAGGATAAGGGCAGCACAAGCAGGAGATCCACAGATTCAGAAGTTGCGGCCGAAGTATGAATCAGGCTGTAGGAAGGAGTTAGTGATTCATGAAGATGGTACGCTCAGGTTTGGAAACAGACTCTGTGTACCGAGTGGAGACCTTCGGCAAGAAGTTATGTCCGAAGCTCATAGTTCTATTTACTCCATTCATCCAGGAGGAACGAAGATGTATCGAGATATCAGGCAGTACTTTTGGTGGAATGGCATGAAAAGAGAGATAGCGAGATTTGTATCCAAGTGTCTGGTATGTCAGCAGGTGAAAGCCGAGCAGCAGAGACCAGCAGGGTTGCTACAGCCGCTTCCTATCCCAGAATGGAAATAGGAGCACATCACGATGGATTTCGTGACCGGTCTACCTAGATCCCCGGCTGGCAAGAATGCAGTCTGGGTAATAGTAGATCGACTCACGAAGGTCGCTTATTTTCTTCCCTTCCGAGTTGGGCAGACTACTGAACAGTTAGCAGAAATGTACATGAAGCAGATAGTAAGGCAACACGGTGTTCCAGTTAGTATAGTATCAGATCGGGATACGCGATTTACTTCCCATTTTTGGCGGAGCTTACACCAAAGTTTGGGAACCAAGTTAAGATTCAGTACTGCTTATCATCCATAAACTGACGGGCAATCAGAAAGAACCATTCAGACGTTAGAAGATATGCTACGGGCGTGTACCTTAGATTTTGGCGGATCTTGGGAGGATCACCTTCATCTAGTGGAGTTCTCCTATAACAACAGCTATCAGGCTAGCATTCAGATGGCCCCGTTCGAAGCATTGTACGGAAGGAAGTGCAGGTCCCCTTTGGCATGGGACGATGTCGGAGAACGGAAGTTGTTGGGGCCAGAGATGATCACGCAGACTGTGGAGATAGTTAAGTTGGTCAGAGAACGCCTTCGAGTTGCACAGGACCGACATCGTCATTGGGCAGATCAGCATCGTAGGCCTCTAGAGTTCAGAGCTGGCGACCAAGTGTTTCTGCGGATTTCACCTACTCGGGGTATCATCAGATTTGGAACCCGAGGAAAGCTTAGTCCAAGATACGTTGGTCCTTTTAAGATTCTCGCTCGGGTAGGCGATATGGCTTATCGACTTGCCCTTCCGCCTTCGTTAACTGGCATACATGATGTGTTTCATGTGTCCCAGTTACGTGGGTATGTCCCGGATCCGAGTCATGTCCTCGATCATTCTGAGTTAGTCGTTGGTACCGACCTAACCTACGAGAAACAACCCGTATCTATTTTAGACCGACGAGAGAAGGTACTCAACAATCGGACGATAAGCCTTGTCCGTGTTTCTTGGAACCATCACTCTCCGGAAGAGTCAACCTGGGAGCGCGAGGACGAGATCAGATCTCGGTATCGGTATTTTTTTGACTGATAAGGTATATTTTTGCCCCTTATTGACACGGTTCCATGCTTATCTGCACCTGCTTGTTTTGCACTTTGTGTTGTATGATAATAACTGCTATGATAGTTAACTTAAATATGATTGAGCCTTGCTTGCCCTGATTTCACTATCCTGTCTTGGCTGGAATTTTGAGGACAGAATTTTTCTAAGAAGGGTAGAGATGTCACTCCCCGATCCTGGAATACGTATTTTAATACGTAAACCGATAAACCGTATTTACCTTGTATTTATACTGTATTTATTTTGCTGTATTTTTTCATGCATTTTCCAAAATATTCGACAAAATATTATTTCCTAATTTATTTTCTGCATTTGGGCCTACAGTTTTGGCTCATTTGGGTAACCTATTCTTGGTTCACCAATGGTTCATCATGAACCCATGGGTCCAAGATCTATATATATAACTCATCTCATTCTCTCTCCTCTTATTTACTTCCTCTTATTTATTTCCTCCACCAACCAAATATTTCTTCCATCAACCAAGGCAAGTACCAACTTGCTCAAGAGATGGATCCATAATTTTGTCAATGATTTCTTACAAAACTATTTGCCAAAATATGTTCTTCTCCTCAACCTATACTAGTTTAGAACTTGGAAGTTTCCATTTTGAAGCTTTGATTTTTGTAGATCTAGGTTTACTTTATTTTTGGATTTCTTGGGTTTTGATCTACTTAATCTTGTTATTTCCTAGTTTTGATGGTTCCATGTTGTAGAGGATCTCGTTCTACCCCATTTTGACCTAAGGAAGTTCCGATTTGGGCTCCGGATGAAAGTTTTGTATAGTTTGGAAGCCATGGTTGCTTGGCTCCTCTTCTCGGACAAGTGGAGAAGAAGAGCAGTACTTGGCCGCATGAATCCTCATGCGGCAAGTCTCTGGCCGCATGGCCTTTCCAGCCGTATGAGACTCGTTCGAGCTCAGCCGCATAGAAGGTCCTTCCTAGCCGCATAAGACTTGCTTGAGTACTTGACCGCATAAATCTTCATGCGGCAAGTAATTGAGCCGCATAAGCCTTGTTCAGACTCAGCCGCATGAGCCCCTGTTATCTTGAGTCGTATGGACTTCATGCGGCTAGCCTTCGAGCCGCATGAGTTCTTTTGCACCCAGCCGCATATGCGCTACTGTTTTTGGGCCGCATAAGGCCCATCCATCATCCAGCCGCATATGTAACGCCCATGCTCAGCCGCATAGGACTTTGTCTGGTCATAGCCGCATATGCTGTTGAACCCCGGCCGTCTGACGATTGCTCCCTTCGCAGCCGCATAAGCCGACACCCCTTCGTCCGCATGAACCTGTATTGACCCAGCCGCATGGACTCACTCCCTTCGAGCCGCATGGACTTTGTGCCCTATCTTGTTACCTTATTATTATTATTATTATATATATATTATATGCCCATTTTATATCCTTATGCCTTTTGTCCCGAGCATGATATGAGCACTAATGTGACCCCGGAGAACAAAGTGTTCCTACCTGATACATGTACCTGAATGTCCCAGTTCTTGTTCATGCTCGACAAAAGACTCATAACTCCACGTGGCATATTTGCAATAATGCATTACACTAAGGAGGGTAGAACATGTTGACATACTGATTGACATGAATCCTCTTTGGGGTACTCGTACTAAGGTACGACTTTAGGAGGATAATCATGCAGGCCACAACATATGAGTCCAGATTTCACCTAGGGTTAAACTAGACAACTAAATATACTAGATGCATGGGGAGGGCAGAATCCCGAGATCGTGTTACACCAGCCGCCTTGAGATATTGTCTTGACGCGCCGGCTGTTCTCCACGGATACTGTGTCATCTGCAACGAGTGGATGACTGTATCCGATTAATTCCTGATATATATTATATGTTTTAGCAAGGTGGCCTTGCGAGGGACCTGTGCTCAATCATACCTGTCTACGCGAACCCCTGGGTTGGCTAGCCTTGCTGGAAAGATACGATCTGAGGATTTCTAAATAACATGATGCGAGGATAACCTCGTCCCACTAGAAACTCGTAGACTAGATTGGCCGTGAAAACGACTTGCTTGTATCCTATTACCTTCCGTAAATAACTGAGGGAAGCGGACTGTCATGGTACGTGATCCAACCCATGTTCTTGTTTGATTGTTGGGTTGGTTATCGTACTATGATAGGCTGTGGACCGAAGTTATGAACGGAAGACTTATTCTGGTTGTGAAGTGCTACTTCTGTGAATGACTAAGGAACATGGTCTATCATGGTACATGATCCAACCCATATTCTTGTTTGATTGTTGGGTTGGTTATTGTGCTGCGATAGGCTATCGACCGAAGTCACGATCAGGAGATTTTATTGTTTATACCTTTTTTTAACTTATGTGAAAGTTATAGAGTACGACACGTCCCGACTCCATGCGGTACCTTTTGTCCTTGTTTGGTTGTAAGGGTGCCATATGGGTTCGAGGATGTTGCGCTACCCTATAATAGTAGCATAGGTATTACTGTTATCAATCATTCTATTTAACTAGGTTTTTAATCTTAACTCTTGTGCCCCTTTGGCGGTACTTGCTATTCGGGACTGACCCCGCTGGTTTTGTTTGGCCAGATCCCGTAGCAGAGCCTGAGGACACGATCTTCCTCCCTGACATCCATGGTGCATACTAGGAGCATGGCAGTTCGGGGACTCGAGTGGGTTTCTTCTCCACCACTCCTGCTTATACTTTTGCGGCATTTAGCCACCGGCATCTGTTAGCCAGATTACTTAATATTTTGTGTCAGTACATAATTGTAATTAAACAGACTGCAGCTGTGTATAATTTTGTACTTCTGACTCTCTGAGATAGCTAAATTATAAAGCTAGTCTCTCATGATCATTTCGATGAAGCGTCAGGGACGCCTTACTGCTTTATCTTTAATGTTCATTTAATTGCTGATTTGACTTGATTGATTGAGACATAGAACTCTGTGGGACCATAGGAGACTTGATTGTAGCATGTACCCCCTAGTCTCTCGACAGCCACGATCGCCGTATGACGTTACGTACCTCATATGGAGTAGCTGGCCTAGTCCGTCTCCGTATTTCGGTACTGGGGCGTGACATCTAGCATTTTTAAATAACATCGAGTATAATAAAAAATATCAATATACTGTAAAGGAGATGCTATTTTATTGATTTGTGCATTATCATTTACAACAATGATTCTTAGCCTTAACAGAAGGCTTAGTAAGGTTGATAACCAAAGGAGGAGAAGGAGGATTCTTAGCCTTAACAGAAGGCTTAGTTAGGTTGATAACCAGAGGAGGGGAAGGAGAAGGAGAAGGAGAAGGAGAAGGAGAAGGTGAAGGTTTGTTACGACGAAGGTCGATAACCAGAGGCTCAGAAGGGGTGATCTCCTTTTGTTCCCTTTCTACACCATGAGGCTGTTTGTTATGAGAGGAAAGATGGATAGTCAAAGCCTGAGAAGAAGAGGGATGAGTAGTACGTCCTTTGACGGGGATCATGAGAACATCTTTTGAAGTATCTTTCTGATCTTCCTTACTATCCATCGCCAATACAACCTTCATGAACTCTTCCTTGTATATCCGAGAGTCAGTACAATACACATCAATGCCCTTGAAAGGATTTAAGTCTGCTACTTCTTTCTGAACCTCTCCATTGACATCTATATATTTGAAGTATTGCTGTAGAGTGGATGGTACAATGTTATGCTCATGCAGAAAGGGTCTTCCCATGAAAGCATTATAAGAGCCATGATTATCGATCACGTAGAAAGTAACATTTGTACGAAGATTGCCTATTTGAACCTTCAGACGAATCTTTCCCAGAGGTTCATTTCTTCCAGAATTGAATCCTAAGATTTTCGTGATGGTTGTTGAAAGATTATGTACAGAAATCTTTAACGCATCTAGTAGAGTCTTTGGCATGATGCTAAGTGCAGAACCAGGATCGATCAAAATGCGATCAACCTTCATGGTATCGACATATCCCGTAAAGTAGAGGGGTCGGTCATGACGATTATCTTCCAACAGCATATCATCTTATGTAAAGGTAATGTTGGGTATCAGTTTCATTATACTATGACAATAAAGGCATGTTATAGGCTCTTTCTCTGGATTCTTGAGGAATGTTAGACAAGTATCAACTTGCATCAAAGCTTTACTCAATGTTTCTCGAGTTTCCTTCGAAAGACGGAGTAGCTCAAAAATTGACAATCTTGCCGGGGTATTAGCCTGCTGAGCCAGTATATCAAAGTTATACGGCTTCTCGAGTCCCAAAGTTGGAGTCTTCTTAATACTTTGTCAAAACAACATGCTATTTTCCTTTGTCGGCTGTCGTCGGTTTGGGAAGAGTTGGTTCTACTGGAGGTGATGAAGCTGATAGAACATTGACATCAGGAGAAGATGATGCTTGAGGAGCCTCTAGAGGTGGAGCAGGGTTTTCTTGACCTTCGGAATAGTCTCTTAGGTAAGGTTTCCCAGACCTGGTACCAGTTAAGGCTTTTTCATCTGATATAGGTTCGAAAGATACCATATTGCAACTCTTTACCTGGATCTTGTTTCTGGAAGGTTTCTTTTGGCAAGATGAAGAGTTTGTCCAGTAACCCAAACCAGCCCGAGATTGATTGTAAGAAAGACATAGATAAAGAGGTATAGGCGATCCCTTTCCATGTCAAACCAGAGGCCTTTTGTAGATCATATCCCATTTTCGTCATTAGTTCACGAGACTGTAGACTATACAGATAGAAAGCTGGTTGATATTTGGCTTCTGACTTCGACAATGTTGTCTCAGCAGGGAAAGAAGAAGAAGGATTATCTGCTACCGAGATGAAGGTAGCAGTTAGAGGTGGAAAACAATATTCACCTAACAAAATTATATGACATGATTTATGTTTAGTGGCCTTCTTAGACTTGGTGGAGGAAGACGATGTTTCAAAGTCAGCCACTAAATCTGGATGGATCCACATAATTTTCCTTTTATCAGTAGACAGAGGAACAAGACCATCAGTTCGTGCAGGTGGAAGATTAACAATATCCAGAGTAGTTCTCGGGATGGGGATGATGTCGTCCTGCACAAGTTGAGCCAAAAAATCTCCAAATTGTAGAGAGACGATGTTAGCCGTTACAGTTTTCTCGTCTTTTTGGAGAATGATTGTACCGAAATTGACCATCTCCTGAATTTTACCCTTGAGCACATAGCATGCTCGAGTTGGATGTCCAATAAATCTGTGGTAAACACAATATTTAGGATGGTCATTCTTACCAACTTTCTCTGACCATTTTTTTTCTGGCAGTTGAAGCTTATTACTCTTGATTAGACAATCAAAGATACTCATGATATCATCTTCATCAAAAGAATATTCTTCTTTTGGACGTGGTGCCCTTTGTGGTGGTGCTATTGGGGTAGATGTTGGCTGACTTACATTAATAGCTAGAGCTTCTTTATCTTTGAGATTAACAGCCAAAGTCTCTTTACTCTTACAATTGTTCTGACGGCCACTATTATTTGGTGTAGCATGTTCATCTTTATCAAGATTAGGCATTTGAATACCTAGTTGTTTGAACTTGTCAACGCTCTCTTCTGCTGCTTTGGCATTCACTATGAAGGAAGGCCAGTCCTGGAACTGTGTTGGTCCCATCCACATGCTGATTATAGGCAACAAGTTTGATTTGCAAGTATCTATAGTCAAAGCATCTGTAGTTCCGAGAGGCATTTTGAGTGCTTCCCGGCGGAATCGTTCAATGAAACGTTCAGTAGTTTCAGTATATCGTTGTTTGATTTTGATAAGAGTAGACATAGTCATGTCGTTGGTTCCCTTATAAAATTGTTCCAAGAAAATTTGTTTGAAGCCAGAAAAAGAGGTTATATAACCATCTGGTAAACTACGATACCAGTCATATGCTGTACCAGCTAAACAGCCAACAAATACTCTAGTAAGAAGAGCATCATTTGGTTGAAGTTGATCAATCATTACTTCAAAGTGATTGAGGTATTAACTTGGAGATATGCTGCCATCAAACAACATAATAGTAGGGGGTTTGTATTTAGGAGGAAATTGGACTTCTTTCCATTATATAGGATAGGAATATTTGATCCTAAGCTTTTGTAAGCCGTCTTTCTATTTGAAAGCTTCAAATTGAGTACGTAAAAGTTTTACGACCTCATTGATATCTCCCGTTGATTGCGGAGCAGTGGATTGATTTGATATGTTAGGAGGGGGTACTGTATGATAAGTACCACCCCCGGTATCAGATTGACCTAGAATAGCCTGCATAGGAATGGAAGCGGTATGAGGAGTCTGTACCCCCAGATCAATATTAATGGGAGCTGATATTGTTACAGGTTCTTGAGTCAGAACCAGATTCACAACCGGTGGAACTATATATTGTGCCATAATCACAGCATGCATGCCTGTCATCATCTCAGCCATGTTCTTTAAACTAGCCTCCAAAGCAGCAATTCTTTGCTCTTGATTGTTAGAACTGGAAGTATCTTAATCTTCTGTGGTGATATAAGAAGTCACTTCTCTAGCTATTGAAGACGAGCTAGTGGAAAAGATTATCTTTCCGAAACTTTCACTATCAGCATCAAAGTCATATAAGGTATCACTCAGAATAAGTGATAGGTGTGTCCTGTTGACTGAAAGAATCTTGGTTGGAAGGAAGATTTCTTTGACCGATTGTGTCTCAACTTCTTGATCTAGTATATTGGTATACTCCCTCGCTGGATTCATGAATCCGATCTAAGTATTGTTGACTGGGATTGCAGGATGCATTACGTCTTAGACATTTTTCACCCCAGTACTTCGAGATGCCATGTTGACAGAAGCATAGACTAATTCATCTTCGTCCACTAGGATAGGTTCAGGAGTCTGAACATAATTCAAACAGTCAAAGACAGACCATTTAGCTGATTGACAGCAGCATTTGATGACAACTTTATGGTGGCGATTGTAATGATGTTCTTGCTATTGGACTACCGCTGGACGGGATAGATTTGCAACCTTCCGCTTCTGTACCAAGAGTTCACGGAGATCATTAAAAGATGAGAACAAGTTGCAGGAATGTTGCCTTTGACGATATTCAGGACATGGTTCCTATTCTTGAGGTGTCCCGTACCTTGAGTGTACAAAGACGTGCTAAGCTGGTTAGCATAAGTCATAGGATTTTTTACCTCAGAATTCTTCCTCTGGTGCAAGTTAGCAACTGGTGCAGGTTGCGCTTGATACATTTTGTGTTTTCCCGAGGTTGACCCTAATTGGCACCTGTTGATATAGGTGCACAAGTCTGATATGGGTGCTACTTGTGCATCTACTTGAGATACTAGCAGTTTGCCTTATCGGGATCTTGAGATACGTAGGGTCGGTAGATCTTGCCCTGGCCTCTTTGGAGTAGGCATAATACCCTTTTGCGTGGAAAGTTCATTCTGAATAGAACCTATTTTCCTGACAGAGATTTGGTTGTCTCTGTTAAGGAGAGTATGATTTCTATATGAATCCACTTTTGTACTGAGAGGCACAAAAGCACCACCAGCAGTACTTTCCATCCAGTCAACGACTCGAACAGAATGAGGAAAAGCTAAAGAGCATTTTCCTTGATTTAATGATTCCCAGTAATTTTTTGACTTGATGACGAAGAGGGAACCACTAAACAGTGTTTCCGTTTACGTTGCGCCAATGCAGAAATATGTGCAGGTTACGCCAGAGTAGGAACATGCACAGGTTGTGCCAGGGAAGAAAAGGCTAAATGACGTTTTCCTTTGTTTTGTCCAGCAGAGGTATTGGACATATTTTTCTCCGAGTTCAGAACTGGAGGAGCATAGGGAGTAGCCAAAAGGCTCTTTCTCTTAGATTGCGCCAAGACAGAAATGTGCGCAGGTTGCGCCAGAGTAGGAACAGGCACAAGTTGTGCCACTTGAGAAAAGGACAAAGGGCACTTTTTTTTGTTTTGGACAACAGTGCGTCGAGATGAAGTCTCCTTCAATTTCAGGATCAAAGAAGTGGAGGGGTTAGCCAAAAGGCTGTTTCTCTTAGGTTGCGCCAGGGCAGTGATGGGCGTAAGTTGAGCAGAGGCAGCAGGTTATGTCGTCGAGGACGTAGGAGTCCAGACAGAGCGCATCTTGATGTTAACAGTGACAGTAGTGTGCTTGGCACTCCCAGTATTGATCATGTCCTCGTAGGCTGTCTGGTCGACTTGAACGACCAGGGTCTTCTGCGTCTTGTCGATCGATGCGATATCACATTGAGTTGTCACTTTCTCGTCCAAGGAGAAAGTCATCCCCAGTAGAGTCACCATTTTGTTTGCAAAAACAAAATTACAAACTAAGAAAAGAGTACGAGAGTACAATTGATTTCTGGGGAAGTACAACTGTAGAAATCTGATCAGAAGACGATCACTTTATCTCTTGGACGATGTGATATCGAAGACACGAGTCTCTGGGGGATGCAACAACACTTTACCAGCAGATATGATCATTCGTGATGCTTTGAGATTGATTTGAAAATCTATTTATAGAGTTCTTGAAATAACTGTTTAGCAGTTATTCTGGGTTGCGCGCACTTCATGTTGCGCGCCTCCTGTTCACTTGTGCGAACGGTTGCACCAACTGCTGCGGATGCATGGCATCGTTTGATTGAGATGCGTGTGGTCGTGGGCAGTGTAGTGGACACGTTCTATGAAATTAGTGGCATACGCACCACGTCACCCTGCTTCTAAAATAAAAGTTGACCATGTGGCGCCAACTAGCTAGGTTGCGCATGGGCGCAACTCAACAACTAGCACCTTTGACTTTGTCTTCTGTACTGTACTGATTAATTCTCATGCCTTACAATAACTTGCGTGAGCCATCTGTCAACAATAATTATATGTTTACAAAATCTTCTCGAGCGCTGTGTTGCGCGAGATTCGAACGAATTTTCTTTGATATAGGTGCTGTCAGTTGTCAGGCAATGATGATGCCATTACAGCTTCTCGAGAAAGTGCACCACGTGGCTCTCGCACAACCTATCTCTTGCACAACCTGATGTTAGCCTCTACAGCATCTATTTCAGTTTATTTATTTCCATCTTATCTCTATCGTATTCGTGCTCATCTTCCTTAGATTTCATGTGATTGAGTTGAGATTATATTCATCCGTGCGGAGATGACAAGTTATATACAATGTGTCAAGATGTTATATGTTCTAGTTGGCCTATACAACATTCTACCACCGACTCTGCGGCGTAGACTGGACGTACCCACGTGCTCGTGCCCCTAAACACGGTGTCGGTCGTGGCACTCTTTCTCTGAATCACTGGTATCATTCTCGTGCCAGATGCTTATGTTTGCATACTTTCGACCTGTTGTAGCTTTTCTGCTTGATCTTGATCTATCATATGGACTGCTTTTCTTTGACAGTGGACAATCCTTCTTGATATGCCTGACTTCTTGCATTCGAAGAATATAGTTTCTTCTTCATTTCTCTTATGGATGTCTTTCTTCTTTCGATTTGATCTCTCAAACTTCAATAATTTTTTGAAGTTCTTTACTTGCAGGGCTTGATAATCACCACTTAATGATTCTTCGTCAAAATCATTATATGCAACTCTTTTAGCTTGTGCTTTGAAGGCGATAGATTTTTCTTTGGAGGTTGCTTCTACAAATTCTTGTAAGCCCAACTCATGGGTCATCAGCTTGCCCATAAGTATCTCCAGAGTCATTATGGTGAGATTGTTTCCTTCAATGATTGCAGTTGCCTTTGGGTTCCAATTCTTGGTTAGAGTCCGTAGCACCTTTCTGATCTTCTTATGATTAATGTAATCCTTACCAAGAGATTGCAAAGGATTAGTAATATCGGAAAACAAGTAAACATCGGTGTAATTGACTCGTCGAGTTTCATCTTAAATGATTCATATTCCTGTGTTAGTCTCCTGATTTTGGATTCGTTCACTTGGGAGGTACAATCATGAGTTACTTCAAGAATTTTCCAAATCTCATGAGATGTAGTACAGGTAGAAACACGATTAAACTCCGTCTTGTCAATTGTACATAATAGTGTATTGATCGTATATGCATCTAGACTAGCTGTTGTCTTTTTTCGTCTATGTATTTGTCGTGTGGCTTGTCTACAAGTATTCCCACAATCTCTATTCTATTCGATTTCTTATAACCGTCAATTACTATTGACCAAAGATCAAAGTCAAGAGACTTTAGAAAGAAACTCATTCTTGTTTTCCAACATGTGTAGTTCGTTTCATCAAATAGTGGGGGTCTTTTGTGGATTGCCCTACACCATTGAATATTGATTTTACGACTGTCATATATACTGTTTAGAGTGTTATATTAGAATATAACCTGCTCTGATACCAATTGTAGGACCGTTGAGCAGCTCTAGAGGAGGGTGAATAAAGTGTATGCATGTGCAGCAAAAATAATCACCACTTAAAAATAACAGATTATAAACTGTGGCAGATATAAGAGACAGTAAATTAAAAGTAGTAATCAAGAGATAGAAGATCAAACTCAGTAAACATCACGATATATACTTGTTTTCCTCTGAGAGGACTAATCCAATCGTGAGTACTCTTGCCCGCTATTAATCCACTATTTGCAAGCTAAATGAGAGCTTGTCGTCTCTTTACAACAACGTGCCTTGGTGACAAGTGCACGACCGATTCCAACAAACTTAAGTACGAAAACTGAAAAATTTTCTTACTGGCAACCTCTTTACAACTCTTTGAACCAAAGACTCTAAATCGAACAGAATGTTACTACTTTTGGCTAAGAGTGGTATAGGCGAGATTTGAAAGCTTTAGAGCGATGAAAAACACTTAGAAAGAGATAGAGAGAAGAGTGAATGAGTGATTAGTAATGTTATAATCCTTCTCTATTTATAGTGTTTTTTTTTACTAAACTCGGGCAAAATTCGGGCTGAGTTCGGATGCTAGAATATCGCATTCAAAACGTTTTATGCAGATTTGGAGGCAACACAAGTTCAAAAATCCTTGACAAAACTCGGTCTGAACTCGGACCGAACTCGGTCAGAGTTCTGGTCGAATTCTATCTAATTAGAATATGATTTTTGGTGATCCAAATTGAATAGAATTTTTGGCTATATGGATATGTGGAATTATGTAGGATTTAGGTAGGCTTTTTGGATTTGTGGACTGAGAAAACCTAAGCCAGTACTGTCCCAAATGATCTTACATTTATATTTCCTAGACTCAATAAAAGCAAAAATACAGAAGAAAATATAAAATGACTCGATCTGGATTCCGTACAATCTTTTTTAAATGACGATGCAATGATCATTATAGATGCAGGATGTAGGTATAGTACATTCTTTTCATATTTATTTTAGCAACCTGTAACATTAGTAGCAGTTCGTATGTTTTGTGTATCGACTTAAGTTATCGTTGATTATCAAAATCAGGTGTGACTATTTAGCCAATAGGCTAACACGGTATATAGCTGGCACTGAACCAATATAGTAAAGGTCGGAAGATCAAATTTTGGGGCCAAAACTAAGTCCTAAATTCTACGAAAATTAAATCCAGCAAGAATCAATACTAGGGGTGAGTCTCATATAGCAATATAGACCAGGTCTCATTGTGATAACTTAAGTATCACTCCGGATACCAAGTTTTTTCTACGGTATCACAATAATTCCTATAAATCAATTGCTAACTCAAAAGCAAAATCCAAACCAAGCATGTAGCTAAGACTCATGATGGAAACATTTTTGCTAAATATGTTTTTTTAGATAAAAGTATGTATTCAATCCATGAAAAAAAAGGAATGAGAGTACAAAGCCAATTTGTTCAACATAATGACAAGTACTTGCCTAGGTCAAGCTCCAAACCTACACGTCGTCTACTCCACTACCAAGAGTGATCGTAAATCATACTTTTAGGTCTCAAGATTAAGCTCCAAGTTGTAATGCCCCAGTCCCAAAATACGTAGGACTAGGAACGTAGACATGCCAGCCGTATAATAAATATACGTAAGCTGTAAAATGCAGTAGAACCATAACTAATCTCATCTACACAAAAATAAATGAATAAAAGATATCATATAATGATAATGAAATGTCTTTGGTACATGTAGTTGGGCGGAGACAAATCCACTACCAACTATGAAAAGAAATACACAACAAAAGAAAGAGTTTGGCGAGCGAAGCGAAGACGATCCAAGTGCAATCATCCTTGAAGAAATGGAGATGGTCACGGCTAGAGCTAGAGCACCTGCGATAGACAAGAGCACACACCTGGCGAGATAACCAAGTCCTCAGAGGGACGTAACAAGACACATAATATCATGCCATAATAACTGTGATATATAATATAAAGTAAAAAATATGTATGCAATCAGGTGCCTAACCAGTCTACAGTGATAATGCAATAAGAACAAACCTTTGACGTATGGGCCGGATCAGGAATATCAGGAATCAGGACCGTATCTCCCACTGGAGATAACCGACAATCAGGACCGTACCTCCCATTGGAGATAACCGGCAATCAGGACAGTGCATATATGACCCATACATTAAGGAACTGTTCTTCCCACCCAATGTCTATTATGTTGTATCCACAACATAAAACCTCAATTAACCGCTAAGTCAAACTAAGCATGCAACCTCTATTAGCGGTTATTCCTATCGCACGGCTTATACGTACCGGTGGCCAGCCAGTCGCGCATGTCCGTGTTCTACATACGACACACAACTTCGTGGTACAACGTGTCAAGGCCAATGAATGCAACACACAAGGTGGTTCCTTAAATCTAAGTTTGAATTACATAATAATAATAAGTACGGAAAATATAACTATACCGTAAAAATCTATCTAATCGTGACGGTGTAGCACAGTTTATTTTGCAGAAAAATAATTAATGAATAAATGAATGAATATGAGTTAAAGTAAAATAAACAGCTAATGGCAAGGTATCTTGCCTGGGATTGACGTCTGGTGTGCTACGATAATCAAGGTCGCACGAACTGCGACTTCGGGTAACAACTACACAAGGTGACATCGGATGGTGGCACGTAGAGTTCCATTGGTCCAGAATGGTTAGATTAGTTTGGGTTAACACAAGGTAGTCCAGTTTGGAAGGGGATAGAAAATACGATTAGCAGGGACAAGATGATAATCGAAGAAATTTTTGAAATATAATATATATACGACTTTTGAAATTATATTCATAATACTTGGAAGATGGAGTTTTATTAGTAAAAGTAATTTTGCTAAGCACTTGAAAATATGGAAAATTGACTTAGGCTAAAATTCTAAGCTTGTACAAATATACTTTTAAGTAGAAACTATATTTCGTTTAAAATATTGTTAGGTAAATACAAATTAATTCTAGAAAATTTTATAGGGCACAAAACTCATTTTTGTCAAACGTAATTTGTCTGGTCAAAACTATATATGTATATAAATATATATATTTTAGGCCAAAAGACATAAATAAGATACTACAAAAATATAACTATATAGTTAGAAATATTTCAATATATTGAGAACCAAATAACAATATTGGTATGAATGGAAAGAATAGTGATTATTAATAACAAAATACTATTATATAAAAAAATATATTAATAATAGTAAATAAAAATCTACCTTTAACTTACTAATATTCAAATCCACCTGTATATATATAAAACATATACCCTTTTTATTATAAAATAATAATAATAATAATAATGTTAATAACATTACTGTGGAAAAGAAGCAAGTGAAACAAAATAATAATAATAAAAACAATTTCATAATAATAATAATAATAATAATAATAATAATAATAATATGTTAACAAAATAATGGATCTTTCTACTAATAACAGTAGCTGTAAAGTAACAAAAGAATATACTAAAGACATATTTGAAGAAATATTTGCTCCCATTCTTCTCGAAGAGAGAGAAGGGAAAGGTGAGAAAATTTTTGGGCGAGAGCGAGAGGTGCGGGGAATCGGAGTCGCCGGCGGCGGCTGCTCCGGCGGAGAGAGGGGGAGCTAGGGCAGCGACGCGCGGAAGAAGGCGGAGGTTGGCGCCGGTTTTTTTTGCGTCGTACGACCGGTGGACACGGCGGAAAGGAATCGGGAAGGGGAGGAAAGGGCGGCCGGTCGGAGCCCGAGAAGATGCAGATCCGGTGGAGGGTGGTGCATGCGCGCTGTAGGGGGCTGTCAAGCCGGCACTGGCGGCTGTGGATTTGGCCGCCGTGGACGGCGCAGGGGTTTGGTGGCGGCGTGCTGCTCCGGGCGCGTTCTCGTGGTGGCGTCGAGCTCGCCGGCAGAGGAAGCTGGTGGTGACACGGGCGGAAGGCTACGACGGTGATGGCGGGAAGCAGCGGTGCACGCGCGGAGGGAGGCGACGCACACGCCGGCAGCGGGCGGATCTGACGGGAGGCGGTACGACGGCGAGAAGTCGGAGGTGAGTCTAGGATTAGGTTTTTAATTTCTTCCTTCTTTGTTGGTGGTGGTGATTTTGACGGTGGTCCGGTGGTGGTTCTGCTGGCGATGGCTGTCGTGGTCTGGTTTTGGCCGGGAAAGGCCGGAGAGGCTTAGGGTTCCGGTGGTGTTGATGGCTGGTGGTTGGTGGTGTCTTGGTGGCGGTAGAAAATTGGGCAGAGGGTGGTGGTGCACGGGTTAGGGGCGATAGGCTGGAGTGGGTGCTGGATTAGTTGGGCGGGTGCTGTGGTGGTGGTGGCGAGGAGCAGTTTTGGTGGCGTGGATGGTGGTGGTGAGCCTGTAGTAGTCGGGGCGGATCGGGTGGCCGAGGGAAGTCGGGCTGGTCGGCTATATTGGAGTCGGGCGAAGGCTGGTTGCCGCGGCATGGGTCTGGCTAGACGGAGATGTCGGGATGGCTGGATGGGAAGAGGCTATGGCGGTCATAGGTGCCCTGGTCGGAAGTGGCTATACAAAAAGCATGATGGTGGTGCTGTAGGTAGTGGTGGTGATCGGCCACTGGCCGGGATGGCGTGGTAGCGGTGAATAGGGCCAGGAGGTGGGGAACTATGGTTAGGGTTAGGTTTTGGAATTTATTGGTGTTGGGGGTGTGTCCGACACAAAAAGATGAACTTGTATATGTAATTGTGGAATAAGAATTGGACTGGAAAGGGACACGGACACGATGTACGGATTTGTTGGAAATTATTTGTAGAGTAATTTGGCTTGTAGAATTTATGGAGGAGTACCTGCCTATTTATAGGATGTGGAAATTTCCAGTTGGATAAGAATTTGGGAGGATTTAAATCCCCATTAGATAATTACATAATTATTCAAATCGATTTAAAATAAATTACCGAATCCAAATCAATCTAGATAAAGCTTATTTTTAATTTAAAGATATTTTAAAATAAACCCAATATAATCTTTTCCAATTTAAATCATCATAATAAATTAAATATTAAATTAAACAATTTCCAAAATAACTTTTTATAAATAATAAAAATATATTAATAAATAATTTCGAAATTCACAATAAACTTTAAATAATTGGAATACATTTTTATAAATAAACAAAACAATTAGTTTTCAAAAAAAAAATCAAAGTGGACAATTAAATAAATTTCATGTCACTCGCACACAAATAATCTATTTTGACATAAAGCAATAGTTTTTCTAAATTATTACTTATATTTGTATCATAAAATAAATTGTCTTCTTTATAAAAAATAAAGGTTTGGCAATCTCGACGCGACACAATAAATAAAAATAAAATACATATTTTCTATACGAAGAATTCTCTTAATAAAATATTTGCATATAAAAATATATACCATCTCGCAATTTTGCACGCTACGTACAAATACGAAAAATGTGAACTTGTACGCGACGTACAATTACGAAAAACAAAAAAATAAATCGATACCAATTTATATAATAAAAAATCGTAGTAAAATTTTAGGGGGTTTACACAAGTCTAAGTCCAAGTTCAAGAAAACGGGGTGGAAATGAAGACAGAAAAAAGAAAAGAGGGGAAAAAAGAAGAGAAAGAAAATAAAGAGGATTAAATAGAAAGAAGGGAATGAATTATGGCCTTAGGATATGCCACATCAGTAAACCAAGCCCCTCTCAAGTGATATCAACCTCTAAAATAAAACCAAGCGTACAATTGATGAAAGAATGACCTCGTTATTGTCTAATGGTTGATTTATTAATAGTTAGACGATATACCAGCAGTATATCGGTCTGACTTTCAAATTATTGTTTTAAGAAATTCAGGGATTTTGTTCTATGTATGTTTCCTAGCATGGGTCTATGGAAACGCCAACAGGTATTTTATAAGTCTCTGGCAGTCTGCTGATCAATACGGTAATTACAAACACAAGAAAACATTAAGTTGTATAAGTCATTAGATACTTTACTTGAAATAGTAGTATCGTATGATACCACTCAAATGATACACGATACACAGGAAACAAGAAAATCTCCAAGACCAGTAAAAACATTAATACATGAATCTATAAATGACATCATGGAAAACTATTGATCAAGGACTCGAATCGCAAAAATTCATAACCTTCGATCAAGATACCAAAATTACGAAAATTGATAAAATATAATATACGATATACGTATCTGTATATGAATATCGATATGGTAAGGCAAGCCTCACAAATCTCCCCATTAAAAAAATTTTGTCCTTGGAATTTTAATAAGGTACTCAACAGGTTAGAAAATTTGAGAGAAACTTGATATCAAGAACTAAACAAGAAGAGAATCAGGATATATACATATTTAAAATTGCACAATAAAAATGAAAACAACTACTACGTTACAAAAAATACATGAATCTAACACACACAACTAAGGATAAAATACGGAGTGCATGAAAAAGTATATTACCTAAGTCGAACAGATATAGGTAACGAGCTCGAATATCATCACCGCGCTCCCACAATGACTCACCCTATAATTAAGTGATAGTCCCAAGCAACACAGACTAAACAATAGTTTGGTTCTTGAGAACCTTCTTCCTCATGTCCAAAATACGTACGATAGGTTTGTACCAATGATCAGCTCATAATGATCTAAGATATGGCTATCACTTCCAGGGGTACGTACTTTTCTTGTATTAATCACATATATGGTACCTGATATCTGTAACATGTACACATGTATCCTATATTTACAACTAATAATGGCATAGAACAGTGTCTCGTCGTAGAATAGTAATCTGTTTTCGATAAGCGGCAGACTATGTAATATGCTTGTGGTGAGTCAGACTCGGTCAGAAACTTAGTTAGCTAGTCTTACTCAGTCGAGAGCTTGGTATATAATAACACTTTGTGGCATCAAACAAATCGATTTGGATGAATGTTACGAGAATCGATCCAACTAATGGAACGACTTATGTTTGAATAAGTCCTAGATACAGCAAATTGTGTCTGGTCGAGTGAGCTCTATATAAGAGTCCCTTCGACAGAATCGGGCTGCTATATGGTTTTCTTGAAGTTTTTTTTGCTTGGTTTTCATGAATGTGTTTTTACATCAATTTTTGCATTCATTCTAAGAATTTTGAAATGAAGGATTAAAGAAGAAATTATAATAAAGTGTTGGTGCCATTGCAGGAGCTCGTGTAACTGAAGATTGAACATTATGAAACACTCATACTCTTGACACAGTCGATACTTGGTGGGTGGTTCGACCTATTCTTTTCTACTCCTTCCCGCAAATGAAATTCTTGCTGCTTCGAACTTATTCAAATTAACGATGCTAAGTTAAATGCATGCCAAATCACTAGGATAAAGATTTGGGATAATTGTAGCAATTTAGAGTAATTTTACTTTAAAATATAAGTTTTGCACTTCAAAACAAAAAAGTTAAGGTTCTAGAAAAAAGATAAACTAATTCACGAAATCGAACAATGAAACATCGGTTGTGGCATATGGTGCCTCGGGATATTTGGTTTTTCTCGAAACGATATTCGGGGAACTGGAACCGAATCGACCTAGGGAGAATAGATAATACAAGTTTGGTTTTTCTCAAAACGGTATCTGGGGAACTGAAACCGAATTGACCTAGGGGGAATAGATAATCGTGCTTTAGTACTGATGCATTGCAGGACCTTCAGTAAGGCATGCAACCTAGGCTGAATGGGTAGAGTCGTAATGTCATTGCCATTGATCAGAATGGTCCCTCGTAGTGTGTAACATCAATGAGCACATAGAAGATAGTAGCATGCTCACCTATTGTCTTATGCGGGTGGTAAAATATTATCTCTGTTTATGCAAGAACGAGCACGACCGTAGTAAGAATTGAGATAAAATATTATGCGTTAATGTATGCTTTTACTGTTTTAAGAATGCTATCGATATGAATTTAAATTCATCTAGTTCTAAATAGTAAGTGTCACGACCCGCGCCCACTTTTCGGGATGCGAGAGCGTGCACAAGTCCAGCCTACATCGCAGAATCGACGTAGTAAGCTGTCTAGACCACTATGCTCAAAATCACAAATTGCTCATAATTAAAAATATCTATATTTGCTCATTCATAATTCTATATCAACTTACAATATCTAAAGTTACATTTGAATATAACATACAATGTCTCACAAAATATAAAAGAGAACTAAATGAATACTCAATTATCTAACTAGTCTATAGGTTTTGGCTTTCAATATCGTCGTAATCTCCCCAAAGATCCCACGCATCGAGTAGCAGGAGACTATCTAAAAAATTGGTTCTAGTCAGGAATGGAATGAGTATAATCCATGCATGTAGTTCCAAATATATGATAATGACTATAAAAATAGTCAAAAGAAATGACATACATGATGAAGTAATTAAACTGAAATCATGGCCTAGAAAATAAGATGGAACAGTTAATTATGAACTATAAGAGAAGTAAAACAGGGAATAAGGAAATATAACCATCTATGTGAGTTGAAGTACGCCTTTCAATATATGATTGGGCTGGTCCACTATACTGTACAGTCTACGCAGGATTTGCATCCTCATGGTCTACATTGCATGAAATATAAAATAAAGCATATTCTACGGGGTTGATCACATATCGACTTAGTAATTTTTCGCCTGACTACTACACATGGAATTAAGTTACAACAATAAATCACGAAACATGATAAAATAAACATGATAAAACATGGTATCATGACTGTAATCCATATCACACTAACACGTGTAATGAACGTGTTAAGAATCAAATATGTATCACTAATCATACAATTATAGTAATTATCAATATTGGAAACAAATAAAACTGTACTCGCCAGGGATCCTTAGATGGTAAAAACGATAATCCTGTTGATTTCAGAATAGTCCAATTGGCTAGGCACGGTATGAAGAAATTCAGATGCGTAAGAAATGAGAATTACGATTAGTCGCGATCAAGAATTAATCTAATCTAAAGATAATTTTATTTGGGAAAGATCATTCTTAATTAGAAATAATATATATATTTATTTAGAAATATACTATCTAGAAATTATCATCCTTTTAGAAGCTACTAATAATCTTTAGTATCTATTTCTGTAGAAAATAGTTTTGATATTGAAACTATAATCCAAATATCATTTTGGAAAAACTATAGAGAAATCATTTAGTTTAGGATCCTAAGCTATATTTTAAAATACTAGAAAATAATTTTTTTTAGGAAAATGTTTGTAAACAAGTTAGAAATTATATATATGATAATTGAAAACGATAAAATAATTTAGATAGATTCGTTTGAAAAGCTAGCAAATTCTTTTAGACAAAATTCCTTAATTTACCAAGATACTTTAGCTCAAAACTATATTCAAATTACCACAAAATATTACAATAAGACCTTTAAGCCATATTTGAAAACTATATTTTTATTAGTAAAATAGCTTTAAGGTAAATACTTGAAAGTCACAAAAAATTATTTTGATATCAAAACTACAGTTTACTTAGGTAGAAATATTACCATAATATTTTAGATTAAAAGATAAAATTTAATCAAATAGAAAAATACTATAATAATATTGTTTAATTCAAAGACCTATTTAAAATACCATAAACATATTATAGTCATATAATTTAGACACACTTTAGGAAATAATAACAATATTAATACTATTAAAACCAATGGGGATAATAATAAAAGAATTTTTATGAAGGAAAAGATATAATTATTTTAGAAAATTAATTATAATCCTATTTTAAATTATGCTTTTACTATTCAAAATAGTTTAACTAGATACTGGAAAACCTGGAAAAATACTTTCTAAGGTGAAAATTATTTTGTCAAAATATTGTTTTTGGTCAAGCCATATTTAATATATTATATAATATCAATAACAACTATCAATAATCATATTAATAAATAATAAATAACAATAAAAATATTAATAACTTTAATAATATTTAACTTATATATATTGACTACTAAGAAAATAATAACTGATAAAATACTATACATATAACAATATATATTTTGTTAAAAACCTATTTGAAAAGACCTAAAACCTATTTTGTTAATAGAATTTTGGATTAGTAAAAATATGTTTTAGATTATTTATTGCTTCAATTTAAAAATATATAATTTAATTGATTTTGATAAGTACTAATATGAATATATTTTAAAAGAATTTGCTAATACCAAATATTATTAAACTTACTAAGATATATTTTTTATACTATTAGCATAACCCATTATTGGATTAAGATTTCTTAAATTATTTTTCAAACCATTAGTTGTTATCTTGTCAAATAAAAGATTTCTAATTGATTCGAATTTTTATAATTTAAATTATTTTTGATGATATTGAGTAATGATTTAAAGTTACTATTATCATCTATTAACGAATTATGATTAGATTGGATTTGCTTTGAACATTTATTTGGATTTAAATTAAAAGGGAGGAGTTATCTACTAGGAATCCTACGTCTTATCGAATCAGGTCCCAACTCCTACATAAGGAGGCACTTCCTCCTAAATTCTTTCATCTACCACAAACCATCAATCACAACCGTATCCGAACCCGTGTGTCCGTGTCCTTTCCATCTATTCCATAAAATTACAAACTATAAATCAAATTATGTGTCCGAACCGAACACGAACTACCGAATTTTCGTCTTTCATCCGTCGTCGACTGGCTGGTCTTGCTAGACCATCGCATCTTTCGTCGGTCGCCAGCACCACCAGTTAAGAAATCACCATCCCCGCCATCCCCTCTCCTCTATCAGTAAGCCAATACCACCACGATCGTCATTCACCACCCCGACCGGATACTACTGCCATCGGACAACACCGTCGCCACCTAGATCCGTCCAATGTCCAGGACCTCCACCTAAAGCACCCAAACCATCGGGTGTTCACCGTTCCTGCCAAACTCCTCGCCGAAACCCCTATTAGACTGGCCACCGTGTCCAGCATCATCTCTATCAAATCTGCTTCCTTCCCCGGCCATCTACCACTCATCCCCTTACCATCGACAAATACACCAAAACCTAACATAGCCACCACCACGAAAATAAATGTCCAACGAACGCCGAAGCCGTCGACCGCCACGCCCTTGCCTCCTCCATCCCAATGAGCCGCTCAGGCAGCCTCACCCGGTGAGCCCTCCCCAACACCGTACAACCCATCCGTGGCTGCCTAGACAACCGTCTCCTCCGGGGGTGCTCGCGCCACCGTCGTAACCGTATGTTGTAGCATCTGCCGTCCTCGAGCGTCGTCTTCCCCAGCCTTAAGCCAGAGCCAGCGTCGGGCGTCGCTGAGTATTCCCAAGGTGAGCACTCTCTCGCCGCTCTCTTTCTTCTTCCTTCTTCACTCCTCCTCTTCTGAGCATTCCCAGAGCCAGCGTCGGGCGTCGCCGAGCATTCCCAAGGCTCCCCAAGGCTCATATATATATATATATATATATATATATATATATATATATATATATGCCCCAAACCCAAATATTAGAGCCATTTTAAGTAGCCCAACTAAAAAAACCATGAGGCCCAAGGCTCCCCAAGGCTCATGTATGGATCCAGACCTAGACCCGACCGACAAATCTTTGCTAACTCTTATCCTTTACAGGAGAGAGAAATTCTCCTCTACAGAAACTTCAGAAGTAGAGGAGTGAAGAATGAAGAAGAAAGAGAGCGGCGAGAGAGTGCTCACCTTAGGAATGCTCGACGACGCCCGACGCTGGCTATGTCTCAAGGCTGGGGAAGCCGGCGCTCGAAGATGGTAGATGCTACGACGTGCGGTTATGGTGGTGGCACGAGTGCCCCCAAAGGAGACGGCGGTCTAGGCAGCTACGGACGGGTCGTACGGCACTGGAGAGGGCTAGCCGAGCAGAGCTGCCTGAGCGGCTCATCGGAACAGAGGAGGCGACGACGTGGCTGTCGTCGGCTTCGGCGCTTGCTGGGCGCGATGGAGGTAGGTGAGGGGTGGTGTGTTGTTCGTTTATTTTCATGGTGGCCGACGAAAGACGCGATGGTCTGGCGAGACCGGCCGATCGACGACGGGTGAAGGACAAAAATTTGGTGGTTCGTGTTCAAGTCGGCCATATAATTTGATTTGTAGTTTGTAATTTTATGGAATAGATGGAAAAGACATGGACACACGGGTTCGGATACAGTTGTGAATGATGGTTTGTGGTAGATAAGAGAATTTAGGAGGAAGTGCCTCCATATATAGGAGTTGGGACCTGATTCGATAAGATATAGGATTCCTAGTAGATAACTCCTCAATTTTAATTTAAATTCAAATAAATGTTTAAAACAAATCCAATCTAATCATAATTCATTAATAGATGATAATAGTAATTTTAAATCATTACACAATATTGTCAAAAATAATTTAAATTATAAAATTGAAATCAATTAGAAATCTTTTATTTGACAAGATAACAACTAATGGTTTGAAAAATAATTTAAGGAAATCTTAATCCGACAATGGGTTATGCTAATAGTATAAAAAATATCTTAGTAAGTTTAATAATATTTGGTATTAGCAAATTCTTTTAAAATATATTCATATTAGTATTTATTAAAATCAATTAAATTATATATTTTTAAATCGAAGCAATAAATAATCTAAAACATATTTTTACTAATCCAAAATTCTATTAAAGTAATTTTAACCAATCTTCTTATTAGTAGAAAATATTTATGTTTTTCAAAATCTTTTTTGAAGCCAACATTTAGGAAGTCCAGAAATTAATAACCAATATGTTTTGAGATTCATAACAAAATTTCCAATACTATTATTTAATAAAGCATTTTTATTAAAACAAAATAGCACTCTCAAAATATTTAATTTAAAAATTAGTTTTTGATAAAAGAAAATTTTATTCACAAAGTTTTGACAAAAAATTACTTTTAAAACCAATAATAAAAAATAAAATTAGAAAATTCAGGAAGAGGGATTACAGTAAGAGAACTTTGAATGCATGCATACCTTAATAAGCAGTATCGGTTTATACGAGTGGGTTCTTCCCGCTCACTAGTGTTTTCCTAAGTGTACTAATCCCTAACTACACAGGTGGCGAGAACGTTGAGGGTATACATTACTAGGCCTAAGCTGAAGTTCGAAGAGGTATTTTGAAGCTCTCCATATTTTGAATTATTTTGAAGTTTGATTCATCTCGAAGGCTTTCAATGTATAAAAGGGTATAAATACATGGAACGACAAGTATTATTTCAGGCAGCTTGTCGATTGTTTTATTTTATTTCAATCAAATGTAGCCGCAACAACATATCCACTATAATTACGACTTTCACTTCGTTGCAAGCTATTTATGAAAAGCATATTTCTATCTTCCTATACTGCATGTTCAACTCTCTGTAATTTATGAAGTTTTAACTTGATGTTTTAAAAGAATAATCAAATGTAATGTTCTTGCCTTGTACAAGTGCAAATCTAGACTTGTATGACATCATGCCTAGCAAGGACAATAGGTTCGGCTGAAATCGATATGAGGACGAATAGTTTGTCAAATCGGGGTGTGACATATTCCCTCACAACATGCATACTATACACATAGGTTTCCCATGTGCATGGGTTGAAGGCGCATGCTTGTCTCACATATGCACCAGGTTGCTATGCGCGTAACCATGCTTTGCACCAGGTTGTCATGCGTCTGCCTTGCCATGCGCCAGTCTACCTATGTGGTAGAGTCCCATGTGCCAAGTTAGACTTGCATGCCCTGCTATGCTTAAGGCATAGGAGACTACGCTATTCATGCGCCCACCTGCTTACGCGCTTGGATATGTTCGTGCGCCTGCCCATCCCATGCGCCTGAATCTCCTAAGTGCTTGAGACCCATATGCGACTATTTTTGCTTAATTTATAAATTAAGTGGTTTTATTATTCTCTTTTGATGACCTTGATTTTTTGTCCCGACCTTAGTTTACCATGAGTAACTTAGACATTACGTTTAGGTGACTTATGCGCCCAAGTGACCTATGTGCTAAAAGATTTTCATGTGATTTGCTTGACTTGACCATGTTCCTGACTTGACAACCTATATACGTTTTGGTACTATTCTAAGTGTATACTGAGATATGTAGAAGCATGGAAAAGAATAAAGAAAGATCCATGCGGCCAGAAAGCCCCATGCGGCTCAGAAAGATTCATGCGGCCAGAGAGCCCCATACGGCTCAAAGAGTCTATACGGCTCAAACAAGTCCTATGCGGCTCAAAGAGGAGCCACGTGGCCTACAAACAGCTCTCTCGTTTTGCATTAAATGCCTTGACGGCTGACAGCTTTGACGAAGTGACAGTTCTGACACGAAGATATCATTATGACTCCCTCATAATGACGGACTCCTTGGGAAGCGAAGAAAATCTCTGACACAATCTCCCGAGATTCAGAAACTGTCATGCGGCCTTGACACGTGGACAGTTGTATGCGGCCCAAGCGGAGACTCCCCCATGCGGCCCAAGCGGCCCAAGCGGAGGCTCCCCCATACGGCTCACGAAAACTAGTCCCATGCGGCTCACGAAGACTAGCTCCATACGGCTCACAAAGACCATCCCCATGCGGCTCACGAGGACTATCTCCATGCGGTTCACTCATACGGTCATCCACACTCATGTGGCTCAAATCATTACCATACGGTCTAAATGTTCAGGGGAGGCCACTCTTAGGTAGCCATGACATGTGGCCAGCCTTATGCGGCCCGACTTTCCTGCGGCTCAAATTTCTGCTGTTTTGACACGTGGTATGATAGCAGGGCACGTGGCATAAGATTGATCGAAATCTCTCAACAAATCCCAATGAAATATTGGGATCAAATCAGATCATTTGCAAATAAGCCAATTAAAGACACGTGTCGAGGAATTCGAGGTTGGCATGACAAATTAGGAGAATTTATGTCAATCAGCATTAATTACCCATAAAAAATTTGATGCAATCACATTTATTGCTCAAATCAAGATGAACGGCCCAGATTCAGTGATCCTTAGCCGCCGACTTTCAAGAATGAGCAATCATTGTAAACCCTAATGAAGCCCCCCACTCTTATAAATAGCAGGGTGCCATTCCCTTGCGAAGACAGAGACAGAGATAGATGCAGACAGAGACAGACACACATAGAGACATAGAGAGCCAGAGAGCCTGAAGAGAGAGCATTTTTTCATCAACGCCAAGCAGTTCTTCTACAGAGCCAAGGTTGCACCCGATCGTCCAAGGAGTAAGGAAGAGCGGCCGTCGCTTTCCCGAGCCTCTACCGTCACCCCCCAGAATCTAAAATAAACAATTGTACTTAGATTGCTGTACCTAGGTTTTCGTTCCTAGGCTTTCTTTGTACAAGCGAGTTTGTATTGGGAAGTAAAAGTCCAGTCCTCCGATAATTGTTCTGTTCTTTTATATTTCATGACAAACACGATGGCGACTCTGCTGGGGACAAACTTCTCCACGGCTGAGGAGTTGGTGACGCAATCGGATGCAGCCAAACTTGGCTCCACGCAAAAGAAGATGGTCGTCCGCTTCGACCAACAGGCGTTTGAAGAAATGCTCTCTGAAGGAAGTACTGGCCTGGTCCAGAAGCGAACCCGCACAAAGAAAGCTCGCTACGAGTGGAGGCCAAAATCAGTTGCTCCTCCACAAGCTCTGGACGGGGTACTCTCTGCTACCCAAGACGGCGAAGGTGACTCTCATACGACTCCACTTCGAGCCGTAGAGGACTCTGCTGTCCCCAAGTCTAGCAGAGGAAAGCACTACGATGCTGGACTTGCAGGGACAAAGAGTGATTCTATGCGCCCCAAGAAGAAGCCGAATACTCCTATGGCCAAGTCTGCCAACCACATGCAGGATGCTCATGCGGCTGAATCTGCCAGCCGCATGAAGAAGGTCTATGCGGCCAGATCATCCAGCCGCATGAAGAAAATGTATGCGGCTGAGACTCCCAGCCGTATGAAGAAAGTCTATGCGGCTACGCCTGCCAGCCGCATGAAGATTGTTGATGACAGCAGCATGACGCCTACTCTACGTGGCTCTGTCTTTGATCGCCTCTCCTATGGTCCTGATCTCTTGTGCTCCCAAGAAGATATGTCTGACTCTCTCCAGCATCACCTAGACTCTTCCTACTATGTGCCCTTACGTACTAGAGCGAAGAAGTCTGGGGCAGCGCGAGCTTGGCAAGCTCGGTCCACTGATCCGGTCTCTGACCATTCGAGCGTCCCGTATACCGTTATACGGGCCTCAGATGGGAAGTTGTACAGAACGACTCGAGTCCAGCCCCCTGCGGCAAACGGACAGAGAGGTTCGCAAAAGTCTCCCAAAAACTAGGAAGCGAACATGGTCGATCTAGACCCATCTGCCTTGCGTGAGGCCATCCTCCACAAACACAAGGAAAGAGAAGATGCATCGGGGTGCAAAGAGTCCTCCCACGGATGTCACTGCAACAACCGTCTTCAGAAGACGAAGCACTTCCCGTCGTCTCCTGCAACTCTGCTCAGAAAGTCCCCGCCGATAGGAGAGGGAAGAAAACTAGTGCTCCTAGCCCGAAGATATCAACCACTATGACTAAGAGACTGTCGTCTAAGCGGGCGCCCACCACCAGAGTTTTCCAAGGTACTCGTTCTAAGACAAAATCTACCACAGTGGGAGATTCGTCGTCCACACTACTGGAGGTTGCGGGGACTGGAGGTAGCACTCCTCCGAACCTCCACGACAGTCCGATGTTCCAAGAAGACGAGCCGGGGGAAACAACTCTCCCGTCAGATGCAGCAAACCCCGACGTCTCCGAGGACGTCCACAACTTCCAAGATGAGGCGAACTCGGAAACTGGAGGTACTATTCCTTCTGAGTCTGAACTGGAGGAATATATTCCCACATACCCCGATGATTTCTTATTACAAGGTTATGACTCAGAAGACACGTCCTCTACTGTGCCATCCATCTCTCCTCACGTAAGGACGGTATTCATGACGGACAGTAACCAAGGTGGTTCCAGTGATCGCCAACGTATTGACACTCTGGAGGCTATACTGCTTGCCTTGGTCAAGTCTGTGGATGAGATCAAAGCGGCCCTTCCAACTCTGTAAGGAGGGACGCCTGGCCAAACAAGCGCGGGTCCCGCGATCAATGCGGACTCGAATTCAGCGACACCGAACCCGGGCAACAATCCTCCTGAAATAACGGCCCCCACCGCCGTGGATGAGGCCCGCGAAGTGAGAAGAGATGTCCAGGAGCTCCGAGCCATGTTTCACGCTCGAGAAAACTCTCAAGACCTCAGAATACGGCAACCATACCCTGCTGCCTGGAGGGATGTTCCATTCCCACCAAGATATAAGCCGTTCAATATCAATCCTTATGATGGCAAGACCTTCGCAAGTCGGTACATCACTTACTTCGAAGTCACCACCGACCATCTGCCCCATGACGATGCCATCCTCACACGGTTATTCATTGGGGCATTGGAAGGAGTCGCCTTCGACTGGTACCACAACCTGCCAGACAACTGCATCCACTCCTTTGCCGGCTTCAAGCGCATGTTCTTGGAGAGATTCTACGAAGTAGGACAGGACATCACAATGTCCACCCTCATGGATGTCGTTCAAGGAGAGAAAGAGCTGACAAGGAACTACATCGAGCGATTCCGCCAAACCGTAATGAAACTGCCGTCTGGAAATCCAGATTTCTCCTTGATTGAAATTTGCCAAAAGAGATTGCTCCCGACAATCAGTCTCTAGATGGGCAAAAGTCAATTCAAGGACTGGAAGATGTTTATCATCAGTGCCACAAGCGCCGAAGAACGATTGAAGAAGGCTCGCCAACTGGGATTGCACATCTCAGAGGGAGAGGACAAGGGCAGGCATCCCAACGCCAATACCAATGGGGGTAGCTCCACCAACAATCGAGACAACAAGGGCAAGCAGGCTATGGTGGCCGATACAACACAGAAACCTGAGCCAAAGCCGGCAGACAAACAATGGCCGTAAATCACTTACTCCTTCGAAGACGGTCACGTCAAGCCCATCTTGGACATGCTCATACAAGGAGACAGAATTCAGCTTCCTTTACCAAGACGGGAACCTCGGCCGGCAGACATGGAGAATCCAAAGTACTGCCATTACCACCGCTACGTCCACCATGCCGCACACGACTGCTACCAGCTAAAATGGTACATCCAAAACCTCATCGATTCGAATGCTCTGGCCATCGATTTCGAGGAGGTAACAGTGGCAGCCAATATGGTATCAGTACAATTCGGCAGCTTCCCTCCGACGGAAACTCGAGACGGTGTGGTCCCCATCCTTCTGGCGATAATGGAGATTGCTAATCTTCCACCTCCCCGAGATCAGGCTGCTGGTCTAGTGCCTCTCACCACATCACGAGGGGAGGTCATGTAGGTCCATCCAGACTTGGTATCATAAGTGACTCAGCCCACACCATCTTCCATTTGCAAGAAGGAGAGTGGAAAAGTCAGGTCCTGCCGCACAATCTCGACAGATATCGAAGAAGCTACAGCCATCGTCATTCGATCTGAGACACAATCCCAACCCGTGGCTGACAACTCGGCTGAAGATCATCAGCCCGCTACAACTGATGCTCCGGGACCGGCTTAGCCTCCGACGACCGATAAGCCTAGGCCGAAGGAGACTCGCTTTGACAAATCCCTCCGAAAAGAGACACCACAGGGGCTGGAGAAGCCCTACAACTTCGACATCTTAGCGCAATTGGCCAACACACCGGCCAAGTTGTTATTATACGAGCTTCTGAGACTCTCAAAGGATGTGCGAGTGGCTTTGAGCGATGCACTCCAAAATGCCGATGCATACCTGGCTCAGGTCAACCTCACGGGAGAAAACCCGCCTGCAGATCTCCAAGACAGCGCTTGCACGGGAGCAATGCCCAACATTGTCTTCACTCCGTAGGACATGCTCATCAAAACCAATCTGCACGATCGTCCGCTATACTACACTGGATAGATCGGCGACGTAAAGGTGGATCGGATGCACATTGATCCTGGCTCTTCCATAAGCATTATCTCGAAGGGTCTGTTACATCATCTTCGTATCCCAATGCATCGCCTGACGTCTACAAGCATCGCCATCAGCGATTTCAATTCGGGCATGAGCTACCCAATTGGGAAGATTCGTCTGAAGTGTCAGATTGGCGATCTCCGATCAGAAGTCACCTGCTAGGTCATAGATGCAGACACTTCTTACAACATCCTCTTGGGGCGCCTGTGGATACACGATTATATGATCGTGCCTTCCACGCTGCACCAGTGCTTCAAATATATCGACAAATATGGCTTCGTGAGGACGGAATTTGCCCACATCGATCCCTTCAAAGGGGTCAAATCCGACTACTCAGACTCCTGCCTATACGAAAAGTCGAAGAGGTACCTTGATGAAGGAGATGTGCAAGCTCGTACCAAGACAACCATAGGATCATAAGAACCTCTGACGATCCACCTCCAAGCTCGCAAACCTGGCAAGTCCGCACCCCTTACAGCCACTCTGCGCAAGGACGCAATTAGCCTCTCGGCATAAGAAGAGCAGATGATAATCCAACTACCAAGGTCTGGCCAAGTGCCAAGACCCACAACAGAGCCACTGACAATCAGGCTGCCGAGAGTCGGCCAACCGCAAACGGAGAAGCTCAATCTCTCCGATAAACCAATGACGATACGCCTTCCCAAGAAAGGTCGTCACCCCGATGCAAGGCCTGGAACTTCTAGCGAACCAACCACTCCCCGCCCAGCATCGAGCACCAGACTGGGGGTCGCTAGTCTGCCAACAACTCCATGCTCTGCTCCACCAGCTGAATCCTTGACGATCAAGCTGCCCAGGTCGTCCTCTCAGTCTTCATTTATACAGGGGGTAGCCGAAGAGGAACCGGAGCTAGCCAAGTATGTGGCTGCCCACACTGATGTTCCCTCCGTAGATGATGTAATCCCGCTAGAAAAGATATCTTACTTCATCAATAAAGGGCTATCTTTGAACTACCTCGAGCTTAACAAGCTTTGTACAACGTATGCTATGGAACACGGTATAGGCACTCACCTACACACACAGGTGACAAATGTATACACCGCAATCCAGCTTACTCCAGTGGAAGACGCTTACCGCATAATCGAGGGAGGGGACCATCCAATCATCTTTGGCCGGAAAGACGATCCGCATCCCTTCACCGTAGAAGAAGTCGACCTTGAATCAGATGTCGGGAGACTGCCTCTATATCTTTATAGCCTCCAATCCAAATATCTTATGCAGAAACAGGGGTATGATCTGGAGATGACGCCAGGCTTGAACTATGGTACTGGACGACGATTACCTTTGAAGCCACCGGTCCCGGCTGGCAAACCACGGGACTACTATAGCAAGACTCGATGTGGGTTAGAGTATGTTATACCCACGACGACCCCTGAGAGTTCAGATAAAGAATGTGACTGGCATTCACATTCAATCGGGTCATCAACTTTTGATTCGGATACCAGCATCGGAGATGTATTCAGACAAATCTTGTCAGTCAACATGGCATTCACCGACGCTTATGAAGAAGATGAAGACATTCCTGAAATCCTCGAGCTAGAGCCGTGGGCCCAACAGTTGGATGCACAATAGGAAAAGCGGTTCGAACAGAGAGAACCTCCTACTGATAATGAGGTCATACAAGTGGATCTCGACAGCGAATCTTCTCCAAAACCGATCTTCGTCAGTAAAAGCCTAACAGACGAACAGCGAGAATCGCTGCTGGAACTTGTCAAAGAATATATTGATGTGTTCGCCTGGAGTTATGAAGACATGCCGGGGTTAAATCCCGATATTGCTCTTCACAAACTCAATATTCGGCCAGATGCAAAGCCAGTCAAGCAACAACAGTGACGCTTCCGCCCGGGCATCATGGATGCGATCGAAGCCGAAGTCAACAAACTGATAGCCAGCGGCTTCATTCGTGAGGAGCAACATCCTGACTAGGTCGCCAACATAGTACCCGTCCTAAAGAAGAATGGGAAGATTCGAATCTGCATCGACTTCCGCAATCTGAACGAGGCATGCCCCAAAGATGAATTCTCCCTCCCTATCACAGACATCATCATTGACAATACCTGCAGCTTTGAACATATGTCATTTATGGATGGCTTCTCGGGGTACAATCAAATCAAGATGTCTCCTGACGACGAAAAGCATACATCATTCCGAACACCGATTGGCACATACTGTTACACAGTCATGCCTTTCGGTCTGAAGAATGCCGGTGCCACATATCAAAGAGCCATGAGTATCATCTTCAGAGACCACTTACGCAAGACGGTGGAGTGCTATGTTGATGTCATCTCCGTCAAGAGTCGCTGTAAGGGAGACCATTTGCAGGATCTGAGGACGGTATTCGACCTGATGCGAGCGCACAATCTGAAGTTGAATACCACAAAATCCTTTTTGGGCGTATCCAGCAGAAAATTCCTGGATTTTATTATTACTGCCCAGGGAATTCATGTAGATCCAGAGAAGACGAAGACAATTATGGAGATGGGTCCCTCGAGAAATCTCTGCAAACTCAGAGGCCTTCAGGGGAGGCTAGCTTACATCAGGAGGTTCATTTCTAACCTCTCCGGGCGATGTCGACCATTTACCCATCTCATGAAGAAAGGCGTCTCGTTCGTATGGGACGAAGAATGTCAACGGGCCTTCGACAGCATCAAAGAATATTTGTCGAACCCTCCAGTCCTGGTGGCCCCGGTTGCTGGAAAACCATTCCTACTCTACGTACGAGCAATGGAACATTCCCTCGGGGCTCTGCTGGCACAAAACAACGATACAGGCCATGAACAAGCCATATATTACCTCAGTCGAATGATGATTGGGCCAGAGCACCGATACACAGCTGTGGAGAAGGAATGCCTTGCCTTGGTGTTCGCCATTCAGAAAATGTGGCACTATGTCACTGGACAAAAAATACATGTGATCTCACGAGTCAACCCTCTCAGGGTCCTCATGACTAAACCAGGGGCACTCAGCTCTCGCCTCGCTACATGGGCAATATTGTTGTCCCCTTATCATATGATCTTCGTCCCACAAAAGGCGATTAAAGGTCAAGCCCTGGCAGACTTTTTGGCAGCCCACCCGGGCTCAGAGTCGTCCAGAATATATGAAGAAATCCCAGATGAGTTCGCTGACTCGCATGTAACCTCTCACGATGATATATGGCGAATGTTCTTCGACGGTGCTTCGAGAACTGGACCCAAGGGCAACATCGTCGTCGGAGTCGGGGTGGTGCTGGTTTCTCCTTCCGGATTGGTGATTAACCGCGCTTATTCTCTCACAGAACCCTGCTCTAACAATGTGACCGAATACAATGCATTGGTCATTGGCCACCAATTTGCAAGGGAGCTGGAGGTAGAATATTTCGAAGCGTACGGCGATTCACAGTTAATCGTCAATCAGATCCGGAGTTCAGACGAAGTCCACCATGAAGACATGATCCTCTATCACCAAATAGCGATCGACATCATCTCGTCGTTCGAGGGGTTCTTCATCGAGCATGTTCCCAGACTCCAAAATATTGAAGCCGATTCCTTAGCAGGCCTGGCCGCTTCCCTAGCAGTGCCAAATCATACTCATCAATCTGTAGATGTGATAGGCCACGAACTGGTCTGTCCCAAGAACAACGTTCAATTCGTGGCGAGTTATTCCGCCCAGACGATCGACGATGTTCCAGATTGGAGACAACTATTCATTGACTTCGTCGTCTACGATATCCTCCCTGAGAACCCAAAGGAAGCCACCTCCATCAGACGGCATTCTCTCAGATTCTTCTACGATACAGAGACAAAAATGCTGTACTGCCGATCCTATGATGGATTATTGCTTCGGTGTCTGTCAAATGCAGAAGCCAAAGAAGCCGTACGAGAAGCTCATGACGTTGTCTGCGGGGTCCATCAGCTTGGCCCTAAATTGCAAGACCGTCTTCGCCGAATGGGCTACTACTGGCCCACGATGGTAGCAGATGTGATAGACTATGCTAGAAAGTGTAAACCCTACCAAGTCCATACGGACTTCATCCACCAGCCATCCGAATTTCTACATCCGACAGTGGCGTCCTGGCCGTTCGAAGCATGGGGAATGGATATCATCGGTCCGATTACTCCACCTTCCTCTTGAGGACATCGCTTCATACTCGCAATCACAGATTACTTCTCCAAATGGGCAGAAGCTGTCCTGCTCACAGAAGTAAAGACTTCAAACGTGTTCAGCTTCCTTAAGCATCACGTCATCTATCGCTTTGGACTGCCCCGGAGGATCATCCATGATAATGGTCTGCAGTTTGCAAGCCACGCCTTCTATCGGTTCTGCGACAAGCACCGCATCCAGAATATTGCTTCGACGCCATACAATCCAGCAGCGAATGGGTTAGCAGAAGCATTCAACAAAACCATCATCAAGTTACTCAAGAAGTTCGTGTCGTCCAATAAATGCGACTGGAACGAGAAGCTTGGTGAATGCTTGTGGGCGTACCGTACTACAGTCCGAACGGCCACAGGGAACACACCATTCTCCCTAGTATACGGGAGTGAGGCAGTTCTCCCATTGGAGACTCAAATACCCTCACTCCGCGTCGCCCTCACTTATCAATTGACGATGGATGATAACTACCGACGCCGACTGCAAGAGTTAGAGGCCTTAGATGAAATGTGCCTCCTGGCTCAGCAAAGGATCGAGCTATACCAAGCACGCATCTTTGGAGCCTTCGACAAGAAGGTTAAAATCAGAACATTCCAGGTGGGCGATCTCGTTCTGGCAGTCCGGAGGCCGATGGTTATGACTCACAAGACCACTGGCAAGTTCCAGCCAAAATAGGAAGGTCCATTTATCATCGAGGCTGTATTCTCCAACGGTGCTTATCGCCTCACAAAACAAAATGGAGACTTGCTCATGTTGTCCGTCAACGGCAAGTTCCTGAAGAAATATTATATCTAAACAATATTTTCCAGATTATTGAGTCATGTACCTGCTGGTACCGCTGAACTCACAACCACTAATTCCAGATTATCGAGTCATGTACCTGCTGGTGCCGCTGAACTCACATCTACAATATTCCAGATTATCGAGTCATGTACCCGCTGGTGCCGCTGAACTCACTTTCACAATATTCTAGATTATCGAGTCATGTACCCGCATGTGCCTCTGAACTCACATTCCGGTCACTCTTTCGAATAGTAAGTCATGTATGACCATACCTCTGAACTTTCTTCCTGGAAGAGATCCTCCCTCATGATCTACTACCCGTACTCCCAGTGCACAAAAAGGGTAACCGATCCACAAATTTCCAAAATGGCCATGTCCTCATTACCTCTGAGTCGTTTCACTTCCGCCAAAAACAAGTCACCCCTTTACATAGAACTTCCATGTCCTCATTACCTCTGAGTCGTTCTATGTACCCTCCTTCATTGAGCCCACTCCTGCCATGTCCTCATCACCTCTGAGTGGAAAGGCTCCGTCGAAGAAACCTTCATGCTTGCCATGTCCTCATTACCTCTGAGTAAGTATGATGATTCCCTTTCGACTTATTATCTGTACCCACAACCGGAGTACGCCAAGGATAATAGGTCCACAAATATTCTCCGCTGAGCCCACTCCTGCCATGTCCTCATTACCTCTGAGAAGGAAGACTCCACGGTAAAACCTCCGTACTTACCATGTCCTCATTACCTCTGAGTAAGTATGTAGGTCCTCTCTCGTCTTATTATCCATACCCTGAACCAGGGTACGCCAAGGGTAATAGGCCCACAAATGTCCTCTGTTGACCACGAATATCCTCCGTTGAGTCCACTCCTGCCATGTCCTCATTACCTCTGAGTAGGAAAACTCCACGGTAAAACCCTCATACTTGCCATGTCCTCATTACCTCTGAGTAAGTGTGTTGGTTCCCCTCCATCCTATTATCCGTATCCTAAGTCGGGGTACGCCAAGGAAAATAGGCCCACAAATGTCCTTTGCTAGGTCTCTTAGCATAGGCCCACTATTCCTCATCATGCCCCGGGAGCCTAGCTGCTCCATGGCATTCTATCTCGCGATACCCCAAACACCCACGACCACCGTGCCGTGGAACCATTCTAGGTATCCCCAATCAAACTTGTTATCCATACCTAAAACCAAGGTATGCCAGGGGTAACAGATCCACAAACAAGTCCCCCATGCGGGGCAAACATCACCACAATACCACAGGCACAACAAGCAATACAAATGAAGGGTAGAATAGAAAGTACTCTTTATTTGAAGGACGAAAAAAAGCATTACATGTTTTGGGACCACGTCCCTCTCAAAGAAAAAAGAAAAGAAAAAAAAATAGCAGGAACAAAATCAAGAAAAGGCCGACTATAATTCGGCATTACACAATTCCAAGAGGCGGTTTCTCACCAAGGCAGTACCCCGCTCAAACTTCTGTCTAGCCCTGCGCTCAGCCTCCTGGGACAACCGTTCACCATTATCCAGGTCCATGAGTGTCCGCCAGTCGTCGTCCAACTTCTTCAGAGCCACTTCCAAGTCAGCCGAAGCTTTATTGACGTTATCAGCTTCCTGGATAATCGCCCTCTATCGATCCGGGCGGCCTCAAGCTCAGACTCAAAGAAAGTTAACTTGTTTTGGAGCTCAAGGATCTGCTCTCGCGTTTCAGTAATCCCACGGGAGGCAATTGCTTCCCGAACTGTAACATCTTCACTCTCATGGCTCAATTGATCATAGCGATCAGACAGAGTGCGGAGATCCTCCAGTATGGCCGACCGGGTTTTATCCTGAGCAGCCCTCGCCTTCTCTATAGTAGTTGTGAGGGAGCCACGTTCCTGATCTATAGCGGCGGATAGATCAACCTGCCGCAGTCCCTGAAGCTGGGCCACCAGCTGATCAGTCTCCAACAATTTTGCCTCCAGGAGTGCAGCCACCCCTGCCCCACTAGGAAGGGCCTTAAGGATATCAACTTGACCCTGGGCGTATTGCTGGGCCAGGACGAAAGAGGTCCCTCTGTCCACAGCAGCTTCTATCCCCCTTTTTAAGTGACGATGAAAGCTGTCGACCACGTCATGTAACGATTCGTCCAGTACCTCTGTAGAGGACGGCGTCAGAGGAAGCGTGGCTAGTAGTATCGAAGGAGCGGTGCTAGAACTTGCCACTAGGGGGGACTTCCGAGTAGAACGAGGCACGGATTGCGGCTAACTCTTCCTCTGCCACCCGAAGAGCCTGGACGCTTGACAGGGCAGAGAGGTCGACTCTCTGGTCCGCCCGAGCAAAGGAAGACACGAGGACCATCGTCCCCTGCCCCGATTGTCCCATCACCGGACTTGTCGAACTCGAGCTCGCAGGAGGACCATCAAGACGAGCAGGAGGGGGAGGAGGTACGCCCCTCTCTACCAGTGCCCCTTCGGCAGAGTCTGTCTCAACAAAGTCCATCCTCGGCATTGGAGAGGCAGGACCTGCATGTCCAGGACAATGATCAATCGACGTGACCTGGAGGATGTGATCATAGAGCAGATAGGCCTCCTCGCAAGTTAAGATTCGGCTAATCTTACCGGGAGAGGAGCATCGAGGCTGCAGCTCATTCGCAGCCGGCAGGGTCTTCTCACCCGCGATCTCCAAATTAAATTTGGCCAGCTCCTCTGACCTAGCCACCTCAGAGGGAGAGGCAACTTGATCAACATCATCTGGACAGAATTCAACAATTTTAGGGGCAGGCTCACTGGAGCCCCCGTCATCCCGAGTCACGATCTCGGCAACTCGAGAGTCCTCCTCTTCTGACGCCTACGAGAGAGAAAGAAGATGATTAAAATCAAAGCTAGAAGAAAGGAAGGACCATTAGTAATTTATTTACCTCTGATGCGGGGTCGATTTCTTCTCCTCCTTCCTTTATAACTAGCCCGCGGTGTCTGGTCGCAGCCAGTTTTTGAGAGCGAGGAATGCCGCCGACAGGAGAAAGTTGCCTGCTACGCTTCCGTGCAGGGCCGGGTGCAACGAATGGATGATCTACCATCATCTCATCTGGCAAAACAGGCGGCTGATCCGCCCCTACATCTGCCACCGGAAAAGAAGAGTCGTCTCCATCAGGCTCGTCGACTTCGTCATCTGCAGCATCGGAGTTCAAATCCGGCACCTCGACTATGTTCTTCCTCTTCCTTGTCTTGGCCCCCTGGGAACCCTCATCCAGGCCGGTACCAACGATGAAACTGGTACTTGGGTTAAAACCGACAGGGGGCTTGTTCGCCATGACGTGGTATAGAGCCGCCATATACAAGATATCTACTGATGCCTTGATAGCGGGAACGGAGAAAATGGTACGGGTATAGAATGTGTCATAGTAATGCCAGGTCCGGATGCCATCTAGAAGGCTACCTTCAAAGCCCAGATAAGAGCTGGGGCTGTCTAGAAAAAGCTGACTATACCCAAATTGTCGGGCGAACCTGCTAGACAGATAGGGCTCCAGAAAGACAGTGTTATGGTTGCGATACACCAGATGAGCGGGGCGAATATTTTGCAGACACAGAAGCATCTGGCCGTCTAGAAGTTGAGGGGGCCCAATACCGTCAAGATGGACAGCCGCTATTTCCTCATCAGTAAAACAAGGGACAGATACGAAAATATTGTACATGTCTGCCCTCGCCAGTGCCATCCGGCAAGCACGCATGGTCTCGAATTCCCAAGACTCATTACGATAGCGGAAGATAAATGCGTTGTCATCAGTTATGCCGTCTTCAGAGCCCGGTCTCATCAAAGACGGATAATGCATCAACAGCTACCCCATCAAATAATGATAGGGCAGCTCGATCCGTTCAAAATCTTTCGTCACATCACGAGCAATAACCTTGGATGTGAAAGTACGAAGGCCACGGTGTATGCTGCACACCATGGCCGGGAGGAGAGCTAGCCAGACTCGCAAAACTAACTTCACAGCCGGAAGGATGAAATTGCGACTGATCCTCTCGATGGAACCTGCTCCGCCCGAGACTACACATTTTTGCAGCTATATCATTAAGAATCCCGCCAGGAGCGCCTTCTCCGACAACTCGTGGGTGTCCTGATAAAAATAACTGAAAGAGTCGGTCTGACTCCCGAACCTGTCACTAGAGGTGGCCACCCTCTTAGCTGACGACACTAAGGCTTTCACTTCCTCCCGGGACTGAGGACGGCGGGGAGTAACTTGACCTGAGGCATCCGTCGTGAAGAGATAGCGCATCCAGTCCTTGGTATGAGGGGCATTCCCTTCCGAGCTGTTTTCCTTTTTGGCTATTTGATGACATGTGCTATAATGGCACAATATCTCTTGATAAAGAGCCACGAAGCCTGGATACCGCCTTTCCAACTCTTCGAACTCCTCGTTCGTGGGAGTACACGCCTCAAAAGCTTCGTCCCCCAAGGAAGCTTGGAGATCGCATGCATTTCGTGGAGCGCAAGCCCCATTTCCCCTACGGGCGTATAGAAGGTCCCCGTGCGACGATTATACATCTCCAACAGAGATATAAACAATCTCTTGTTTATAGACAAGCTATGGCTGGTGCCCCGAATAGCATGGTAAAGACCAATCTCATACAGAAAGGCCTCATACTTTCGCAAAATCCATATAGACAGGTTGGTCCACGAGGGAATGGGATGTATCCAGCTAGGGAGCATCAACCGACCGATGGGATAGGAGCCCTTCCGAGCAAGTTGGTTCATAAAAGTGTCGGCTGTAGAAAATGTGAAATTAGGACCCGCCACATTCAAGAACGTACCCGGGGCTAATCCCATTATAGAACGGCTGGTGTGCACCTTGCCCGTGCACACTGACTTCAGACTGTTGTTATAATGGATATCCCCCATGAACATCCCACTCCGGGTAGGAGTTAAAGAATCTTCCATCTTCCGGTCCAGGGGGAGCATATTGAACCAAGATAAAGGAAAGTGACGCTCCATTTGGGGGATGCGGATCGCCATCCCGTTAGAAACAAAACTCCAGTTCTCTGACACCTCCAGAATCTGACTGTTCTTCACAGTCAAGGCATCTCCAAAGAAGAATGCGAGCTTCAAGTATTCCCCTTCTAATTTCTTCGAGTTCATCATAGCATTAAGAAAATAGAAAGGCTGATTCTTAAGGGCATTCAATCTCGCCGGAGGCTCGTCATTCGAGAACTGGTCCGCCATATGCTGAACTATATGGTCGTACCTATAGCCTAGAGCAGCTTGGGCACTGCCTACCAGGAGTTCTCTAGCAGCATTAACCGACAAATTCACTAAAAAAGAGACAGAAAAAGATAAGTTAAAAAGATGGACAAAAAGGAACTAATGGGTGCTTTCGAGCTTATGCGGCTCCAACTTAACGAAGCCTCATGCGGCTCAGGAGAATACTTATGCGGCTCCAACTTACTGAAGCCTCATGTGGCTCAAGCTCAGAAGAACATTCATGCGGCTCGACTTAGTAAAGGGTCATGCGACAGTGCTTTCATAGGGCCCAAAGGGATCGGATAAGTTCGTGCGGACCACGTGACAAACAAATGTGTGTGAATCTATGCGGCTCAGTGTAGCTTATGCGGCTTTGTTGGTAAAGTGCGTATGCGGCCACGGCGGCTATTCTTATGCGACTCGTGGCTCGACTGTAGGACGAACATGCGGCTCACATGAAAATAAAGGCTCATGCATAAAGCATGCGACGTAGCCACAGCAGTTAGGGTTCTTTAAACCCACATGAAGTCCTTACCAGCAATGGGAGAATGAACGTCAGGATGAGCAGCGGGCACGACGGCCGACGGAGGAGCGGCCGCGGTTGAAGTAGAGGCAGTTATCCTGACCTTCGCCGTCGCAGACGACGAAGACGCCGCCTTCTTGCCTTTCGCCGCAATGGTTTTCTTGGGAGCCATTGGCAATTAAAGAAGAAGATGACAATGGAGTAGGGAAAGTTCGAAGTAAAGGAGAAAGTAAAGAAGTCTTCTCTCTCAAACTCCTCTTATTTATAGGAAGACAAGAGAGGAAGGAACACTTAGATTGATAACCGCCTCGAAAAAGACGAAACCGACTCCTCGAATTTCGTCCCCTTTTTCATAAAGGAGATTCACCCAGAGCATAAAATCTAAAAGATTTAATGAGCCGACCCTTGGGATCTCCCCTAAAGGCGGCACTAAAACGAATTTGAGGCAATTAATAACGCGCACACGTGGCAGGGAGCTATGCGGCATGAAAGTCCCTGCGGCTGATTGACTCAATACGGCCGAAACATCCATGCGGTCGAGACATCCATGCGGCCGAGACATCCATACGGCCGAGACAGCTTATGCGGCCAGAAAAATACATGGCCATGCTTCTTATTCAAAGTATTTCAATTTTACAAATTGAAAACTTTGAAGGGGGTCTTGTAGAAGCATAGAAAAGAATAAAGAAAGATCCATACGGCCAGAAAGCCCCATGCGGCTCAGAAAGATTCATGCGGCCAGAGAGCCCCATGCGGCTCAGAGAGTCTATGCGGCTCAAACAAGTCCTATGCGGCTCAAAGAGGAGCCACGTGGCCTACAAATAGCTTTCTCGTTTTGTATTAAATGCCTTGACGGCTGACAGCTTTGACGAAGTGACAGTTCTGACACGAAGATATCATTATGACTCCCTCATAATGACGGACTCCTTGGAAAGCGAAGAAAATCTCTGACACAATCTCTCGAGATTCAAAAACTGTCATGCGGCCTTGACACGTGGACAGTTGTATGCGGCCCAAGCGGAGACTCCCCCATGCGGCCCAAGCGGAGGCTCCCCCATACGGCTCACGAAAACTAGCCCCATGCGGCTCACGAAGACTAGCCTCATGCGGCTCACGAAGACTAACCCCATGCGGTTCACGAAGACTAGCTCTATGCGGCTCACAAAGACCATCCCCATACGGCTCACGAGGACTATCTCCATGCGGTTCACTCATACGGTCATCCACACTCATGCGGCTCAAATTATTACCATACGGTCCAAATGTTCAGGGGAGGCCACTCTTAGGTAGCCTTGACACGTGGCCAGCCTTATGCAGCCTAACTTTCCTATGGCTCAGATTTTTGCTGTTTTGACACGTGGCATGATAGCAGGGCACGTGGCATCAGATTGATCGAAATCTCTCAATAAATCCTAATGAAATATTGGGATCAAATCAGATCATTTGCAAATAAGCCAATTAAAGACACGTGTCGAGGAATCCGAGGTTGGCATGACAAATCAGGAGGACTTATGTCAATTAGCATTAATTACCCACAAAAGATTTGATACAATCATATTTATTGCTCAAATCAAGATGAACGGCCCAGATTCAGTGATCCTTAGCCTCCAACTTTCAAGAATGGGCAATCATTGTAAACCCTAATGAAGCCTCCTACTCTTATAAATAGCAAGGTGCCATTCCCTTGCGAAGACAGAGACAGAGATAGATGAAGACAGAGACAGACGCACATAGAGACATAGAGAGCTAGAGAGCCTGAAGAGAGAGCATTTCTTCATCAACGCCAAGCAGTTCTTCTACAGAGCCAAGGTTGCACCCGATCGTCCAAGGAGTATGGCAGAGCGGCCGTCGCTTTTCCGAGCCTCTACCGTCACCCCCCAGAATCTAAAATAAACAATTATACTTATATTGCTGTACCTAGGTTTTCGTCCCTAGGCTTTCTTTGTACAAGCGAGTTTGTATTATGAAGTAAAAGTCCAGTCCTCCGATAATTGTTCTGTTCTTTTATATTTTATAGAAAACAAGGTACAATCTAATTATGCATTGAGGTGCTATTATATGAGTGCACTGACATGCAACTCTTCGTGCTACATGATCTTTCCTGTTCTATGTCAGTACATTCCTAATTCTAGTATAGTCATGATAAATTGTCAGTAACATTGGCGTGGTATGATGATTGCTTGCTTGATGCGTTACACTAAGGATGGATCCAGATGTGGGACTCTCCGAGCTGATGTGGATTCATACTTAGGATATACGTACTGAGGTACGACATATAGTAAGATGTCCATGTGACCATGACATGTGATTCCAAGACCAAGCTAGGGCTAATCTAAGCAACAATAAATGGTAGAAGCATTGGAGGGAACGAAATCTTGAGATCGTGCATAAAAGCCACCTCCCAGACATTTGTTATGGCATACTAGTTGGCCACTATAGATATTGTATATTCATCCTCACTAGTGGAGTGCATTATCTGATTATTATATGTCAAGCCAATTCTCCCTATAGGAGAGCTGGAACTGTTATTGTTGTCTTAGCTCGGTGGCCTTTCAAGTTACCAGTGTATTTAGTACGTGCTTGTATTATTGGTTCAACTAATCTTGCTTGGATACTAGCATGATCTGAGGATTCTTATATATATGCGTTACTGGGATAACCCAGATAGATTATAGACAGCCGTAGGACTGATTGGCCGCTTGTAGAACGATTTTCTTGTGACCTATTTTCTTCTGTTAGTAGCTGAGGACATGGATTGTCATGGTGCATAGTCCAACCCATGTCTTTATTTGGTCGTTGGGTTGGGCTATTGTGCTACGATAGGCTATGGATTGAAGTTGTGACGCAGAAACCAATAACCCGACGATGATTATAGGATGTACTTTATCTCGGCACGATTATGATAGACGTTGTCCTTATTTGGTTGTAAGGGTGTCACATTATCTCGATGATACGATATAAGCCTTTATTCTTGGCCTAGGTCTTATTTTATTGCTTGGGGTTTGAATTATTCATTATTTGCTCCCTTGTGGTACTTGCTATCCGCGGCTTGACCCCGCTGGTTTTGTATGTTTAAATTTTATAGCAGAGCCCGAGGATCCAATTGTAACATCCCAGTCCCAAAACACATAGGACTAGGAGAACATATACATGCCAGCTACGCATCAAGAGGACTCTAGCCTAGTTCGAGTACGTATAAGCTGTTTTAGTTTTCTAAATCAATCTACCAAATCAACTAATCTATCTCAATCCACATGATGAATAAAAATCAAGAATGAGCAATATGTGTCATGGTCTACAGTCCAATAACGTATATGTTCGATTAGACCCGAAAAAATAATACGGGTCTATAAAACAAGACTAAATTGTATAATAGAAATAATGAATAATGTAAAGGTACGATAAAATACCTGAGCCAGATACAAAAACACCTTCATGATTAGCGGACTATCTCTGCATGACCCACTACGTGGAGAGACCACCAGGTCCTCATGGGATATTGCAAGGTACATAAAAATATGCCAAGTAATAGTAAGAAAAATATCTATATAATTTAGGATAACTACCATAACCATCTAAGTACAAAATACAATTGAGGACAATCCTAATACCAGGCCCAGTCAAACATGCAATCCCATAGTACTGTATTGTGATACCGATGGGCAAACAGTTAAACAATACCATAGCTTAGCGAGACTATATCAATACGCAAGTAAACATGCTCCATAGAAGGAAGCATGACCATGAGTCTAGACGGTCAAACATTTTGGTAGAGTCCTTCCCTCCCCATGCTCTAACACTATCCAGTAAAGTCACGCATGAATCATGTATTAATAACAAGTCACGCGAGCTAGTACTACATGCTATCATAGAGTCCCTAGCCACGAATATCCCATGTCAGACTCCGTATCATACCATCATCATCCATCGTACCATATCCTGTGGTCCATCATGTCAATGAGCATGAATATGATATATTGCAATGCCTAGGTTGATGCCTATATATACTGACATCGGCATCCGAGTAACTCTCGGACGCTAAGTACCAACTGATGCTACGTCTACAATGTCTATAACAAGAAATAAAATACAACAATAAATAATAATAATAATAATAATAATAATAATAATAATAATAATAATAAACTAGAAATTTGGCTAGTTACACTTGCATGTAACCTCTGTCTGTGTATACGTCTGACCAACTCCAACATCCTCGCTACTCCCACTAAATCCACCTATAGTAAACTATTATCAATAACTCTTTAATGACCATATATGGACTTTTCATATATGAACCATAATAATATCTATACACCATGATAGTCATAATGTCTATACTACACTATATAACTTATAAACTATCAAATATTTGTATAAAAGTATTTTATTACTAACATAAAATATTAACTTAAATTCTAAAAAAATATCTATAAATATTTTATATCATTATTAATTATATTTTATTGGTAGAAAAATCAAGTATACAAGTCCTAGGTTAATTCTACAACAATATCCCTAACCTTTGTATAAGATTTGAGTCCCAAAAGAAAAAATATTTAAAAATTTGTAATCTTTAATTCATGAAAATATACACAAAAATTAATTTAATAATGGTATACGAAGTTCAAATCAATTGGACATGTAGAACTCATGGATTTTGGTGTTTCGATATTACGATAAAATGTTCTAATTTTTAATAAATAGCAAATAAAACCAAAATGCTGCAACCTATATGCGTTAGAAAGCTTAGGAATTCTAGTTTCTTAGAAAAAATATATGGAAGTTTGAAGTGGCTCGGAAGTGAATGAAAATTGACTCGCAAAAGAACTGGTCTATTTTGGACACATGTTCGTAGAACGTACGCCTCGGCCAAACCGTTTGGAACTGTATGGGTGGCCAATTGGACATGAAAGTAGACATATGGAACTTCTCGCTAGTTTTGGCTTCATGAAAATATGAGGTCGAAAAGTATATGAAACACTAGATACAAATATTATACCTGATAGAACGAATTCAGACTTGGATCCTAAACTTTGGTTGAATTGTAGGGCTATTTTTGTGTACTATAAGGGATTGTGAACATATGGGAGTTTGATAGGATTTTAGAGGGGTGTATTAGCTTTACAACGAATATTTATGGAACATCACGGAAGGTCATGTAGGAGTCAAAATTACTGTTACACAAGGTGTTGCGGCTGAATTAGGCTGGGAGGGGATTTTAATTTTTGCAATATGTGGGTGTCACGCTCCAGTCCCTAAGTCACGGTAGTATCACGTAACATGGCTAGCTGGTACACACTCAAGGGTAATACCAAATCTATGGAACCCTTAAGAATGCACTTAAGTTGTCTAACTAAACTTAAGTCCATAGAACACTAAAAGCATCATGGCAATCTATATCTCATCCACAGGAGTAAAAATACAACTAAATCAAAAATGAATAACGAATAAATACTGAAGAAATTGAACAATGAAGAATAATATAAAAATAAAGTTTCAAGTAATCAAGAATTTAAGTCACGTTCGATGGAGACAAATCCACTATTAATAGACGAAAAAATAGAGACATAAAATAAAATAACTAAGTCCAAGCTACGCTAAGCATCAGTAATGTCATCAATTGCAGTGGTACCGTAGTCTGGAGTTTGCTCATAAACCTGCTCATCTGTACTTGGATAAAGTCGAGTTGGGATGTTCATCTACCTCTGGCTGAATTTGCATACAACAAAATAGATATCAATCCAGCATCCAGATGGTACCGTACGAAGCTTTATATGGACGGTAGTACAGGTCACCCATTTGCTGGGACGAAATCGAGGAGCGACAGATTCTTGACCCGGAGCTAGTGGAACAGACTGTGCAGAAAGTTCGGCTCATTCGGGAAAGATTAAAGACTGTACAGAGTCGACAAAAAAGTTATGCGGATGTCCATCGTCGACCCCTCGAGTTTCTAAAAGGCGATCATGTATTTCTTAAAGTGACGCCCATGCGAGGAGTTACCCGGTTTGGTGCAAAGGGAAAGCTGAGTCTGAGATTCGTTGGGCCATTCGAAATACTGAAGCGAGTCATCCCAGTGGCCTATCAAATTGCCCTGCTGCCAGTGCTAGCGGATGTGCACGATCTTTGTGAAGTCTCTCAGTTGGGGAAGTACGTGCACGACCCAAACCATAAGATAGATTTTGGTCAGCTGGAGCCGAAGGCGAACTTATCCTATGTTGAAGTGCCAGTCCAAATCTTGGAGCTCAAGGATAATTTGCTTCAAAATCGAGCGATCCCTCTCGTCCGTGTGCTCTGGAATAATCATTCGGTCGAAGAATCGACCTAGGAGCTTGAATCAGAGATGGAAGAGAAATTTTCTTTATTGTTCTTGTAGAGGTAGGTTCTATTCTTAAGTTTTGAGGATAAAACTTTTTCTTACTTGGTTATGGTGTAGTGTCCTGTCCCTATATCGTGCTTTATTTCTGTCTATGGGGTACAGGAGAAAGGAACACTATCGCTATCGGTTCAATCAGAACCGATAGATCAAGATCGGTTGAATCGATCGAACGTGAACGATTGAATTAAGATCCTTTTCTCGTTATGGAAATGCTTCTTCAGAATTAAGTCCCATATTTAGCGGGTTGTGCCTCGAGGATTGGCTCTGCTGCTGAGTTGGAAGAGACCTCCCGTTGCTCTGCTTTTCATATCGTAATTTCTTTGGCTTTGGCTTTGGTTTTTGTGAAATTTTTTGATATTTTTCAAACTCCTTGAATAACACAGTATTCTAATCAGTTGCTTATGCAATTGTAGGTGATCGCGTAGGCGACATCTAACCGTAGCCAACCAGTCCCTCGTTTGAAACAAAGACTAAGGTGAGTGGTTGACCTCCTTCACCTCGACCTCTGCTTTCAAAAATAAGAACTCGGGATAACTGTATCAAGTTAGAGTAATTTACTCTGAAATACAAGTTTCACACCAAAAAGAGAAAGTTTAAGGTTCTAGAAAAAAGATAATTTTATTTCATGATCTGCAAAATAGTTTTGGCATACGGTGCCTAGAGAAATTTGGTGCCTACGGGACACTAAATCAGAACATACGACTTGCGTGCAAACCAAAGAAATAAATCGATTGACGAATGTCGCAACGATAAGGCTAAGAGCATAAAATGGTTAAGTCTCAAGAAGAACAATATGGTCATTGGACAACTTGTGCACAAGGGGTAGTTTCCTCGAATGGTTGCCTAGGCCAAGGAACCAATTCAGCCCGGGAGGAACGAGTATAGCAAGTGCTAGCAGGACTGGCGTGGATGATTTGAGAACTTTCGCATAGGGCTCGCTACCCGCCGTGAAAGGGATGCCGTCTAACCCAACTATAGTCTATAATGGCTTGACATTGTGAGTGACCTTCACACCCTTTCTCTACTTGAACTTATGCATGTGACACGGGATGAATAATAATAACTGCTCAATGTATACAATTTTATATGCTTGTCTCAAAACCTGTTATCATACAAATCGATCAGGATGGTTAGAAAGGTCACCAAATAGCTAATATGTTTTATAAAACTACTTAAACAAATGAAAGCATGGGTTTAGTTAGCCATTCGCCAGTACATGTAATCGTACTAACCCTTGCTCTTTACAGGTGGTACGAATTAGGAGGGATGCACCAACTGAACAAGGCAATATTTATATTTTGATGCTTCGACCACACGTCGAAGTCTCTCATCGCATCACTTTTGAAGACTCTCTGCAACAGTCCGAGGAACATGTCTTAGCCTCCCTCGAATCCAGGTGGCTAGAATATTTTGTTGGAAATGAGGGATGTATGTATGGAACGGCTATCTCGTCGGTACTCTTTTCTGTAATCGAGTCATGTTACAAGCCGTGCTGCATAATTGTAATAGAGTCTATAAATATTGTCTATTATCAATAAAATATAAAGTTTCTCTATCTTAATGTGTTATTCAATTTGTCTGTGCTCTCTCTCTTAGATGCTGTGTTTCGTATACCTTATGACTATGCCTTGTGTGATCGCAAGCTAGGTTTTCACGACATCACATCCGGGGGACGAATATCGATTCTTCAGAATCGAGGCATGACATAATGGTATCAGAGCACGGCTTTATGTCCCTGGCCTACAGTCTCGACTCTACAGTCTCGAACCGTTGACCTCGTGTCGATGAGATGAGTTGGTCCATACACTGAACCCAAGACATTTTCTGAAACTAACGATAGTTTCGTTTTTCCCCAGGAGTTGCAGAACCTCGGGCAGAGGATGAGGCGAGCCCTTCCAGCGGCTCGAGTATTTCGAAGCCGAGCCTTCCATCAACCCAAAGGGGAGGATACCTACCGAAGCCGGACCTTCCAGCAATCCTATGGATTGGATATTGCATACGCTTAAAATGCAACAGAGGCTGGCCATAGCATTCCAACAAGAAAGCGAGAAGCTGCGCCTACAGTTCGAAAGGTGACAGGCCCAATTTGAAGCCCGATTTGAAGCACAATTCAAGATGCAGCAAGGGCAACTTGATGCGCTATGGCAGTTGGTACAAATGGTCATGACCAATGGGAACTCTGTAACCCGTACTGTCGAACCTGTAACCTGACCCATTGAAGTCGTACCCGGGGAGCCTTTGCCTCAGCTTGAGCAGCCAGAGAATAAAACCTTCGACTATACCAACTTCAAGAAGGCGTTTCGTATTTCCTTCTTCGGCTCCGAAGATCCTTCCCTCGTGATTGACTGGTTATACGAGATCTGTCAGTCCTCGGTCCTGTAGGACCGATCTTCCTTGCTAAGACGTGATTCCATACGAGCCTAGGTTGCGCTCGTGCAAGACGGGTTCCATAACGACCGATTATAGCGGCTTGCGACGGGGTCGTCGCATAGAAGTCTCAAGCAGAAATATTGAAATATAAAGACAACACAAGCATTGAAAAAAATCAGAGTCTTTATTGATATGGAAAAAAATATTACAATGTGTCCCGTGGCCAAGATTTACATGTCTCTAAAGCTCACTTTTCTCTCAATTTATAAGTTACTCAACTCTCTCTCATTTCTCAAAAGAAGCTTCAAGGCTACAACTTGCGGATGCTTCAGATAGGTGATGTCCATACATTATGTCCCGTATAAGTTCTGACTCCATGCGGCCGTACGCCTCAAAATGTCAAGAAACTCCGTGCCTCGACTCATTCAAGCCGTGCTCTGCGCCAACGAGCTTCTACCTGTGCCTGCACATGAAAAACTGTGTGGGTGTTAGTACTCAACTGTACTGCTGGAGTGAGCTCCTTGCCTACCCATACAAAACCAACACATTTATTTACTTTGTGCAACATAAACTCTTTATAATTATTTTTCTATTCTTGCCTGAGGATCGATTTTAGGACATAGACGCATGTCCTATTTGTGTCTCTGGGCCATAATCGTGTTATTGCACCGATAACTTCCTTATCCTTGCCTCTAGACCATTCTCGTGCTTGCAACATCAACGTGTCGACTCGTGCTTGCCTTATGGCCCATACTTTGGGATGCAACAACATGATTCGTGTCATTGACTTGGTTCGTGTTCAACATCGAGGCAGTGCCTCGCAACTTAGCATGACTTAAGCAAACTTGTCTTATGGTCCTTCTTGACTTAACTCGAAATGACTCAAGTCTGACTTATGCAACTCTATGCCAACGACTTAATACACGATGCTACATTTTGTGCCGAAGCACGCATCTTTTGTATAGCTAAATATTAGGCTTCTTAAGACATGTATTACAACCGTGCGTACCATCTTTATCCCATTCGTGCCATGCTTGTACTTTTTTCGTACATGCGGATTATCGCTTAGCACACCAACTTATCTATATGAAAGATTACTGCCCCTCAGGCCTACTTAGACATATAGTCTGGCGTAGACAAGACGTCCGGCGCGGGTAGTAAGCCCCGTTGAAGACTTTGAGTCGTCTGAGTGGTACAATCCAGCTCAACTACCTTGCGCCCCTCCTAGGCCGATGCGGTCCTATGGCCCCAGGTTTTCGAATCGAGGGTGCAAAACCTTGTCGACAAGTTGTCTAATGATCACGTGCCTACGTGGACTTCTAAACACAAAGTAAGTGCATGACCTAACCATCACAACTTACATCCTTTGCTTCACTTATTTACTTTTCCATACTTTTTTTGCAGAGCCCAAACCAAGGTTGCCTTGGCGACTGACTTACAGTCCCGACATATTTCTCTTCGACGACTGGCCTACAGTCCCGACTTAACTTCTAGTTTTTCCATATTCTTATTGACTCGACTTATGAATGACTAATTCATAGCCTACCAGCATAACTTTAAACCAAACGTGTTCTATACATGCCATAGACCATGGCACACTTATCTTTGAACCGACCGTGGCTCGTGCCTTAAACCGACTTGTATTCTATGCGACACCACCGCCCAAGTCATACTTTAGATGACAAGCCTTGAGATCGTAGGACTAGGTGACTTGACAACCGCAGATAACATAGGATATTGCTTGCTATTGTAGGACCGATTGTAGGAACGAGTTGTAAAGTGCAATACTCTAGAGGGGGGGTGAATAGAGTAGGCAGCGAAAATTAACTATTTAAAATGTTAGTAACAAGATCACATAATATATATATCACAGATATGTAAATAAAAAGTAGAGAGTAGAGAGCAAACGCAAACACAAGGATGTATACTGGTTTCCCTCTTGTAAGAACTAGTCCAGTCGGAAGAACTCTAGCTTCCAGTTGAATCTACTATTGGAAAATACCACAAATTTTCATCCGAAGTTCTTGTAACTTCTACAACGCGAGATTTGATCCTAAGTACTCGACCAACTTCAATTGTGAAGTGTCTTTCTTCAATCAAGCCTCTGATTACAATCACTCTGAAACTTCTAGACCGTACCGCACTGGAAAATCGACTGAAGGATTGTAACTGGCTTGGGATTTGAAAATGAAAGCTTTGGAACACTTTGGAAGAAGTAGTAGGCTTATAGAGAAGAGATATGAAAATAAATTGGTGTATTGAAATGATCGAAATCCTTCTCTATTTATAGTTTTTCCAAAGGCAGAATTCTGACAGAATTCGGGCAGAACTCTATGAGAAAATCTCGTTGGGATCCGTAACTGCGGGAAGCCCAAGTTCAAAAAGCATCGTTCACTAACCGAACTCTGGTAGAATTCGGGCCGAATTCACCTGGAGTTCTGTCAGGATTTTTGCAAATTAGTTTTTTGGGCTTTTTGAAAAGTCAAACAGTTAGGAAGTAGTTTGGGCTTTTGTAAGTGGACTTGTTTTCAAAATGAAAGGGTATTTTGAAAACGTTTCTTGGATAGCCTATTTGATAGTACGATGCAGTGTACATCGTATTCCTAGACTCAATAAATATGAAAAATTATATTGATAAAATAGAAAAACTAAGAGCCCTTTGAGCAGACTTGAAGTCGCCTTTTTCACTTGACGGCGGTCGTCCAAAGATAAACAGATCTAGAAATCTGAATAGGTCATTAGGCGGTTCAGAGAAATCTTCTTGTATAACGCCGTCTTTGGCCCATCATTAATTCCCCATTGCTTATATCCTGGTTTGACAAAGCTTGATCATGCTTACTGCATGTCTAAGAACATGTTAGACGAACAAAACAATATGATACAAGCATAGCAATATGATATAGAACATTTAGGACAATGCTATGTTTAAGTAGCAACATGATAGTGATTACATGAATATTAGTGACGTCATTATGGTAAACTTAATTGATTAGCCATATTCAAAAATATGATATAATCAATGGGCTAACAGTATCCTTTTTTTGATTATGGCAAATCGATTAAGTTTAATATATATACAATAGATGCATGTGTCACTAATAACTACATAATACTAGAATATTGGGTGCTAACTTAAACTTATTTCTCCCCCTTTGACATGATCAAAAAATAAGCTCCCCCGTAATTAGAGCTAAAATGAACTCAAGCATAAGTAAAGGAGTAAAGCAAAAATAATCATGATCAAGGATTAGAAGAACAGTATAACGACAAGTTTTTAGAAAATTGCATAACTATAGTAGAAAAACTTGTCAAAAATAGTTGGTTGAACTTAAAAACATGAAAATCAATCAATACATAGTTTACCAACTAGAAATCCAAAAATGACATTCAAAACACATTTTATTCATCATATTGTGGTTGGAAATAAACCCAAAAAATATCAATATAGCAGGAATCAATCATTGGTCATAAATAAATCATGAGGAATAGAAATTTGCAGATCTAGTATATATAAAAGAATCAAAAATATAATGAGATTTTTAACAATGATCACAAAAAAAGTATGATTCATAATTTACCCATACAAATTAGTGAATCGATTCCACAAAGAGTATAATCATCAAAAAGAGATCAAAATAAGTGTACTAGAATCTATGCAAAATCTATACCAATATTCATGCATTTGAATTCAATTACCTTAGCATGATATATGAATATCCATTAGATAAACAAGAAGACAATGAAGACAAAATACTTGAGAAGGAGAAATCCAGTCGACTTGAATGCTCCCCCGCAAAGTATGATCAGTCTAAATATAGATAATCATGAACTTTGAGATAAAATCTAAATTAGAAATGCCAAATCAGTTTAAACTTAAAAGGATTATCAATAAATTAAATTAATTTTGGCAGGATAACTTTTAGAAACTAAAAAATGAGAGAATTAAAAATAAATATTAAAATCATATATTCTCTCATAAACTCAATACAAATCCAAATATCATGACCAACTCAACAAGATATTTAACTAAGACAATATAAGTCCATGGTGAACTAGGTATGCCACATATCAAGGGCATACAAAATTGAAACAATTAATTTGCTTCCCCTTAAAATATGTGTGTCTAGTTCCGAAGTAAAAAAAGATTAAATAAATAATAACAAAATCCAAGGAATATCCAAGATATGGATCTTTCTTTCCTTTGATCAAATGCATATAAAGTTCCAAAAATAAATATCATCTTTAGGAAAATAATAGAAATATCCAATGAATAAATGCTTAAAGATGAACAAACAACATATATCTCCAATATATATATAAAAGAAATATTTCAAGACATTAAAAGATTTTGAAAACTGTCTTTAATAATAACATTTGAGTACCGGACAGATTCAATAAATCAAAAAGAAATCAAAAAGACTTTTAAAAAATATGGAATTTATTACGAAAAACTGTCTTAATAAATGTTCGAATGCGTCTATTTAGTCCTTAGACTGAAAGCTGACGATTCGAATCATGAAAACAATATCAATAAAAGAATCCATAAATCATAAATAAATCCATTTTGAAAACATAACTAGATAAATGTCCAAAGAAAAGTGTATGGCATGTCAAGGGGGTAACTGATTTGAAATAATTAACTACTCCACCTTTATATGGTTATATCCAAAAATAATAGTATAGATAAAATTTAATAATTTTAGTGACATACTTTCAGAAGTAGAAAACTAATTCAAAAATATTAGGTCTTCTTATCAAAGTTCATTTCTTCCCTTTTAAAACCTTAGCACGGTGTCCACCTAACAACTGTAAGGTTTAAAGAAAAGAAACGCTTTGAGAGAGAGACATTCAATATGCTTGACTTCTCCCCATAACGAATTACTGCTATAGGCAGTTAGTAACTTGAATAAGAAGAGAATAATAAAGCTTAAAATCATGAATATTATGCAAGCTAAAGACGAAATCACAAGACCATAATATTCAATAAGTAGTCACAAGATCATCAAGTCTGAATATCAAAAAGTGTGACAGAAAAGAATATATCAAAAGATGACAAACATTAACCTATGGAATATCAATGTATGTTACCTTTTGTAAAAAAAATATCATTAAATAATATTTTCCATCAAATCTAAAATTCAAAATCCATCAGATAACAATTGCAACTAGATCTCAATAAATCTTTAGTTTATAAAGTGTTGATCAATCTTGGGTTAGCTGTAGGGGTACTATTCCAGCTAACGGAGGTTCACCGGGAAACACTTAAGTACCTCTTCGCTTCGACCGCAGTCGTGGTAACAGACAGAACCTTTGTAGGCTTGTACCCAAAACAAATCTTTTCTTTAATAACAGAGGATTTAAGAAGAATTAGTGTAATATGAAAAAAATTATATTCTATGGACTTAAAAATCTTATGACAATGTTGCATACGGTATAAGATGTATCAATTACATTAATTCATATGTGCTACAAAATCATTGGGTAACAATAAAATATAAAATATTTGTAAATCAAAATGTAGGACCTAGATACGTTGATGTATTTTGGAACCTAGGGGACTGGGTTCAGTACCTTGGATCCAGAACTAGATAATAGTTGCATTTAGACCTTAATAAAACTTAAGTCTATAAAGTATTGATCACTTCGGGTTAGTTGTAGGGGCCGATTCTCAGCTAGCGGTAGTCCGAAGACTAGTACACCGTATCGCTTCAGGTTATTGACACCTATATGACAGAAGGACCCTTTCGGCTTATTCCTAAAATGATCTCTACTCTTAAGAACTTAGATTCAATGGAATATATGCAGTATCATCGAACAACATCGAAATCCAGAATCCCTAAATATAAAAGAAGTAAATAGCCAAATAATAGTTTATCAAGATCTAGATACTAAAAATATCATGTATCCAGAATGTCAACCAAAAAGCTAAGAAAAAGAGGCTATGAGGACGAAGCTAATAAAGATAAGAACAGGAATTTGTTTTTTAAAAAAATTTAATAGCTTAAGTATAAGATAAGCACAAGTTTAAAAACTACCTTTTAAAATAATATAGAACTTGAACTTAACTCATATATTAGACAAAGATGTAATTGATTCATAAGAAGGTAATAAAAAAATGAGAATCAATAGTGAATATATTATTCAAGCACAAGGTTAAAATAAAATTATATGTATATACTTTTCAAGTAAACATGAGACTTGTGCTAAATATACATACTCACAAAATACTGATCAAAGTAAATACGACATGTTAAAGACAAATCGGTAAGAAGTAGCCATTAAAAATTATTAAAGACGAAGAGTCAAAATATATTCACCAAAACAAAATTAAGCTCCAATACATGCTTTAAGAATAAAGATTAACAGTAAATAGCATACATAGACAAATGTGTCACACTAATGGAAAGTGAGTAAAAATCTATTTAGTGTGAACTAAACATTTGAGTTAGACGATTAGTCATGCTAGGATTATATCTCACATTAATTTAAAATAATAGACAAATTTAAAAAGATATCAATGAAAGCTAATAGAAAGACATCAGTAACAACATGCTAGATATTAAAAACTATTTAGAAAGCATGTTACCGAAGTGGTTCTAGTGACCACACTTCTGTTGGTACAATTGCATAGAAGATGACCTTTGTAGCTTTGCAATCACTTACATGTTCCATGGTTCTATTTGATATGAGAAGCTTCACCTGCAATAATAGGTGAAGACTTTGGTATCCAATACTTGGATCCACATTTGTTAGCTTTGGGAACCCATTTGCACAAGTTCATATCAATAAGTTTTTTAATCTAACAATGATTAGAAATATGTCCATTCATACCACAATAATGACAGAAAATATCAATATTAGTGCTATATGCAGCAGTATGAGAACGTGCAGTGGGGTGACATGATGTGCGTGGATACTTGTAATAGAAAGCATGGTTGTGTGAAGCTTTAGCTTTGCTTGCTTCCTTTGTAAAAGATCTGACGTGTGTGACTTTGTGATGTGCTAAGTGTCTTGTGTTAGACTGAGTCGTAGGTTGTTCTACCTGCTTTTCCAGTCTAATCTCTAGCTTTTTAGAGTTAGCACAGATCTCATCATACTTAGCAGAAACAACATCAATTCTACATAAAGCAATAGAATACTTCTTCTTTTCTTATTCTAGTTCCCCCTGAAGTTTAGCATTTTTTTGAGTGCTTTTCTTAATGTAATCAAGTGCCTCATGCAATTTAAACTCAAGTGTGGAAATCTTAGTAGAATTATCTGAAGTAGAAGTATTTCTTACATTATTCAATAAGCAAGTAAGCTTCTCATTCTCACGCTTATAGGATAGAATATCCTTTCTAGCTTCCTTATACTTATCTAATACTTTTTTGTGTTCTTCTAATAGATCACTGAAAGCATCAGATAACTCATCATAAGAAAATTCATTCTCTTCAAGAAGGGAATTATTCTGTACCTCGTTAGAAAATGCCATTGAGCATAAATTTGCAGCTTTATGAGGTATCTCTTCTTCTTCTTCTTCAGAATCTCTTGCTTCGCTTTCACACCATATGCTTGTGCTAGTGTACTTGTGAGATGATGATCTTTCTTCTTTTGATCGTTCGTAGTGACTCTCTTTTCTAGCAGTAGTAAAATCTTCTTGGATGTGGCCTATCTTCTTACAGTTGTTACATACAAGCTTTTCTTCGTATAAAGGATTGTGTTGTACCTTAAATCCCAATTCTATCATGCACTCATTATGAAGACTATCCTCCTCTCTGGAGTTGCTATCATTGCTTTTATACCTGCACTTATAAGTAGCTTCAAGAACTTTCCAAATTTTATGAGATGTTGTGCAAGTAGTAATAAGATTGAATACATTTATGTCTACAGCACAATAAAAGATATGCATAGCTTTTGCATCAAGGCTAGCTAACTTCTTCTCTTCCTTCGTGTAACTATAATAAGGCTTGTTTATTATAGAGGATGTGAGAATATAAGTGATAGTAGGCTTTTTGTAGCCATTGACAATAATTGACCATATGTCAAAATCTAGAGACTTCAAGTAGAAGCTCATTCGTGTCTTCCAATAACTATAGTTTGTTCCATCAAATAGTGGGAGTCTATTTATGGATTGCTCTTCAGTTGTGAAGCACATACTTGCCATATGTGATATTATGATCTATGTAACAGCTGTAATAAATAAGAATATAATAGCAGTGTTATCTCGCTTTACCGGTATAACCTGCTCTGATACCAATTGTAGGACCGATTGTAGGAACGAATTATAAAGCACAATACTCTAGAGGAGGGTAAATAGAGTAGGCAGCAAAAATTAACTATTTAAAAATGTTAGTAACAAGATCACATAATATATATATCACATATATATAAATGAAAAGTAGAGAGTAGAGAACAAGCACAAACACAAGGATGTATACTGGTTTTTCTCTTATGAGGACTAGTCCAGTCGGAAGAACTCTAGCTTCCAGTTGAATCCACTATTAAAAAATACCACAAGTTTTCATCCGAAGTTTTTGCAACTTCTACAACGCAAGCTTTGATCCAAAGTACTCGACCAACTTCAATTATGAAGTATCTTTCTTCAATCAAGCCTCTGATTACAATCACTCTAAAACTTCTAGACCGTACCGCACTGGCAAATTGACTAAAAGATTGTAACTGGCTCGTGATTTGAAAATAAAAGCTTTGGAACACTTTGGAAGAAGTAGTAGGCTTATAGAGAAGAGATATGAAAATGAATTGGTGTATTGAAATGATCGAAATCGTTCTCTATTTATAGTTTTTCCAAAGGTAGAATTCTGACAGAATTCGGGCAAAATTCTGGTAGAACTCTATGAAAAAATCTTGTTGGGATCCGTAACTGTGGGAAGCCCAAGTTCAAAAAGCAACGTTCACTAACCGAACTCTGGCCGAATTCGTCTGGAGTTCTGTCAGGATTTTTGCAAATTGGTTTTTTGGGCTTTTTGAAAAGTCAAACAGTTAGGAAGTAGTTTGGGCTTTTGTAAGTGGACTTGTTTTCAAAATGAAAGGGTATTTTGAAAACGTTTCTTGGATAGCCTATTTGCTAGTACGATGCAGTGTACATCGTATTCCTAGACTCAATAAATATGAAAAATTACATTGATAAAATAGGAAAACCAAAAGCCCTTTGAGCAGACTTGAAGTCACCTTTTTCATTTGACGGCGGTCGTCCAAAGATAAACAGATCGAAAAATCTGAATAGGTCGTTAGGCGGTTCAGATTAATCTTCTTGTATAACACCATCTTTGGCCCATCATTAATTCTCTATTGCATATGTCCTGGTTTGACAAAGCTTGATCATGCTTACTGCATGTCTAAGAACATGTTAGACGAACAAAATAATATGATACAAGCATAGCAATATGATATAGAACATTTAGGGCAATGCTAACTTTAAGTAGCAACATGATAGTAATTGCATGAATATTAGTGATGTCATTATGGTAAACTTAATTGATTAGTCATATTCAAAAACATGATATAATCATTGGGCTAACAACTATGACTTCGATAGCTCAGCATAACTTTGCCTAACTTAATCGTGCAACAACATGACAAGCAAAGGCTATGCCAAGCCTCATATTGTGGGAACGTGCCGTACACGCATTTGACTTGAACAATCAAGTTCTTTGAGTACCTAGACTTATGCGAGGCCAAGCTGAGGCAGGTTCACCGAAGCCACCCACTTGAGCTAGGAGTCGCCTCGACCGAGCGGGTCTTCGAGCAGCCGTTGTATGGCTAAGTTCGAACGTCGTTGGCATTTTGATTTCTGCGATTGAGTTGAGCGGGATGGGATATTACAAGATCGAAGACAACTTCGAGCTCCTCGGCATCGATGAGGCCAAGAAAGTCTGTTGTGCTCAACTTCAACTTCGATTCGACGCGCACGACTGGTAGGTGGTACAAAAATAAACTATCCATCACGATGTTTCCACCGTGCGGATCTTCTGGGCTACGTTTCACAAGGCCTTCAAAGTCGAGTACTTTTCTGCGGCGATCTGCCAGGCGAAGGAGAACGAGTTCATGCAGCTGAAACAGAAAAATATGACGTTACGCGAGTATACTGTAGCATTTAATAAGTTGGCTTGATTTGCGGGTGTCTACCTGCAAACGATGGTGAGTCGAGCACGGAGATTCGAAGTGGGATTGAAGCCTTCTATTTCTGCTCATGTGACTGTGCCCGAGTATCAAACAATAGGCGAGTCACTCAACCATGCCCTTCGTCTCGAGCCTTAATACCCCCGATCACCACAGGTACTGTGCAAACCAATAATCACAAGTGCTATGGCAATAAAGGAGGTAACAATGCACATAAGCGCCCAAACCACGACAACAGAGGCGGCAAACAGGGAATAAAGCATGGATACTGTAATTTCTGCCACAAGGAGGGGCACCTACCTACCGAATGTCGAATATAATGGAGCATGCCACCAGTGCGGTCGGGTAGGCCACTTCGTGCATGATTGTCCAAAGAAGTCGAACCAATACCCCCTGCAACACTACCAAAATCGAGGCCAAGCACCTCGGGCTCCGCAGACCGTACCACAAAATAGCCAAGACCGTCTCCCTAAAGCCCAAGGCCGCATCTACGCCATGACCCAGGATGAAGCGTTCGCATCTGACACAGTCGTGACATGTAAACTGTATTCCAATAACAAACTTGCTCGTGTGCTGTTTGATTTGGGTGCCACACATAGCTTTATATCGGCAAATTTTGTCGCCAAACACAAATTCCCAGTGACACCATTAGGCCTTAATCTTAGTGTCAATATACCGTCGGGCACGTCACTACTTGGAAACATACCCTACGGAGACAAAATTATCTGTATAGGTGGTCAAAAGGTTAGTCTTGATACAATAGTTCTAGACTTTAAGGTCTCGACATCATTCTGGGAATGGATTGGCTCAGCCCGTACAGTGCCACCATCGACTGTACCGGAAAGACGGTCACCTTTTATACCTGAAGTGCCTGAATTTTGCTATTCGTGTGGTGAGGCATCGTCGACCTACATGGCGATGTCGACAATATCGGCTCAAAGGATGCTATATCCCATATGTGAAGGCTATTTGGCGTCCGTTCGAGACATGAGACAGGATGGTGCAAACGTCGGTCACACCGACGTTGTGGCAGAATTCTTAGACGTATTTCCAGATGAACTGCCCGGCATGCCACCTGATCGAGAGATTGAGTTTACCATTGATACATTCATCGATACCCGATCGATCTCTAAAGCTCCGTACAGAATGGCCCCCATAGAACTTAAGGTACTCAAAATATAGTTGAAAGAGCTCCTCGACAAAAGATTCATAGGTCTAGCGTCTCGTTATGGGGAGCCCCTATGTTGTTTATCAAGAAGAATGACGGCTTAATGCATCTTTTTATCGATTACCGAGAGCTGAAGAAAGCCACCATACAGAACAGATATCTATTGCCCTGCATAAACAACATGTTCAATCAGTTGTAAGGTGCTTCAGTGTTTTCTAAAATTGATCTTTGTTCGGGTTACCATCAACTAAAGATTAGGCCGGACAATGTGACGAAGTCAGCCTTTTGCACTCGATACGGCCATTACAATTTTTTGGTAATACCGTTTGGTCTAACAAATGCCTCAGCTGCTTTCATAGATTTAATGAATCGGGTGTTTTGAGCCTTCCTTGACAAGTTCATAGTAGTCTTCATTGATGATATACTCGTCCACTCAAAGGACAAGCGGTAACACGCTGAGCACTTATAGAACGTGCTTCAGACCCTTCGGGAAAATCAATTATACGCAAAGCAGAGCAAGTGTGAATTTTGGCTGAGCAGTGTCACATTCTTCGGACATCTCATTTCATCCGAAGGTATTGCAGTCGACCCAAAGAAAGTTGAAGCCGTTGTCGATTGGAAACGGCCAGCATCAGTCGGTGAGCTTCGAAGCTTCCTTGGCTTAGCTGGATACTACTGACGCTTCGTAAAGGACTTCGTGAAGATAGCATCGCCTCTGACTCGCCTTACCCAGAAAGAAGTCGCTTTTGATTGGTCAAACGACTGTGAAGCTTCCTTCCAGGAGTTAAAGCAACTGCTCGTCTCTGTCCCGATACTCACACTTCTAAAAAGGAATAAGGGATTTCAGATCTTCAGCGATGCATCTGGCTAGGGTTTGGGGTGTATGCTAGTGCAGCCGAATAAGGTGATATTTTTTGCTTTCCGACAGCTAAAGCCGTATAAGAAGAACTACCCCACCCATGACCTGGAGTTAGCGACGATTATGCTCATATTGAAATTGTGGTATCATTATCTTTATGGCATGTCATGCATGATCTATACGGATCACAAGAGCCTCAAGTATCTATTCACGCAGAAGGAGCTGAACTTACGACAAAGGCATTGGCTTAAACTGGTCAAAGATTATGATTTGACTATTGAATATACGCCGGGCAAGAGAAATGTTGTGGCAAATACTCTGAGTCAAAAGTATATTACCTCTCTATCCATCGATCGCAGATTTCTACATGACCTAGAGGAGGTGGCATCGACCTACGTGTTCGATTTGGGGATGTGTAGTTGGCGCAGTTGCAGCTAAAGTCGAGCTTGCAAAAAACGTTCAAGACCGCTCAGAAGGACTATCCGTACCTGAAAAAAGATGTGAGAGCTAATCTTAACGGGTAGGATGACCGAGTTTATGGAAGATAAAACTGGTGTGCTTCGATTGACGGGTAGGCTATACGTTCCGGATGATTCAGAACTTAGAAAGGAGATATTGATGGAGGTGCACAACGCGAAATAAACCTTGCATCCAGGCAGCACGAAGATGTACAAGGACCTCTGCATGACCTTCTCGTAGCATGGAATGAAGAGAGATGTGGCAGTATTCATATCGTAATGCATAGCCTATCAGCAGGTGAAAGCTGAGCATCAGTGGCCGGGCAGAGAGATACAGAATTTGGCAATTCCGGAATAGAAGTGGCAGCACGTATGCAAAGATTTTATTGTTGGTCTGTCGAACACGTCGCGAGAAAATGATGGCACCTGGGTCATCGTTGATCGACTAACCAAGTTAGTGTACTTCATTGCCATTAAAGTTACTTGGAGCATCGATCCCTTGGCACAGATTTATCTTGACGAGATAGTACAGCTGCATGGAGTCGTTGTATCCATCGTCTCTGATCGGGGTGGACGGTTTTTATCACGCTTCTGGAGTAGCCTTCAGTCGCCTCCAGGTAGCAAATTACAGTTCAGCTCAGCTTACCATCCCTAGATCGACCGCTAAATGGAGCGTATGAATCAGATTCTCGAAGACATGTTACAGCTAATGCGCAATTGACTTCTAGTCAAGTCGGATTGTTCATCTACCTCTGGCTGAATTTATATACAAAAATGGTTATCAATCCAGCATCCAGATGGCATCGTACGAAGCTTTGTACAGACAAAAGTGTATGTCACCTATTTGTTGGGACGAAGTCGGAGAGCGGCAGATTCTCGGCCTGGAGTTGGTAGAACATACAGTGCAGAAAGTTTGTCTCATTCGGGAAAAAATAAAGACTATGCAGAGTCAGCAGAAAAGTTGTGCGGATGTCCATCGTCGACCCCTCAAGTTCCTAGAAGGTGATAACATATTTCTTAAAGTGATACCCATGCGAGGAGTTACCCAGTTTGGTACAAAGGGAAAGCTGAGTCCGAGATTTGTTGGGCCATTCGAAATACTCAAGCGAGTTGCCCTAGTGGCCAATCAAATTTCCATATTTCCATTACTAGCGGATGAGTATGATGTCTTCTACGTCTCTCAGTTACGAAAGTATGTGCATGACCCAAGCCATGTGGTAGATTTTGGTCAGCTAGAGATGAAGACTGACTTATCCTATGTTGAAGTGCCATTCCAAATCTTGGAGCGCAAGGATAAGTTGTTTCAAAATCGAGCTATCCCTCTCATCTGTATGCTCTGGAATAATCATTCAATCAAAGAATCGACCTAGGAGCTTGAATCGGAGATGAAGGAAAAATTTCCTTCATTGTTCTCGTAGAGGTAGGTTCCATTCTTAAGTTTCAATAATAAAACTTTTTCTTAGTTGGTTATGGTGTATTGCCCCGTCCCTGCATCGTACCTCGTTTTTGTCCATGACGTGCGCGAGAAATGAACATTGTTAGTACCGATTCAGTCGGGACCGATAGATCAGGATCGGTTGAATCGGTCGGACGGGAACGATTGAATTAAGATCCTTTTCTCATTATGAAAAGGCTTCTTCGGAATCAAGTCCCTTATTCAGCGGGTTGCACCTCAAGGATTGGCTCTGCGGCTGAGTCGGGAGAGACCTCCCGTTGCTATACTTTTCATATCGCAATTACTTTAGCTTTGGCTTTGGATTTGGTTTTCTTAAATGTGTTTTCGTGAATGTTTTCGATGGTTTTTATGCTTGCATTTTTGTACTTCGTATTCGTATCAAACTCCTTGAATAGCACAGTATTCTAATTAGTTGCTTATGCGATTGTAGGTGAACGCGTAGGCGACGTCTAAGCGCAGCCAACCAGTCCCTCGCCTGAAGCAAAGACTAATATAAGTGGCTGACCTCCTTCACCTCGACCTTTGATTTCAAAATGAAGAACTCGGGAAAGTTGTGTCAATTTAGAGTAATTTACTCTAAAAATATAAGTTTCGCACCAAAAAGAGAAAGTTTAAGGTTCAAGAAAAGAAATAAAATTATTTTTTGATCTGCAAAATAGTTTCGGCATACGATGCCTAGAGAAATTTAGTGCCTACGGGATGCTAAATCAGAACGTACGACTTACGTGCAAACCAAAGAAATGAATCGATTAACGAATATCGCAACGATAAGGCTAAGTGCATAAAATAGTTAAGTCTCAAGAAGAACAATACGGTCATTAGACAACTCGTGCACAAGGGGTAGTTTCCTCGAACGGTTGCCTAGGCCAAGGAACTGATTTAGCCCGGGAGGAACGAGTATAGCAAGTTCCAGTAAGACTGGTATGGGTAATTTGGGAACTTTTGCACCGGGCGCACTACCCGTCGTAAAAAGGTCGCCGTCTAACCCAGTTATAGTCCATGATGGCTTGACATTTCTAATAACCTTCACACCCTTTCACTGTTTGAACTAATGCATATAATAGGGAATGAATATGATAACTACTCAATATATACAATTTTATATGCTTGCCTCAAAACATGTTAACATGCAAATCGATAAGCATGGTTAGAAAGATCACCAAATAGCTAACATGTTTCATCAAACTGCTTGAACAAATGAGAGCATGGGTTTTAATTAGCCATTGTCGGTACATGTGATCGTACTGACCCTCGCTCTCTATAGGTGGTACGAATTAAGAGGGACACGCCAACTGATCATGGCAACGTTCGTATTTTGGAGCTTCGATCGTACGTCGAAGACTCTCGTCGTATCACTTTTGAAGACTCTTTGCAATAATCCTATGAACATGTCTCAACCTCCCTCGAATCTAGGTGGCTGGAATACTTTTGTTGTAAATGTGGGATGTATGTATGGAACGGCTATCTCATCGGCACTCCTTCTGTAATCGAGTTATGTTATAAGCCCGTGCGACAAAATTATAATAGAGTCTGTAAATGATGTCTATTATCAATAAAATGTAAAGTTTCTCTGTCTCAACGTGTTGTTCAATTTATCTGCACTCTCTCATAGATTTTGTGTTTCGGATTACCTTATGACTATGCCTTGTGCGATCGCAACCTAGGTTCGCACGGCATCATTCCCGGGGACGACTATCGATTCTTCAGAATCGGGGCGTGACACGACATTACATCCTTGGCCTCCAGTCTCGAGTCTCTAATCTCGAACCGTTGACCTCGTGTCAATGAGATGAGTTATTCCATACGCTGAACCCAAGACATTTTTTGAAACTAACGAGAGTTGCCTTTTTCTCCATGACTTGCAGAACCTCGGGCAGAGGGCGAGGCGAGCACTTCCAGTGGCTCGAGTAGCTCTGAAGTCGAGCCTTCTGTCAACCCAATAGGGAGGATGCCTACCGAAGCCGGACCTGCCGGTAATCCTATGGAGTGGATGCTACAAATGCTCAAAATGCAGCAAAAGTGGGCCATAACATTCCACTAAGAAAGCGAGAGGCTGCGCTTGTTTTCCGAAAGGTGACAAGCACAATTTCAAGCACGGTTCGAAGCAAAATTCAAGATACAGCAAGGGCAATTTGATACGCTATGACAGTTGGTGCAAACGGTCGTGACCAATGGGAACTCTGCAACCCGTACTGTCAAACTCGTGACCCGACCCATTGAAGTTGCTCCTGGACTCTCTCTTAGATGTTGTGTTTCGGATTACCTTATGACTATGCCTTGTGCAATCGCAACCTAGGTTCCTACGACATTATGCCCGGAAACCTACTATCGATTCTTCGGAATCGGGGCATGATAGAAACAGACATCAGCAATGTGTTTAGCATAAGAAAAATGTCTATGTTAGACTGCCCATAGGTACAATTCTGGATACTGGGGCAAAACGATAATTTTGGATCAAAATTTTGTCTGCCATTGACCCGCTTTGCACCTAAAAGCATGCCCAAACCTATGATCTCTAAAGTCAACAAATTATATGCTGAGGATTCTAATTTTTTTATTAACTCAACGGTATTTTCAGATTTTGATTATGATGAGCCGTGTACAAAATTGTCCATTGAGTTGTATCGTAGGCTCGCCAAAATAGCATTCCGGTCGACCTTCTCAGAATCGGACCAAACTTGGCTCACAGCACCGAAAAAATGATACGAGTCCAGTGGCGCATGTTCGTCATAATGTTATGAACATGCACAAAATAATTAGAATTTTGTAAAGGGGCCAATACGGTGAACCTCGAGCAATACGTCTTGAATTCACCGCATACACGCAACCAATTCGAGGACTCTCAAAGCCCACGTGTCCGTAACATCCGTATGCACCATTTGCTTTGAGTTAAGACAAAGTAGTCCGGTTTGTTGGGACGGACCCGGTATTGGAAAGTTTTTAAAGTTTTAAAAACTGTTTTTGACATTTTTTTCTTGATTTTACACTGATTTTATTTGAAAATATAATAGGAAAAATATAAGAAGTTACCTTGTTAAAAGCTGTTCATGTCGTCTACTCTTTTGTTTAATTAAAATTTAAAAACTACTAATATCCTATTTTTTATGCATCTTGCAATATAGGGTTTTATACATCGAAACTATCATGTAACAGTATAGTTTTTTCGTGAATTTCAAGAGGAATTTGTAGAAATCTAATGCATTACCATTAAAACCTACTTAAGGGTCTCGAAGATGGTCATGTAGGCTTTCAATAGGAACAATTACATGAAATTTGGTTGGGCATGCACAAAAAAAATTGGAGAAGTGGAGTACCTCGAATGGGGTTAAAACAGAGCTGCCTATGTTTTGTGATGTTCCCGACGATTGTAGCAGCCTAACGATGGCACACCAGCGGCTCAAGGCGGTACGCGGCGGGACTGGGGTGCATGCTAGGGATTGAGGTTCGCCCAGGACTCGAGGGCTTATGCTCTCGAGGGATTTATGTCAATTTTTAGGAAGGAACTTTTTAGAAGTTCGACATGTATATATGTGTATATTGATGGTATATACCCGATTCCTATTCGAATTTAGAATTTTTTTAACTATGATTTAATTTGATTTCAAAAGAATATGTGGTAATATTCTAGAGGATTTGATCAGGTTTAATTAAAAATTGGTTTAAAATAGTAAGGTATGGATTGAGAACCAATCTATTGAAAACTTTAGTTTTTCTTTGCTAGGAAAACCAGTTCGACTGATTGGGGGTTAACGGAGGATGGTTATTGAACCTAGGAATAGTAAAAATAATAATTCTTTTTTTTGAAAAACAAAAGATATGTCTTTTTTTCAAAAATGAAAAATTTATTAAAAGATAGAGGAGTAATGTTACATCTGACAGTGCCCTCTAGGCACTCCACTGATCAAAAACCACAGTCAAAATATAGTTCGTAAGTGCAATCTTCTAATGATTCCAATTCCTCACTCCTACACTTGGTCTTAGAGGAAGACATTAGGTTCATGATATGTTGGGGGATGATTCTGCAGGGATTCTTCACCTTCCTATAGCTCTCGGTGTTGTAGAGAATCTCCTTTGTACTGTCCACTAGACCAATCCCATTTTGAACCATCAAATGAAGTAAATGCGGATCACCGACACCAACAACACCTCCACTGTCAACACCACTTGACCACAGCGGACGGGAAAGGACCACACTATGTTAACAGTTAGAAGGGGATCTCATACCATCCTGCCAGGGTCCTCTACGGAGGAGGCCCACTGTCAGATTCAACCCGCATTACGGGCTTCATAAAATGTGCATTCCTCGACCCTGGGCAGCCGAAATCACCACAGAACCCACAGGGAGAGCGTTGCCAAGTAGGTCGGGCTCGGGCCTAGAAGGCAAGACTGGCGTGACTGATACTACCGCAGGCCTGCGTGGAAGGGGAGGAGTGCCCAGCATCCCATAGATGGAGGATGGGGCCAGAGGAGCCTCGGAACCCGGGGAGGGAGTGCCGTCGATAGGACCGATCGCCATATAAAAATCCAAGTTAGACTCGACGGGAGCATCATGTAGCTCAGATGGAGAGAAAAAAGGATCTGAGCCAAGCATCTGGGAGCTGAGGATGTGGAGGGGGTAGAGAGAGGGAAGGCTAGAAGAGGCAATGACTTACCACAGGTGTGACCCCCGCAGAGGGGGAACAGGGCCGAGGAACCCAGACGTTGGATAGTCTAGGGGCGCGCTTGTCAAGATAAGGAGGGTCGAGGGAGCAAGCGGCGGGGGCACAGAAGGGGACCAAGGGAGGGGGCCAAGCGATTAAACTCCACCGAGCCTGAGAACCGGAGATGAGCGGAGACAGTCACCACCGAGGAGGATACGACCTGTGTGTCTGCAACAATCTGGGTCCTAGGACAGCCACTCACCTCGTGGCCACGATGAAAACACCCGCAGCGAACAATAGGGCAGTCTTCATATACAATATCTTGCCATATGTTTCTTCCGTTCGACAGGTTGATAATAATCTAAGAAGAGGCTGGTCGACAAAGGTCGACGTCCATGAGCACCCGGGCACAACTAGGCCTAGACAAGAACGAGGTTGCCCGATCCATCATAATCGGGGAACCGATACACTGCATGATGAGAAATAATGCATCATTCGTAAAAAGAATAAGTGTCAACCCATGTAGGGACATCCAGATCGGCACCATGCAGATTCAATCTTTGGGTCGAAGTCCGGCATCTAATTTATCACTCGCATAGGAGCATGCACAATAGTCCACAACTCTTTCGAGCGAAGCCTCACGTAGCCCACCTCCAAGGTGGGCTGGATGAGCAGATGATGTTCGTCTATGACGCTAACAGAGATCGGGCCAGAAAATACCATGTTCCCAATGACCCGACATTCTACGTCCAACGGGGGCCGCGAGTGGAGAAACTTACCTATAAGGGCGAGCCGAAAAGGGACGGAAAGCATCTTGATCTCCTTATCCGAGAAGGCGATAACATGAGCACCCTTAAAGACCGAAAATGTCACGACCCGTACCCTAGAGTAAGGGCACGAGAAGTGGGTACGTCCAGCCTACGCCACAGTGTCGGCGGTAGAACGCTGTCCTAGGTCACAACATCTAACAATATAATGCTAAACAGTTTATACTCCCCGAATGGGGGTGACATAGCAGAATGTAAACTCAATCACATCTAAGGTAGAGCATAATGGAAGATAGATAAAACATAAAATCCAAAAGAGATACAGCAGATAGAAGTCTAAGTGTCTAAGATACACAAACCCAGAAATACATCTCAAAGCTCAAATAAAGTAATCCGTAAGTGAATACAACTCAAGACAACAGAAAAACTATCTATATAACCTCTACTGTGTCTTCTCTAGGCTAGCAGGCAACCTCCAGGCTATCTGTAAAATTTATCAATTGGTCCAGTCAGGACAGGAGCGAGCACAATACATCTCAACAGTTCATAGCAGGTTAGAAAGTATAATCATGCAATAAAGTAAGATACAGGTACTGAAGGAAATAAAGTATGTAAACAGAGAGAGAGAACTGTAATAGAAATATCTACTATACAATAGAGAACTAACAGTGGCTAGTGAGTCAGAGTACAATATAGACATGTAAATGGCATAGGAGATTCTGGGAACTATACTATGGAGTGATTCTGGGAACTACACTACTTGGATATTATTCACATGTCTACTTCTACTCCCCCTTACCTCCAATCAATACACAAGGATCCAGCCAGGTTATGTTATGATTCCATGCAAAGGCCCACAAGAGGTTATACATGGAGGGCCCATAAATGGGTAATTCTGGGAATGCCCATAAATGGGTGATTCAAGAAAGACTCTGTGATCATGAGAGTACATGTCACAAGTGATCAATGAATCGTGAAGCATAGTGATACACCATGTAAGTGAAACGCACAGAACATGTAGTATACGATGCTCCCTGAGGGAATAACATCTCAAGAAGGGATCCATATAGTACTAATCTGTGTGACCAACGTGACAGTATCAAATAAAGTAATTTAAAGCAGGAAAATAATTCTAAGCAGGATATGAAATGATCAGAGAATGTACTCGTCTGATAACCTGAACAGCTGATAGGTGTAGGGGTCCAACTGAAGCTACAGAGTCCTATTTAAAGCAATACAGGTTACAAGGTGTTAAAGTTGTAATAAAAGAATCTCTACAAGCAATCTATATTATTCTAGGTTCTTCTAAGTCAAATCAACTCTAGGTCAACTCCGGTCAATAAACTAGTCAAACTAAGTCAAGTGTTGACTTACAGTTGACTTTGGTCAACTGGTCAACTCTGGTCAAACAGGGTCAATTCTAGTCTAATTATTAAAGATATAAAGTGTACTTCGTTATTCGTACGTCGAAACTTACGACACGCAAATCGAGATATGATAATTAACGGTGAAGTTAATAATCTTATTATAGTGATCCATGTGTCCATCTTGCCAATTTCAGCGATGTGAGATCACTGGAATTGACTGATCTCAGTTCCGTTGTACTAATTCCGGAATACAAATATTATAAGAATTAATTATAATAAAAGGGTGATGCATCGAGAAACTATTTACCAACATTGTCGGATGATGAAATAAACATTGCCAACGTGTCCAGAATGGTCAAATTAGCTAGGATAGCCTACCCATCGGTCCAATTTGGATACAGGGGCAAAAAGGTAATTTCGGTCAAAACGGTATCCGTGTCGGAGCCGTTTTGCACCGAAAAACGTGCTAGAAAATAAGTCTACAAAACATAACAAATTATATGTCCACGAAACCAGAATGACGATACGAACCCAACGGTATATCCAGAATTGGATTCCGTTGACCCGATCTCAATTTGGTCCGTTGACCAGAACTTGGAATTCTGGTTTGCACGAAAATGCGTGTCGGAGCCAATATTCTCAAAACTTAGCAAACTACATGTCAACGAGTCCAAAATGATGATACGAACTCAACGGTATATCCGGAATTGGATTCCGATAAGCCGATCTCAAAATGACCTGTTGACCCGGATAATGGTATCGGACTTGCACCGAAATGCGTGTCGGATCCAATGTCCACCAAAACCTAGCAAATTTTATATGAAAAATGCCAGAACGACGCCACGAGTCTACTGGTGGTGTCAGAAATGAAATATGGAGTCCCGTGTTCAAAAATAGAATTTTATAAGTTGGAAATTACGAATTCGGACGGCCAACTTTGGCGTCCAATTCAACCAATCAAACAAGCTCACAATGAAACGAAACTGGAGGGGTAGCAAGAGGGTTATACTAGCTTCTCATAGGAACTGGTAGCACGCCAAATGGAGCTGCGGTGGAGGAGGTACAAGCCGACGAAGTTGACTCTGCGAAACTGTCCAAAATTTATACAATTTAAACGGTCAACTTGGTGGCCAGTTTTGATGTATCAAACGATAAAATTAACGGACAAAAATTGACAGGAGTGAAGGTGGATATACCAAGATTGTGATGGAGCGAAGAAATCTCCGATCCAACGATCAGATTCCCAGGAAAACGCGTACGAAGTCGCTACGATGGAACGTAAATTCTGGATCGATCCCGCTCACGTCACGACGGAACTTCGTACGAAACGCACGAATCGCCTCGACGGTGCGTCCCGGAGGACGATGGCCGCCATGGAGCCTACCCCGGGGGTGCGCTCGGCCATGGGGGGGGTCGTCCACGCCGGCCACGGCGGCTGTGGCACCGACGGTGGCGCCTACACGCCGGCCAAGGGCGCGCGACTGCTAGCTGCAGTTGCAGCTACTACTGCTGTGCTGGCCGCGGTTGTCGGCCAGCTGGACACGTGGCGATGCCCGGCCAACACGCTGCGAGGCGGCGGGGTGGCGCGATGAACGCGACGGCACCGTAAGGTGGAGGTGGCGCGGATGGTTGGTGGTGGTGGCGTGGTGAAGATGTGATTATGATGAGAAGTGAAGAAGAAGGAGGAGGGGAGTTCGGGAATGGAGGTGGTGGCCGACGGCGCTCGGCTACGGCGGAGGAGGCCGGTGGCCGGCAACCAGGGGGAGGTCCGGCCAGGTTGGGCTGAGCTCGGGAGTGGTGGTGTGTGTGAGAGTTCGGGTGGTGATGGTGCTGCTGTGGGAAAAAGATGAGAGGAAAGAGAGAGAAAGAGAGTGGTAATAATGAGAGATGGAGTGAGTAAAAGAAGGAAGAGAAAATATTCTCATCCTAGAACTTAGGGCCGACTGTGAATGAGAGGGTGGAAGAAATTTGTCATGTAGGAATTGGATGTCTAGGATTAATTAGGAGGATCAAGTGGCTAGGATTAATTGTAGGGAAATTGGGTCATTCCTATGGATTTTAATAAACAGAATTTCCATTAAATATTAAAAATAGGTAGATAGGGTATTTAGTATTTTCAAGGGTAATGAGGCTGAGGGTGTCATGAGAGAGGGTAACATGGAGCTGGGGTTGGGTTCAGTCAAGCCGGGTTGGATCAAAATTGGACATGGCAAAATAATCGAATTTAAATAGGTGTTGATGATCATGGGTAAATAAGTAGCACATGGGAATTCCAATAAATGGGACACAAGTGTCGTGCGGGTAGTAGACTCAATGTGGGCCATGTCTATATTTGGGGCTGACAGGTTTTGGTCGACAGGGTACCCACAAATCTAGTTGGAAAATAAATATGACACCGTGGGGTGAAATAAAATCGGGTCACGTGTCAGGAAAGTTGTGTGAAGCAAATGGAGCACAAAATGGTGTGTCTGAGTGGGACACGAAGGTCATGAGTGAAGACCGTCTCGAGTAGATCATGGATGATAAGTTGGTTTCAAGAAAATGACTGGTCTGGTGCTCCCAATTCAAAAGTCACGGTAACGTGCTAATTATGATCAAGGAAAAGAGTAGAAAAATTAATTAATGATCAAATGGTCTAATTCGACCAGAATTCTGCGAAGTAAAAAAAGTACAAGGGAACAAGTTTGGATGGGACATTATATACCATCCTGAAGGTAATCATGTCCACTACAAAACTCGTGAAGAAGATTTCCAGAGTTGAACATCCCTGACACTCCAAATATTAAAGGTACGGAAAAGTACACTTAAGGATAATTAAACAGAATAATTTATTTATTTGAAATTTAATCAAGCAAAAAAATAAATAAATAATCAACCCGAAATTAAGGGTGCTCACATCCTACCCACCTTATAAAAATTTCGTCCTCGAAATTAAAATGTTCGTACTCCCTCTAGGTCAAACCCCCACAATCAAGTCCCAGAATTTAAACAAATCATACCATCAAAAAGGACGACATATAGGGTTATGGCATACGGTGGTAGTTAAAGTCTCATCTAGGTATACTAGTCATGCTAAACCAAAACGGTCATAGGGTATCAAAACACACAAGCAATCTAGGGGCTAAACTAAAAAATTACAGAACAACAAATCATCAAGACTGTAAGGCAGTCTACCATCCTATATAAAAACTGGTACTTATAAAAAAAAAGATAGCTACCAATTATCTATAAAGGGGGTACTATCCAAAAAAAAATTCAAAATCAGAAGTTAAAGAATGAAAGTCAATTGTATGGAAATCCAATCACAATATATATTAAGAATATTTAGTCTCGATACGATCTAAGTTGATCAAATTGGGGAAATCAAGATTTGGGCAATATGGAGGACAGGTTCAACAAAGTCTGAGAACAAGCATACAAGGATGGAGATTCAGGTCACAATCAAATTTAATTCAACTGAGTACAACCCAAGATATTAATATGATAAGAAAGGAAATCGAAGTCGATTTGGTCGTGATTAAGTAACTAGGATTCAATGATATTGAAAACCTTTTAGGGAAAACAAGAAAAGATTTCGCACGAAAGTCAGTTAATCATCTCTCTCTGATACTATCAGTTTACCATTTGCCAATCATATTTTCTCACAAATCCCAATATAAAAATCAACCGTTATATGACTACCCTCAAAAATTTTAAAACCTTCAGTCATCTAAACCTTTACCATGATCACCATAGACAAAATTCCAAACTTCTAAAACATTTCCCACGAAGCATACCCCTCTTAATTAGGTATCAATACTTATTCATTTAATCAAATTTCCAAATTCCTTTACCTCGTTCTAAATTAGATCCGAAACCTCTAAATCCAGTTTATGAAATCCTTGTACTTGTTTAAGTTAAGTCTCATATTCTCTCAATTCTAATATCACTATGTCATACAATTTATTCTTGTTTATAAATCAACCTTCATATTTTCGTCAACGTTCACCTTCAAATATTATCCTTTTGAATTCTACAATTTTCTCCAATCATCTAAAAATAATTCCTATAACTTAAAATTCTTGTGTTCTCTCTATCTCTAGTCACCCTCTTACAATATCTAGTTCAATTTCGCATAATCATTGAATACAATTAAATTCTCCTTTCTATCTCTAAATTTCTACATAGCCTTGTAATAGTTCCCAAGAATCAATAACCAAGATTTTCTAAGTTCTCAAAACTAGGTTAACCTCTGATATCCTCATTAGTTTTTTTTAAATACATCCATGAATTACTCATAACCAAAATTTTCTGCGATTGTTTCTAAATTGATAACATTTATCACTCGATTCCATTCTAAACCTTTACCACATCTCCCTCTCAAATTTTTTATATTTGACATCCAACATTCTGATTCCTACAAAATCATCCTATGATAACCAATTACGTCATTTCCGAACTAGATGATTTACGTTATTTCCTCAACATGTCTCAGGTAAAATGATATGAAGATTCAAGGGTTTTCAAGGTATAGCTGACAGAATTAGGTACGAGACAGAGAATTGATGTAATTAGGACAGTTATATATGACGAAGGATGATGGTAATAAAATATTGGCAGGAAGAAAAATGATAATAGAATCTGTTCTGCTTATCTGTTTAAAAGAAGGAACCATTTTGAAACCAGAGCTATAATATCAAATCCAAGATAAGGTCTAGCAAAATCATCGATTCATTGTATTAAGAAGAAATTCATGGTAAGAAGTTACACAAAGGTTTATAAAAACAGCTAAACCTACTCCTAAGTTAAATAATAAGAAACAAAACAACAAATAATAAATTCTTTTTTTTTGAAGGACTGGAACAAAAGTAGAGAAAACATGTTAAAAAAATTTAAGGTGCAATCTGATAATCATATGCGTCTATCAAAAATCATGGTACTCTAAATCCTCGTCATACTAGTAAGCAAGGCTACGATAATCACAAAGTCCTCGACTTAGGCACATACCTCTAGAATCATGGTATTTAACATTTTCGCGATGCCGCTAGCTTGGCTGTGAAAACCTTAAATTCCACACCCGAGAAATATATCCAAAATCAGACTATATGTCCTCACCATGCTGGCTAATGTGACTATAGAAGACTAGATTCCAAAACTTAGATGACCTAGCCCATATAATTTCATTTTGACAAAAATTAAATTAAATCAACAATGAATACCCAAAAAATCAAATTTATCAACGAACATCAAGATTCAAAAATGAACAAAAATCCATCAAGTCATATAAATACAAACTCGGATGCAACAACTAACATCAAGATTCAAAACTCAACAATCATCATCAAAATCAATAACTACAACTCAAATTCAACAATAATTCATCAAAATCAAGTTCAACAACATAAAGTAAAGATAAATCAAATCAAGGGAAGAAGAGTTTTCAAATCGAAGTTAAAATAAGATTCTCAAGGGTCGTCCCAGGAATCTCTCAAGGGATCCTAACTGTGATTGAGTACCTTCAAAAATATATCCTATTCCTACTGCAGGCTGTAGTGATACTCTAGTTCGAATACCACTACACAAACTCGACCTGCGTGGGCCACCACTAAAAATGTGTCACGACCCGCACCCTAGAGTAAGGGCACGAGAAGTGGGTACGTCCAACCTACGCCGCAGTGTCGGCGGTAGAACGCTGTCCTAGGTCACAATATCTAACAATATAATGCTAAGTAGTTTATACTCCCCGAATGGGGGTGACATAGCATAATGTAAACCTCAATCACATCTAAGGTAGAGCATAATGGAAGATAGATAAAACATGAAATCCAAAAGAGATACAGAAGATAGAAGTCTAAGTGTCTAAGATACACAAACCCAGAAATACATCTCAAAGCTCAAATACAGTAATCCGTAAGTGAACACAACTCAAGACAACTGAAAAACTATCTATACAACCTCTACTGTGTCTCCTCTAGGCTAGCAGGCAACCTCCAGGCTATCTGTAAAATTTATCAACAGGTCCAGTCAGGACAGGAGCGAGCACAATACATCTCAACAGTTCATAGCAGGTTAGAAAATATAATCATGCAGTAAAGTAAGATACAGGTACTGAAGGAAATACAGTATATAAACAGAGAGAGAGAACTGTAATAGAAATATCTACTATACAATAGAGAACTAACAGTGGCTAGTGAGTCAGAGTACAATATAGACATCTAAATGGTATAGGAGATTCTGGGAACTATACTATGGAGTGATTCTGGGAACTACACTACTTGGATATTATTCACATGTCTACTTCTACTCTCCCGTACCCCCAATCAATACACAAGGATCCAGCCAGATTATGTTATGATTCCATGCAAAGGCCCACAAGGGGTGATACATGGAGGGCCCATAAATGGGTGATTCTGGGAATACCCATAAATGGGTGATTCAAGGAAGACTCTGTGATCATGAGAGTACATGTCACAAGTGTTCAATGAACCGTGAAGCATAGTGATACACCATGTAAGTGAAACGCACAGAACATGTAGTATACGATGCTCCCTGAGGGGATAACATCTCAAGAAGGGACCATATAGTACTAATCCATGTGACCAACGTGATAGTATCAAGTAAAGTAATTTAAAGCAGGAAAATAATTCTAAGCAGGATATGAAATGATCAGAGAATGTACTTGCCTGATAACCTGAACAACTGATAGGTATAGGGGTTCAACTGAAGCCACAGAGTCCTATTTAATGCAACACAGGTTATAAGGTGTTCAAGTTGTAATAAAAGAATCTCTACAAGCAATCTATATTATCCTAGGTTCTTCTAAGTCAAATCAACTCTAGGTCAACTCCGGTCAATAATCTTGTCAAACTAGGTCAAGTGTTGACTTACAGTTGACTTTGGTCAACTGGTCAACTCTGGTCAAACAGGGTCAATTCTAGTCTAATTATTAAAGATATAAAGTGTACTTGGTTATTCGTACGTCGAAACTTACGACACGCAAATCGAGATAAGATAATTAACGGTAAAGTTAATAATCTTATTATAGTGATCCACGTGTCCATCTTGCCAATTTCAGCGATGTAAGATCACTGGAATTGACTGATCTCAGTTCCGTTGTACTAATCCCGGAATACGAATATTATAAGAATTAATTATAATAAAAGGGTGATGCATAGAGAAACTATTTACAAACATTGTCGGATGATGAAATAAACATCGCCAACGTATCAAGAATGGTCAAATTAGCTAGGATAGCCTACCCATCGGTCCAATTTGGACACAGGGGCAAAAAGGTAATTTCGGGTCAAAACGGTATCCGTGTCGGAGCCGTTTTGCACCGAAAAATGTGCAAGAAAATAAGTCTACAAAACATAATAAATTATATGTCCACGAAACCAGAATGACGATACGAACCCAACGGTATATCCAGAATTGGATTCCGTTGACCCGATCTCAATTTGGTCCGTTGACCAGAACTTAGAATTCCGGTTTGCACGAAAATGCGTGCCGGAGCCAATGTTCTCAAAACTAAGCAAACTACATGTCAACGAGTCCAAAATGACGATACAAACTCAACGGTATATCCGAAATTGGATTCCGATATGCCGATCTCAAAATGACCTATTGACCCGGATATTGGTATCCGACTTGCACCGAAATGCGTGCCGGATCAAATATCTACCAAAACCTAGCAAATTTTATATGAAAACATGCCAGAACGACGTCACGAGTCTGCTGGTGGTGTCAGAAATGAAATCTGGAGTCCCGTATTCAAAAATAGAATTTTACAAGTTGGAAATTACGAATTTGGATGGCCAACTTTGGCGTCGAATTCAACGAATCAAACAAGCTCACAATAAAGCAAAACTGGAGGGGTAGCAAGAGGGTTATACCAGCTTCGCATAGGAACTTGTAGCACGCCAAATGGAGCTACGGTAGAGGAGGTACAAGCCGACGAAGTTGACTCCGCGAAACTGTCCAAAATTTATACAATTTAAACGGTCAACTTGGTGGCCAGTTTTGATGTATCAAACGATAAAATTAACGGACGAAATTTGACAGGAGTGAAGGTGTATACACTGAGATTGTGATGGAGCAAAGAAATTGTCGATCCAACGGTCGAATTCCCAGGAAAACGTGCGTGAAGTCGCTATGATGGAACGCAAATTCTGGATCGATCCCGCGCGCGTCACGGCGGAACTTCGTGCGAAACGCACGAATCGCCTCGACGGTGCGTCCCGAAGGATGGTGGCCGCCATGGGGCCTATCCCAGTGGTGCGCCCGGCCATGGGGGGTCGTCCACGCCGGCCACGGCGGCTGCGGTTCCGGCGGTGGCGCCTGTACGCCGGCCAAGGGCGCACGGCTGCAAGCTGCAGTTGCAGCTACTGCTGCTGTGCTGGCCGCGGTTGTCGGCCAGCTGGGCGCGTGGCGGCGCCCGGCCAAAGTGCGGCGAGGCGGTGGGGTGGCACGGCGAACGCGGCGGCGCCGTACGGTGGAGGTGGGACGGATGGTTGGTGGTGGTGGCGTGGTGAAGATGTGATGATGATGGGAAGTGAAGAAAAATGAGAAGGGGAGTTCGGGAAAGGAGGTGGTGGTCGACGGCGCTCGGCTACGACAGAGGAGGCCGGTGGCCGACGGCCAGGGGGAGGTCCGGCCAGGTTGGGCTGAGCTCGGGAGTGGTGGTGTGTGTGAGAGTTCGGGTGGTGATGGTGCTGCTGTGGAAAAAAGATGAGAGGGAAGAGAGAGAAAGAGAGTGATAATAATGAGAGAGGGAGTGAGTAAAAGAGGGGAGAGAAAATATTCTCATCCTAAAATTTAGGGCCGGTTGTGAATGAGAGGGTGGGAGAAATTTGTCATGTAGGAATTGGATGTCTAGGATTAATTAGGAGGATCAAGTGGCTAGGATTAATTGTAGGAAAATTGGGTCATTCCTATGAATTTTAATAAACAGAATTTCCATTAAATATTAAAAATAGGTAGATAGGGTATTTAGTATTTTCAAGGGTAATGAGGCTGAAGGTTTCATGAGAGAGGGTAACATGGAGCTGGGGTTTGGTTCAGTCAAGCCGGGTTGGATCAAAATCGGACATGGCAAAATAACCGAATTTAAATAGGTGTTGATGATCATGGATAAATAAGTAGCACATGGGGATTCCAATAAATGGGACACAAGTGTCGTGCGGGTAGTAAACTCAATGTGGGCTATGTCCATATTTGGGGCTGACAGGTTTTGGTCGACAGGGTACCCACAAATCCAGTTGAAAAATAAATGTGACACCGTGGGGTGAAATAAAATCGGGTCACGTGTCAGGAAAGTTGTGTGAAGCAAATGGAGCACAAAATGGTATGCCTGAGTGGGACACGAAGGTCATGGGTGAAGAGCGTCTCGAGTAGATCATGGATGATAAGTTGGTTTCAAGAAAATGACTGGTCTGGTGCTCCCAATTCAAAGTCACGGTAAAGTGCTAATTATGATCAAGGAAAAGAGTGGAAAAATTAATTAATGATCAAATGGTCGAATTCGACCCGAATTCTGCGAAGCAAAAAGAGTACAAGGGAACAAGTTTGGATGAGACATTATATACCATCCTGAAGGTAATCATGTCCACTATAAAACTCGTGAAGAAGATTTCCAGAGTTGAACATCCCTGACACCCCAAATATCAAAGGCACGGAAAAGTACACTTAAGGATAATTAAACAGAATAATTTATTTATTTGAAATTTAATCAAGCAGAAAAATAAAAAAAATCAACCCGAAATTCAGGGTGCTCACAGAAAAGGAGCAGGAGGAAGGGACAATGGAGACGGGTTGGGCAGCCCATTGGCCACCTCTAAGAATGATTGGAGCAGCCGAGGTCGACCCGAGGCAATGCCCCGCTCTGTCGAAGTAGGGGCTCGGCGGCCACAGGGGAGATCTCACTGCCGCAATAAGGGGGGTGTAGGGTGTATCTCCCCTTCCCGAAAATTTTAAAATATTTTTTTATTTTATTTGAATGGTGATTTTTAGATTTTTATAAATAATTAATTAGTTAATTATTACGGTAGATAATTTTAGTCATGGTTAAGAATTTGACTACAAGGCAACTAGAAAGCATGGCACGGATAGTGCAATGGCGTGCTTTGACTAGTGTATTAGCCCTGGTAGGGAAGGCTGAGCCATAGTGATGTCCTAACTAGAAAAACCAGGCCAAGTTGCGACTTAACCCTTACCGAATATTTATTTATTTATTAATTATATTATTGAGTTTTAGGGAACCCGGTTGTACCGAATTAGTCCAGATAGAACCCAAAACAAGCCCAAGCCCATGTAGTCATGCGGGACGTACAATGACATTCGTGTTAATGTATTTTGGTATAATGGTGTCGTATTCCATTTTAATGATCTAATAAATATTTTCCAAGTATTCTTAATTAAGTATTATAAATATCATTATTAGTTGATAATTAATAATATTTGTATAAAATAGGTCCTTGTACGTTTTTGGGATTATTAGACTATACATAATTGTATATACACCATTATTAGTTTATTGAATTTTATTATTATTTTTATTTTTATTATCAAAGTTATTGAGGTGATTATTATATAATATTAGTATTATTATTGGTTATATTATTTTAGTCAAATAAATGTTATAATATATACATTCATACTTATATAGGTAGGCCCTATACTAGGAATATATACATTCACCGTATCGGTTTTACCATCAAAGGGCCTCAAGAAAGTACACTTTCTGATTGCTTTTGATTCATAGTAGTTTTTTTTATTTCATGTTTATACATATGTCTTGCTGCTTATTGACACGCTCGTCACACGGAGATTAGTATCATGGATTTATTATACATTCTTGATTGTCATCTTCATGATTACCATGCTTGTGACCTGATTCCATGAGTACTAGCTGGGTAGAAAAATATCTTAGTAGACGTGTGAACTATCCCTTATCCATCCCAATATGTCTAATCTTGACTGATAGCAGCTGCACACGACACGTGCAGGGTGTCGTATTTATCCCTTAGCAGTTTACATGTCGAACAAGATATTACAAATCACATAGATAGTTGTTTATTATTTATTTTCCTTGTCTTCTTCACCACTTGCCATGTCATTAGTTACTTTATAGTTTTCATATCTCTTATGTTATTTTTATGTCTTGTTAATTCTATTATACTTTCGCATTGCCGTCGGTTTGTGTGCTTGTTCCATTCCTGACTGAAAACCAATATTTTTTGGTTAGCTGTGGCTTCACTTAGCTTTGGGAGATACGGGTGTACTTGCGACAGAAACCTAAATATAGATAGCAGTGGTATTATTTTTATTAATCGTGAGAACCTTATACTTTTCTTAAAAGTATAAATGTTGTAAATGCTGTAATCAAATTTAGAAATATGAATGAGCAATACAGTTTATTTTGAGAATTTATTTCTTGCGAGCTTGACATTATTTTACCGCCGACTCTGCAGCGTAGGCTGGCTTGTACACGTCTCGTATACGAAAAGCGGGTGCGGGTCGTGACAAGTTTTTTGGTGGCCCATGTAGGTCAGTTTTTGCAAAAGATTGTGAACTCGTGATGGTACTTAAGTTAGTCGTACCATTGTAAGCCTGCGACTAGGAATGCTCATTCATAATAGGATTGAAATAATTTAGGAGGATAACTAGGATAAGAGTCCCTTATTAATTTGACTAATTGGGTAGTTAAGATTGTCTGATAGGCCATGCAATTTAGATAAGGAATTATTAAATTTAGATAGCTTGCTAGATCTCTGTCGATACACTATTACTTTTGATATGATAATATGATCCAATGTGGATATACTATTCACTTGGTAAGTTAGGCTTTCCTAGAATTAAGGCTCTAATCTTGATAAACTATTCAATTTTCTTTTGCTCTGTTAGATATAAACCTTATATCATAAGTAGAATTGCCTATTTAAAGTCTTATTTTGCTGTAAAGAATTAGTTTATAACTTCTGATTCTGTTATTTGTGTACGAATCTTGAGGCAGATTTGATTCAAAAGTTTTTCCCTCAACCATTTGAAATACATATGAAATAAAGATTAGGATGTTCTTACTTCTCTTATCTTCGGTTATTTCCTCCCCAATCAATATTTTACTGTAAGGATTGAGACTTATAGGCAGATAATTTCGCTTTATATTATAGTCAATTAGTTTGAATCTCTAGCAGCTCCTCGAAGTTCTTAGGAATATAGTTGGAGGAATTCAACGACTGCGATGGCTAGATAGCAGCGCACTAGCGAGGCAAGACCCATAGAATTAAAATTATTTCAAGGAATCGTAGGTTATGGAACATTGCTAAAACTTCGTTGACCTCTTTAGACCTTGTGTCAATATAAGGTAGAGTATCTGATAACATATCACATCTGAATCACGGAACCAAGAGTTTACCACCGCCAGAGTATACGGGCGAGGCATAATTCTCGATGAAATGACTTCAGATGTGATTACAAGTTTAGTATACTATAGAGGATAGAAAAATGCCCTGTGTGTCCCATAAGATCCAAAGCCAAAACTAGTAAAAGTTTTGCAAGTTGAATAACATGTCTCCCAATCTAGCATTCTGTGGTCCTTGTGATCTATTGACGAGGTAATTAACTGACACTAATAGGTTTACCTAGAATATAGGATTTAAAAGTCCATAACCCATTAGTCGACCAAGGCCTTATGGATAAGAAGATAATAGGATGACTGTATAAGTAATAACACCAGGTAAGGTCTTAATTCTCTCAAAACTCGAACTACTTGTGCCTCCTTTCAAAAATCTCGCATTCTTGTATTTTGACTATCTTGACCAATATTGCTATTACAGCCTAGTTTTGCAAGCTTACTCTTTTATCGAGCTTGATTCAAGACATATGTTTATTAGGGATGCCTACTAACATATTGTCTAATCAGAATCAGTGTATTACGGTCTGATCAACCATGATGCATTTGGTTCGCTCTTCATTTAATTACCCTACGTGGATTGAGGTGTAGATGTCTCTAGAATCTCATCTGCGACTGTATTGACAATTCCTCTTGAATTATACATTCGCCTTTGAATCACGTAATTGTATTCAGTGGCATCTTTCTCGAACTCTTTATTATTTTTTGTCTTTCACTGATTTGGAAAGACAAAAGCTCGTAATTGGTAGATAGATACAGAGTATCCCCCATGGCTATGATAGTTGTATATACAAGTGTAGCTACCATCGGCCAGCCATGTGACTAGAACCTTGCCTTGAGTTACTCGTTCTCCTCCCGACCCTCAAACTACTATTGGGACCTTCTAGCCATCCGAATTTGAGAATGATTAGGGTTTCACTCTTAGTCAAAATGCCAACCTAGGAGACTATCTATTCTCAAGAAACCAAATGTTGTGATTCTCTAATTATTTGCTTGAAGCTTGCTTTAACTAGCAACCCTTAAGCCTTAACCCAACCTTTCCTCAACCAAAGCCCACAGTTTAGACATGAGATGAATAGACAAAGGTAAGGACAATTATTTACCATGACTATCGTAGACACCCATCTCGAGATTGGTTTCCAACAAATATTACCCTAGTTATGTAAATTTTATTATTAAGACCTAACTAGTATTGGAACACCACAGTCACTAGCTTAGCCAATACCACAGCTTAAATATCCTGTCATATTATGATCTACTAGTTATCAATAGTAATACATAATCACTATAGCCCATACCACTAGAACCCTTGTGACAATAGTCTGGCAGGCGTGACACAAATAGAAATTCACAACTCAGTTGTTAGAAATCTTTTCATATGATGTGAATTCGAGTTGGTTACCCCATCGATAACTCTTGTATACTATGGACGAATAGATCGTTCTATTTTATCGACCATGTGTCAATATATACACTCATTTTCTATTTATTAAGGAATGATCCTTAACTTGACTTATATCTACCGTATTCCGTTACGCCGTGCATTATTCTTTATTAACAAGAGTCGAGGTACAATATCCGGACTTTGGAATCCTTCTAACCTCATTATTCCTAAAACCATACCCTAGCTTCTAAGGTGAGTAGACTGTAAGCCTTCTAAAATTTTGGGATATACGAGGATTATCGATTGATTAGAATAATTTCCATTAGGATGTTAATTAGTTCCCCATGGACTCTCACTTTCCATTTAGATCATTTGGTGTCCCCGGCCATGTCATTAGTATTCGGAGCACGAGACCAGCTGTTACCTTCCAACAAATTTCATATGCAAGATCTAGATGAGTCCACCTTCATCTAGGTATATCATGTCCCACTCAAACCCGTCCCCTTGTACTCTATTTTTGTGGTAAGACTTTCAGGTCAAAAGGACTAGCCATAACCCTTACCATAATACCGGTATACTTTCCGACTTCCATTAGAGCCTCAACTTCGACTCAATTCCTTCGACCCAAGATATGGTTATGATCTACTCGAAGCCCACTACGCACATGCCACTAGTATGCCACTCAATTGAGGCCTCATGTGCTACTTAAACACAAAAGTTACTGAAGGCACATTTTGAGCTTTAGGGACCTAGCTAACCAACCTGACTGACAACTAGCTCAACTATTTGGGTAGAAACCTATTCTAGGATACCCTAACCTAGTAGAAATAGTTTTATCATTGAGATATTGTCCAGCCAATATAGATTGAAATCCAAGGTTTATCCAACTATCGATTGAAGTCAAATCAGAGAACCCATTAAGATCCAGTAAAACCCATCCATATGTACCACCATATTTGGAGTATAAAACCGAACTATTCAAAATAGGACCGTGTACCTATTATGTAGTCTCCACCTCTTAGAATGTGAAGTCATTCGTAACCCTTATCCCATCTACCTAGAAGTCACGATACGATCTTGTATTGCATTTATATCCCGTGTTCGTGTGTTTAAATAACCACGGAAAATATCACAATCTTGAGCAAATTTCGTTCTATTATAGAACCTTGTTTAGATTAATTTTGAGAATAGAACTGTATTGCACGAATTGCTAGCCCCTCTAAGAAACGAATGGTTCTTCGATGTAGCAAGTGACTGGACCAGAGTAGCCCAATATAGCAAATAAGTCAATAGTTCATAAACCTTCTCTCTATCTGCATCATTGGATACTCTTTACCGTCCTTGAATCTTCATATTTGCTCTCGATTAATCTTCCTTATCATCATGTCCTTTCCATTTCAGAGTGATGAATGGTCATGTTTATTAGAATTTATCAATATTTCTTAGCTACTTGTGTAAATTTGTTTCTTGTTAAATTTTGGGTTGCTTGATAGATAGGAGAGGATTATGGATGCCATATACAGTAGATATCTATTGGTAGAAATTTTAGCAATTAGTTGGAATATTATTAAATTTTAGCGATAGGAGATTTAATGGAGTAGTGTGACCAAAGATGGGTAGAAGTCCTCAAGTGTTCAGAGTTATAAAATGGCTAGAGAAGGTTATAAAATATTTTGAAGAATTAAATTAAGGAGATTAAGGTAATAGCAGACTTTGAATTTTAAGGAATAGTTATGAATTAGAATTTCGAGGACAAAATTATTTTAAGGTGGGTAGATTTATAGCTCATTTTCCCAAAAATTTTAAAATATTTTTTTATTTTATTTGAATGGTGATTTTTAGATTTTATATAAATAATTAATTAGTTAATTATTACGGTAGATGATTTTAGTCATGGTTAAGAATTTGAGTACAAGGCGACTAGAAATCATGGCACGGATAGTGCAGTGACGTGCTTTCACTAGTGTATTAGCCCTGGTAGGGAAGGCCGAGCCATAGTGATGTCCTAACTAGAAAAATCAGGCCAAGTCGCGACTTAACCCTTACCGAAGATTTATTTATTTATTAATTATATTATAGAGTTTTAGGGAACCCGGTTGTACCGAATAAGTCTAGATAGGACCCAAAATAAGCCCAAGCCCATGTAGTCATATGGGACATCCAATGACATTCGTGTTGATGTATTTTGGTATGATGGTGTCGTATTCCGTTTTAATGATCTAATGAATATTTTCTAAGTATTCTTAATTAAGTATTATAAATATCATTATTAGTTGATAATTAATAATATTTGTATAAAATAGGTCCTTGTACGTTTTTGGGATTATTAGACTGTACATAATGGTATATACACCATTATTGGTTTATTGAATTTTGTTATTATTATTAATTTTATTATCAAAGTTATTGAGGTGATTATTATATAATATTAGTATTATTATTGATTATATTATTTTAGTCAAATAAATGTTATAATATATACATTCATATTTATATAGGTAGGCCCTACACTAGGAATAAATGTTATTGGGATTTGTTTGAGTTGATGGAGATTATATATAAGTGTAGATACATATATTCATATGTATGGATATTTTCTAATTGATTATATGATTTCATTATTCATTAGAAAGGTTAGTAAATATAGATATCTCATATAAATTACATATTTCTGTATATAGAAATATTTTACTATATATGTATAAATGCTCCTTCTATGTAAATATTATAATTGTTATTAATTATAATATTTGTACTTAAATTATTATTAGACTTTGTGATTATGGATTCATATAAATATATATATATATATATATATATATATATATATATATATATATATATATATATATTGTAAAACCCCTAAATTTCTACTATTTTTTTATTAAATTTGGTACCGATTTAAAATTTTGTATTGTACGTCGCGTAGTCATTTTGTACGTCGCGCACAAAATTTTATGTTTCGTAATTGCTCGACGAGTGCGAATATGTGCGAGCGTACATATTTTTAGAAAAATATTTTTCTTATTTTTATAGTTTCAAAATAATATATGCAATATTTAATTTAGCGATCAAAATTTCCTAAATTTATGATTTTATTTATGAAAAGCCTTTTATTTAGAATAAATAATATTCTTAGTGCATACATATATTTCATAAATATTTTGCTAGTTTATTTTAAATAAAAATGTAATTTTTGAGATTTATTAATATTAATATTTTATTATTCAAAAAGATATTTAAAAATATTAATATAATTTTCAAAATTATTATAATAGTATTTTGGAAAATATATTTCAAAATTATTGTGGCGATTTAAATCTTGATTTAAATTTATGGATTTATTTAAATAATAAAATATTTGAAATTTGATTTATCCCATTAATTTTAAACCAAGAATTTAATTAGATTTTGATTTGAATTTGGATTTGATTATTGATTTAAATTAATAGGTTGAATTATCTAATTGGTGTTTAAACATTCCTAATCCTTATCTTAATGGGAATTCCCACATCCTATAAATAGACAGGTACTCATCCATGTATTTTTATTCCTCCATAAACTCCACAACCAAACGTGCGTGCATCGTGCCCGTGTCCCTCGTCCAATTCTTATTCCATCCGTTACAAATACATTTATCTCCTTCCCCGTGTCGGACACACCCCGACATCGTCAAATACCTATCCCTAAACCCTATCCTAATCCCCGTCGGCGTCGACCAGACGCCGCAACCATCACCGCCAGTAACACAACCACCTCCCTTACCAAAACTAAAACCCAAGAACCACCATCACCACCACCAGGCCGTCTACATCTCCGACCGGCCGCCCATACCCGGTCCGACCCCTACTCTCCATCGCTACCACGGCCACTCCGGCTGACAACCCAAAATACAACAACCCGACATCACCACACCGCCACCACGGCCATCGCCGCCGGCGCCACAGCCAAAAACCCACCAGAGCCCCCAAATAAAACCCTAAACCTAAACTTACCAACACCGGAGTCGCGTCCGGTTGCCGCGGTCTCCGCCTGAGCGGTCGACCTGAACCCCGTCGACTCCGCATCCGCGCCGCCTCCTCCTTGGCATGCCGAGCCCAGCGGCGCTGCCCCAGCGCACCACAACTGGCCGTCCACGTGCGCCGACGCCGACCAGAGCCGCCTTGGCCGAGCGCCCGGCTCGTCGAACTCCGGTTTCGGCCTTCCGACCGCCTCCTTGCCTTTCCCCCACCATGCCGTTCCTCCGCCGACCTGACCCGCTCCTCCCGACCGCCTCCGCCGACCTGACCCGCTCCTCCCGACCGCCTCCACCTCATCTCACTCGAGTTCAGTTGCCGCTCTCCTCTGCTTCCGCCATGCCCCTTTCCTCGCCAGCGCCCAAAACCCTCCGCCGCTCTTCCCTTTTTCTCCGGCGACCAGCGTCACCCGCCTATCGCGCGCGCCGTCGACTCCTCAACCCTTCCCCTCCACTCCGAGACTTCTTCGCAAGGCCGCCGCACGCTGACGAAGCTCGGCCGAGCTTTCTCCCCCGTCGCCTCTCCTCAGCTTCTCTCTTCCTTCCTCTCTCCAATTCTCTTTCCCTCTCTCACCCTCGTCTCTTCCCTCCGCCTCCCGTCAAAGCCGCCGCCGGAGCGGCGAGCCCCGGCCGAACTCGCTCCATCTCCCCCTTCATGTTCCTCTCTCCCCTTTTGCAAATAAGAGCCAACAGCTTTAGTTGTTTATTTTGTTATTTTTTTCTTTTCTTTTTAATGTCCATTATTATTATTATTATTATTATTATTATTAAATTGTGTTATTTTTATCTTTGTTATACAAAAATAAAATAGTTATTTGATAAATACTTCAATATTATTATTTATTATATTTATACTATTAGCACCAAGTACTATGCTTAAACTATACATATATGGTAGCTAATTTCAAAAATAAATTAACAATAAATAAAAATATATTTTTATAAAATTTTAGACAGGGATATATTACTATGATATTTTTACCTAGTTAAATTACTTGACAAAAATTTTAGTTGGCTTTTCTCTAGAATTTCAATATATATCTAAAATATTTTGAATATAGTTTTACGAAAAATCATATTTCACAAACATAGGATATTCTAGCCTAATTCGACTTTTCTATATTTTCAAGTAATCCTCCTAAAATCTTATCTTACTAATAAGGTCTAGTTTTCAAAGTATTATAAGTAGTTCTCTAAAATCATATATAATATTTATCCATTAATTCTTTGATTTTCTCCTGTCCGTAACCAATCCTATTATTCCTATTCCTTCACCAATTATAGACTACCTTATGTCAAACCAAACTAAATTGACCCTTCTGGACCCAATGGAACTGTCCGTGCCATCAACAGAGGTCCCCTTGTGTAGTTGTTACACCAACGACGTAGTTCGTGCCATCGTGATTATCGTAGCACACCAGGCGTCCTACCAGGCAAGACACCTTGCCATTTGCTGTTTATTTATTTTAGCTCATATTTCATGCATTATTTATTTTCTTTATGCAAAATAAACTGTGATACATGGCATAACCTGTTAGAACTTACTGTTCATTTATATTTTTTGCTATGTATTATTTTTCTTACACATTAAACCTAGATTTAAGGGACCACCTTGTGTGTCGCATTTATTGGCCTTGACACGTTGTAACACAAAGTTGTGTGTCGCATGTAGAATACGGACGTGCGTAATTGGCTGGCCACCTGTACGTACAAGCCATGCGATAGGAATAACCGCTAATAGAGGTTGCATGTTAGTTTGACTTAGCGGTTATAAAGGTTTACTGTTGTGGATACAACAGAGTAGGCATTGGACGGGGAGGACAATTCCTTAGCGTATGGGCTTCGATGCACTTTCCCTTGTGACCCGGACTCTCTGCTGGAGATACGGGGCTGATGACCCATGACTACTGACGGCCACTGACGTTCTGCGGAACGTTATGCTCTTACTGATGGGGCCTCTGTTGCCCCAAGGGGGGACTATGCCAATCCTATTTAGCCAGGGCCCATGCGTAGGAAGGATTGTTCTTAACTACATTTCACATAGAACGGTTTGGCACCTTTATCCATTTGGTATGAGTACTTTTGGTTTGGGTACTTGTATCTGACAGTGGCTTGGAACAATAACTTGTCGCAGATTAGTTCGTGGTTGTAGATGTGACTTACTACTTCGATGAGAAGGTATTGAACCTTGTTGGGGTCCGGATACCATATTGGATTCATAACATGGAAAGATACGTCGTCGTGAATTAGTTTACCATCTCCTGTCCTTGTTTGGTTGGGGGGATGGTACGCTCATTCAATAGGTGCGTATTGGACCATGTTATAATTCAATTAACTTATTTATTTGAGCAATATTTATTCAGTTTATATGACATAATATTATGTGTCTTGTTACGTCCCTCTGAGGACCTGGTTATCTCTCCAGGTGTGTGCTATTGTCTTTCGCAGGTGCTCTAGCTTTAGACGTGACCATCTCCATTTCTTCGAGGATGATTGCGCTTGGATCGTCTTCGCTTTGCCCGCCAAAAATCATTTCTTTTCTCATGTATTTTCCCTTTACTTGTTGGTAGTGGATTTGTCTTCGCCCAATATATTGTATCAAGACAATTCTTTATCATTATATGATATCTTTTATCATTTATTTGTGTGGATGAGATTAGTTATGGTTCTACTGCATTTTACAGCTTATGTATTCATACGAGATTTCCATATATTGGAGTGTACTTCGTATGTATACAGCTGGCATGTCTACGTTCCTAGTCCTACGTATTTTGGCACCGGGGCATTACATATATATATATATATCTATATATATATATATGAATACATTATGGAATAAAATAAATATATAAATAAATAAAAGCAGCAGCAAGCCCAGCCCCATTAAACTCGAGCCCCATTAAACCTGAGCCCCCATTATGGATTCATACATATATGTATCGAAGGAAACAGAACAGAGAGATCGGAAACAATAAAGCGAAACCCTAGCCGTGCCAGAACACCTCCACCTGGACGACGGCGACCCCCAGCCTCGCGTGCGTACTGCCGCAGGTGGCCATCGGCCAACCATGCACGGTGGCGAGGCCGACAGTAGACCGCCGCAACAAGCATCTTCGCGCACAGACTCCACCGTTCAGGTGCGCATGTTTTCCGTCGAATTTCTTTCCGCATAGTTCACCGATTTACGAACCATAAACTCGTACAAGAAGCCAATATGACCCACTTCGAGCCCCTTCAAAGGGATTTGGAGTTAACCTATCAGTTCGTTCAGAAATTTGATACAAACATCATCGAAAATCTGAGCAAAACCAGGGCATTAGAGTTGTTCCAGCCTTAATTTTGATGGCATTTTCTGAATTAAATACTCAGAGTTTCCATAAATCAATTCCAAACAGTTTTATACAACCTATACAAGAATAAAAATCTTTTTATAGATCTAGATTTAATTACGTATGTGAAAAGTTATTTGATTTCAAAAATAAAGAAAAACATGTTTTCAAAAATTATAAAATTTAAAAAATTTCTCGACACGACGTGCGCCCTGCCAAACCTGACGACGTGGTCGAGAATCGAAAGCATCGAAAGGTGCGTAATGGCTTCGTGGACATGTGGATTTTGACGGAATTCAAATTGGTTGCGTATGCACGATGAATTTGATGCGTATCTGTCGAAATTTATCGTATCAGCCTCTATGCAAATTTTCCAATTACTTTGTAAATGTTCGTCAGATCGAGAGTAAACTTGCACCAATAGGACCATATCATTTTTCTGGTCCTGTATGCCAAGTTTGGTCCAATTCCGAGACAGTTGATCGGATTGCCGTTTTACGGGCCCCACGGTCCGACTCAACATGCGATTTTGTGCACGGCCCGCCGAAATCTAATTTTGGACATACGATTAGGTTTGTATCATCAAAACGAATCTGTAGACATATAGTTTGATGAATTTAGAGACCGTTTATTCTGGCACACTTTTCGGTGCAAAGTGGGTCCAACGGCAGACACCGTTTTGATCCGAAATTACTATTTTGTCTGTGTCCAGAATTGGACTTAAGGACAGGCAATCCTAGCTAATTTGACTATTTTGAGAACGTTGGTAATGTTTATTTCAGCATTCGGAAACTTTTTGCATGTGTTGACTTTAGTGACTCATTTGAGTGGTTGTATTATCGGTTTCACCAGCAAAGGACCTCAGGCAAGTACACTTTCTGATTGCTTTCGATTCATAGTAGTTTTTTATTTCATATTTATACATATGTCTTGCTGTTTGTTGACACGCTCGTCACACGGAGATTAGTATCATGGATTTATTATACATTCTTGACTGTCATCTTCATGATTACCATGCTTGCGACCTGATTCCATGAGTACTAGTTGGACGGGGAAATATCTTAGTAGACGTGTGAACTATCCCTTACCCATCCTAATATGTCTAATCTTGACTGATAGCAGCTGCACACAACATGTGCAGGGTACCGTATTTCCCCCTTAGCCGTTCACATGTCGAACAAGATATTTCAAATCACATAGATAGTTGTATATTATTTGTTTTCCTTGTCTTCTTCACCACTTGCCATGTCATTAGTTACTTTCTAGTTTTCATATTGCTTATGTTATTTTTATGTCTTGTTAATTCTATTGTGCTTTCACATTGCCGTCGGTTTGTGTGCTTATTCCATTCCTGACTGAAAACCAATATTTTTCGAGTTAGCTGTGGCTTCACTTAGCTTTGGGAGATGCGGGTGTACTTGCGACAGAAACCTAGATATAGATAGCAGTGGTATCATTTTTATTAATCGTGAGAACCTTGTACTTTTTTTAAAAATATAAATATAGTAAATGTTGTAATCAAATTTAGAAATGTGAATGAGCAATATAGTTTATTTTGAGCATTTATTTCTTGCGGGCTTGACAGCATTCTACCGCCGACTCTGTGGTGTAGGCTGGCTTGGACACGTCACGTATCTAAAAAGCGGGTGCAGGTCGTGACACAGGGAACCCAGGAGCCACAGGAATGCACGTTCTGTAGACACGATGGGGAACCCGGCGAGGAAGCCTCAAACCGAGGTACCGTGAACATGGGGGACGAATGAATCGTCGGAGAAACGAATGGACAGCGCGGGCGACGGGTGTGGCGGGGCATGCACTCTCTGGAGCACCTCCATGAGAGAGCGTCAACCACACTCTGAGAGCTGCTGTCGTTGGGCCAGGCAGACGGTACAAAATAAGAGACGCCCAAGCAGCCACGGCCAGCGGGCCATCACCCCGCCTGAGAACCACTTCCCTCGAGAAAGGGGGAGCCACCTCCGACTTCCAAGCAAAGGGCGGGACAACAAGCGGCAAAGACGAGGAGGCGGTGGGTATGGGGGAGGAGAAGAAAGCGAGGTGGAAGCGAGCCCCTCCACTGCTATGGGCCGGCGAAGGCCGGGAGCCTAAGCGGAAAACAAAGGGGAACATGGGGAGCAGGCTAGGGTTGGCACAAACATGGGGAAGATTATATCCGACAACAATATATATATATATATATATATATATATATATATATATATATATATATATATATATATATATAATTTTAAACCAAGGCCCGTGGACAATGCCACCCAACCGTGTGTATATATATATATATTCGCCGAACCATTAATCTGCCTGCAGCTCAGCAACGGCAGCTCGTCACCGTATTACGAACGTTGGATCGGCAATTTGGTACTCCAGCTTACCCCGACCGTACCCCCGAACTGCACGATCTGAGATTTATGGCACAACGACTCTGGGTGGAGATGGGACAAGGTCAGAGAATGGCTGGGACAGAAGGCGGCGGTCGATCTGGCCACCGCGGACGTGCGACTCAACGACACCCGTGACGCCCGGAGATGGACTCCCACCTCTGGTGGAACTTTCACAATGGCATCTGCCAGGACTGCGGTGCGAGGTCCCGATGCGACGTCTCCGTTAACAGCTACTTTTTGGAACTACTGCATCCCCAATAAATGGTCAATTCTGATCTAGCGTGCCCACCGTAGGAAGCTACCAACCGACGACTCCCTCAACTCCATCAGCTTTAGCCTTGCCTCCAAATGCCATTGTTGTACTTCACACCAAGTAGAAACCACCGATCACATCCTGCTCTCCGGCTACCTCGCCACTCAGCTATGGCACGGCCTTTCGCGCCGATACGGGTGGGCTCATCGGGCCGAGGGCCTCAACGATCTCCATGCAAGCTGGGGTGACTCTCACGGGCATCAGATCGTCGTAGCGACCGAAATTTGGGTGCTCTGGAAGAACCGAAACAAATATAGGTACGAAGGTAGCCAATACAACCACTTACAGCTGAACAGGGAAGTCCTCCGAAAAATCCAGAAGCTCAGCAGACGATGCACACATTCTACGGACCATTTTTGGAAGGCGTTGTCCTAACCTAGGGTCCGGGCCAGCTTGCTTCTTTTTGGCTTCTGGCCCCTTTTGATTTTTTTTGGTCTTTTCGTGCTTGGCGCGTTTACTTGTATAGGCTTCGACATTTTGCGTCTGATACATCAATAAAGTTCCCTTGCTCCAATATATATATATATATATATATATATATATATATAATATATATATATATATATATATATATATATATATATATATATTTTATATATATATATTTTTTATATATAAAAATATATATATTTATATATATATATATATATATATATATATATATATATATATATATATATATATATATATATATATATATATATCCGTACCATTATCCCTAAAATCCCTAGAATATTTTAATTACTAAACTTATATGGAATGCCAAAAAATAAATGTTGATAACTATATTTTTTAACTACTAACTATTTTATTAGTACAAATCTCCTATGTAAATAAATCATATAATAAAATTATAATAAATAAATAATATTTCAATTAAATCTAGGAAGGTTTTTATGCCATGCATGGGGCTGGCATGTGTGGCCATGCAAGAGTCTGGGTTCGGGTCAATTCTAGACTAGATAGGGCTAACCGGGTTTCCTAGAAAATCAAAAGTCTTAACAATAAATAATTAAGTCATTAATAGGGGTTAAGCCGTAACTTGACTTGTTTTTCTAGTTGGAACACATATATGGCCAAGCCTTCCCAACCATGGCTAATACACTAGTCAAAACACACAACTACACTAGTCGTGCCATAATTCCTAGTCGATAAACATCTATAAACTTAACCATGACTAAGGACATATTTACTATTAATAAATATTTGATAAAAAATTTAGAATTCCCCAAAAATTACTATTTAATCAAATAAATAACTATAAAAATATTTTAAATTTTTTTGGGGGTTTACATTCTACCCTCCTTAAAAGAATTTTGTCCTCAAAGTTAAAATAACTCACTATGGTCAAGGAAAATGCTAATGGTCCTAAGATTTGTTCTAGAGGTGTACTATAAATCTATGGTTTTTTCTAATCAAGCAAGTAATAATCGATCGTAAAATAATATTCTACTCACTATCATTATCACAAAAGGTCAAGTTGTTACCTTCATTTGCTTCTTGTGTCACTATTCCATCTTTATCTGCCATAGCAAAGGCATGTCCGGGTCGTGGTGCTCCTACTTTCTGTCTAGTCTGCACATACTATATTGCCTGGTCGAAAGTGGTCCACGTGGATGTCCTCCTTACATTGAGGGTTGGGCTTTTATTGGTGGTGCTGGTGTCATGTGTTTCTTAAGACAATCTCTAGATATGTGTTGGGTAGAGCCACAAGTCCAACATAGTCCTAGTCTTATCGTTGGTCGACTTGGTCATGTCTGTTGGCCCATACAGCCATGGTCGAACTGATTTCGATAATTGACTTAAAACTTCGACCTTGATATGAAAGGAAAGTAGATCGCAACGTATTTTATTAAAGCAGGTTTTTTACTTTATTCTACATTTTATTTTTATTGAGTCTAAAAAATATGGAGTCGGGATCAATGGCTACTTGGAAGACATCATCTCTTTTCCTGACCCTGAACAAAACATAGCTTCTTTGTTATATCTAAAAAATCCACAAAACAAGAATGACCAAAATTCACCCTAACCGAACTCGGCCAGAGTTCTGCCCGAACTCGATCCAAATTCGGTCAACTCAAATATCTTCTGGTTAGCAGCAAATACCGATTCTTTTGGATCTGCAACATTCAAAAATTTGAACGTTAACCCTATCAAGTTCTGCCCCAACTCTCTCCTAGAAAAACCTATAAATAGAGAAAAATTTCATATTTTTACTCACTCATTCATTCTTCATCTTTTCTATCTATTATAAACCTTTTCTATATACTTAAGAGCTTTAATCTTCTTATTTCCAAGACAACACCTGTTCTTCTAAGTGTCGGTGATTTTCGATTAGGAGTATTCGAGTTGTACAAACTTGGAGTATAAAAGCTTTCTTCAAAAAGGTGTTTTGAAGTTTGATCATAGCCTTCGGATAAAAATACAACAATGTTGAAGTTGGTGTGTTCTTCGGAGTAAAGCACGCGGTGTAACCTCTATTTCAAATGGTGGATTAATAAGGACAAGAGTTTTTGCGACTGGACAAGTCCTCTCAGAGGGAAACCAGTATAAGACTTGTTGTTGCATATTACTTTCTTGCCTTATTTTACTTATTGCATTACTTCACTACTTTTAAGTGTTAATACATATTTGTATCACCTGCTTAGTTTTTAATTGGAGAATATTATTCTGCTGCACTGTATTCAACCCCTCTAGAGGTGTCAACGATCCTATAATTGGTATCAGAGCACGATTTCTCTTTAGTTGGATGTAATCTTCTTTGAGATATGGCATCATTATACACAAGCAATGGTGAAGGCCAATCTACAAATCGGCCACCGCTATTTGATGGCATAAACTATACGGATTGAATGACATGTATGAGCTTTTATCTCAAGTCTCTTGATTTTGATTTATGGTCTATTGTCATGAATGGTTACAAGAAACCACTACCTATTGTAGTAGATGGTAATCTAGTTGAAAAATCATATGATAGATATACCGACAATGAAAAAAAACAAACAATTCTTGATCCAAAAGCTATAAATGTTTTAATCTGTGCAGTAAATAGAACTGAGTTTAACAGAGTATCAATATGTGTCACGTCTCACGAGGTTTAGAAAATTCTTGAGGTAACTCATGAAGCCACTTCACAAGTGGAGTCCAAAATCTTATGACTAACACAAGAGTATGACGTCTCTAAAAAGTTAGAGATTAAGCTGGGTAAACAGGTTGTCAAACCCATAGCCCAGGTGAACACAAGTCAGAAGGCTAAGCACAAACACAACATGACCAGCACTGCTAGAACTACTAGAAGTCATGCATTTATGTACACTTTTTCACACAAAAAGTCACACATATCTTCAAAAACACAAATACATGATCTTCGAACTACACCAAGCACTAACACTACAGCTACATGTCATTATTATGGTATAAAAGGACATGGATCACATTAATGTAAGATTAGAAATTTAGTAGATATGAATGTGTATGTTTGGGTTCCAAAAGCTAACAAATCAGGACCCTCAAGAAAGTGGCACCAAAGGTTACATCTTCAACTTGTGTTATAGGTGGACCTTCCTTCTCCAACTAAAAGCAAATGGATCCTCAATAGTGGTTCCTCCAGGCATATGACAGGTGATAACACATTATTTGTAACTCTATCGATAAAGAAGGATGGCTATGTATCCTTTAGAAATAACTTAAAAGGACATATAATTGGAATTGGCGACATAGGTACTTCCCCTCACCCATTATTAAAGATGTATGCTTAGTAACAGAATTAAAACATAACCTGCTAAGTACTAGTCAATTGACTGATCATGGTTATGAAATTAATTTTGTTAAGAATAAATGTTTTATCTATGATAAAACTTCTGGAATAACTTCCTTTGAGGGAATAAGAGAGGACAACATATATGTATTATATTTGTCAGAAAATACTAACAGTACAGGAAAGTGTTTGTTCATAACTCTAGACGAAAGCTGGGTAAGGCATATGCATCTTGGACATGCGAACATGGACACTATTGCAAGATTGTCAACTAGAAAACTGGTAAGAGGTTTACCCGAGATTACATTCAAGAAAGATATCATATGTGCTGAATATGTAAAGAATAAGGCATCTAGATCATCTTTCAAATCAATAAATATTGTAAGTACCTCTAGACCCCTGCAATTATTACATATGGATTTGTTTGGGCCAAGTAGAGTAGCCAGTCTTGCCTGTAGTTGTATGCTTACGTGATAGTTGATGACTATTCACGGTATGAAATGAGAAAGGATTCATGATTACTCGTATTCAAAGTGATCATGGAGGAGAATTTGATCACCATGACTTCAAAACTTTCTGTGACTCAAATGGTTTATCACATGAATTCTCTTGCCCCAGAACTTCTAAACAGAATGGCATTGTGGAGAGAAAGAATAGAACTCTTAGCGATATGACCAGAGTTATGCTTAACCAGCATAATCTTCTAAGGTACTTTTGGGCTGAAGCTGTTTATACATGTCATATTTTGAACAGAGTTCTTATTAAACCAATCTTTAAAAAGACTCCGCATGAATTATGGTTTAATAGAACTCCTAACATCAGCTATTTCAAGATGTTTGGTTGTAAATGTTTTATCTTGAATACAAAAGGCAACTTGGGAAAATTTTGATTAAAAAGCTAATGAGGGCATATTCTTAGGATATGCTTCAAAGAGCAAAGGATATAGGATATTCAACAAAAGATCACTTATTATTGAAGAGTAGATAAATGTCATATTTGACGAACTGAAGAGTGAACGTAACAACGATGGTAACAATAAAGAAGAGAAAACTCCTTCAAACAGAACATCTGAAGATACACCATCGTCCTACATGGAGAGTCTGCCAAAACGATTACGGTTTACACCAAATCATCTGAAAGAACTGGTAGTAGGTGATGTATTAAGAGGTGGAAGTACTCGCTCAAGCACAAGATATATAGTTGCTAATGTTGTATTTATTTCCAAAATAGAACCTAAGAATGTTTTATAAGCGTTTAATGATAAATTTTGGATTTATGTAATACAAGAGGAACTAAACCAATTTGAACAGAATCAAGTTTGGGAACTCATTTCTAGACCAAATGATCATCCGATTATTGGTACCAAGTGGGTGTTCCGAAATAAGTTAGATGAGAATGGTCTAGTAACACGCAATAAAGCACGTTTACTAGCTAAAGGCTATAATCAAGAAGAAGGCATTGACTATGATGAGACATGCTCCGGTTGTTAGACTAGAGTTCATTCGTATGCTTTGTGCTTTTGCTTATTTTTATGGCTTTGGATGTCAAAAGTGCTTTCCTAAATGGTTTTATAAAAGAATAAGTTTTTGTCAAAAAACGTCCTAACTTTGAAGATTTTAAAAATCTTGATAATGTATCCAAGCTTCGTAAGGCTCTCTATGGTCTCAAACAAGCATCTCGTGTATGGTATGAGCACCTTAGTTCTTTCTTGCTTGAATACGATTTTTTAAAAGGGAAGGTTGACTCTAATCTTTTTATAAAATCTTTAGATAAAAATTATTTATTAGTACATATATATGTAGATGACATAATTTTTGGATCAACTAATGAGATACTATTTAAAGAGTTTGCTAAGTGTATGCAGAGTGAATTCAAAATGAGCATGATGGGAGAACATACATTCTTTCTTGGACTGCAAATCAAGCAAAGCTAACAAGGGATATTCATTAATCAAGCAAAGTATAGAAAAGATCTGCTAAAGAAATTTGACATGGATAACGTCAAACCGATCGGCACTCCTATGACAACGTCTACAAAGCTTGATATAGATGAAAGTGGTACACCAACTAAATATGTAAGTACAAAGGTATAATTGGTAGTTTACTATACCTAACTGCTAGTCGACCAGATATTATGTTTTCAGTATGCTTATGTCCTAGATATCAAGCTTGTCCTAAAGAATCACATGTAAGCGCCGTTAAGCGTATCTTCAAATACCTTAAACGTACTTTGACGACTGGTCTTTAGTATCCTAAAACTGATTCCTTTGACCTGATAGGTTACGCGGATATAGATTTTGCTGGATGCAAGGTTGATCGTAAAAGTACCAGTGGCACATGTCATTTTCTCGGAAAGTCATTAGTCTCCTAGTTTTCTATAAAATAAATTTTGTTGTATTATCAACAACCGAGGCTGAATATGTAGCCGTAGGACGTTGTTGTGCTCAGATTTTGTGGATGAAATAAACTTCGGAAGGCTATTAGTTATCTTTTAACCATATCCCTATTTACTGTGAAAACACTAGCTCAATAAATCTCACGAATAATCTTGTATGTCATTCTCGCACTAAACACATAGAAGTTACATATCACATTCTTAGAGACCATATATTGCAAGGAGATATTAGTTTAGAATTTGTTGACACTGAGCATCAATTAGCTGACATCTTCACTAAGCCCTTGGCTGAAGATTGTTTTAACTTCATACGAAGAGAATTAGAAATTTTGGATGTTGAAGTCATATAATTTATATTAATTAATTATAATTTATACGTTTGTAAAAAATATTTTGGTTATAAGTCGAAAGGACCTTTCTGACAAAAAGACGTAAAAGTCTAAGCGACACGGTGCTAAGTGCCTTCGGACTACCGCTAGCTAGGATCTGGCCCCTATAGCTAACCCGAAATAATCTATACGGTTTGTGTCTTTTAGTTCATTAATATAAATTAAACTTCTTCAATACAAGTATTTCTAATCCTATTTCGCATTTATGTTAAAACTCAAATCATATTCCTTCCAATTCTGTCCTAATTACTCATCAACCGAAATCGGTCAGAGTTCTGGACAAACTCAGATCGAACTCCGTCTGTGTGAATCAGAACAGAAGCTGGAAAGTCGGGATCCCCTCTTTATAACCTTCAAATCATCATATTCTCCACCAATACAGCCGAGAATACCACCGAAAATCCTAGCCTCCTATTTCTCCTTCCTCCAAGCTTTTCAAGCCCTAAGATTTGGGATTCAGAGCTCTCTCGAGGTTCTCTTCCACTGTTTGCCTTCAATCTAGGTATATTTTAACGCTTTCCATATTTTTCAATTCCAATAGCTCCCAAACTTTCTCATTCTTCCAAAAATAAGAGGAAAGTTGGTAGAGCTTCATCCTCTACTGCTCAAGAGAAAGCTTCATTCTCTTAATTTAGTCCCGCCATTATAGAAGCATGGAAAAGAATAAAAAAGGATCCATGCGGCCAGAGAGCCCCCATGCGGCTCAGAGAGTTCATGCGGCTCAAGGATCCATGCGGGTGAAGCGTCTATGCAGCTCAAACAAGCTCTATGCGGCTCAGAGAGGAGCCACGTGGCCTGCAAACAGCTATTCCGTTCGTTCTTTACTGCATTAAATGCCTTGACGGCTGACAGCTCTGACAAGGTGACAGTTCTGACACAAAGATATCATTATGACTCCCTCATAATGACGGACTCCTTGGGAAGCGAAGAAAATCTCTGACACGATCCCCCGAGAGTCAGAAACTGTCATGCGGCCTTGACACGTGGACAGTCGTATACTGCCCAAGCGGAGACTCCCCCATGCGGCCCAAGCGGAGGCTCCCCCATGCGGCTCATGAAGACTAGCTCCATGCGGCTCACGAAGACCATCCCCATGCGGCTCACGAAGACTAGCTCCATGCGGCTCACGAAGACCATCCCCATGTGGCTCATGAGGACTATCTCCATACGGTTCACTCATGCGGTCATCCACACTCATGCGGCTCAAATCATTACCATGCGGTCCAAATGTTCAGGGGGGCCACTCTTAGGCAGCCTTGACACGTGGCCAGCCTTATGCGGCCCAATAAGGAGCAACTTTCATGCGGCTCAGATTTCTGCTGTTATGACACGTGGCATGATAGCAGGGCACGTGGCATCAGATTGATCGAAATCCCTCAACAAATCCCAATGGAATATTGGGATCAAATCAGATCATTGGCAAACAAGCAAATTAATGACACGTGTCAAGAAATTCGAGGTTGGCATAACAAATCAGAAGAATTTATGTCAATCAGCATTAATTACCCACAAAAGATTTGATGCAATGACATTTATTGCTCAAATCTCGATGAACGGCCTAGATCCCGTGATCCTTAGTCACCGACTTTCAAGAATGGGCAATCATTGTAAACCCTAATGAGGCCCCCCACTCTTATAAATAGCAGGGAGCCATTCCCTTACGAATATACACACACATATACGTTGAGAGAGATAGAGACATACACAGAGACAGAGAGAGATATACAAAGAGAGACATAGAGAGCCAGAGAGCCTGAAGAGAAAGCATTTCTTCATCAACGCCCAGCAGTTCTTCTACAGAGCCAAGGCTGCACCCGATCGTCCAAGGAGTAAGGCAGAGCTGCCGTCGCTTTTCCGAGCCTCTACCGTCACCCTCCCAGAATCTAAAATAAACAATTGTACTTAGATTGCTGTACCTAGGTTTTTGTCCCTAGGCTTTCTTTGTACAAGCGAGTTTGTATTGTGAAGTAAAAGTCCAGTCCTCCGATAATTGTTTTGTTTTTTTATATTTCATGGCAAACACGATGGCGACTCTGTTGGAGACAAACTTCTCCATGGCTGAGGAGTTGGTGACGCAATCGGATGCAGCCAAACTTGGCTCCATGCAATAGAAGATGGTCGTCCGCTTCGACCAACAGGCGTTTGAAGAAATGCTCTCTGAGGGAAGCGCTGGCCCGGTCCAGAAGCGAACCCGCACAAAGAAAGCTCACAGCGAGTGGAGGCCAAAATCATTTGCTCCTCCCCAAGCTTTGGACGGAGTACTCCCTGCTACCCAAGACGACGAAGGCGACTCTCATACGGCTCCACTTCAAGCCATAGAGGACTCTGCTGTCCCCAAGTCCGGCAGAGGAAAGCACTACGATGCTAGACTTGTAGGGACAAAAGTGATTCTATGCGCCCCAAGGAGAAGCCGAACACTCATGTGGCCAAGTCTGCCAACCGCATGCAGGACGCTCATGCGGCTGAATCTGCCAGCTGCATGAAGGAGGTCTATGCGGCCAGATCATCCAGCCGCATGAAGAAAACTCATGCGGCCGAGACTTCCCGCCGTATGAAGAAAGCCTATGCGGCCACAACTGCCAGCCGCATGAAGATGATTGATTCCAGCCGCATGACGCCTATTTCACGCGGCTCTGTCTTCGACCGCCTCTCCTATGGTCCTGATCTCTTGTGCTCCCAAGAAGATATGTCTGACTCTCTCCTGCACCACTTAGACTCCTCCTACTATGTGCCCTCACGCACTAGAGTAAAGAAGTCTAAGGTAGCGCGAGCTTGGCAAGTTTGGTCCGCTGATCCGATCTCTGACCATCCGAGCGTCCCACATACTGTTATGCGGGCCTCAAAGTGGAAGATGTACAGAACCACTCGAGTCCAGCCCCGGGCGGCAAACGGACAGAGAGGTTCCCAAAAGTCTCCCAAAATCTAGGAAGCAAACATCGCCGATCCAGACCCATCTGACTTGCGTGAGGCCATCCTCCACAAACGCAAGAAAAGAGAAGGTGCATCGGGGTGCAAAGAGTCCTCCCACGGACGTCACTGCACCCAAGTCATCGTCAACTGTTGTTGCAATAACGTGACGATACGAGAAGGCCGGCAGTCCGTCTTCCAAAGACTGCAACAGCCATGTTCAGAAGATGAGGTACCTCCCGTCGTCTCCTGCAACTCTACTCAGAAAATCCCCGCCGATGGGAGAGGGAAGAAGAACAATGTTCCCAGCCCGAAGATTTCAACCACTATGACTAAGAGACTATCGTCTAACCGGGTGCCCACCACCGGAGTTTTCTAATGTACCCGTTCTAAGACGAAATCTGCTACAGTGGAAGATTCATCGTCCACACCACTGGGGGTTGCTGGGACTGGGGGTAGCACCCCTCAGAACATCCACGATAATCTAATGTTCCAAGGAGATGAGCCCGAGGAAACAACTCTCCCATCAGATACAGCAAGGGCCGACGTCCCCGAGGACGTCCACGACTCCCAAGATGAAGCAAACTCTGAGGCTGGGGGTACTATCCCTTCTGAGTCCGAACCAGAGGAGAACATTCCCATATACCCCGATGACTTCTCGCTACAGGGGTATGATTCAGGGGGCACTTCCTCCACCGTTCCGTCCATCTCTCCTCATGTAAAGACGATGTTCATGACAGACAACAGCCAAGGTGGTTCCAGTGATCGCCAACGCATCGACACTTTGGAGGCCATACTGCATGCCTTGGTCAAGTCTGTGGATGAGATCAAAGCGGCCCTTCCAACTCTGCAAGGAGGGACCCCTGGCCAAACAAGTATGGGTCCCGCGGTCAATGTGGACTCGAATTCAGCGGCACCGAATTCGGGCAACAATCCTCCTGAAGTAACGGCCCCCACCGCTGTAGATGAGACCCGAGAAGCGAGAAGAGAGGTCCAGGAGCTCCGAGCCGTGTTTCACGCTCGAGAAAACTTTCAAGACCTCAGAATACGACAACCGTACCCTGCTACATGGAGGGATGTCCCCTTTCCGCCAAGATATAAGCCGTTCAACATCAACCCGTATGATGGCAAGACCTCCGCCAGTCGGTACATCACTTACTTCGAGGTCACCACCGACTATCTGCCCCATGACGATGCCATCCTCACACGATTATTCATTGGGGCATTGGAAGGAGTCGCCTTCGACTGGTATCGCAACCTGCCAGACAACTGCATCCACTCCTTCGCCGGCTTCAAGCACATGTTCTTGGAGAGATTCTACGAAGTAGGGCAGGACATCACAATGTCCACCCTCATGGACGTCGTCCAAGGGGAGAAAGAGCTGACAAAAAACTATATCGAGCGGTTTCGCCAAACCGCAATGAAGTTGCCATCTGGAAATCCGGATTCCTCCTTGATTAAAATTTGCCAAAAGAGATTGCTCCCAACAATCAGTCTCTGGATGGGCGAAAGTCAATTTAAGGACTGGAAGACGTTTATCATCAGTGCCACAAGCGCCGAAGAACGATTGAAGAAGGCTCGCCAATTGGGATTGTACATCTCGGAGGGAGAGAACAAGGGCAGGCATCCCAACGCCAACACCAACAATGGGGGTAGCTCCACCAACCACCGGGACAACAAGGGCAAGCAGGCTATGGTGGCCAACACAGCACAGAAACCTGAGCCAAAATCGGCAGACAAGCAATGGCCATAAATCACCTACTCCTTCGAAGACGGCAACGTCAAGCCCATCTTGGACATGCTCATACAAGGAGACAAAATTCAGCTTCCTCCACCAAGACGGGAACCTCTGCCGGCAGAAACGAAGAACCTAAAGTACTACCATTACCACCGCTACGTCCACCATGCTACACATGACTGCTACCAGCTAAAACGGTACATCCAAAATCTCATCGATTCGAACGCTCTGGCCATCGATTTCGAAGAGGTAACCGTGGCAGCTAATATGGTATCGGTACAATTTGGCAGCTTTTCTTCGACGAAAACTCAAGACGGTGTGGTCCCCATCCCTCTAGCGATAATAGAAATTGCTAATCTTCTACCTCCCCGAGATCAGGCTGCTGGTTTAGTGCCCCTCACCACATCACGAGGGAAGGTCATGTGGGTCCATCCAGACTTGGTATCAGAAGTGACTCAGCCCACACCATCTTCCATTTGCAAGAAGAAGAGCAGAAAAGTCAGGTCCTGCCGTACAATCTCGGCAGATATCGAAGAAGCTACAGCCGTCGTCACGCGGTCTGGGGCACAATCCTAACCCGTAGCTGATAACTCAGCTGAAGATCATCAGCCCGCTATAACTGACGCTCTGGGACCTTCTCAGCCTTCGACGACCGACAAGCCTAGGCCGAAGGAGACTCACTTTGACAAATCCCTCCGAAAAGAGGCACCGCAGGGGCTGGTGAAGCCCTACAACTTCGACATCTTGGCGCAATTGGCCAACACATCAGCTAAGTTGTCATTATACGAGCTTCTGAGACCCTCAAAGGATGTTCATGCAGCTTTGAGCGATGTACTCCAAAATGCCGACGCATACCTGGCTCAGGTCAACCTCACGGGAGAGAACCCGCCTGCAGATCTCCAAGACAGCGCTTGCACAGGAGCGATGCCCAACATTGTCTTCACTCCACAGGACATGCTCATCAAAACCAACCTGCACGATCGCCCGTTATATTACACTGGATACATCGACGACGTAAAGGTGGATCGAATGCACATTGATCCTGGTTCTTCCATAAGCATCATCCCGAAGGGTCTGTTATATCATCTCCGTATCCCTATGCATCGCCTGACACCTACAAGCACCGCCATCAGCGGTTTCAATTCGGGCAGGAGCTACCCCATTAGGAAGATTCGTCTGAAGTATCAAATTGGCGATCTCCAGTCGAAAGTCACCTGTTACGTCATAGATGCAGACACTTCTTACAACATCCTCTTGGGGCGCCCTTGATTACACGATTATATGATCGTGCCTTCCACGCTGCACCAATGCTTCAAGTATGTCGACAAACACGGCTTCGTGAGGACAGAATTTGTCGACATCGATCACTTAAAAGGGGTCAAATCCTGCTACTCAGACTCCTGTATGTACAAAAAGTCGAAGAGGCACCTTGGTGAAGAAGATGGGCAAGCTCATACCGAGATGGCCACAGGATCAGAAGAACCTCTGACGATCCACCTCCAAGCTCGCAAACCTGGCAAGTCCGTACCCCTTACCGCTACTCTGCGTAAGGACGCAATCAGCCTCTCAGCACAAGAAGAGCAAATAATAATCCGGCTGCCAAGGTCTGGCTAAGTACCAAGACCCACAATAGAGCTACTGAAAATCAGGCTGCCGAGAGTCGGCCAGCCGCAAACGGAAAAGCTCAATCCCTCCGACAAGCCAATGACGATACGCGTTCCCAAGAAGAGTCGTCACCCCGATGCAAGGCCTGGGACTTCTAGCGAACCAACCACTCCCCGCTCAGCATCGAGTACCAAACTGGGGGTCGCTAGTCTGCCAACAACCCCACGTTCTGCCCCACCAGCTGAACCCCTGACGATCAAGCTGCCTCTTAGTCTTCGTTTATACAGGGGGTAGCCGAAGAAAAACCGAAGCTAGCCAAGTATGTGGCTGCCCATACTGATGTTCCCTCCGCAGATGATGTAATCTTGCTGGAAAAGATACCTTACTACATCAATAAAGGGCTATCTTTGAACTACCTCGAGCTTAATAAGCTTTGTACATTGTATGCTATGGAACACGGTATAAGCACTCACCTACACGCACAGGTGACAAATGTGTATACCGTAAACCAGCTTACTCCAGTGGAAGGCGCTTACCGCATAATCGAGGGAAGGGACCATCCAATCATCTTCGGCCGGAAGGACGATCCGCAGCCCTTCACCATAGAAGAAGTCGACCTTGAATCAGATGCCGGAAGACTGCCTCTGTATCTTTATAGCCCCCAATCCAAATATCTCATGCAAAAACAGGGGTATGATCTGGAGACGACGCCAGGCTTGAACTACGGCACTGGACGACGATTACCTTTGAAGCCACCGGACCCGTCTGGCAAACCACGGGACTACTATAGCAAGACTCGATGTGGATTAGGATATGTTACACCCACAACGACCCTTGAAAGTTCAGACGAAGATTGTGACTGGCATTCACATTCAACCGGGTCACCAACTTCTGACTCGGATACCAGCATCGGAGACGTATTCAGACAAGTCCTGTCAGTCAACATGGCATTCGTCGACGCTTATAAAGAAGATGAAGACATTCCTGAAATCCTCGAGTTAGAGCCGTGGGCCCAACAGTTGGATGCACAATAGGAAAAGCGGTTCGAACAGAAGGAACCTCCGACTGAAGATGAGGTCATACAAGTGGATCTCGGCAGCGAATCTTCTCTAAAACCAATCTTTGTCAGTAAAAGCCTAACAGACAAAGAGCGAGAATCGCTGCTGGAACTTGTCAAAGAATATATTGACGTATTTGCCTGGAGCTATGAAGACATGCCAGGACTAAACCCCGAGGTTGCTCTTCACAAGCTCAACATTCGGCCAGATGCAAAGCCAGTCAAGCAACAACAGCGACGCTTCCGTCCAGGCATCATGGATGCGATCGAAGCCAAAGTCAACAAATTAATAGCCAGCAGCTTCATTCGTGAGGAAAAACACCCGGATTGGGTCGCCAACATAGTACCAGTCCTCAAAAAGAATGGGAAGATTCAAATTTCTATTGACTTTCGCAATCTGAACGAGGCATATCCCAAAGATGAATTCCCCCTCCCTATCACAGACATCATGATTGACAACACCTGCGACTTCGAACGTATGTCATTCATGGACGGCTTCTCGGGGTACAACCAAATCAAGATGTCTCCTGACGACGAAAAGCATACATCATTCCGAACACCGATTGGCACAAACTGCTACACAGTCATGCCTTTCGGTTTGAAGAATGCCGATGCCACATATCAAAGAGCCATGAGTATCATCTTCAGAGACCACTTATGCAAGACGGTAGAGTGCTATGTTGATGACATCGCCGTCAAGAGTCGTTGTAAGGGAGACCATCTGCAGGATCTGAGGATAGTATTCGACCTGATGCGAGCGCACAATTTGAAAATGAACCCTATAAAGTCCTTCCTGGGCATATCCAGCGGGAAGTTCTTGGGTTTCATCATCACCACCCAGGGTATTCATGTAGACCCTGAGAAGACAAAGGCAATTATGGAGATGGGTCCCCCAAAAAATCTTCGCGAACTCCGAGGCCTCCAAGGAAGGTTAGCTTACATCAGGAGGTTCATTTCTAATCTCTCCGGGCGATGTCGACCATTCATCCATCTCATAAAGAAAGGCATCTTATTCGTATGGGACGAAGAATGTCAGCGTGCCTTCGACAGCATCAAAGAATATTTGTCGAACCCTCCAGTTCTGGTGGCCCCGGTTGCTGGAAAACCATTCCTGCTCTATGTACGTGCAATAGAGCATTCCCTTGGCACCCTTCTAGCATAAAACAACGATGCAGGCCATGAGCAAGCCATATATTACCTCAGTCGAATGATGATTGGGCCAGAGCATTGATACACCGTCGTGGAAAAGGAATGCCTCGTCCTGGTGTTCGCCATTCAAAAGATGTGGCACTATGTCATGGGATAAACCATACATGTGATCTCACGAGTCAACCCTCTCAGGGTCCTCATGACTAAACCAGGGGCACTCAGCTCTCGCCTCGCTACATGGGCAATACTGCTGTCCCCTTATCATATGATCTTCGTCCCACAAAAGGCTGTTAAAGGTCAAGCCCTGGCAGACTTTTTGGCAGCCCACCCAGGCTCGGAGTCATCCAGAATATATGAAGAAATCCCAGATGAGGTCGTCGACTCGCATGAAACCTCTTACGATGATATATGGTGAATGTTCTTCGACGATGCTTTGAGAACTGGACCCAAGGGCAACATCGTCGTCGGAGTCGGGGTGGTGCTGGTTTCTCCTTCCAGATTGGTGATCAATCGCGCTTACTCTCTCACAGAACCCTCCTCTAACAATGTGGCCGAGTATAACGCTTTGGTCATTGACCTCCAACTTATAAGAGAGCTGGGGGTAGAATATCTTGAAGCATACGGCGATTCTCAGTTAATCGTCAATCAAATCTGGGGCTCATACGAAGTCCACCACGAAGACATGGTCCCCTATCACCAAATAGCGATCGACATCATCTCGTCATTCGAGGGGTTCTTCATCGAACATGTTCCCAGACTCCAAAATATCGAAGCCGATGCCTTAGCAGGCCTGGCCGCTTCCCTAGCAGTGCCAAATCATACTCATCAATCGATAGATGTGATAGGCCACGAACTGGTCTGCCCCAAGAACAACGTTTAATTTGTGGCGAGTTATTCCGCTCAGACGATCGACGAAGTCCCAGATTAGAGACAACCATTCATTGACTTCGTAGTCTACGACATCCTGCCCGAGAACCCAAAAGAGGCCACCTCTATCAGAAGGCGTTCTCTCAGATTCTTCTATGATACAGAGACGAAAATGCTGTATCACCGATCCTACGATGGATTATTGCTTCGATGTCTGTTAAACTCAGAAGCCAAAGAAGCCGTATGCGAAGCTCACGACGGTGTCTGCGGGGCCCATCAGCCTGGCCCTAAATTGTAAGACCGTCTTCGCCGAATGGGCTACTACTGGCCCACGATGGTAGCCGATGTGATAGACTATGCTAGAAAGTACAAAGCTTGCCAAGTCCACGCGGACTTCATCCACCAACCATCCGAGTTTCTACATCCGACAGTGGCGTCCTGGCCGTTCGAAGCATGGGGGATGGATATCATTGGTCCAATCACTCCACCTTCCTCCCGAGGACATCGCTTCATACTCGCAATCACAGATTATTTCTCTAAATGGGCGGAAGCTGTCCCGCTTGCAGAAGTAAGGACTTCAAACGTGATCAGCTTCCTTAAGCATCACGTCATCTATCGCTTTGGACTGCCCCGAAAGATCATCCACGATAATGGTCCGCAGTTTGCAAGCCACGCCTTCTATCGGTTCTGCGATAAGCACCACATCCAGAATATTGCTTCGACGCCATACAATCCAGCAGCGAATGGGTTGGCAGAAGCATTCAACAAAACCATCATCAAGTTACTCAAGAAGTTCATGTCGTCCAATAAACACGATTGGAATGAGAAGCTTGGTGAATGCTTGTGGGCGTACCGTACCACAGTCCGAACAGCCACAGGGAACACACCATTCTCTCTGGTGTACGGGAGTGAGGCAGTTCTCCTATTGGAGACTCAAATACCCTTACTCCGCATCGCCCTCACTTATCAATTGACGATGGATGATAACTACCGTCGTCGGCTACAAGAGTTAGAGGCCTTAGATGAAAAGCGCCTCCTAGCTCAGCAACGAATCGAGCTATACCAAGCACGCATCTCTGGAGCCTTCAACAAGAAGGTCAAGATCAGAACATTCCAAGTGGACGATCTCGTTCTGGCAGTCCGGAGGCCGATGGTCATAACTCATAAGACCGCCGGCAAGTTCCAGCCAAAATAGGAAGGTCCATTTATCATCGAGGCTGTATTCTCCAATGGTGCTTACCGCCTCACAAAACAAAATGGAGACTTGCTCATGTTGTCCGTCAACGACAAGTTCCTGAAGAAATATTATGTCTGAACGACATATTCTAGATTATCGAGTCATGTACCCGCTGGTACCGCTGAACTCACATCCACAACATTTTTCAGATCACTGTGTCATGTACCCGCTGGTGCCGCTGAACTCACATTTCCAAATTCCAGATTATAGAGTCATGTACCCGCAGGTGCCTCTAAACTCACTTTTCGGTCACTCTTTCAGATAGTAAGTCATGTATGACCATACCTCTGAACTTTCTTCCTGGAAGAGATCCTCCCTCATGATCCACTACCCGTACTCCCAGTGCACAAAAAGGGTAACCGATCCACAAATTTCCAAAACGGCCATGTCCTCATTACCTCTGAGTCGTTTCACTTCCGCCGAAAACAAATCACCCCTTTGCATAGAACTTCCATGTCCTCATTACCTCTGAGTCGTTCTATGTACCCTCCTTCATTGAGCCCACTACTGCCATGTCCTCATTACCTCTGAGTGGGAAGGCTCCGTCGAAAAAACCTTCATGCTTGCCATGTCCTCATTACCTCTGAATAAGTATGATGACTCCCTTTCGACTTATTATCTGTACCCACAACCGGAGTACGCCAAGGATAATAGGTCCACAAATATTCTTCGCTGAGTCCACTCCTGCCATGTCATCATTACCTCTGAGTGGAAAGGCTCCGTCGAAGAAACCTTCATGCTTGCCATGTCCTCATTATCTCTGAGTAAGTATGATGACTCCCTTTCGACTTATTATCTGTACCCACAACCGGAGTACGCCAAGGATAATAGGTCCACAAATATTCTCCGCTGAGTCCGCTCCTGCCATGTTCTCATTACCTCTGAGTAGGAAGACTCCACGGTAAAACCTTCGTACTTACCATGTCCTCATTACCTTTGAGTAAGTATGTTGGTCCTCTCTCGTCTTATTATTCGTACCCTGAACCAGGGTACGCCAAGGGTAATAGGCCCAAAAATGTCCTCTGTTGACCACAAATATCCTCCGTTGAGTCCACTCCTGCCATGTCCTTATTACCTCTGAGTAGGAAGACTCCACGGTAAAACCCTCATACTTGCCATGTCCTCATTACCTCTGAGTAAGTATGTTGGTTCCCCTCCATCCTATTATCCGTATCCTAAGTCGGGGTACGCCAAGGATGATAGGCCCACAAATGTCCTTTGCTAAGTCTCTTAGTACAGGCCCACCATTCCACATCATGCCCCGGGAGCCCAGCTGTTCCATGGCATTCTATCTTCCGATACCCCGAACACCCACGACCACCTTGCCGTGGAACTGTTCTAGGTATCCCCAATCAAACTTGTTATTCGTACCTAAAACCAAGGTATGCCAGGGGTAACAGGTCCACAAACAAGTCCCCCATGCTGGGCAAACATCACCACAATACCACAGGCACAAACAAGCAATACAAATGAAGGATAGAATAAAAAGTACTCTTTATTTGAAAGACGAAAAAAGCATTACATATGGTGGGGATCATGTCTTTCTCAAAAAGAAAAAAAAAGGAAAACAGGAACAAAACCAGAAAAAGGCCGACTATAGTTCGGCATTACACAACTCCAAAAGGCGGTTTCTCACCAAGGTAGTCCCTCGCTCAAGCCGCTGTCTAGCTCGGCGCTCGGCCGCCTTGGACAACTGCTCCGCATCATTCAAATACACATATGCCTGCCAATCATTTTCCATCTTCTTCAAAGCAAGTTCCAGGTTAGCAGAAGCTCTACTAAATTTGTCAGCCTCCTGAATAGCAGCCTCTTTCTCAGTATGAGCAGATTCGAGCTCGGACTCCAAGAAGGCCAGCTTTCTCTGGAGCTTGAGAATCTGCTCTTGGGTGTCAGTTACCCCACGAGAGGCAGTCGCTTCCCGAGTCGCGCAATCTTTAGTGCGACGGCTCCATTGACCGTACAACTCAGTCAGATCCCTGCGATCCTTCAATATAGCTGGCTTGAGCGATTCCCGAGCAATCCTCACCTTCTCTACCGCAGTTGTAAGGAAAGTATGCTCTTGATCTATTGCCACTGATAGATCAGCCTGTCGTAGTACGCGAAACTGGGCCACAAGACGATCGACCTCTAACAGCTTAGGCTCCAGAAGCGCCGCTAGTCCCACCCCACCGGGAAGTGTTCTAAGGATATTAATTTGGCCACCAGCTCGTTGACGGGCCATAGCAAAGGGAGTCCCCCTCTCCACAGCTGCCTCAATCCCCCTCTTTAGGTGGCAGTGGAAACTGTCGACCACATCCTGGGATACTTCATCCAAAACTTTCGTAGAGGACGGCGTCAAAGGGAGTGTGGCAGGCAGTACCGAAGGAGTAGCATCAGAACTTGCCGTCCCTACAACCAGGGAAACAAATTCTGTACGAAAAGATGCATGGATGGCAGCTAGCTCCTCTTCCGCCGCCCGAAGAGCCTGAATACTTGGTAGAGCGGAAAGGTTAACTCCCGAAACCCTGTTCGCAGAGGATGGCGTGGAAAGCCTCGTCCCTTGCTCCAGCTGTGCTATCACCAAGGCTCCCGAACTTGACCCGGCTGGAAGCCCCTCAGTATGGGTTGGAAAAGAAGGAGGCACACGTGCTTACATCAGATCCCCCCCGGTAGAGTCCGCCCTGGCAATGTCCATCACCGGCAATAAAGTGGTGGGACCTGCACGTCCAAAGCAATCATTAATCCACGAAGGATAGGATGATAAAGCAAATAGGCCTCCTCACAAGTTAAGAAGCTGGTTTATCTTACCAGAGAAAGATCTCGGAGGCTGCAGCTTCCAACTCAAAATCAACTAGTTTCTCTGCCCTAGCCACCCTTGAAGGGGAGCCAGCTAGGTCAGTGTCACCCTGTTGGAATTCAGCGATCTCAGGGATAGGGGCAGTAGAGCCCCCGTCCCCATGGGTTGAGGTCTCAGCAAGGTGAGACTCCCCGGCCGCCACCGGAAGAACCCCAGCGGGAGTGATGGCGGTGCATATATCATGGATCAAAGTAGACAAGGCTGGATCGACTTCAGTAGTCGAGTCCCCAGAAGCAGACTCCCCGGACGCCTACAAGGAGCAAAAGAAAAAATGATTAGGCTGTAATTTAGAAAAAGAAGAAAAGGCGGATGAAATTCCAATCACCTCAGAAATAGCGTCAACATCAATAAATAGCCTGCGATGTCTTACCGCAGCCCGCTTTGTGGAGTAGGTCCTGCCATCGTCAGTTGATAGACACCTGCCTCGTTGGCACGAAGCACCAGGCACAACAGGTGGATGGTCCTCCACCTCTTCGTCGGACACAGTTGGAGGCTGGTCCCCCACCTCCTCGTCCGAAGAATGTGACGAGTCATCGGCGGCCTGCTCGTCATCCTCTTCATCCGCCACAGTGGACTCCGAGTCTGACACAGGAACCCTATTCGCCCCTCTCTTTCTCTTTCTGGAACCCTCGGGCTTTTCTGCCAAGCCGGTCCCGACAATGAAGCTGGTGTTCATGTCAAAGTTCACAGGAGATTTGCTCGCCGCAACGTGATAAAGAGCCGCCATATACAGAATATCTCCTTGCGTATTAGCGTCAGGGACTGAGAAGCTAGCCCGGGTATGAACAGCATTGTAATAATGCCACGCCCGGATGCCGTCAAGGACACTGCCCTCGAAGCCCAGGCAAGCACTGGGGCAATCAAGAAACAGCTGACTATATCCGAATTGACGAGAAAACCTGCTAGACAAATAAGGCTCCAAGTATACGTTATTTCGGTAACGATATACTAGGTGCGCGGGGCGAATGTTGCACAGCCATAGAAGTATCTTCTCAGATTAGAGCTGGGGAGGCTCAATGCCATCAACGTGTACCCCCCTCACTTCTCTAGGGATAAACTGAGGAAGAGACACAAAGAAGTCATGCCCGTCAACTCTTGCCAACGCCCTCTGACAAGCCGGCATGGTGTTATACTCCCAAGATTGATGGCAGTATCGAAAAAGGAAGGCATCATCAGCGGTAACATCATCCTCTGTCCCGGGCCTCGTCAATGACCGGTAATGCATTAATAACCACCCCATGAGATAGTGGTATGGTAGCTCTATCCACTCAAAGTCCAGCGTCGTCTCGCAAGCAATGACTTTAGACGAAAAGGCACGTAGGCCGTGGTGTATGCTACACACCATAGCCAGAAGAAGGGCCAATCTTACTTTGAAGACCAGCTCACAGCCGGGAGAATGAAGTGGCGGCTGATCCTTTCCGTAGAACTTGCCCCTCCCGAGACTACGCAATTTCGTAGCCATACCATCAAGAACCCGGCCAAGATTGCTTTCTCGGACATCTGTCGGGTACCGTAGTGGAAATAACTGAAGAAGTCAGTATGGCTCCCAAATCTATCACGGGTGGACCTCGAACTTTTTGCATTCAACATCAGGTCCTTTACCTCCGTCTGAGTTTGGGGACCTCGAGAAGAAACCCGGCCGGAAGGACGTAATTTGAAAAGATATGCAACCCAGGCCGTAGTATGGGGGCGTTACCTTCTAAACTATTATTCTTCTTGATAGCAGTCTGGTGACAGATGCTTTGGTGGCACAGCAATTCCCGGTACACAGCGACGAAACCAGGAAATCGTCGATCCAGATCATCGAATTCCTCGTTCGTCGGAGTGTATACTTCAAAAGCCTCACCTCCCCACGGCAGCTTAGAAACAGCATGCATTTCATGGAGGGCAAGTCCCAACTCCCCTCTGGGCGCGAAGAAAGTCCCCGTACGCCGGCTATACATCTCCAAAAGGGCTATGAACAGTGGCTTGTTAATGGGCAATCCGTAACAGGTGCCCCAGATGGCGTAGTAAAGGTCAATCTCCCGAAGGAGTTCCTCGTAGTTCCTCAGGATCCATGAGGAAAGATTGGCCCATGTGGGAATGGGGTTTATCCAATTCAGCAGCGACAACCTGCCCACAGGATAGGATCCCTTGCGAGCAAGCTGATTCAGGAAGGTATCAGCTCGGATAAAAGTGAAGTTAGGACCAGACACATTTATAAAAGTACCAGGAATCAGCCCCATCACAGTCCGGCTGACTGACTCCCTACTTGCACATGCTGACCTAATACTCATATTATAGTAGATGTTGCCCACGAACATCCCATGTTGGGTTGGAGTTAGAGAGCCCGCCATTTTCCTGCCCAACGGCACCATATTAAACCACGAGAGGGGAAAATGTCGCTCCATCTCGGGAACATGGATATCCATCCCGTCTACAGTGAAGTCCCAGTTCTTAGAAACGTCCAGCATTCGGGAGTTCTTTACGGATAAAGCATCCCCAAAGAGAAAAGCTGGTTTCAGATATTCTCCATCGAGTTTCCCCGAATTCATCATAGTATAAAAAAAATGGAAAGGCTGGTTGTTGATGGCAGCCACCCTCTCCAAAGGCTCATTAGAGGGAAGTTGATCTGTCATATATCGAATTAGATCGTCAAACCGCACACCCACGACAAACTGAGCTGAACCCACTAGAAGCTCTCCGGCCGGGTTGGTTGGGAGGTTCACTGGAGAAGGACAAAAGAAACAGGATTAAAAAATAGGTTAAAATGAAACCACTTAAAGTTTCTCAATAAGAAGTTTCTATGAGCCTATGCGGCTCGGATCGACGAAGCCTTATGCGGTCCAATTCAGCTGGGGTTCATGCGGCACGGCTTTGATAGAGCCTATGCGGCTCGGGTCAACACAGCTTCATGCGGCCCAATTCAGTTGGGAGTTCCATGTGACACTGATTCGATAGCTTATGCGGCTCGGATTAAAACTTATGCGGTTCTATCTCGCAGAGGAGCTTATGCGGTGCGATTCAGCAAAATTCTATGCAGGCCAGTTTGTGAGGAATATATGCGGTTCCGCTCAAAGGAGTTCCCATGCGGTTCAAATACAGAAGCACTCCTGCGACTCAAATCGTTCACAATGCGGCTCAAACACAGGGCATGCCCTATGCGGCTCGAATATGAGAGGGTCATGCGGCCCATACAACATATGCGGCTCCATCATGGTCGAGCTTGGGCGGTTCAATGAAAACGAAGGATGAAGGCTTGTGCATATGTTATGCAACAGAGCCATGGGTCCTTGGGGTTCAAAATATTCAAATCTATTTCTTATCCTTGAAAGCAGGGCGAACATCAGGGTGCACTTCGGGCACGACGGCCGACGAGGAAGCCGTTTTCTTGCCTTTTGCAGCAGCAGAGGCGATCTTGGAAGACTTGGGGGCCATTTTCGACGGTCGGAGAAGGAAAGAAAATGGAGAATGCAAGAGTTGGAGACGAAAGAGAAAGTAAAGAAATCCCTCCCACTGAATTCGTCCCTATTTATAAACAAAAGCAGGGCATTCTCGTGTAAACACAAAAACCGACCCTTCGGTTATCGAGGTGAGCCGTCTAAAATGAAGGCCAAACTCCTGGGATCCTCCTCCGAAAATTAGCCTTAAAACTGACAGTAGATCAACAGCATTTAATGCAAAAGATCTTCGTATGTGGCAGGATGACGTGGCGAGAAGCTCATGTGGCCCAAAAGTCCCTGCGGCTGATTGACTCAATGCGGCTGAGACATCCATGCGGTCGAGACATCCATGCGGCCGAGACATCCATGCGGCCAGGACATCATATGCGACCAGGAGAATTGATACATGGCCAAGCTTCTTATTCAAAGTATTTCAATTTTACAAATTGAAAACTTTGAAGGGGGTCTTGTAGAAGCATAGAAAAGAATAAAAAAGAATCCAGGCGGCCAGAGAGCCCCCATGCGGCTCAGAGAGTTCATGCGGCTCAAGGATCCATGCGGGTCAAGCGTCTATGCGGCTCAAACAAGCTCTATGCGGCTCAGAGAGGAGCCACGTAGCCTGCAAACAGCACTTCCGTTCATCCTTTACTGCATTAAATGCCTTGACGGCTGACAGATCTGACAAGGTGACAGTTCTGACACAAAGATATTATTATGACTCCTTCGTAATGACGGACTCCTTGGGAAGCGAAGAAAATCTCTGACACGATCCCCCGAGAGTCAGAAACTGTCATGCGGCCTTGACACGTGGACAGTCGTATGCGGCCCAAGCGGAGACTCTCCCATGCGACCCAAGCGGAGGCTCCCTCATGCGGCTCACGAAGACTAGCTCCATGTGGCTCACGAAGACCATCCCCATGCGGCTCACGAAGACTAGCTCCATACGGCTCACGAAGACCATCCCCATGCGGCTCATGAGGACTATCTCCATGCGGTTCACTCATGCGGTCATCCACACTCATGCGGCTCAAATTATTACCATGCGATCCAAATATTCAGGGGGGCCACTCTTAGGCAGCCTTGACACATGGCCAGCCTTATGCGGCCCAATAAGGAGCAACTTTCCTGTGGCTCAGATTTTTGCTGTTACGACACGTAGCATGATAGCAGGGCACGTGGCATCAGATTGATCGAAATTCCTCAACAAATCCCAATAGAATATTGGGATCAAATCAGATCATTGGCAAACAAGCAAATTAATGACACGTGTCGAGAAATCCAAGATTGGCATGACAAATCAGGAGGATTTATGTCAATCAGCATTAATTACCCATAAAAGATTTGATGCAATCACATTTATTACTCAAATCTCGATGAACGGCCCAGATCCCGTGATCCTTAGCCGCCGACTTTCAAGAATGGGCAATCATTGTAAACCCTAATGAGGCCCCCCACTCTTATAAATAGCAGGGTGCCATTCCCTTACGAATATACACACACATACGTGGAGAGAGATAGAGACATACACAGGGACAGAGAGAGATATACAGAGAGAGACATAGAGAGCCAGAGAGCCTGAATAGAGAGCATTTCTTCATCAACGCCCAGCAGTTCTTCTACAGAGCCAAGGCTGCACCCGATCGTCCAAGGAGTAAGGCAGAGCTGCCGTCGCTTTCCCGAGCCTCTACTGTCACCCCCCAGAATCTAAAATAAATAATTGTACTTAGATTGCTTTACCTAGGTTTTCGTCCCTAGGCTTTCTTTGTACAAGCGAGTTTGTATTGTGAAGTAAAAGTCCAGTCCTCCGATAATTGTTCTATTCTTTTATATTTCATGGCAAACAGCCATGCCAGACGTAGACTACTTTGATGATTTCATTTTTGTGTCACAAGATGCATCCAATGAATGGTTTAGTAATTTTCATCAATAAAAGATTTGTGCGGGAAATCCTATTAAATTTAACTTATTTTTTTATCACACTAATGTTTTTGAATACTTTGATTTACTCGATTTAGTTCAATCTAGTTTTTCGATCTATTCAAATAATATCTGAATGTTTTATTGTAACTTAACGGTCACAAAAGGCACGGTTAAATCAAAAGTTGGTAGAATTGACATTGAGTTCAATGTCGATGATCTGAAAATTATGCTTCACATACCCAATATTAGGGAAGCATTAGAGGAAACCACCTTAGTACAATTTCTAGCACATATGAATTTTGATTCTTTTTGTGACTCTTTATGTGCACCAAATTCACGTCCCAAAGGCACTCTGCGTCCCAAACATTTGAACAAATATTTCTATTATTTGCATTAGATGATATTTTCTGCTATTATTTTGAAAAATACCTCCACTGATGAAATTTCATACTTTGAACTTTCTGCTATTTATTATCTTCACTTCCAAGTTCCTTTTAGTCTTCCTAAGACTATTATCGCTGCTATGAAAAGTTGTTGCAAGTAACCGTGATGTCTTCTCTATGCGATATATTTTCCTTACATCTTTTAGTACTTTAAGGTTACTTTAAATGACTCTTCTCAGGATTCTCTACCTATCCATCTTTATGAGCATCGCCGAGCCACTCCTATTCTTGTAGTCCAAGCTCTTCCTGCTCCAGTTGACCCATCAGCCGACAGCTTACATCTTCCTAGTGGTGTTACCCTTGAGTCCCTTCAGGCCTTGATGTTGGATCAGTTTCAAGCCACATACTTTCATACCACTCTTCAGCTTCAGGCAATATCTAACACCATGAGGAACGTTTCTAACAGCTTTTCTCACAACCTTGGTGGTCCTATTCCTATGGTTTATGATCCCTCAGTGCTTGGGGATCGCATTGATGATCCAGAGGCTCAACGATAATTTGACCTTGTTGCTGCCCGTTATGATCCCAACCATTCTGCGGAGATCGGTCCTTCCAGGACGGCGGGTGCTGATGATGATGACAATTGAGGATACATCCTAGTAATAGAGCTTCATTATTTATGCTTTAGTCTTTCTAATTTTTTTTTCTGCTATGTACTAGTGATAAATACTTCTTTCAAGCAATATCAGTTTACGTTTAGCTGGCTTGTATGCACATTCTTCTATTTTAGTTTATATATCAGTTTCCTATTTCAGCATTATGAATTTTAATGTGTCTAGTCCAAGTTTTTACAATTCTATTGTGCTGAGTACGATTCTATCATTCTGTCATTTTGCTTATGTGGCAAAACGGGGGAGAAAATGTGATACTTATTTTTTGTTGATTTTGCTAACAAAGTTATTATGCTAACAAGTTTGCTCTAAAGTTTTGGTTGGATATTTTATTTCTAGACTTTACAGATGTTCAGCCTACTTGTTTTGTTATGGAGGAGTAATAGGATTTGACCATACTTTATGGGGGAGCAAGTACATTATACCAATGTTTGAAACAAAGCTATTTTCGTACAACATCAAGTCTTCTTCCGAACCTAGCTAAAAATTCTCTAAGTAATAATCGTAGTTTTGTCAAATTATCAAAATAGGGGTGATTATTGGCCCAAACAACCATGGTCGAACTGATTTCAATAATTGACTTAAAACTTCGACCTTAATCTGAAAAGAATGAAGATCACAATGTATTTTGTCAAAACATTTTTTTTTACTTTATTCTGTATTTTCTTTTTATTGAGTCTAGAAAATTGTGAGTCGGGATCACAGGCTACTTGGAAGACTTCATCTCTTTTTCTGACCCTCAACAAAACCTAGCTTCTTTGTTATATCCAAAAACTCCACAAAACAAGAATGACCAAAATTCACCCTAACCGAACTCGACCATAGTTCTGCCCGAACTCAATCCGAACTCGGTCCACTCAAATCTCTCTTGGTTAGCAGCAAAAACCTATTCTTTTGGATCTACAACATTCAAAATTATGAACGTTAATTCTACTGAGTTCTGTCCGAACTCTATCCTAGAAAAACCTATAAAGAGAGAAGAATTTTACATTTATACTCACTCATTCATTCTTCATATTCTCTATCTATTCTAAACCTTTTCTATCTACTTAAGAGTTTTAATCTTCCTATTTCCAAGAGAACTATGTTCTTCTAAGTGCCGGTGGTTTCCGATTAGGAGTATTCGAGTTGTGTAAACCCCCTAAATTTTTACTACACTTTTTTAAATAAAATTTGTATCTGCTTTGTGATTCGTCGCAAGTAAGTTCGCGTTCTCGTATTTGTACATTGCGGACGAATGTGCATTTTCGTATTTGCTCGACGAGTGCGAATATGTGCGAGGTACATATTTAAGAAAACGTTTTGATCTTATTTATAGAGGAAGTATAGTTTTTTAAATTAATATATAATAAATAATTTAATTTTCTTACAGTTTTAAACAGTGAAAATTTCAAAAAACCTTAATTTTTTTATAAAAGGATAATTATTTACTGTTCAAATATTGTAGTAAATGTGAAGATCCTATTTTGCGAATATTCTATTACATACGATCGCATGAAATTAACTCACGTAAATAGCTAAATTTGGAAAAAAAATTATTATTTTAATTTTTTTTGAAAAACTATTATAAATGTAGTACTTGTGATCTAAATCAAAATGTGAATTGTAAAATAAATATTAAACGATTTTTGAATTTAATATAAGAATTTGCTAGTTTAGATCTTAAAAAGATATTAATGTTTTAATTTAAGGTTATTTAAATTATTATATGAATTATCTATGGAGGAGTTTAAACAATCCAAAACCTTATCCAACTGTCACGACCCGCACCCAGTGTAGGGGCACGAGAAGTGGGTACGTCAAGCCTACGCCGCAGTGTCGGCGGTAGAACGCTGTCCTAGGTCACATACATCTAACAATAATAAAGTACATGTATAATATATACACTCCAAATGGAGGACAATATAGAAATGTACAACTCAATCACAGCTAAGGTAGAAAGTACGATATGATAGATAGATAAGATCTGAATCCACAATGAAATACAAATAAGAGAAAGAAACTAAGTGTCTAAGATAACAACTCCACAATATCTAGAATAACAAAATCTCTAATAAGTACAAAGTGTATCCAGAATAAGAGAAGACAATAAGTAAGATACTGGTCTAGCTAACTAGCCTAGACTACTGGGGTAATGTCCTCTGCAAGTGCTGGGTCCTCCTGGGAGTCCAGCTCACATGTGTCATCTAGGCCTGCTCCATAGTATGTAGGACAGAACTCCTCAATGTCATCTGTAATATTTTTAACAGGTCCAATCAGGACGGGAGCGAGCATAATACATCTCACGCAGTTTATTATATTACAGGATATGTAAATATGCTATAGAGTAAGATACACGAAATGCTGAAAAATATATGAAGTAAAAGAGGTGACTGTAAAGAAATATCTACTATAAGTAAAGAGCTAACGGTGGTGTCTAATAGTAAATGATACAGACACGAAATTATGGGAAGCCCCCGAATCGAACAATACAAAAGCTGGAATGGAGTCAAGAAGAATAGAACCTGCGATCAGCTCCCCGTTAGCCTCTGCGTCCTTAGTTGCCATGGCGAAAGCTTGCCCCTGCTGACCTCCCCTGGCCTGCTGCTGATGCTGAGCGAACCTCTGCTGCTGAGTCTACAAAGGTCCCTTCTGCTGCACTACTGGAGCTCTGTCTCCCGTTCCCTGAGCTCCTCGTCCCGAAGACAGGGGGCACTCCCTCAACTGGTGCTCTGCCGAACCACAGAGTAGACACCTCCCGAGCCTCTTTCTGTATTCATTCCATATATGTCCTAGCTTCTTACAGAAACCACAACTGACGGGCTACTGCCTGAGTAGTTGCGGCTGAACCCTCGGCTGCTGCTGCACCTGCTGGAAAGGTACACGGCCCTGACCCTGGAACTGTCTCTGCTGCTGATGATGTTGATGCTACTGCTGGAAGTGCGGCCTCTTGGCCGGCCCTCCACTACTACTGGCTCCCTAAGTATCTCGCCCCCTCTTGATCTTCAGCTCAAGATTATCCTCTGCTGCTAGGGCACCGACTAGAATCTCCTCAAAATTGGCACTTCGGTCACTCTTGGTCAAGGACTTGACCTCCTTGACTAACCCCTTCCGGAACCTCCGGGCCTTCGCCGTCTCACTGAGTCCCTCAACGAATCTGCCCAGACGACAGAACTCTCCAGCGTACTCCTCGGCAGTCTGACTGCCCTGAACTAAGCTCTTGAACTACGTCTCCAGGGCGCCAAGAGCTGTGTCAGAGAAAAACTTTTCCTTGAACAACTTCTTGAAGGCTGTCCTAGTCTGTCTCTCTGTACCGACCCTCGGGTCCGTCTGGTACCATGTGCGGGCTAGGTCCTGCATCTGGCTACCTGTCGCCTCAATCTGCAGTCGTGCTGCAATCTCCGCCAGCCGGAAGATCTCCTCGATGTGCTCTATCCAGTCATCCGTATACAGAATCCTCTCAGTACCGCGAAAGTCCTGCGGAGGCATCTTCTAGAAGTCCTAGATCCCTGGTTTCCTCGGCTGATATGGCTGTATCTGGGCTGCATGTGGTGCACAACAACTCTCTCCAAAGTCGTCAGGGCAAGCTAACGGGCATTCTCTATGCCCGGCTGGAAATGAGCGGACTGCTATCGCTGTGCCTCTATTATCCTCTGAAAGGAATCGAACAACTACCCTACGTCAACTGATCCAGAAGGTGGCTACTGCCGAGAGAAATCGGGAATGACGGGGGAAGGTCTCTATACAGGCGGAGGTGCACCTCCAAATACAGCAGAAATGCCAACCTGAGTCGGCATAACAGGAGCTGCGGTCCCGAGGCCCTGCGGTACATGATGAGAGCTGGCCGACCTCTCAATAGTATCCCCCGGACTGGAGCGATGAGATCGCGTCTCCATAACCATCCCGAAGACTGATCAAAAAAACAAGAAGCAATTACTGAGAATGAAGCAAAAAATCAAAGGAGGACAGTTTATTTATTCAAAGGAAAACATTAAATCAACAAGAATTTAGATAGCAAGTTTTCGATCGGAGTTTTCCTAATGTGATTGAGTACCTCAAAACTATATCATATATCCTACTGCAGGCTGTAGTGATACTCTAGTTCGAATACCACTACAAATCTGGACCTGCAGGCTGTAGTGTCGGCAGTAGAACGCTGTCCTAGGTCACATACATCTAACAATAATAAGGTACATGTACAATGTATGCTTTTCGAATGGAGGACAATATAGAAATATACAACTCAATCACAGCTAAGGTAGAAAGTATGATAAGATAGATAAGATCTGAATCCACAATGAAATACAAATAAGAGAGAAACTAAGTGTCTAAGATAACAACTCCACAATATCCGAAATAACAAAATCCCCAATAAGTACAAAGTGTATCCAGAACAAGACAAGACAATAAGTAAGATACTGGTCTAGCTAACTAGCCTAGACTATTGGGGTAATGTCCTCTACAAGTGCTGGGTCCTTCTGGGAGTCTAGCTCACATGTGTCATCTAGGCCTGCTCCATAGTATGTAGGACAGAACTCTTCAATGTCATCTGTAATATTTTTAACAGGTCAGTCAGGATGGGAGCGAGCATAATACATCTCATGCAGTTCATAATATGACAAGATATGTAAATATGTTATAGAGTAAGATACATGAAACGCTGGAAAATATATGAAGTAAAAGAGATGACTGTAAAGAAATATCTACTATAAGTAAAGAGCTAACAGTGGATCGCGATGTA